>OY992879.1:69879886-69972421 GCA_963921405.1 Cepaea hortensis
GTCCTGTATGTCGGATGAAGGCATCCTGTTGTCCAACATCAGTGTGATGTCATACAGGACCTGAGGTTTGCGTGAGTATCCGTTGTCCCATGTCTGGCTTATTGGTGTGCAGACTAGTGGTTCCTCGCCGTGCAGGCAGACACTCTCCGACTTCGGAGGAAACTGACAGTGATGATGATGCTGACAATGCTAATTATGATGATGGCAATGATGGCTGTGAAAACAAGAACAACAATGAGGTGCACTTATACAAACCGTTTGTTGCTAGGCGGAAACATTGCCAGATCTGTAGGTAACACTGCCCTCTGTCAGAAAAATTAAGTCACAAGTCAAGGATCTGTCATGGAAGATATTGCGTTTGTCACATATTCTAGGGTTCGTCATAATGAGGTAGGTTGACTACTTACCATCAAAATCTCCTTTCTTTCCAGATATTTCCAGATCATTCTGTACATTATGTGTGTTTGTGTGTGTGTGTGTGTGTGTGTGGGGGGGGGGAGGGGGGGGGGGTGGTTATTTCTATGATGCTGAGTCGACCCCGGAAATAGTCGGGACAATAACCCTGACATTGAACCTGGATCATGGCCTTGGGAGGTCAGCGCACTAACCTGATGAAACCGTGGCTTCTAGCAAACAATACAGTCAATATAAAATAGGTCAACACTGATACACTGGTGCACTGATACATTGATAGACTGATATGCAGATACACTGAGAGACTGATACACTGATAGAAACCATTGTGTTTAATATGACGGAAGCATTTCAGTGTGGAAGACAATGTTGTGTATGAACCAGGAACATCCCATGCTCAGATCTCGCAGAGCAGCGGTTATCAACCTGTTTTGGCACATGCACCCTTTCACCATATGTCAGAATGTTACCTCCCTTCCCCTTTCCAAAATTGTCAGCCTTAAAAAGTGCAATCAAAATAACATGCCTGTATTACTGAAAATCCTTATTTTCTTCCATATCTGTAAATAACCTTTACATGCATAGATAAATGTTATAGTGTATTTTATACTTTTAATGGCAAATGAATATGCTGATTTGTAATTATCTTTATTCAAATGAAGATTGCAATCAACGAGAACATGGTAATATGCATTGTTTATATTTACAAAATTCATTGGCAATATTTAATTCCTATGTGAATGTAACATGCACAATTGATGAATGAAAGATGAGTGATTGGAAGGGCTGAATGTAAGACGAGCCTGCGTGCCCAATTTGTTACCCTTTGAAAATAAAGTTCGTTTGTTCGTTCGTTCGTTCGTTCGTTCATTCGTTCGTTTCTCATCATCTAGCCACGAAAAAAATGCCATTTTACCCGGAACTTCAGAAAATAATGTGAGTTCGTCTCTCAGCCAATATACTCGCGCAGTTACATGAACTTTTAACAGCCATTGAACATTTGTGTGAAAAAGAAGCAAATGGTGGCCCCATCCATGTCTATGCATAACTGCTTGAAAAGCTTTGAGATGAGAGCTCCCCATTTGACAACATTCACTATCTTAACGGTCTGATAAAATCTTTCTACCAAAATGGTGCTGGAAGTGTTTTGAAAGCCAATGCCTGATGATGGATCATGCAATGAATGCCTTTCACTTTTGGGGCACGTTTCTTCACACTAACTTGAAATCCTAATTTGGTCCCCAACATAGCTGGTGCTCCATCTGTACAGCACCCACACATATTATCCCATATAAAATTTTCTGATTCAAGAAAAGATGAAACCTTTTCCAAAATATCAGAGGCCATGGTAGTTGTTTCAAGAGGAGAACAACAAAGAAGTTCTTCTTTAAATGATCCTGAATGCACATACCTTGCAAACACTATCAACACGATGCCACATCAGTCGATTCATCAATGTGAATTGAATATAGCCCAAATTCTGCAGACTTAATCTCTTGCACAACTTGACCTTTGATGTCAATGGCCATATCGCTGATACTCATTTGAACAGTATCGTTTGATAGTGAAACCGCTGCAAGTTTTGTCTCTGACCCATTTCCCAACACAATTTCCACCATCTTGAGACAACAAGGTTTGATCAAAATTTCCCCAATTGTATGTGGTTTTTTTCTGCTTCGCTATCTCCAGTGCTACGATATAGGAAGCTTCAGTAACCTGTTGGTTTGTTTCTCGGAAAGCCCCAGTTAAATCGAGTCTCATCATTTTGACAGAATTCCCAAGAGTTCAAAATAGGTTTTGTCCTTGTCCTTGTGTGGAGAATGAAAATTCAGCAAATTTTGTTTCAACTTTCTTAGTTTCATAGAAACATGCATTCATTGGCTTTCATATTGCTTTGAATATTCCGTTACAATATTAAATAATCATCACTGGAGTATGTCAAGGAAAAGGCTATTGAAATATCACATTGCAGCATGCGATCTTCATCATTTTAGTTTAGGATGTTCCCTCCGATTTTAATAGCCGAAAATTACACATATATGTAAAACTTGATGCTAAATTTAATTATACATACTAGAGCAAGTCCAGACAACTACATAAAACATAATTTGCGGGCCCCCTTACGCCTCAGAAAGTCAGTCTGAATCTTCAGCTAGAAAACGTATTTGAGAAGCGCGAGAAGTACAGAATGTAAATCATGGAGTGAAAAACGATATCAACTAACAGGATCTTGTTTTAATCCGATCTTGAAATAATCGGGGAATTTAACATCACGAATACGTTTATCTCCTCAGATCTGAGACACGAAAAACACGTAGCCGAATTACAAGTTTAAAGTTAGTTGTATATCCCTTTACGGACATAGCAGTCAACCTCAGCATTTTTGGATGTTCGAAATTCTTGCGCAAATTTATATTCAGTAGTTTGCCATTGTTTCTGAACGACCGGCACCCATACCATTTCATTAAAAAAAAAACCAGCGCAGCTGTGTTTCGAACGCGGTATGCGGGATTACGAACTCCGCCCGTAACCCATTCCGCCGAATATAACCGCTAACATATCATGGTTTAATTCCGTGATCTTGACTTGTAGCGGCTAGCAGTTGTGCACACACAAACCATTGATGGACTTGGGCTCTCACCAAAACGAACATAAAACGCATCTCCTGCACGAGCTCTTCGTCAGCAAATTTTGAGATTTCGACGATGGCAAAATGGAAGTTCTCATTTGAGATAAACTGTCTTTCCTGAATTTTTGGCTTCTTAATGTGAACAGGCCGGTCTCTCTGGCCGAGGGGTTACAACACTTTCTCCGTAATCCCGTTTATCACGCAGAGTCTCGTAGCGGGCGAGAACTGGGAGCGGATCGTCCCCCGCTGGTGACTTGCGGGATACTGAGCCGGCCGCTCAGAAAGCAATGGCAAACTACTGAGCGTAATCTTGCCAAGAAATCAACAGACAGCTGAAAGATGCTGCTGTTGACAGCGATTTCCTGTAAAGGATATGCAAAACATTTGTTAATGTGAACAGTGCTCATGAACACGTAGGAAATAAATGTACAGCTCTCTTTAATTTGGGAAGCTATTCGTTTTTACTTCTTCATAAATGAACTCGAAACGCTAAAAGTCGCGATCGTCAGAAGAAGATATTGCAAGTGACGCAAAGAACTACCTTTAAAAATGCACAAATATGGGAGATAATGGTTTATATTAACACCACAGAAACTAGAGAAGCACAGCAGGCAATGTCTTACCGGTGCTTGCGGAAGACTGCCGAGAGAGAGAGAGAGAGAGAGAGAGAGAGAGAGAGAGAGAGAGAGAGAGCGAGAGAGAGAGAGAGAGTACTTTCACGACACGACATTGTATGTTTGAAGTTTAAACTATACGCAACGCTGACACATAATTGAAGACAGGGGGACAATCGCTGAAGAGCGAGGAGGAAGGGCGCTCGTATTAAAAGGGGCCAAGGGAAGGGGAAAGGCGGGCACTAATGCGGACTAAAGAGGCGCACGCATGCACACTTTGCATTGAGTCAACAGACAATGTAAGTGCGAAACCAACAAAATACTAATAACAAAAACACACAAGCTAGCAAAGAGAAAGCCCAGCCTGACCTCTCAGTAGAACGAACGGACGCACACTGCGTTTTGTGTGGTACCGAAGCCACTTTGAGTCTGCCACAAATCTGTGGTCTTCATCCCCCCCCCCTCCTGGAAACCCTAAAATTCCCCCCTGGGGTTGGGGTGGGGGGTCCCCTGGTTGAGAACCACTGTCGTAGATTGTCTGTATTTGTCTGTAACATTACAGTTTGGAAGACATACTGTTATTTATGAACCAAACATATCCTATGCCCAGATCTAGTAGAGTGTCAGTATTTGTCTGTAAGCTTTCAGTTCAACGACTCCATTGTCGTCTGTACCCATTGCGAAATAGCCCCTAGTGGAAGATTATAGAGAGAAGTGATTCAGAACGCCGAGGACACGATCTGTGGAGAGACACGAATGTTTGCGCCGTCTGGAAAGGCACGTGAGAGGGGACAAGTGTAAAGCAAGGTGTTAGCGAAGATATAAAGAAGGGTAATAACAAACAGCCGGTCTCTCTAGCCGAGGGGTTACAACACTTTCTTCGTAATCCCGTTTATCACGCAGAGTCTCGTAGCGGGCGAGAGCTGGAAGCGGTTCTAACCCCGCTGGTGACTTGCGGGATAACCGAGCCGGCCGCTCAGAAAGCAATGGCAAACTACTGAGCGTAATCTTGCCAAGAAATCAACAGACAGCTGAAAGATGCTGGTGTTGACAGCTATGTCCTGTAAAGGATATGCGAATTAAAAACAAAAAAAATAACAAACATATGAAGTGAGATACAAACAAGCATACAATGGGTGGCCACAACAAACATATGACAGTCGGGGTGATAGAAGCATACCTGAGCGGGCTGCCAGCCAGGTAATCACTCTAGCTATCTTGCCTATTGCCGCCACGGCCACGCTGGGAGACTGTCCTCTTTCTGTAGATTGTATTTAATTCATGTACACATTGTGTCGAGTGAGTACGCACGGACGCTCGGACGGACGGACGGACGGACGGACGGACAGACGGACAGACGGACAGATGGACAGACAGACAGACTGACAGATAGACAGACAGACAGACAGACAGACAGACGGACAGATAGACAGACAGACAGACAGACAGACAGACCCACGAGTAGGGACACAGAGAGAGAGAGAGAGAGAGAGAGAGAGAGAGAGAGAGAGAGAGAGAGAGAGAGAGAGAAACGTCTGCATTTGTGTGAATTCGTTGCCCCTTGGGAGTTGTTTTTAAAGGTCCGAACAAATGAAAATCACATGGTGACAAATCAGGACTATAGGCTAGATGTTGCAGAATTTCCCACTTCTTACTTGCTAATGCACAATTTTTGCGACATGCAAACGAGCATTATCGTGCAACAAAATCACACCGTGAGAAAGCATGCCGGATTGTTTATTCTTGATGGCTTTTTTCAGCTTGTCTAGTTTTGCAAGTAGTGGGTAGAGTTGATATTGACACCAGGTTCTTTAAAGTCGGCCAACGATAGCTCTTCATTGTCAAAAAATACGCCCAGCATAACCTTACCAGCGGAAAATTGTAACTTGAATTTTTGGCTTTTTGTGATCCAGCATGCTTTCATTGCATGCTCTCTCTTTTGCTGCTCGGCTCAAAGTGGTGACACCATGATTCATCGCCTGCCACTATGCGGAAAAGAAATGCATCACTCTCCACTCTGTAACGCTGCAAGTTGTTCAAACACCATCCAATGCGTTCCTCTTTTTTGGTGGTCAGTCAACATCCGTGGTACCCACTGTAAACACACCTTCTGATATTGCAGTTTCTTACGAATGACCTTTTGAATTGTCCCAACTGACACATCAAATTCTTTCACTAGCGAACATATACTTCGACAATTGTTCATTTGTACTGCTGCAACAATTTTGGCGATGGTTTTTTTTTCTGTTGCAACAATATGCGCTTGACCCGGCCGTCGAAGATCTGTCGTGAACTGACGTCCTTTCCGAAACATTCGTGCCCAGTCTGTCACTGTTGTCTTCGACACACATTTGTTACTGTACACTGTCTGCATTCTTCGATGAATGTCCTGTGGTCGACATCCTTCAAATAACAGAAAGTGAATCACCGCTCTCTGAGCTTCTTTGGACGGATTTTGGATCAACCCGGCCATTTTCTCAACGGTCAGAAACAGACCGTGCATCATGGGACGATAAGCACGTGCTATTTTATTCATTGCTCAGTACTTATCACATGACTATGACATGATCATGTTCAACGTATGCAATTACGCGCGGTGCGGCACGAACGGATTTCAAATGAACGCCACTTATAGATATACCTGCATACATACATACATCATTTACACAAACTCTCACAGTTATACACCCACACAGTAACACACAAATGCACACCCCCTAGCATACACATATACTTACAATCACAAACTCACCAACAAGATTAATTTTACACACACACACACACACACACAGACAGACAGACGGACAGACAGACAGACAGGCAGGCAGGCAGGCAGGCAGGCAGGCATGCATGCATGCATGCATGCATGCATGCATGCATGCATACATACATACATACATACATACATACATACATACATACATACATACATACATACATACATACATACATACTCTCTCTCTGTCTGTCTCTCTCTCTCTCTCTTTCTACGCACTCACAATCATAAACACAATCACAGGCAGACAGACAGACGGAGAGAAGAGAGAGAGAGAGAGAGAGAGAGAGAGAGAGAGAGAGAGAGAAGGAGAGAGAGAGAGAGAGAGAGAGAGAGAGAGAGACTTATCTGATGTCTTACACTGTCAAACGCTTGTGTTAGCTTATGAAACCTAAGTACAGATCTGTCATTCCATCCATAGATCACTTTGACTGTGTCCTGAGCATATACATGGCCTTGTTTGTTGCTTTACCCCCACAAATCCAGATTGTTCACATCTCACTTCTGGTTTAATCTGGTTTCTTACTCCTCTCGTATATATGGTGCGTGGAATGTGAGTGTTTCCCGGAATGTGCCCTACAGTGGGCGCTGGAAATGTCTCCCGGAATGTACTATACAGTGGGCGCTGAAAATGTCTCCCGGAATCTTCTCTACAGTGGGTGCTCGAAATGTCTCCTGGAATGTGCCCTACAGTGGGCACTGGAAATGTCTCCCGCAATGTGCCCTACAGTGGGCACTGGAAATGCCTGTTGTAGTAAAAGTAGCCGGCTTGAAGATGGTCACATCATCTACCGAGTTTTATGTGGTCTACAAAATGCTGCTAGCACCATATACCACATGATTGGCGGCAGCTGTGTGGCCGGCAGGCTTGTCGCTCCGGCTGTCATGGGGTGGAATACCCACTGAGATAGATCTCTTCACAGATTTAGCGCTAAACAAAACCTAGTTTCGGACCAAACAAAAATGGATGGCGGAAAATGGGAAGTAGGGATGTCTCACAGTATTACCTAAAGGCTGTTAATATGACAGCCGACATGCTGTATTATATATCACAATAAATGAGGTTGCTTATGGAAAATTCTTGTATTTTACTTGAGACAACATTTCGCAATGACAATATTTCAGGGACATATAAGCCTAGGCAGATATGTGAAGTCGCATAAGAAAATTTATCTTCCCATGGTAATTAAACAGTTAAAATTGGCTTGGGTTCTCTAACGTTCTAGTTACCTGCATGTCCTTCTCAGCACATCGCAAACAACCCAACATTAATGTCTTTTTATGATATAAAGCGTAAGTTTACGTTCGGTAGCGTATCATAGCTTTACTGAACTGCCGATACTCATACCATGGACATCGACGCAAAGCGATCTGCTTCCAAATCGCTTCCAGTTGATGTCGATTCCAACCCAGGAAGCTGGAGAAAAGTGAAACTGCGGTCACTAACCCCAACATCGCACAGACACATGGACAGCACAACGGTAGAAGAGTCACACTGACAACAGTACATTTACAACAGTACATTTACAACCAGGACGTAACCAGCCTGGATAATCACAGATGAAAGAAGAGGGTACTAGAACATGTATATATTTACGTCACCTTGCAACTGCTGGGCTCTGCTGGCTAGCCCATCCCACAGAGTCAGGGCGTCGGACAGCGTCGCAGGTCTCAGCCTGCCGAAACCTGGCGGGGATGGGGTCAATACGTGACAGGTGAGCCAGGTTAGAGGTCAACATGTGTCGGCTGTTGTTACTGTTGTGTGTCACGTTTATTGACTGTCTAACATAATTAATTAATTGATTGTTTAACTGGATTTATTGACTCTCTAACATGGTTGATTGATTGTGTAACTTGATTTATTGACCGTAAAACATGATTGATTGATTGATTGATTGATTGATTGTGATACTTGATTTCCTAACTGTCAAACATGATTCATTGATTGATTGATTGTGCAGCTTGATTTATTGACTGCAAACATAATTGATTGATTGTGGTCCTTGATTTATTGACAGTCAAACATGATTTATTGATTGTGCAACTTGATTTATTGACTATCAAACGTGACGTACTGACTGCACAATATGATAAACTGATTGTGCAATATGATATACTGACTGTAATATGATATAATGACTATGCAATATGATTTACTGACTACGCAATATGATATACTGACTGTGCAATATGATATACTGACTGTGCAATATGATATACTGACTGTGCAATATGATATACTGACTGTGTAACCTGAATACTGACTGTGTAACATGAATGATTGACTGTGTAACATGATAAACTGACTGTGTATCATGGTATACTGACTGTAACATAACATACTGAGTGTGTAAAATGAACAACTTGGACAAGGCGGACTTACGGAAATCGAAACCTTGTCTCACAAGTGTCACATTATTCTCGGCGGCCACTTCTTTGATCAGGCGCCACACCTGTCGTCGCCACACTGAACACACAAGAGAATATAATAGTGAAGTTCAAGGTGAAGGTGAGGAGACAACAATACTATAAAATACAACAATAGTAACACAGGTATAATTGTGACAAACTAGGAACAACGACAGAAGCATTCGTTTGTTTTTATATTAGTGGTTATTGTCATAGGAGGAGGAGAAGAAGAAGAAGAAGAAGAAGAAGAAGAAGAAGAAGAAGAAGAAGAAGAAGAAGAAGCAGAAGAAGAAGAAGAAGAAGAAGAAGAAGAAGGAATCAGCAGCAGTAGTAGCAGTAGAAATGTTACATATAACCTGATTTTAGCATACGGCTGCAAATCGTGGACAATTAGTAAACAAGCCTGGAAGCCTTGGAGATGTGGTTTTATAGAAGCATGCTAAAAATTCATTGGGCAGCCAACATGAGCAATCTGGACATCATCATCATAAGCATTAGTAGTAGTGGTGGTGGTGGTGGTGGTAGTAGTAGTAGTGGTGGTAGTAGTAGTAGTAGTAGTAGTAGTAGTAGTAGTAGTAGTAGTTGTAGTAGTAGTAGTAGTAGTAGTAGTAGTAGTAGTAGTAGTAGTACTAGTAGTAGTAGTGGTAGTAGTAGTAGTAGTAGTAGTAGTAGTAGTAGTAGTAGTAGTAGTAGTAGTAGTAATAGTAGTAGTAGTAGTAGTATTATAGTAGCAGTAGCATCAGCAGCAGTAATAGTATCAACATCGCTGTCAACATCAGCATCTTTCAGCTGATTTCTTGGCAAGATTACGCTCAGCAGTTTGCCATTGCTTTCTGAGCGACCGGTTCACATACCCCGTAAGTTACCAACACGGTGACAACAGCTACCGATTCTGGCGCAGGGGACGTTCCTCACGTAGGTATACGGGATTACAGAGAAAGACGTTAACGCCTATACATGGGAGAGCGGCTAGTACTAGTAGTACACCGGTATAAATGGACGCCGGGATAATTGGAGAATAGAATAAGTTGACTTACGTCAAGATGTGGCTGCAAATTATTAACCAGTTATTCATTGTTATACCCATGACTTACATCAAGATGTAGTTGCCACTAACCAGTTATTAATTGTTATACAAATAGTTAGTTTAGTTTATTTTAATTTAGTCGATGGATCAATATCACGGCACACGGGTGCAATCCATAAGTGCTCCGTTCTCTTCCTAACTCAAACCTGAGTCTGGAGAAACTCAGTTCAGTGCACGAACTCGTAGCACCGGCGAGGATCCTGAAATAGTTTGGGTAGATTTTAGCTCGAAATTTTGCCCGGACAGCGCCGCTAGGCTACTCTTTTTCGATTTCCAACTGCCAAGGGATATTTTACGTGCGCAACAATACACACGGGCCTTCCGATCTCTGTACCCAGAGACCAGGGGAAATTTTATTACTAGAAGTCCACGAGAAAAAATCCCGGTCATCACCTGGGCCTGAACCCGGGACCTCCAGCACTCGAGGCGGACACCATACCTTGAGACCACTCAGCCCCCCTTAGCCCCAATCAGCCCCCCCCTCCAATTGTTATCCATTTATTTATTGTTATACCCTTGACCTGCACCATCAGATTTGAAGTGTTCTTGTGAAGACCAGCACCAGGACACGGGAGAACTTGCTTCAACACAGACCTGTTAACTCATGAACGCTGTACTTCAACACAGACCTGCTAACTCATGAACGCTGTACTCCAACATGGACCTGCTAACTCAAGGACGCCTTGCTCCAGCGCGTGCTAACTCTGGGGCGCCTTGCTCTAACACAGTGGTTCTCAACCTTTTTTGGCCCGCGCCCCACTTCACCATATTTTCAGAACGTCATTCCCCCCTTTTCTATTTCCTATCTAAAAATCCCCCACCCCTACACAGTATACTTAAAAATGTAAGGTAAATTTAATAGCATATACTAAAACAAGTCTAGACATCCACATAAAACATGACTTGTGGGTCTACTTACTTTATAAAATGAATTTTAGAAGGATGAGACGTACATAACTGTAAAGTATGAAGAGAAAAACAATATCAAGCAATCGGTTCTTGTATTAACGCGATCTTGAAATGGTCTTCATCCCCCCCCCCCCCCCCTCCGGAAACCCTAAAATTCCCCCCTTGGGGGGAAGTCCCCACCGGTTGAGAACCACTGCTCTAACACATGCTAACTCAAGAGCGCCCAAATACATCAATCAACCAACCTCTGTCTCTTTGGGCAGTCACAAAGTAAGATCTAGTAGCGATTATAACTTTCACAGCAGCAACAACGAGGTCATCAGATTCGATCCCTGGAATAAAGAAAACAGTTATCATCATATGTATAATTATCATGATCATCATCATTATAATAATATTTATAACCAGCCAATGACACAACTACACAAGACAGCCGTCAGTGATCCACTCACACAAGACAGCAGTCAATGACACAATCACACAAGGCATCGGTCAGTGATACACTCACATAAGACAGCAATCAGTGAAACACTCACACAAGACAGCAGTCAATGATACACTCACTAACACAAGACAGCAGTCAGTGATACACTCACACAAGAACAGCAGTCAGTCATCGACTCACACAAGACAGCAGTTAGAGATACACACCCAGACAAGACAACAGTCAATGATTCACTCACTCACACAAGACAGCAGTCAGTGATACACTCACTCACACAAGACAGCAGTCAATGATACACTCACACAAGACAGCAGTCAATGATACGCCCACGCAAGACAGCAGTCAGTGATACACTCACTCACTCACACAAGACATCAGTCAATGAAACACTCACACAATACAGCAGTCAATGATACACCCACATAAGACAGCAGTCAATGATACACTCACATAAGACAGCAGTCAATGATACACTCACACAAGACAGCAGTCAATGATACACTCACACAAGACAGCAGTCAATGATGCACTCACTCACATATGATAGAATCGACAGTACACTCACACAAGACAGCAGTCAATGATACACTCACACAAGACAACAATCATTCATACAATCACACAGGACAGCAGTCAGTGATACAACCACAAAACACAGCAGTCAATGATACACTCACTCACACAAGACAGCAGTCAATGATACACTCACACAAGACAGCAGTCAATGATACGCCCACGCAAGACAGCAGTCAGTGATACACTCACTCACTCACACAAGACATCAGTCAATGAAACACTCACACAATACAGCAGTCAATGATACACCCACATAAGACAGCAGTCAATGATACACTCACATAAGACAGCAGTCAATGATACACTCACACAAGACAGCAGTCAATGATACACTCACACAAGACAGCAGTCAATGATGCACTCACTCACATATGATAGAATCGACAGTACACTCACACAAGACAGCAGTCAATGATACACTCACACAAGACAACAATCATTCATACAATCACACAGGACAGCAGTCAGTGATACAACCACAAAACACAGCAGTCAATGATACACTCACGCACACAAGACAAAAGTCATTGATACACTCACACAAGACAGCAATCAATGATACACTCACTCACACAAGACAGCAATCAATTATACACTCACTCACGCAAGACAGCAATCAGAGATACACACCCAGACAAGACAGCAGTCAGTCATAGACTCACACAAGGCAGCAGTTAGGGATACACATCCAGACAAGACAGCAGTCAATGATACACTCACACAAGAAAGCAGTCAATGATACACTCACACAAGACAGCAGTCAATGATACACTCACACAAGACAACAGTCAATGATGCACTCACTCACATAAGATAGCAGACAATGATACACGCACACAAGACAACAGTCAATGATACACTCACACAAGACAGCAGTCAATGATACACTCACACAAGACAGCAGTCAATGATGCACTCACTCACATATGATAGAATCGACAGTACACTCACACAAGACAGCAGTCAATGATACACTCACACAAGACATCAATCATTCATACAATCACACAGGACAGCAGTCAGTGATACAACCACAAAACACAGCAGTCAATGATACACTCACTCACACAAGACAGCAGTCAATGATACACTCACACAAGACAGCAGTCAATGATACGCCCACGCAAGACAGCAGTCAGTGATACACTCACTCACTCACACAAGACATCAGTCAATGAAACACTCACACAATACAGCAGTCAATGATACACCCACATAAGACAGCAGTCAACGATACACTCACATAAGACAGCAGTCAATGATACACTCACACAAGACAGCAGTCAATGATACACTCACACAAGACAGCAGTCAATGATGCACTCACTCACATATGATAGAATCGACAGTACACTCACACAAGACAGCAGTCAATGATACACTCACACAAGACAACAATCATTCATACAATCACACAGGACAGCAGTCAGTGATACAACCACAAAACACAGCAGTCAATGATACACTCATGCACACAAGACAAAAGTCATTGATACACTCACACAAGACAGCAATCAATGATACACTCACTCACACAAGACAGCAATCAATTATACACTCACTCACGCAAGACAGCAATCAGAGATACACACCCAGACAAGACATCAGTCAGTCATAGACTCACACAAGGCAGCAGTTAGGGATACACATCCAGACAAGACAGCAGTCAATGATACACTCACACAAGAAAGCAGTCAATGATACACTCACACAAGACAGCAGTCAATGATACACTCACACAAGACAACAGTCAATGATGCACTCACTCACATAAGATAGCAGACAATGATACACGCACACAAGACAACAGTCAATGATACACTCACACATGATATCAATCAGTGATACAATCACACAGGACAGCAGTCAGTGATACAATCACAACAAAAGCAGTCAATGATACACTCACTCACACAAGACAACAGTCAATGATACACTCATACAAGACAGCAATCGATGATACACCCACACAAGACAGCAGTCAATTATACACTCACTCACACAAGATAGCAATCAATTATATATTCACTCACACAAGACAGCAATCAGAGATACACACCCAGACAAGACAGCAGTCAGTGATCGACTCACACAAGACAACAGTCAATTATGCACTCACTCACACAATACAGCAGTCAGTCATACACTCACACAAGACATCAGTCAATGATACACTCACACAAGACAGCAGTCGGTGATACACACACCGACAAGTATATGCAGTCAGTGACACACACACACACAAACACACACACACACACACAAGACAGCAGTCAGTGATATACTCACTCAAGACAGCAGTCGGTGATACACACAGACAAGACTATGCAGTCAGTGATACACACACATAAGACAGAAGCCAGCGATGTGCTGATATAGTCTCACCTGTAGAGGCATTTTGAAGCGTGGCAAGGACGCGGTCAATCACAGCGTCAGCATCATGTGTGGTCACATTCTGACCATCGGGGGCATCTCTGACTGACCAGTCCAGGGACGCGCTACTCCCAAACTGTCATATATCAAAGCATATGCAGAAATAAAATGGACGGCACGACATTTCAGACATTAGTGCAAACGGATGATAATAACTGATATCAAGGTAGTAACGCAAGCTGCTTGAGCGGATAATGATGAGGAAGAGAAGAAGGGAGTGTATGTGGCAGACAGAGAAAACAACACTGTATGTCCAGGTGCCGTTGAGGTTAGAACAATAGTCTGCTTGATTTGTCTTCTTCTTCTTCTACTTGTTCCTCCCCGTGTTTTTATTGTTGTTGTTTTTGTTCTTGATTTTTATTTTTCTCTTCCTCTTATTCTTCAGTAAATAGGGATCAACGAGTAGCTATGATTATACACGAAAGCATGAACAAGACGGCAATGTGAGGACCTGACTATGTTCAACAGTTCCCTTGATGACCCACTGCTACAGCTGTCAGAGCTTCGGGAGACCTAGATATAGAGTGCACTGTGTCCATATTGGGGGGATCTGTGTCCACATTGGTGGGATCTGTGTCCACATTGGTGGGATCTGTGTCCACATTAGTGGGATATGTGTCCACAGTGGTGGGATATGTGTCCACATTGGTGGGATCTGTGTCCTCACTGGTAGGATATGGTGGGATCCCTGTCCTCACTGGTGGGATCTATATGCACATTTCGTCCACACTGCTGGAATCTGTGTCCACATTGCTGGAATCTGTGTCCACATTGCTGGAATCTGTGTCCACATTGTTGGAATCTGTGTCCACATTGCTGGAATCTGTGTCCACATTGCTGGAATCTGTGTCCACAGTGGTCGAATCTGGGTCTGGACTTACTGGTCGGGTGTTCCTGTCTAGCTGTTTGTATGTCTCGTGTTCATCTCTAGCTGTTTGACTCGCTGGTGTTCATCTCTAGCTGTTTGTATGTCTCGTGTTCATCTCTAGCTGTTTGTATGTCTCGTGTTCATCTCTAGCTGTTTGACTCTCTGGTGTTCATCTCTAGCTGTTTGTATGTCTCGTGTTCATCTCTAGCTGTTTGACTCTCTGGTGTTCATCTCTAGCTGTTTGAATCTCTGGTGTTCATCTCTAGCTGTTTGTATGTCTCGTGCTGATCTCTTGCTGTTTGACTCTCTGGTGTTCATCTCTAGCTGTTTGACTCTCTGGTGTTCATCTCTAGCTGTTTGACTCTCTGGTGTTCATCTCTAGCTGTTTGTATGTCTCGTGTTCATCTCTAGCTGTTTGACTCTTTAGTGTTCATCTCTAGCTGTTTGAATGTCTCGTGTTCATCTCTAGCTGTTTGACTCTCTGGTGTTCATCTATAGCTGTTTGACTCTCTCGTGTTCATCTCTAGCTGTTTGAATGTCTCGTGTTCATCTCTAGCTCTTTGACTCTCTGGTGTTCATCTCTAGCTGTTTGAATCTCTGGCTGTTTGAATCTCTGGTGTTCCTCTCTAGCTGTTTGAATCTCTGGTGTTCCTCTCTAGCTGTTTGAATGTCTCGTGTTCATCTCTAGCTGTTTGACTCACTGGTGTTCCTCTCTAGCTGTGTTAATCTCTGGTGTTACTCTCTAGCTGTGTGAATCTATGGCGTTCCTCTCTAGCTGTGTGAATCTCTGGTGTTCCTCTCTAGCTGTTTGAATATGTGGTGTTCCTCTCTAGCTGTTTGAATATGTGGTGTTCCTCTCTGGCTGTGTGTATCTCTGGTGTTCCTGTCTAGCTGTGTGAGTCTCTGGTGTTACTGTCTAGCTGTTTGAATCTCTGGTGTTCTTGTCTAACTGTGTGAATCTCTGGTGTTTCTCTCTAGCTGTTTGAATGTGTGGTGTTCCTCTCTAGCTGTTTGAATCTCTGGTGTTCCTGTCTAACTGTGTGAATCTCTGGTGTTCCTCTCTAGCTGTTCAAATGTGTGGTGTTCCTCTCTAGCTGTTTGAATCTCTGGTGTTCCTGTCTAACTGTGTGAATCTCTGGTGTTCCTCTCTAGCTGTGTGAATCTCTGGTGTTCCTCTCTAGCTGTTTGAATGTGTGGTGTTCCTCTCTAGCTTTTGAATCTCTGGTGTTCCTGTCTAACTGTTTGAATCTCTGGTGTTCCTGTCTAACTGTGTGAATCTCTGGAGTTCCTCTCTAGCTGTTCAAATGTGTGGTGTTCCTCTCTAGCTGTTTGAATCTCTGGTGTTCCTGTCTAACTGTGTGAATCTCTGGTGTTCCTCTCTAGCTGTGTGAATCTCTGGTGTTCCTCTCTAGCTGTTTGAATGTGTGGTGTTCCTCTCTAGCTTTTGAATCTCTGGTGTTCCTGTCTAACTGTGTGAATCTCTGGTGTTCCTCTCTAGCTGTGTGAATCTCTGGTGTTCCTGTCTAGCTGTGTGAATCTCTGGTGTTCCTCTCTAGCTGTGTGAATCTCTGGTGTTCCTCTCTAGCTGTGTGAATCTCTGGTGTTCCTGTCTAAGCTGTTTGAATCTCTGGTGTTCCTCTCTAGCTGTTTGAATGTGTGGTGTTCCTCTCTAGCTGTTTGAATCTCTGGTTTTCCTGTCTAGCTGTGTGAATCTCTGGTGTTCCTGTCTAGCTGTGTGAATCTCTGGTTTTTCTATCTAGCTGTGTGAATCTCTGGTTTCCTGTCTAGCTGTGTGAATCTCTGGTGTTCTTGTCTAGCTGTTTGAATCTCTGGTGTTCTTGTCTAGCTGTTTGAATCTCTGGTGTTCTTGTCTAGCTGTTTGAATCTCATGTACGCCTAATCCGGAGTGTTTGTTTTAATTTCTTTACTTCACGTTCATAGCCAGTGCCAGCTGTGTCTTTGCCTCATTGGTTGAGCTTCGCTCCCCCCCCCCCCCCCCCCCCACCAACCCTTGCATGCTCCCCTGTCGGATGAGAACACAGCGGCTCTAGCGGGTACGAGGCTGCTTTCACTGGACATGACACCAGGAATGTGGAAAACTATACAAAGCAGCAATAGTATAAATAGTACACGTGTCAAGCAGACAAAAATGCACGTGTCAAGCAGACAAAAATGCACGTGTCAAGCAGATAAACATGCACGTGTCAAGCAGACAAAAATGCACGTGTCAAGCAGACAAAAATGCACGTGTCAAGCAGATAAACATGCACGTGTCAAGCAGACAAAAATGCACGTGTCAAGCAGACAAAAATGCACGTGTCAAGCAGATAAACATGCACGTGTCAAGCAGACAAAAATGCACGTGTCAAGCAGACAAAAATGCACGTGTCAAGCAGGCAATAGTACACGTCTCAAGCAGAAAAAGTATTGTGTCAATCAGACAAAAATGCACGCGTCAAGCAGATAAAAATGCACTTGTCAAGCAGATAATAAGAACCAATCAACAGAAATTATATACAAGAACAAATCGACAACAATTATATACAAGTTGAACAAAGAAAAATTATATACGATAACACATCAACAACAGTTATATACAAAAAGAATCCAAACCAATTCTATACAAGAACAAATCCACGACAATTATATACAAGAACAAACAAGCAACAATTCTATACAATAACACATCAACAACAATTATATACAAGAACACATCAACAACAATTCTATACAAGAACACATCAAGAACAATTCTATACAAGAACATATCAAGAACAATTATATACAAGAACACATCAACAATAATTCCATACAAGAACACATCAACAACAATTATATACAAGAAAACATCAAGAACAATTATATACAAAAACACATCAACAACAATTCTATACAAGAACACATCAAGATCAATTATACACAAGAACACATCAACAACAATTATATACAAGAACACATCAAGAACAATTTTATACAATAACACATCAACAACAATTCTATACAGGAACAAATCAACAACAATTATATACTAGAGCAAATCAACAACAAATCTATACTATAATAAATCAACAACAATTCTATACAAGAACAAATCACCAATTCTGTATAAGAACAAACAATAATTCTGTACAAGAGCAAACAACATTTCTAAACAAGAACCAAAAAAAAAAAAACATAACTATACAAGAACAAACAACAGTTCTATACAAGAACAAACAACAAATCCACACAAGAACAAATCAATAACAATTAAATATAAGAAAAAAGCCACGACAATTCTGTACAAGAAAAATCCACGTCAATTCTATACAAGTAGAAACAAGAATTCTATACAAGAACAAATCCGCGGCAATTCTATACAAGAACAAAAAAAGAATTATGTACAAGAACAAACAACAAATTCTATACAAGAAGAAATCAACGACAATTCTATACAAAAATACCCCATCAACAATTATATACAAGAACAAATCCACGACAATTCTATGATTCTTCTCTTCTTCTTCTTTTCGTTCATCCGGAGTGTTTTTTCAGATGTCATTGCGGTGTGTCTGTTATGCGCCCTTGGGCCGAAACCCGTAGGCCAACACATCGACTTAAGCGTGCTTTTTTGACAAGGTAGCATACCTGGGAGACTCACTTTTGTGGTGCCATCTACAACCATGCTGGCCAAGGTTGAACGGTCGAAGACAACGGTCATCCCTCAAAGGAAGGCAGGGACAGTCCATAGCATTTTCCGCCATCCAAGGTTGCTTCCATAGTTGCAGGGCCGACACATAACGCCCTGGATCTGGGCTCACCGAGGGAAATCGTCACGTCCTGCTCATGGCTGCTTTGAATCCTCACTTCTATATATTGGTCATTTCGTTTTCCCCGGGCCATTCCAGCACAAACCAGACATGTTCGCAGACGGCATCCACTCAGCGAGTTTTCGGACATGTGCTTGTCGTTGCGCACATCAGAGCTGTTCCAGGCACGACAGACATTCGGAAACTACCTAGTCAGAGCTGTTCCGAACAAGAGCGGCATTCGGAAACTAGGTAGTTAGAGCTGTTCCTAGCACGAGAGACATTCGGGCGAGACATTTCACTCGGACGTAATTGCGTAGTGTCAATTTTTAGTTTGCCACCCGTAGGCCGACACTTCCGACTTCTGGCGGGCATTTTTTAGTGAGGTTAGCCTTCCTCCGGTTTCGAGACACGTTAGACTGTTGTAATGTCACCCACATCTCAGCTGGTCAAGATAGAACGATCAACGATATCGCGGACGGCCCTCAAGGGAAGGCAGGGGCAGACCATGGGCATCATCTCACTATCCGAGGAGGCTTCCATAATTGCAGAGCCGGCACATATTGCTCTGAGACTGGGCTCACCCAAGGAGTTTCCACGTCCTGCTCATGGCTGCTTTTGTTCCTCACTTCCATGTGTTGAGCATCCCGCTTGCCACTGATCGCTCGAGCACACACCAGGAGCGGTCAGATTGCGGGCGACATCCACTCGGTAAGCTTTTGCTTGTGACTTCATCCCACGCAATAGGTTCGCTCGCCGTGCGTTCCATTTTGCGTTGAGACGTTCTTCCACTTATATCTACACTCTCTATGAGTTAGATACAGAGTTTCCGTAACCATGCCCTTCGACTGGGGCACTTTTCTATCTTTTTTGTACTCGCTCACGAGGTAGGCTACATGTGCTGCCGGCTCAGCACCTTACCTTCGTGCAGCAGCGAACGGGAAACGGTCAGGCCCTCTTATCCGGGAATCCCTCATATCCCCCAGCTGAGAGCCTTCGAACATGTATTAGACCTGAGCATGTAGCTTGCTCAGTATCACGTTTCTATTTTCCGGTAGACGGGTATCGGCCTGGCTCTCAGATCCGAGGATTTGTGGCTTAGAGGCGTTCAGCCACAGCCCTCGACAGGGAGCCCTAAGAGTTTTGTCCGAACCAAGAAATTATGCCTTCGTGCACCTGATTTAAATTTTGACTGCTATCCTCAGTCTATACCTGCAGAGCAGCAGGTTGTGTCTCTCTTAGTCTGGTCCCTATCCCAAAAGCTGTCCGATATGTAATTTTTCACCCATCGGCAAGCAAATGGGGTCGATGGGACACGCAAGCTCCCCCACAACGTCAAGGTGGAGACACATCGGGGGAGATTCTATGATTGATTCTATGATATTCAAGAAAAAAAAAAACCAACGACAAGAACTACAAGAAACGCGTACATCTGCAGCAAGAGCCGAGCTCAGCAGCGAGGTCACAACAATGACGAGTTTCATGATACCAGCCACTGGGAAATGTAGGTTGTCCGCGAGCGTTTATGTACTATCTCATCTCATGGAGATTTGTTACCTTTATTCCTAGTGACAGGTTCAATCACAAGAAATGACACGCCGGGGACACCGGAAAGTGTGTCAGTCACAACACTTCACACATCCTATGATTGTGATGGCACTTTATGATCCACAGGTAGCCACTCGATTGTGTGTTTAACATAATGTAACATTTGTCAATTTCTCTCCCCAACTCCTCCCACATACTTCTCCTCTCCCCGCATCTCCTCCTCCTCCTCCACCTCCTCCTCCTCCACCACCTCCTCTTACTCCTCCTCCTCCTCGCAATATCTTCGCTGTTTTGTTCATGTTGTTGATCTCCTTTTGCCTCTCCTCCTCGCTGTTCTAATTCTTCTGGTGGCCTCCATCACACTCATGTAGCAGGCAGAACGTTGTCCCTATCACACTCATGTAGCAGGCAGAACTTTGTCCCTATCACACTCATGTAGCAGGCAGAACGTCGCTTCCATCTCTGGATAGATTCTTGTATTTCCATGACGGTGTATATGTCAGTGTATATGTCGATGTATATGTCGGTTTCGTTATTCGTATTGATGTCCACATGTAATATATGTCCATGTCGATATTCACGTCATTGCCTGTATCGATATTACTGTCCCGCGCCTGCTGACATGTGAACAGAAACAAACACGGGTTGATTGCTGTGGCCAGTTGCTCAACATGTGGTGGTCAAAGAACATGTTGACGACCATAGATAGAGACTTGGATTCACCATTATGACCCAGAATCCAAAATTGCCAGCACGCAGTGGAAAACCCCGGGCTCGCAAACACATGTCAAGCCAAGAGTACAAAAATCTGCAAGAAAAAATGATGCTGACTGGTTTTTGGGACGTCAGAAGTGTCATATTGAAAGATTACATGCTTCATGGCAACACGGTTAATGGGCAGTACTATGCAGACCTCCTTATCAAACTAAGAAATGCTGTGACCAGAAAACGAGGGATAGCGCGTACGAAAATTCTGCCTTTGCTTCACGACAACGCACCCTCCCATAAAGCACGGCTTGTGCTGCAAACTGCCAACGATTTGAATATTGAAATTCTTCCACACCCACTATATTCTCCAGATTTGGCTCCATCAGACTATTTTCTTTTCGCAAATCTTATAAAAACAACTGAAAGGAAATCGTTTTGACAGTAACGAAGATGTCGTACTGGCTGGTGTGTCAAGGTCTCACATCCGAGGTTGCGACGCGTTGTCTGTACCAACGCCAGACAACATAACAACACGCAACCCTGAGTGATGTTAAACACTGCAGAGAGAACGCGGCGTCTTCGACGACGCCCGGATAAGCAGCCAAGCACAGCAATTGAGCGAAGCTTAAACGACCGCTGGTCAGCAGTACAACCCGTGAACCTTGCAGGGGTCACACTAGCTGACGTGAGCGCCGACTGGCGTGTAGCGTGTAGTACGCCAGAACTGGCAGACGGGTTTAGGTGTTTGAATGGACAGGTCGCATGGGTATGCGAGGAGTGTTTGAATCTGCATTGAGAGCTAGCCTGTACGACAGTGGGAGACTGATTCGAACGCTTGAATAGTTTTGACTTGTAAGTGAGATGTTTATTGCTTGCATGTATTATTATGTATTGTAGTGATATTGTTCATGCCGTAATGATTGCTATGGATTGTCATTGCGTGATGTTTGTGCGATAATAAATGCAGCGCGTAAATAAAGCGTGTGAATAATACTTTCGGATATTCACTTCGTGTGATTTGATAGTTTGATATTGCTTCACACTTGCCAGAAAACGAGCTACTTATCTTGCTCTACGCAAGACTCTGACAAGTGCGAACGTGGTGGCTTTCATCCGGGTGTTGAACCAAGTGCGAACGTGGTGGCTTTCGTCCGGGTTTTGAACCAAATGCGAACTTGTAAATTTTTTTTGTCCGTATTTGAAGCGAATGTGAAAATGCCGATAGAAATGCGCAAGTCATAGATTAAGGTAAAGTAACGATTAAATAGAGTTTATTTAATTAAATTATAAGTGCGAAGATATTATTTGAAGCCAACCGAGGCGTCTTCAGACTTATCACTAAATTCAACAAATTTTGTACCTAAAATCCAAAATGGCGGCCGTGCCCTTGAATGTCATTGAGTAGGGTTAGTGTGAGCGTGAAAGTTGTTGATTGTGGTAACGACTAACAATAATACTTGACAGCATACAAACCTTTACAGACTTCAGTGACATTACACACACCATACATTTACAAACGTTCTAATGTCGTTTAGTTTAAAAAGTACAGGGTTTTTGTGTCAACTTTACCTGAGTCTGGTGAACTTCAAAAATTTTTTGTGCGTCAACCCGAAAGACGTTCCAGTGTGATTTCGAGCACCACTGAACAGCACATTACCCAAGGATTACTTGAGTATAAATTTTTTTCATCTCTCTTTATACTTTCGTTAGTCTGGCTTTAGACATTAACTGTGCTATAAATATTTGTAACTTACTAACATCATAAATAATTTTGTTTATATTTATTCCATCATACCTATTGTTCATCATGTCTTCTTTAAACGATTTCATTGAAATGGGTTTAAAAATGAATATGTCTGGTGAGGGTTTGAGAACATGGAGTGAAAATAAGTATGCAGAATATCTTGTGAAACAAGAGCAGATTACTGAGCGGAATGAGAGAGCGGCCGAAAGGGCGTCAAAAGCACAATCAGAAGCTGCTCTAAAGGAATCAGAAGCTGCTTTAAAGCTTCAACAAGCACAATCAGAAGCTGCTTTAAAGCTTCAACAAGCAAAATCAGAAGCTGCTCTAAAACAGTCAGAAGCTGCAGTGAGACAAGCTGAAATCTTAGCCCAAAGTAAAAAAGAAGAGCAAGAAACACAACTGAAAATTGAACAGCTAAAAGCTGAATGTTCTAAAGATAAAGTGAATAGAGAAACAGACAAAGATCAACCTCATAAGAAGTACCAAGGTCTGATCAGAAGTTACAACACAGGTGATTGCATAGCAGCATTTACCCAAAACTTTGAATTTATTATGGATCATTACAAAATTCCAAAACCTGAATGGGGGATAGTATATGTAAGAAGTCTTTCTGGGGAACCTCTTAAAGTCATAGAGTCAATCCCAAATGACCTGAAAGAAGATTATCTTTACATTAAAGTAAAAATGATGTCACATTTTTTGCTAGATGAATCAGGTTATAGAGAACAGTTTAGGAAGTTGTCTCCGAAGCCAACACACACGTTCTCTGATTACATCTCAGAAATTCAAAATATTTTTTCTAAATGGCTGTCAGCAGCCAAAGTAAATGGAATTTATGACAAATTAGTTGATCGTATGTTGAGAGATAAGATTATTGCATCTCTCCCACCCCCCTTTTCTAAATTTTTGTTGGAATGTCAGTGTGAAAGTGTTCAACAGATTGAAAGTCGTGGCTCTGGTTATTTTGCAGCCAATAAGCATTGTTTCTCTAGTAGTCTGACCAGCACAGACTTTGTAGCAGCAGCTACATATGGCAAATATCAGGCAGGGTCAAATACCAAACAAAGACCTTATAAACAAGCTGCAGAGAAATTGTATCAGTGCAAATATTGCGATTATAAACACAATGAGAATGATATGTGCGACCAACACCCTGGGTACACTACGTACTTGCGTAATTACATTTCTAAGCAAGATAAAGAAAGGAAGAACTATAGAAAAGTTACCAAATGTTACCTTTGTAAAGCTTATGGTCACTGGCGTAAAGATTGTAAAGGCAAGTCAATGACCAAAAAGGCTAATGCAGCCATGTTTGACAGTTCTTCGTCAGAAGATGAAAGTGTACAAGATCACCCAGTAAACTCAGCACATTCCATTGAGGTGTTCCATCTGGAAAAATGTACCATTTGTGATCAATTTCATGAGGATGGCGTGTTAACATGCGGCCATTCTATACCTGTTACCAGTGAGGAGGCCAATTCTGTAGTAAACTCCAAAGGTACACTAAACATCCACCAGGGGTATGTTAATGGTAAAGCTGCCACAGTTTTACGTGATAGCGGGAGTACTCTCATTGGTGTAAAGAGAGATTATATTTTACCATCACAATATAGTGGTAAATATGTCACATGCAGGACATTCTCAGGGAACATAGAGAAATATCTACTTGCATGGGCATATATAACTACACCATTCCTTACAGGAAAGGTTAAATGAGCAGCATTAACCAATCCTTGCTGCGTTATTATCATTGGAAACCTTCCTGAAGTGAATGACATACCACATGACAGCAGTACATCAACTGTCAGTTGTAATATTGATACTACCATTTCACATTCATCACCAATCACCATTCATGATGTATTACCACCTGTAAATGAATGTACACATACCAACCTGGCTACGCCAGAACATACATGTAATTGTGTGAATGTAACATCAATGTGTGATGAGAATGATCGTTGTAATGTAGTAAATGCAGTAACTAGATCTACTGCACAGATGCAAGATCGAACCGATCAGATAGAGGCTGTACAACGAGTAAGTCCAGTTGTAACATCTCCTGAGACAACTAGGGAGACGTTTATAACATCTCAGAAAGCCGATCGATCTCTGCAAAAGTATTTTAAACTTGTAGGCCAAAAGCCAAGAGTAGCAAAGAATGCTCAATGGTACTTTGCTCTGAAGAACGGAATTCTAACACGGTATTACACCAAAGGTTCCAGCACTATAGAACAAACAGTGCTACCGTTAGAAAACCGCAAGCAAGCATTGAATATAGCTCATGACATACCCTTTGCAGGACACATGGCGTATGCTAAAACTAGATCAAGGTTACTTACTCAATTTTATTGGCCAAAGTTTTGCAACGATACCAAACAGTATTGCAGATCGTGTGACATCTGTCAAAAGCTTGTCAAAAAGGGTAAACACCCACAAGCTGAATTGCAAGTTACTGATTTGGCTAGTAGACCGTTTGAAAAGATCTCGGTCGATATAGTAGGTACATTGTAACACTCATTGATCTATGTACTCGTTGGCCAGAAGCGATTCCAATGAAGAACATAACTTCCAAAGACATCATGGAAGTGTTCTTTCATATTTTTGCGAGGGTAGGATTCCCTGATACCATCCTTTCAGATCGGGGTAGCCAGTTTATTTCCTCAGCTACACAAGCCTTTACCAAAATGTTGGGTGTTAAACAATGTTTCAACAGTCCATACCACCCACATTCGACCGGTATAGTGGAAAAGATTAATGGCGATATGAAACATATGCTCTCTAAGGTAACCCAAGAACATCCTGAAGATTGGGATACTTATCTGCCTGCAATTTTGTTTGCATATAGGGAAGTGCCCCATTCCAGCACTGGGTTCTCACCATTCGAAATGTTATATGGTGCACAACCACGTGGCCCATTATCTCTGTATGAATCTACGTTGACTGAAAGTACATCTTTGTCTATACCCATTTCACAATATGAACATGTAACATCATTGCGTGATAGAATTATGAAATCATGTATGTTAGCTAAAGAATCTCTCCAAAAAATCAGGAGCTATTTACCGACAATATGCGAACAGAGGAAATAGAGCTATTACACTGACGCCAGGACAGGACGTTCTTCTTCTTTTGCCAAGTGATAGACATCTCCTAACTGACTCATGGCAAGGACCGTTCAAAGTGCTACGACAAATTTCGACGGTAGACTACGAGATTGCAGTTAGGGACAAACATAAAATTTTCCATATTAACATGCTCAAACCATATCACCACAGGCAAGACGAACAAGTAGAGACTGCAGCAAGCACCTCTATAGTGGACCAGACGGACGACAACGACACTGACGAGATACCGACACCAGTTCTTGACACAACGACCAACTTACAGGACATTAAGGTAAATCCTAAACTGACGCAGACACAGACTAACAGTTGCAGACAACTGATACAAGAGTACAGAACGATCTTTTCTGACAGCCCAGGACAGACAGATTTAGTGCAACACCAAATCATCTTAACATCTGACATTTGTATTAAGTGTAGACCATATTCCATCCCAATACACTATAAGGAAAAACTTCATCAAGAAATCATTGATTTAGAAGCAAATCATATCATTCGACGTTCACAATCTCATTTCTGTTCACCAATAGTTTTAGTACGCAAAAAGGACAACACTATTAGACTTTGTGTGGACTATCGTAAACTCAACAGCATTACACAGTTGGATTTAGAACCGATGAGCAACTGTGAAGACATCTTGACTGAAATATCTGACTCACGTTATTTTACTAAACTTGACATGACAAAAGGCTACTGGCAGATAGCTGTACATCCTGATAGTATACATCCTTTATGTAGCTATTATATATATATATATATATATATATATATATATATATATATATATATATATATATATATATATATATATATATATATATATATTATGGAGCTATTTATCTTCTTTCTGTTTCATTCTGAGTGTGTTCTTTTTCTCAATACCAGGAATGTTTTCTATCATCTCAGGGAGTTGCTGCTGTCTCCAAGCTGGGAATGTGTGTGCATTATAAATGGGTTTGACTGTTGATATGTTAAGTATAGGATCTGTCCTAATCTTTCTTTTTGCAGTTTCTACAAAGTTGCTACGCTTCAGTCTTCCCTTTCCAAAACCATAAAACCTTTTATACATGGAATGATCTGTCAATCTTCAAAATTTTTCTGCTTGTTGATGGGCTCTACTATCTCTTCTATCCTGCATTGGTTGTAAACAAGTGATCTTTTCTAGTTCATTAATAGGCGTTGTCTTCAGGCATCCAGTTATGATCCCTATTTCTTGATTTTGCACTCTACTTATATTGTTATATTTTGTCTTAGCTGCAGTTGCCCAAGCTGTGGTGCCATATTCCACTCCTGGCCTAACTCATCCAGTATATAACTTCTTGAGAACTTTCGCATCTGTTCCCCACGTTGTACCAGCAAGCTTTTTCAGGATTGTCGTTCTTTGCGTTGCTCTTGTTCGATTTTTCTCAATCTGTGTCTTCCATGTCAGGCGACGATCAAAGGTGACCTCCTAGTTAGTTTGGATTTTCTTCATAGCGCACTATTTTTCCATTCAATACCAGCTTTTATTTGAGAGGGAGAACACTGTGCATGTTATTTTCTCTTCACTTATTTTCACTAGCAATGATTTTGACCAGTCCTCCAGCTCTAATAAGACTTGTTGCATTCTACTGTTAGCTGTACTAGTATATTCTTCAGATGTCCCTATGGCTAGGTCATCTGCAAAGGAGAATGTATGTGTACTCTAGCTGGAAAATTTTCTGTATTTTCATTTATTTATGCTAGGAATAATGTTGGTGAAAGAACTCCCCCTTGAGGAACACTTTGCTCTAACAGCATCTTTTTCCTGGTGTGTCCTTGTACTTTTGTCCTGGCAGTTTTGTTCTCAAGGTAGTGGCTGATTAATTTGTACATTTTCCTACAAACCTGCATTTTTTGCAGTTTTACTTTCACTCCTTCCTTCCATACTTTGTCACATGCTTCTTCTAAATCTATCCAAACCGACAGTGTGTGTTTTTTTCTCTTGGAAGACATCCTCTATTTTCTGAACTATATAGGTTATTTGATCTTTAGTAGATCTGTGCTTTCTGAATCCTGCTTGATGTGGCGTTAAGAGTTGGTTTTCTTCCAGATACCATGTTAGCCTGCCATTGATAATGCGTTCCATTACTTTTCATACACAGCTAAGTAGACTGATAGGTCGATAGACAGCTGGTTCTTCTAGGTCTGTTCCTTTCGTTGGGACTGGTATTAGTATAGCTTCCTTTCATGCCTGTGGGACTATTCCTCTCTTCCAGCTGTAATTTGGGACTGATAGTGGTTTCTTTTTTTTTTTTTTTTTTTGCTTTAGTACCTAGTCCTATTAGCATTTCATTTGTGATTCCATCCTTTCCTGGTGATTTCTTCTTTTTAAAGGTAACATAGCCTGTCCAATTTCTTCCATTTTTAGATTTGCCATTACACATTCTGCTGCTGTCTCTGTATCACTATCAAGTGTCTGTTTATCTCTGATTTTCTACTTCTGTTCAGTTGTAATATAATGTGATTTTCACTAGCACAGTATTCCATTAGTGCATTCGCTGCCTTTTCCCCTGTAAGCAAAGCATTTCCTTATTTACTTGTGATTTCTTTGTTTCTGGGACCTTTATTATTCACAGCTTTCACTAGTTTCTATAATTTGTTTCCATCCCTGTCAAAGTTAGGATTTTCTGTTGTTTACCTCAAAAAATCTCTTGTTATTTTATTTACTGTTCTTTTATATTTTGGTGAGATGGCTTTGAGAGAGTTATTTGCTTCAGTTGTTTGTTCTCTCTCTCTCTGTTGTCTTCCTGGCATCTTTAACGTTGTCCTCCATTATTTGTAGTTCTTCAGTCGAGTATGGTTTGTAATTTTTCCTCGCATCTCTTGGAATGGAATCAGTTGCCGCTTGTATTTTTGCTTTGTATAGACTTTCCACCATTTGTTTCACGTTGCCATGCCGTGTTTTTATGTGTTCACAGTATGTGTCTGTTAATTTGGCAAGGCTTCGTGGCTTAGAGGTTATGACTTTTCTCCGTAATCTCGTAAAACATTAATTCCTGGCTAAAAGTAGATTTTGTTGAACTTGAAAACTCGACACAGACATTCACCGAATCTACTCATACGATGAGTGTACATGACAACATCAACACGAGGCCTGCCAACCCACCAGCGCTCTTGGCTATTGAATACCCAATGGAGCGTATCCAAAACAACATAGAACCCAATGTTGACATTGTTGAAGAAGTACCTGCCTCAGATAACAATAGCATCTTAACTATCAATGGACATTCGTGCGACTGTAAACAGCGCATTGAGGCACTAGAACAATCACTAAAGGCGCTCATTGTCACTGTTTCAACCAACATTGAAGCAAACAACAAGATAAGCAGTGATTACAATGCTCTCAAGACAGAAGTCGCACTCCTGCGAGACGAAAATTTGCTGCTGAGAAATACAGTTCAAATCTTACAGAATGCGTCCTCTACAAACCAAACCGATGAAGCATGTAATTCTCAAGCAACCGCTTCATCCTTGGGAAATCTTGGGGAAGCTCAATCCCACCCAGAACAGATAATCACTATGAAAACAACTCAACGCGCAGAGGAAGATAAAAAACAACAAACACCTCAATGTGCAGACGAAGATAAACAACAACAAGCAGTCTACCCCATTGACGTCAAAATAAGCAATAGGTTTGAAGTACTTCAAGAAAAGTCACCAGAAAAATTACAGTGCTTTAACATGCTGCAAACGGGCAAGACAAGCCAACAAGATACATCGGGAGAACCACATGGAGACATAAAGACTGCTGATAATCGGAAATGGATGAAACAACGGTCGAGACGTGCTGACAACCAACATGTACAGACAGCACGACCTGACTGTACACATATTATACTAGGCGATTCCTTAATGAAAGGTTTATACAGCGACAGGATGGCCACATCAGACAAAGACATTGTTTCAATAATCCCACTGCCTGGGGCTGGTGTAGACCGGCTAACAGACAAGATTAGCAGGTTGGCTGTAAATCATAGCGTCAGAAGGGCAAGCGTACATATTGGCATCACCGACACCATGAACAACTAACAAATCACAGGGTCTCAACTGCTGGCACTCTTGAACGGATTACGTCACACTTTTCCTAACTCATCCATTTTCTTCTCCTCCATCATATCACCAAGTTATGGACACCAGCGCCGTCTAGCTGACATAAATAACAACATGTTGCAGAAGTTCTGTTCTCAAAACAAGATACAATTCATCAACAATACAGCATCATTCACTTCACAGGCTGGTGCACCAAAAAAGAGTCTTTACAAGGATCAAATACATTTATCTACATTGAGCACCAGTTTTCTCGCCAAGAATTTAAAATATCCAGAACGGACATACCATACATCCAATACGGGATCGCGCCGGACACTTTTAGCTACTCCTGAAACTCAAGCCAGACGACATACTCCCGTCACATCAAGTACCAATAGGACAGAAGTGTGCAGACCACTCATAACCACTGCACCTGAAATCCAAGCCAGACGGGACACTACCACAACACCAAGTCCGTTAAATACGTCGTCTTTCACACAGGAGGGTAATAATTACGAAGATATGATTCCTATTCTCCCCAGAAAGGATCCGACTCTCAGCAACAACGACGTGACAGCACAACCTCCTGTTAGCCACCAACCAGAGGCTCTAGTTGGTAGTCATTACATACCCATGAGACATCATCAGTACCCATTAAATTGTAATCCAGAATGGTTGCACCTCACACGGTATAGCCCAGCTACACTTCGTCAAGCACTTATAATGTCGCTATACCAACAACCAACACAACCTGGTATTTACTAGCAACTTAGGACAAAGCTACACCGGATCTCGGTACAAGAAAGAGCCTCTCCTTAAACGTTTATCTGCATATTTGGTTATAACTTGATCTAGTAACGTATTAGGTTATAAGTTATTACAAACATTGACTGGTTTTGACTTTATATTAATTGATAGGACTTAGCTGTATAGCTTTTATAATAATTCTAATTGTGTTTTCACGGTGAGTGAGGGGGTCTTCACTGCTCTTCCTTACGGATCTGTGTACGTATTTTTATATATTTACAGAGATATTACTGTTTCTCTGTACTTTAGAGTGTGTTTTTGTAATAAGGGACGTAAGTTGTATTCACTTTGTGTGTGTGTGTTTTGCTTTTAAACTTGTGATTACGCATTGTTGAAATGTCTAATAAGTACGAACACTGGCTCAGGAATAATGGGCTCAGAATCGGGCATGTAAACATATGCCATCTATTAGGGAAGCTGCCCGAACTATCACTTATACTAAATCAAAATTTTCACATGTTTGGCGTTAGCGAAAGTCGATTAAATGGCAACATCTCAGATGATGACATCGCTATCAGAGGTTTTAAAACCATTAGAAGAGATCCCTATCAGAAACAAGAGACGGGTATTGCAGTTTATATTTCCAACTCGCTTAACGCCCACCGCAGGCTAGACTTTGAAACCTGTGAGATTGAGTGTGTATGGATAGAGGTTAAACTTCAAAATTGCATACCGCTAGTAGTTGGCTATCTTTATCGAAACCCCAGTGCAGGAAATATCTGGTATGAAATATTCACCACTATGATGGATGTAGTCTTTAGTAATGCTAGGGAAATAATATTGCTAGGTGACTTCAACATAGACGCTAACAAATCAAACAAAACATGGGAAAACATAATAGAGTCATATAATTTCCAACAGTTAGTCAAACAAGCCACTAGAATCACTAAATCATCTGCAACACTTATAGATCATATTTATACTACGTGTGCTGATAACATCACAGAATGTAGTGTACCTATCAATGCAATGAGCGATCACTATCCAGTATGTTGCACGTGGTCGAAAAGGGGCACCAAAACTCCCAAACACAAACATATAAGCATAAAATATAGAAATTACAAAAATTTCAATCGAGACGTCTTCTTACAAGATTTGGTCAACTCATCTCTAGATTATGTTTACCAGCTTCCTGACCCAGACGATGCTCTGGACCACTGGCTAAAGACCTTTCTAAGTATATTTGATAAACATGTTCCATTTAAGGAAGTTCGTGTTAAACATCACACAAAGCCCCCGTGGATCACACAGGAGGTAGTTGAACTTATGAGAGATCGCGACAGGGCTCACAAAAATAGAGATCTAACTATGTACCGTAGTCTGAGAAACAAAGTTCAATATGTTATTCGGAAGGAAAAGAAAAACTATTTTAAGAACATAGTAATAGATAAAACCAACACTAAAGATATATGGAAAGCAATTAATACCTTGACAAACAAACACAAATCATCACAATCATTACCATCAAATCAGGTTACATGTGATCAATTCAGTAGATACTTTCAGTCCGATATAAACCAACTGAAGGCTGCAATACCAGATGCGCCTCATGACATATCTTTATTATCATCATTCTGTGAGAACAAATGCTATGGACACATTTCCTCCAACATACCGCTAATGACGACAACTGAAGTATTTACTCATCTCCGTAATCTAAAAAACAATAACTCATCAGGACTAGATGGAATTAGTAGTCGGATCCTTCGCCATGCTGCACCGGCGATCTGCGAGTCACTAACTTTTATATATAATCAATGTCTAACCAGAGGTCACTTCCCATCAGCCTTTAAAATCGCTAAAGTGTATCCTCATTTAAAAGCTGGTCCTCTAGACGATCGTCTCATGAGTAATTATAGACCAATTTCCATATTATCCTCATTATCCAAACCGCTAGAAAAGCACATCCACAAAACAACACTAGATCACTTAGTTCGCCATAAACTGATAGTTGACAGTCAGTCAGGATTTCGGCCAAAATATTCTTGCCATACGGCACTAACAAACATGATAGAAAACTGGCATCAAAATATTAACAACAATACTCTATGTGGAGCGGTGTTTATAGACTTTAGGAAAGCATTCGATATGATAGATCATACTATTCTAATTAAAAAACTAGAAACAATGAAAGTAAGTTTTAATATAGTGACATTAATAAAATCATTCTTATTAGACAGAAAGCAAGTAGTATCACACAATAAAGTTTTATCTCAAGCCATTACCATTAATATTGGAGTACCTCAGGGGTCTATTCTTGGCCCTCTATTATTTGCCATTTATATAAATGATCTTCCATTAAATCTGTCGTCGTCCTGCGATCTATTTGCTGATGACTGCACAGTATATACAAACGCTGTTGATCGTAATGTGCTAGAATTATCCTTGCAACAGGAAATAAATAGTGTAGTTAACTGGAGTCATGCAAACCGCATGCAAATTAACATTACTAAAACAAAGTCTATGTTAATAGGAACCAGGCAAAGACTTCACACTCTAAACTCGCAGAGAACTCTTCAGCTGCACATTGGCAGCACGCCTGTAGAAAGTGTCACCGAGCACAAGACACTGGGTGTTATCATAGATCAAAATCTAACTTTTAACTCACATGTTCATGCTCTAGTTAAACAAATAGCCAAAAAAGTATACCAACTTGCCAAAATTAAAAATTTCCTTGACGAAAACACAAGAAAGATATTCTATACTTCTCATATACAAACACATATTGATTACTGCTCCACAGTCTGGGATGGATGCTCCAAATCAATAACAAAACGCCTATATTCACTCCAGAAAAGGGCAGTGCGTTTAATTAATGGTGAAAAGCTTACCGACAATTCTAACCTATATAAACGTCTCCGGTTACTGCCACTACACAAGCGCCTGCTTTTTAATAAAACCAAACTAATTCACAAAATCCTATTTCAAAATGCTCCAAGCTACCTTTGGCCATTGTTTAAATATAACGCTAGACATAGCGAACGACTAAATATACTTCATGTCCCTAAACCTAGGATAGACTTATATAAAACAAGCTTAGCATACTCTGCCGCTCAGTTGTGGAACAATCTTCCACAAGAAATCAATGACACCACCAATCATGATACATACATTCGCAACCTGTTTGAACACTACCTTAGTACAGACTACATGCCCCCATAACAAACAACACAAAAAAGACAATAATGGTAACTTATCTCAAACGACAACTAGCCAAAAAACATTCCCTTATGTATGGCACGTTACACCCTCCTTAGGTATTTATAATGCCCATGTTAAACACTGCTTCAGTGAGTCATTTGTTATTGATTATTTTTCATGCGTTTTAATGTTCTTTTGTTGTCAAAAGTTGCTTCATAAGTGATGTTGAATGAAAGAATGTATGAGAGGAAATAGAGAAGAAGGGCAGAATGTCAGACGGGCCTGCGTGCCCAATTCTTAACCCTTTGAAAATAAAGACTTATTATTATTATTATTATTATTATTATTATTATTATTATTATTATTATTATTATTATTATTATTCAAATCAGCAGTGGTTCGAATCGCATCGGTATCTTACGGGGTATGTGAGCCTTTCGCTCAGAAAGCAATGGCAAACTACTGAGCGTAATCTTGCCAAGAGATCAACATACAGCTGAAAGATGCTGGTGTTGACAGCTAAGTCCTGTAAAGGATATGCTAAAAAATAAAAATAAAAAGTTTGGCAAATCTTTCCCAATCAGCTCGTTTGTAATTCCAGCGAGGAAAAGGCTTTTGCTCCGGTGGAACAAACACCATATTAAATACAAGCTTGATTAGTCTGTGGCTAATGCCTGCTAATTGGTCAAACACATGGCGATCGATTTTGTGGAGGATGTCTCCTGTGCAGAAAGCTAAGTCTGGAGTAGAAGTTGTAAACCATCTTCTAGAGTAGAAGCTCTGTGTGTCATCCACTTTGTTGAATAGATGGGTATTAGAGTCTATTTCCCAGTCCTCCACTTCATCTCCTCTGTTGTCAGTATCTTGATATCCCCATCTTTCTGAAGGGATTTTTAAGTCTTCAAATAAAATGCACTTTGTGTCAGTTATTTTCATATTTGAAAGTGTTAGGTCAATATCTGCTGGGCTATACATATTGTAAATTCTTATTTTCACTTCCTTTATCATCATATCAATACCTATAATTTTCGTTTGGTTGTTAGAGGTCTCAGATACTTCACTATATGGTATTGTATTTCGTGTAAGTATTAGAACCCCTACTTTGTGTCCTTCATGGTCGAAACGTGTGGCCTGGTATCTTCTGACTGAGAATCTGTGATGGGCATTGAGGTTTGTCTCTTGAATGCATGCCACATCTATTCTATCTTTATGAAGATGATTTGTTAGAGGGACCTTCTTGTTAAAAACTACTTCGACATTCCACTGTAGTATGTTGAGCCTCCGCGGTGTTTGGTAAAAAGCTCTTAACTTACTCCACTGTGCATTGACTCCACAGCGACCATCAGTAATATTGGGTGGACCCCCTCGAAATAGGAGTCCCGGCACAATCACCGCCTGATGGGACTTCACGGGATTAGCACCATTCTGATTAATTTTAATTTATGGCATCATGGATTGATTAAGTCACGTTGCATTGTTTTTTCAAGCCTGTTGCTCAGTACATCCAAATTCGACAAGAATTTTTCGGGTGTAGATCTTCCTAGCCTTTGACTGTCCCCAGTCTATCTATAAGGCAGTAGGTGTGTGTCTCGTTTCGTATGGATCCTATTCCTTGACCTGTCCGACATCGGAGATCTTACCATTAGTTGTACTACCGTCGGCGTAGCTCTTGGGGTAATTGGAACACTGAAACCGCTCAATCTCGGTAAGGTGGAAACACGGCAGAAGAGGGTAATAATGTCTTTGTCTATGCATATGTCGATGTAGATATCCCTGTCGATGGCTATATCTGCATCAATGTCCATGTCTATGTAAATGTCTATGGTTATGTTGATGTTATAGGCCCATGCCGGTGTCGATGTTATAGGTCCAAGTCTATTTCGGTGTTAAATTAGTTAGTTAGTTAGTTATCAGTTGGGGTATCTTCGTTGCACTCCGGACATGTCCATAGGTGCTCAGATCCTCCCCCCAGCATATGCATCAGCGTCCGGTGGCTAATAGTGCCAGTTCTGTGTTGGTTGACGAGGCGCTTTGTTTTCCCGATGTACCTCTCGCGTCTGGCTGTGCCGATTCTTACTCCCAGGTCTTTCATCCTGGAAAGCGATGTGGAATCACTGGCGTCAAAATCCTCTGTTCTCGCCATATCTTTAAGGGCGTTAATAACATCGGCACGATCCATGGGCTGACCATCTACAGGGGGTGCAGAGCCAGCCAATTTATCAGCTCGTTCATTTCCCTCGACTCCCGCATGTCCCGGGACGAAGATGAAGGTGACTTTGCGGACAACAGACTTCCGCAGCGACTCAGTCCACTGTCTACGTACAGATCCAGCTTCGACCTTCTGAATCATGCTCATTGAATCACTTAGTACACACACGTTGGTATAATGCTGTGATTCCAGCCATATGAAAGCCTGTGTAACTGCCATCACCTCCATCGTCATGCTGCTCGTGGTCATAGAGTGGGCACCACTGGATTCTTGAACGGTTCGGCCCGCTGAGCGGGCTGTAAATGCCCACGCACTTCTCTGCTGCTTTACAACAGATCCATCTGTATAGATGAGTACTTCGGGACTATCTGAGTTTCGGTGTTAAATGTCCATGTCTATGTCGATGTTATGGGCCTATATCTATGTCGATATTATATGTCCATGTCTATGTCGATATTATAGGTCCATGCCTATGTCGATGTTATAGGTCCATGTCTATGGCAATGTGTCGATGTCTATGATTGTGAAAATGATTTGTATAAAACGTGAGAGGAGATGCCAGAAAGAAAGTAAACACAGACGAGCAGAAATAAAAGATAAAGCAACCACAACAGTGTATACGTACAAGGTGAGACAACGTATGTCACGTGACAATCACACACATGTAGCAGACACCTGTTGCTGGAGCTATTACCTGGACCACACCAGCAGTCACAGCCGGGGTCCGTGTCATCACCTGGCCGTGGGGTCTCTGCGCTCGTCAAACCACCAGATGACACTCTCACAGTTTAGTTCACACTTTGGAAATACGCCACTTGATGAGGTAAAGCAGCATTAGCAATGGCAGTGGCAGTAGTAGTAGTAGTAGTAGTAGTAGTAGTAGTAGTAGTAGTAGTAGTAGTAGTAGTAGTAGTAGTAGCAGTAGAAGTAGTAATATAGTAGTAGTAGTAAAGTAGTAGTATTAATATAGTAGTAATAATATAGTATTAGTAGTAGTAGTAGTAGTAGTAGTAGTAGTATAGTAGTAGTAGTAGTAGTAATATAGTAGTAGTAATATGGTAGTAGTAGTAAAGTAGTAGTATTAATATAGTAGTAATAATATAGTATTAGTAGTAGTAGTATTATAGTAGTATTATAGTAGTGGTAGTAGTAGTAGTATTAGTAGTAGTAGTAGTAGTAGTAGTAGTAGTAGTAGTAGTAGTAGTAGTAGTAGTAGTAGTAGTAGTAGTAGTAGTAGTAGTAGTAGTAGTAATAGTATACTACCAGTAGTGTAGTAGTATTATCCTTCAAGAAACAAATGAAAATCGTAAACTGATTAGAGTCATTAGACGTAGACAGTCAAATTATTTTGGACATGTTATGAGAAGAAATGACTTGGATGTCAACTGGCAAGATCGAAGGGAAGCGACCAAGGGGAAGACCGAGAAGTAAATTGCTGGATGGCTTGATGGCTTGACCACATGGCATGGTCGAGACAGGAACACGGAGGTGATCCACGACTCTGGTGATCGAGTGAGATGGCAGATCATGACCGCCCACGCTTTATCGGCAAGGCACATGATAGATGGAGTAATATTAGTATAGTAGTAGTAGTAATAGAGTAGTAGTAGTATAGTAGTAATAGTAATATAGTAGTAGTAGTAGTAGTAGTAGTAGTAGTAGTAGTAGTAGTAGTAGTAGTAGTAGTATAGTAGTAATAGAAATATATTAGTAGTAATATAGTAGTAGTAGTAGTGGTATAGTAGAGGTCGTAATATAGTAGTAGTATAGCAGTAGCAATATAGTAGTAGCAATATAGTAGTAGTAATATTGTAGTGGTAATAATAGTGGTAGTAGTATTATAGTAGTTGTAATATAATAGCAGTAGTAATATAGTAGAAGTATTAATAGTAGTATAGTAGTTGTAGTAGTAATATAGTAGTAGCAATATAGTATATGTATAGTAGTAGTAATAGCAGTAGTAGTATTAGTAGTAGCAATAGTAGTAGTAGTAGTAGTAGTAGTAGTAGTAGTAGTAGTAGTAGTAGTAGTAGTAGTAGTAGTAGTATTAGTAGTAGCAATAGTAGTAGTAGTAGTAGTAGTAGTAGTAGTAGTAGTAGTAGTAGTAGTAGTAGTAGTAGTAGTAGTAGTAGTAGTAGTAGTAGTAGTAGTAGTAGTAGTAGTAGTAGTAGTAGTAGTAGTAGTAGTAGTATGTCATGTCATGCAAAGCCCAGAACTAAATATGGCCATTATATATTTGTATGTTACCTCTGATGTGAGATTATTCCTGAACAGTGTGTCCAAATACCGGCTTCGTGGCCGAGGGGTTAGCAGCTTTCTCCGCTAACCCCGAATACTCTCGTCACGTGACGCGACGAGAATTAGCAGTGGTTCGAATCGCAAAAGTGACTTATGAGAGTATGGAGCCGGTCGCTCAGAAAGTCGTGGCGTGCTGATGAGCGTAATCTAGCCTAGGAATCAACATACAGCTGAAAGATGCTGGTGTTGACCGCAATATCCTGAAACAGGATGGAAACGCGGAAAAAAAAAAAAAAAAAAAAAAAAAAAAGTGTGTCCAAATGTTGATGTCTACATCAATTGTGTTGATGTTTGTTCAACCGTGGTTGTTTATATGTTGTAAACAATCAACGTCCTGTAACACTAAATAACTATTAGGTGATTGAGTGGGAGGGGAAACCTACACACAAATCCATTGCTTTAAGGATTGAAGTGTTTTTCTCCTTGTATTTGTGGTAAATTTCCCTGATCATCTTGCATCCTAGAAGTGAAAAGAGAATCAACTTAAAACCTAGTTAGACACTTAAGGCAAATATTCTCATAGATTAAAATCCGCATCCCACAAGGATGATGACGGGGTTATGGGTGTAACGGTTCAGTGAGCACGAGAGTAAGAGACTGAAGCAAAACATGATGTGGGATCTAGCTTAGTGAAACATTGGGGGAGTTATAGCCATGGAAGGAAAGGGACACAATTGTTTATGTGGTGGTGAGAGGGAAGGTGCAGAGGTGGAGAGAATGAAATATAAACAGAGTATAAGAGGTGGATATGAATCAGAAAAATAGAAAAGGTAGCAGTGGACACAAATGTGTGATGGTGGGAAGGAATGAAATGGAACGGACAGGCCGTTAACGATGGAAGATAAGAGGTAGATGGTAATTAAGTATTGATGGAAGATAAGAGGTGGATCTAAATTAAAATAGAAAAGATAGCTGGTAACGGCTATGGTTACGTTAATAAGTCTAACACCTAGATAGTAACATATAACGATTAACAGATGAAGATAGTACACTTAGTTACAGTTGTAAAGATAGTAACAATATAAATAAAATTGGGTGGAATTGCGGTAAAACTGTGAAAATGTAAACAATAACAAGTTGTAAAGTACACAAGTTGTTGTTGTTGTAGTATTATAGTAGTAGTAGTAGTAGTAGTAGTAGTAGTAGTAGTAGTAGTAGTAGTAGTAGTAGTAGTAGTAGTAGTATAGTAGTAGTAGTAGTAATTATAGTAGTAATAGTAGTAGTAGTAGTAGTAGTAGTAGTATAGTAGTAGTAGTATAGTAGTAGTAGTAGTATAGTAGTAGTAGCAGTAGTAGTAGTATAGTAGTAGTAGTCGTAGTATAGTAGTAGTAGTAGTAGTAGTAGTAGTAGTAGTAGTAGTAGTAGTAGTAGTAGTAGTAGTAGTAGTAGTAGTAGTAGTGTGACAAAACGCCAGTGGCCCATGTCCTCATGCCTTCTTTGGGTTTGGGTAAACAGGGGGAAATGGCTTTCGGGAACTCTCAGTTCTCTTGTCCGATCAATTTCCCTGAAGGATAGTTCTCTGGGTTACCTCTACAACCCGATATTCTTAATATAATGATTGGAAGTCTGACGTGTCTTAGGGAAAACCCGATGGCGCGCTTTGCACCAAATACGCACTAGTGTAACTTCTTAGGCCACCAATGTCCGTGGAAACAACTAACAGGTGTTGACTGCCTCCTGTCAAATTGACACTTTCAAGAGGGAGACAGATGAAGGGCAGAGTCCTACTGGTGGTTTTGAAAAGGTAAAAACAGGTTGTAAGTAGTCCTGCACTTATAAATCTCTATTGTCTTGACTGGTGAGACGAATTGGCGAACAGCCAGTCCTGCCATGTCGAAGGTAGGTTGACAGTTGGCCAGTCCAGCTAAGCATCATATTCTGGGAACGAATCTGAGAAAAATATTTCCCCAGATGATTCCGCTTGTTCTTGGCAGCTGATGTGCGGAGGGCTATCTTTCTTCCTACGGCCTTACCTCTGCTTAGTGTCATCTTTAATTTAAATCTACACACGACATATATACGGTGTGCCGGAAGGAGGGGAGGACCCCGTGGGGACGGGTTCCCACCATCTATGTTCTATCTTCTTAAGGCGGAGGAGGATAGACACTGTGTTAACTCTTTCGTCTTTTGGCGGATAGGGGGGCCAGGTGGACTGAATAGTTACTGGTCGATAAGATCATCTAGATCTGCGTGTAATGTGAGGCACTGTCGGTGCATTGCGGCAACAGCTCAGACAAGAGCAGCGACCGGAAGGGGTGGTTTCTTCTTTCCTATTCTTGCTAGGGATAGGGAACTACACTTCGTTCCCTACAAACTTACTACTATAAGCGGGGAAAACACACATAATTACCCCATACAACACTACAGGAGCTTTGTCGTGAGAAAGGCAGGGTTTGAAAGTAAGAGGGAAGCCTGGAACAGAATGTGCCTAGTAATAATAAAGGCATGGTATGAGAGTGAAGAGTGAATCTTGTATGCAAAGAGTTCATAGGGTCAAAAGACACGACCTAGACAAGCTGAAGGCCTAGTCTAGGAAAGAGGCCGCCAATCCAGGACCTCTTGACAGGTCAGGCTATTCACGCGGGCCTCTTATCTATTGGATTTTAGGTGAGGTAAATGATGTCACGTTTATTAAACTGAGGCCCATGTTGGTCCTCAGGATTGTGGTGCTTGAGTCAGTCCAATCGCTTACTAATCTCTGTCATCATCTGGGTCCTCCTGGAATAGAAAGGAGCATACGGGATCTGCAAGGCCACGCTAGAATCACCTTAAGACATTCTCAGGTGAACCATGGACTTTCAGGACGACCACAGGCTAATGAATCCAAGCAAGGAATCAATGTCCGATTAGTCCTGATCTAGTGGCAGCCTTCAGTACACGCTCAATACAAATCCCACATACAATAAGAAGTGGTTGACCCTATTTTCCTGACAGGACCTACACCTCATGCTCCGTCCTACCCATCCGTGTCAGTGACATTGAAATACCCATAACCATTCCACATACATAAACTATTCCCCATTATTTGAAAGCATTTCCCACCTTGTACCAAATGAACCTGGAATTGATTATGTAGTGAAGTCCTCAAAAACCAGTGGCTTTGGTTCTACAGAAGCTTGTTGTGCGTACAACCAATTACCTGGAAGGAAGGAAATTCTTGCACACGCGGTGAGCTGTATGTGGACAGATCGGACAGTGTATGAAGCTGGGTCTGTGAAGATAGCTACCCGAGGCTCTGTGCCTGAACTGACTTTATCCTTGTTGTGTTTTGTAGAAAACTATCTCTGTTGTAACTGCCTTGATGTTATCCTGTGCTGTCCTTTATTACGTTATTAAAATCACTTTAAAATTTACTCTGACGATCGCCATGTTATCTATGGGTCAGCCAGAAAGACACTGCAGGGAATAGGCCCCGAGGTCAAAAGAGAGAGTGACAGTGAGTCCAGGGAAAGGAGGAGGGTTGGCAAGCAAAGACCTATCCCAACCAGGGCTATAGAATAATAAGTTAAGAATTGTGACCGGGTTATTTGGGACCCTCCACGTAGCTTGTTACAAGTAGTAGTAGTAGTAGTAGTAGTAGTAGTAGTAGTAGTAGTAGTAGTAGTAGTAGTAGTAGTAGTAGTAGTAGTATAGTAGTTGTATAGTAGTATAATTGTAATAGTATAGTAGTAGTAGAGTAGTAGTAGTATAGGAGTAGTATAGTAGAATAGTAGTATAGTAGTATAGTAGGTGCCATGTCGTAAATGGTAACTAATGGCATAGGGAAAGAGTGTCACACGAGAGGACATGACAAGCGTGACTTTAGGTCATGAACTGTCACGCCGAGATTGCCACAGGAGCGAACCCATGTGATCGCGAAAGTGACAAGGGCATTCTTGCCGTAGACGTCGTTCCGTGCGGACGCACCACGTAGAGAATAAAGCTGTGGCTTAATATAATACCGCCATTGTATTAAGTGTATAGTAGTGTCGTATATATTACGTTGTGGAATATATGATTGTGATAATGTCTCCTCTAGAGTGTGTATTGTGAATATAGATGAAAAACTACAATTGTGTCCGAGTCACACCTGTGTCGGTAGGTTGTGTTGTGTTCGATCGTGAGTTAATGCAGTCAAAAAGGAAAGGCAGAGTTAACCTTCAACAAGGTAAAGTGTGGAATAGTTATCACCAAAGGGAAGATGAATGTTAAAGTAACAGAGCCCGTCTCTCGGGCTAGATGACGAAGCCGAGAGAGAATCAACCACGGTGGCGAATGTGACAGGAGGCGAGAAATTATAACTAATATCCCTAGGCATCAGAAACATCCAGTAACCAGCCGTGTTGGCATAGAACAGTGGTTCTCAACCTTTTTTGGCCCGTGCCCCCATTCACCATATTTTCAGAACGTCATTGCCCCCTTTCTTATTTCCTACCTACAAATCCCGCCCCGCCCCTACACAGTATACATAATAATGGAAGCTAAATTTAACAGCACATACTAAAACAAGTCTAGACGTTCACATAAAACATGATTTGTGATTCTACTTACTTTATAAATTGAATGTTAGAAGGGTGAGACGTACAGAACCGTACAGTATGAAGAGAAAAACAATATCAAGTAATCGGTTATTGTATTAACGCGATCTTGAAATAATCTTAACTCCCCCCCCTGTAAACCATAAAATCCCCCCTCCACCGGGGTGGGGGGGGGGGAAATTCCCCACCGGTTGAGAATCACTGGCATAGAAGCTAAGCCCCTTCATTCGCACCTCTAGCAAGTGGGGGGGGGGGGGTGCCGATTCGAAACCTCGGGACTATAAAACTACAGAAATGTAGCGTTTTTCCAATGTCGAACTAGACTGACACTTGTGAGTAGTAGAACATGTGACAGATTTACAACTCACATTAACGATCAAGATGACACCAGCAGAGAGACAGTACAGCAACAGAATTAGTCATTCATTGGCACCTTGCCGTCTTGACAGACTGCCTTGACGTACATACCGTTTTTCTGAACAATAATAATAAATGAAGATCTACGCGGCAGCAGTTATACTCGTCAATGCGTAACGATAACAAGCTCTCAAAGTCTCTCACCTTAATGAACTGGTAAACAGGAACATAAAACACGCAGGTCAGCAAACGATTCAAGTCCTTTAATTTTCGGCCTTGCAGAATTATAAGATAAAAATTCCTCGTAGCGCTCCCTTACCACAGGGACAACATCTACTAAAAATTAACCAGGAATATATATCAAACTCTGTACCATTTGCCCTGACAGTCTGTCTTACATTCCACAGTTACTTTAGATCTTTGTTGTCTCGTTCGTTCAAGATTCGTCAGGGTCCGTTTCCCTGTTCTTCTAACCATCCATGGATTCTTATCAACATTCGTTCCCACTTGTTCTTCACTTGAAGATTCTTAAATCACCGCATCCAAATATCCACTTGTCAACGAATTCCGTTCCACACTTGAAACCACAACCGGTTCTTACTATCTCTCCACAGCGTATCCCTTGGTCGTTAGGTTTACGTTTTTCGTGACGCATCCTGTCTCTTTGGTTTCCTAGTGCACTGTCCACTTTACTAACCATTGGGATTTTTCTTTTATCCTTGTTTCATGATGTGTATCTGCCATCGATATATGGCATTATGCCTCCCCCTCCCACAGATAAAATGATAGAATCATTTCTACCTATATATACATCATGTGATATAAAACCATGTAAAATAGCGTTGCTGACATTATGAGACATATGTAGTGCTGGGTATGACTTTATGGCCCTTATTAACTCCCCCCTCCCCCCAAAAAAAATTATATAATTGGCACGCCCATCAGTTCACACTCACGTGAAGGTCGTGTGGTGCCGGCCTGTGGGAGGGCCGGTCCAACCAATGATACCATTAGTCCCTAACTTGTTCAAATGAACAAGTGTCCTCACTCTAAGTTAAAACCCGGAGTTGTGGACGAGGGTTAGTAATAGGTACCAAGCAGTCATTCTCAGTTGATGCTCAATCCTGTCGCTGTTTCCTGTATCCATTGGGTGTTTCTTGTATCAAATAATTGAGGTGGATGCCATGTTGTTTGCTGTGCTACCTTTAGAGTCATTCTAATACTATCACGTGACATTCGTTGTAGTGGATTATCCTGTGTGGATATCTTAGAACACCTTGACCATTCTCGAATTCAAATAGTAATAATTATTAACACTGAATCTTTAATTAACCTTTTAACTATTCTAATAACATACTAAACTAATATAACTGAGTTAACTATAATACTAATTACGAATTCATATATATCCATTTACAGATAATATACTATCAATATAATATCCATTTATACACTATTCACTTATTGTCATTCCAATTAATTAAATCACAGACATTGTCTCTAATTAAATACTTATTCCTTCAATCCGAATGAAGCGGAATGTCATCATCACAGTTCCATCTCCAAGTAATTGAATGGACACGAATAAAACAGTTCCGTTAATCCAACACTCGAAATATACGGGGGAAAATTGCAATGTGTCATTTCGTGATGTCTCTGGTAAAAATGAAAAATATCCACATATGTATCTATCTGACTATATTACATATTAAATTAACAATTCATTCTCTTGGTTGCTATGTACATTGCCATTTTAATTAGGTGCTATCTGTAACCTATATATTAAACATTTCTAACAATCTATGAATAATACACTTAAATAATAAGAACAAAAGTGAACAACTGTGAAGCAGACCTATCTATTTACAATCGACTAAGAAGATCTGCAAGATTGTTATCCTTTCCAGGAATATTACAGATATCGAATTCATAATCCTGCAAGAGCAAAGACCATCGATGAATTCTGGAATTCTTAGGATGACCAGATTAAAAAATCTGTAGAGATTTATTATCCGAAAGAACCAGAAATGTTCTACCCAGTAAATATCTCGAGAATTTCTCAATACTCTCAATTAATGCTAAAGCTTTAAGCTCAGTGATGGCATAATTTCTCTGTGTATCTGATAGCTTTTTACTGAAGTAAAGAATAGGATGTAACTTTCTCTCATGTAATTGAAGTAAAACAGCTGAAATCGCATGAAAACTCGCGTCTGTTTGTAACACGAAATCCTTTGAAATATCAGGCAATTTCAGAATAGGATAACTACCAAACAGAGCTTTTATTTGTTGTAATAGTTTGTCATGATCATCTGTCCAAACTATTTGTGTAGGCTGATCTTTCTTTAACAGATCAGAAAATGTTGCCGTCATGTCAGCAAAGTTTCTTAATTCCTTTTTTGTCGTTGGAGGTTTGATATTGAGAATTTTTGTAACCACTAGTGGATCTGTCTTTCTAACTCCATTAGAAATTCTATGACCAAGGAATTGTATTTCAGTAAACCCTATCTAAATGTTGCTTGGTTTAGCTTTAAGACAGTGTTGTTTTATTCTCTGAAATACTTGTTTGATGATTTTGGCATGTGTGTCAATGTCTGTAGTATGAATATAGATGTCATCCATATACGTCGCAACGTTAGAAATCCCATGGAGTAATCTTCTCATCATGCGCATAAATGTGCTTGGCGCATTCTGTAACCTAAATGGGAGATATGCCCATTCATACAGCCCTAATGGAGTATTGAAAGCTGTAATATGCATAGAATCTTCATCCATAGGGATTTGCCAATATCCCTTGATGAGATCAATCTTTGAAAATAGTTTTGAGTTTGCCATGCTTTCGATCAACTCATCAATGTTTGGCATTGGTTCTGCATCTAGTAGTGCTAATGCGTTTACTTTTCTATAGTCAGCACATAGACGTAAAGAACCATCTTTTTTCTTCACAATTACTACCGGAGAACAGTAGTTTGAAATGGATTTTCTAATAATTCCACTTTGTTCTAACTCCCATATTTCTGCTGTAACTTTTTCTAAATAATGTATCGGAATAGGATAAGGTTTCACTTTAACTGGGACGTCCGAGAGTAAAGTTATTTTATGTTTAATAAGCAATGTCTGTCCTGGCTTATCAGAAAAGATTGTGCTAAACTCTTCTATTGCTGCAATAAGTTTCTCTTTGTCTTGTGTTGAAAGATTTTGACTTATTTGTATAGACTGCCAACTGCTGTCACTATTAACTGTTGGGGTTGGAATTTGTTGTTTAATAGCATCTTCTTGTTGTTCGTTAATGACCCAACAAGATGCTGCTGTTCTATGTGGTATTTGTTGTGTCACCTGTGATGTGTAACTGTCGCGTGGGATATATGGTTTCAACATATTTATGTGAAAGATGTTATGTTTCCCTTTTACGATACTAGGCACGATAGGATACGATAGTCTACATCACTGATTTCCTTAATCACTTTAAATGGACCTTCCCATGAAGTAACTAAGCAGTTACGAGGATCAGGAAGTAATAACCAGACCTCTTCTTCTTCTTTCAAGACTATTGTCTTGGCGTTCCTATAGTCGTACTTTCTGTACTTTTCTCCAGCTTTCTCAAGTGCTGATTTTGCAATTTGGCAAGCCGTGATGATTTTTTCTCTCAATTTAGTAACCATTTCGTAGGCTTCTTTTTTCGGGTGGTCGTATGTCTTCTTTGTAAGCATATCATTGTATAATAACAATGGACCACGAGGATTTGCTCCGTATACTAACTCGAATGGAGAAAAACCTTTACTAGATTGTGGTACTTCACGGTATGCAAATAGTCCTGCTGGCAATAAAATATCCCAATCTTTGGGTCTCTCAGCTGCCACTTTTGCTAGAGTTCGTTTAAGGACTCCGTTGTAATTTTCGTTTTGTCATCGGGTGCCAAGGTGAACTAAAGACTTGTGGAATACCGAGAATTTTCATTGCCTCTTGGGTAGCTGTAGATATAAATTGACGACTCTATCAGACAGTATGCAACTTGGGAATCCTATCCTACTAAAAATTAGCATTAACGAGTCTAGGATGGATCTACTTGTGATGTACTTAAGTGGAATAGCATCTGGCCAACGAGTACACATATCGATCATGGTCAAAATAAATAAATTACCTCGATCAGTAATTGTGTTCAGTGGACCCACAATATCCACAGCAATCTTCTGAAATGGTCGAGATGCCAGATCAGTTTTCTGAACGTGTGCTTTGGGATGTTTGCCTTTTTGTGTGGTCATTTGGCACAATGTACATGAACGTACATGTGTGGTAATATCTTTGATATACCCCGGCCAATAAAACTGTGTTAGCAATCTGTTAGTAGTTTTGGCAATACCCATATGACCCGCAAATGGTGAGTTGTGTGCCAGTCTTAGTGCCTCGCTACGATATTTAGTAGGTAGCACTGTTTGTGAACAACGTATTGCACCTTTATTGTGCCGTCTGGACAAAATATTATTGTCTAAGAAAAATTTCCAATTACCACGTTTAGCCTTTTTATAAGGTTTATTAACATTTTTAAAACAATATTGTAATGTCGGATCTTGTTTTTTGTTCGTTTTGTACGTCAGCTGTCAGCAAGATATTATTTCGCGTATTGTCATTATCTGTCTGAGAAGATTGATCTATCTGTCTTCGTTCTTGAGCTCTTGTGATCGCATTCGCTTGAGTGTGGTCAATCTCCCATTGAATTGCCTCTTCATGAGTGTACTGATTTGCATTGGGTATATTCCCAATCAGTAATCCGGCACAAGGATTAGGCAATACTGCTGCATTTACTGTGTCTTCGAAATATGGCGATTGTATTGTAATTGTGGCAATCTTATATCTCTCAATTGTGCTACCAAAAGTTCTCTAGGCAACAGTTTCGCCCGTATAATCTTCTGTTTTTATCAACCTTTTGTCCACTCCGACAATTGAAGCCCCTGAATCATGAATACAGGTAGTAGGTTCACCATTCACCCATGCCTGGTGAACTTTAAGTTTGCCATTCTGAATATTAACGGCATTGGCTTCATGAATTGTTTCTATACTGTGGTCACTAAGAGTGTCTTTCTCAGTCTTTTCAGTTTTGTCATCATACTGTTGTATGATAGCTGCATGTGTCTCTTCTAAGTCATCAGAGTTACTACTGGAAAATACATATGCGGTACTTGCTTCTTTCCACGTATTTCTCATCGGACAAGACTTACTGGTATGTCCGTACGCCCGACAAGAAAAACATTTAATACTACTCTTATAGGAGTCATAGTTTCTTCTTTTCTTTGCTGTGATGTCTCGTAGGTAAGCTGCATACCCAGGGTGTTGATCACACATTTCCAGATGTCCGTGTGACAACTTGCAATGTTGACATCGCGTTAAGTGTCCCTTTCTTGGTCTGTCTCCCTCTTTATTGGAGTACTGGTATGGACCACTTCTATTCCTATTATTAAATTTCTTAAACTTACCATTGCCTTTCTGGAATCTGGCGCTCGCTCCTACGACAAGCTCGGGTTGTGCACAATTGGCAAATATGTCACGATGTGCATTAAAAAATGAATCGCCTTTTGATTCCATGTCACTAAGTGATTTACACTTATTTTCAACCAGAAAAACAGGCATTGATTCTGGTACTGCAGACAGAAGTCTGTCTCTTATTATTAGATCTCGAATTTTATCGAAATCAGATCCAATATCAGCTGCCGTCAGCCATTTGTCAAAGCATGACGATGTTCAGAAACAAAGTCAAGGAAATTTTGGTTAGATTTGGGAGTAAGTGTTTTGAATTTTGTACATAACCCCGATTCGTCTAAACTAAAATGTGCAAGAACACGATCTCGCATATATTTGTAGTTGTTACGCAAGTTCTCAGGTATTAATTATATTACCTTTAAAGGTTCCAGTGCGAAGTGTCGATGGTACAGAATCGGTACGTCCTGTTCAGGAATCTGATAGAATTTTACCGAAACCTCGAAATTAGTAATACAAGAACTAACTTAATCACCTTGTTGGAAGTTACGAAACAAACCTTGGTATTTCTTCACTGGATCATTGTGTTTAGCTTGTATTCTTTCTCGTTCGAATTCAGCCTCACGATCCATCTCCAATGTCTTAACTTTCAAGTTACCTTTAACATCTTTGTCCTTCATAAGTTGTTCGGCCATAAGTTTTTCTTTCTCAAATGCCAGTTGTTTGTCCTTCATTTCTGCCTCTGCGGCTATTTGTTTTGCCTTCATTTCCGTCTCTGCGGCTATTTGCTTTTCCTTCATCTCTTTTTATAATGCTAGTTTCTCTTTTTCAGCCGCTATCCTCTCACGTTCTAGAGTTAATTCCTTTTCTCTAGCCGCTATTTTCTCACTTTCCAAAGCCATTTCCTTTTCCTTCAATTCCCTCTTAAGTGCCGCTTGAAGTTGTCTCGCTTCTTTCTCTGATGCTAACTTCTCAGCTCTTTCCTCGCAATTCTGTGCCTGATAATCTTTAAATTCTTGCTTCGCCCAATTCCTCAGGCCCGCACCAGTCAAACCAGACTTTTCACCGATGTCCATAAAAACCTGAAGTGTCAACATGTTGTCCTACTTTAATTATCACCACTCTAGCTGAAATACAATAGAGAAGTGCAAAAGATGCAAAAGACTCGACAATATTTAAGTATGTTCAAATCCGAGTAGACAATATAGAAATGTACAAATGTAGAAAAAAATATCAACTGCAACTCAACAACTATGTAAAATTGAACAAAAAGAAATTCAGCAACTTATTGCTATAAAAATCTCCTAATTGTTATTTTATTTAAACAACAGAAAATAGTATTAAAAATATATTCAGTATAAAGAATATATAACACTAGACAGTTAACACCGATAGAAAACGAGGGACGTGTGACGTAAACACATATTCGTACTTATAAAAGAGAATAACACTGACTAACGATTACTTCAGTTACAGCTGCAAACAACCCTAACTTACTACTGCACTGCACTATTATAACAAAACAACAATTAGTTACTTACAATATGTTAGATTGATACAAATAGCTTCGTACCGACCTGACGATTGTAAGTATATGCGTCTTCTTAAATTAGTACGATAATATTAACTAATTCGAAGGAGAGCACCACCCAACCACCCACTCTGCTAATTTAGAGCTAAATTTAGAGTTAACTTATTCATTGTTAACTAGTTAGTTATGACTGCACCTAATTAAAATTATAAATGCAACAACCAACAAATCAAAATTTATACTGACCTTGTTGACTGTTGATGGTGAGTTTGGTAGCGTTAGGTCAAACAATTAAACAGGTGGTGTGTCCGTTTCTTAGATACTACAATGAGTGTAGTAATTTAGACTGAAGCAGTGATTGAATGTTATTCGTGTCTGTAACGACGATAGTGTAATTATTTTACACTAGACACCCTAGGCCTAGCGCCTGTCACCGATTTATGAAGCAAACTTGATCGGTGGTGGTGTATAATCGTAGACCTTTTGCTGCGAATGCTGTGTAGTGATCTGTGCGGTATTGTTATCGATCCGTGTGGCAGTGTCCTAATGTCCTGGCGTCAGTATAGTGGTGTCGGTCCAGATGTAAATAAGTCCTGATGTAAAATACTGTGTCCAACAAACGTCCGAAGTACAGTCCAGATTTCCTTGATAACTATGCTGGAGGGAAGCGTAGGTGGTGGAAGTAACGACCATGTACAGCATCCATCTTGGCATCTGACGTCATCTCAATTTCCAAGTACAAGTATAATAGATAGTATATAAATGTCCAACTACGCAGTAAATGTCTTTTACGCCGATAATACAGACACGAAGGAGTGTCGGCAGCAAATACAAATCATGTAGGTATCATTCTTTCTAACGGTCAACGTATAGTGTAGACTGCAACCTAACATGAAAGTACTTGAGGAGATAATGTAGGTGGTTGAGTGATTTAGCGTCCTAAAACAAGTCTACACTGCCTGTAATCTTTTTCGTGCGGAGACGACACTGCATGAATGTACATGAGGAAATCGATGTCAAACGAATGTAGGTGGCAGTGTGACTTAGCTTTCTTGGTGGTGTTGTTAGCGTCCTAACAATAAGTTCACACGTCCTATAATCTTCTTTGTGCGGAGACGACACTGCATGAATATGCCACACTATTAAAACGTTCTCCTTACCTTATGAAGATTGCAAAAGTATTAATATCTTCCTAAATTAGTTGTAACTTATATGCTGTTTAACAGTTTTGTACTATCTCTGTTTTTTACGTGGGGTGTTACGGTCTCCGGAACGTGATGTTTAGTGCGTTCCTCTCGATCCTGGTGTGCATATTCCCTGTGTAGTGTGTAACTCTTCGTAGCTGGATTCTTCTGATGCGCACAGTGATATGTAATTTGGCGGGAATCGTGTTGACAACAATTCATTTGGCCCGAGATGAGACCCCACTTTGCCTTGATGTAAATACCGTTCTTCTGAACATTAATAATAAATGAAGATCTACGCCGCAGCAATGCGTAACGATAACAAAATCTCAAAGTCCCTCACCTTAATGAACTGGTAAACAGGAACATAAAACACGCAGGTCAGCAAACGATTCAAGTCCTTTAATTTTCGGCCTTGCAGAATTATAAGATGAAAATTCCTCGTAGCGCTCCCTTACCACAGGGACAACATCTACTAAAAATTAACCAGGAATATATATCAAACTCTGTACCATTTGCCCTGACAGTCTGTCTTCCATTCCACAGTTAATTTGGATCTTTGTTGTCTCGTTCGCTCAAGATTCGTCTAGGTCCGTTTCCCTGTTCTTCTTACCATCCATGGATTCTTATCAACAATCGTTCCCACTTGTTCTTCACTTGAAGATCCTTAAATCACCGCATCCAAATATCCATTTGTCAAAGAATTCCGTTCCACACTTGAAACCACAACCGGTTCTTACTATCTCTCCACAGCGTATCCCTTGGTCGTTAGGTTTACGTTTTTCGTGACGCATCCTGTCTCTTTGGTTTCCTAGTGCACTGTCCACTTTACTATCCCTTGGGATTTTCCTTTTATCCTTTTTTCATGATGTGTATCTGCCATCTATATATGGCACAGACGATAGTTTGTGCTTTAAAAAGGCATAATAACTTTTAACTATAGCGGTAGCGAATGTGACTGATAAGGCCAATTCGCGCTGTAAATGTCCGTTCACAGGGGGTGCATGTGAACACGTGGTCATTTCCACCATCATGCACCATCTTACGTCTCACACGCTTGGTGTGTGACTTATCTGCAATAATTTTCTCCTTTGTCTTTATTCCATTTCTGATGTTTGCCCTCCATGCAACACGTTCAGCTGCGACTTGCTCCCAATGTGCATTATCAATGCATGTACCAATCATGTCCCGCTTACACACATCTTTGTATCGTAGTAGAGGCCGACCCTGAGATATCTTATCCATCTGTAATTCACCAAAAAAGATGTCCTTTGGTATTCTAGTATCATCCATCCTCCTAAGATGTCCTATCCATCTAAGTCTACGAAGACTGAGCATAGAATAAACCGCCACACAATCTGATCTTTCCAATACTTCAGTATTTGTGATTTTGTCTTGCCACTTAATACCAAGAATTCTTCGCAGACACCGCATATGAAAGCTGTTTAAACGTTTCTCTTGGTGTGAGTAAGTTGTCCAGGTTTCACTGCCATAAAGAAGAGTACTAAGGACACAGGCTTGATAGACAAGGACTTTTGTTTTGGCAGTAAGCTTCCTATTCTCCCAGACACCTTTTCTTAACCTGTTCATTGTTGTTGCTGCCTTACCAATCCGGATGTTGATTTCCTGATCTAGGGATAATTTGCTATTTACCACTGATCCTAGATATGTAAAATGGTTTACCATCTCTAGTTCGGCGTCGTCAATAAAGATTGATGGTACCCCATGTGCACTTTGTGACATAATCTGTGTCTTCTTTTTGCTAATTGTTAAACCAAATTCAGAACAAGCATTGGAGAATGCAGATAGTAGACATTGCAATTCTTCCTCAGAGTGGGTCGTAACTGCAGCATCATCTGCAAAAAGCAAATCTCTGATCAGTACCCTCCTAATTTTGGTCTTGGCCTTCAATCTCTGAGCATTGTTGAGGCCGCCATCTGAGCGCGAGTGAATGTATATACCACCATCCTGATCACGAAAGGCATATTTCAGTAGAAGTGAAAAGTATATTCCAAAGAGGGTGGGAGCTAGTACACAACCTTGCTTAACTCCACTCTTGATTTCAAACTCTTCAGAAGTTGCACCATCAAACTTGATTATACCCTTCATGCCTGTGTGGAACGATTACTCAATGGACAGAAGAGTTGGTGGGCAGCCAATCTTCTTTAGTGCCTTGAACAGACCCTCACGACTGACCAAATCAAATGCCTTTGTGAGGTCGATGAAGGCAATAAACAGTGGTTGATTCTGTTCACGGCAGTTTCCTTGCATTTGTCGTAATGAGAATATCACATCAATGGTAGACCGGTTCTGTCACACTGTGATTCGGGGTAGACTTGATCTCCTAGGACTTGAAGTCTGCGCAGAACAATTCTGGCAAATACTTTTCCAACAATACACAGAAGTGAGATACCCCTATAGTTGTTGCAGTCGCTCCGATCGCCCTTGTTCTTGTACAGTGTTATGATGCTTGAATCTTTGAAATCCTCTGGGACTTGTCCTTCTCGCCAGCATAGCTCTATTAGCTGGTGGATCTGTAGAGTGAGTGTGTCTTTCCCACTCCTGATAACCTCTATTGGAATCCCAACTTTACCTGGAGCCTTGCCAGATGCAAGTTCATTTATAGCGCACTTAACTTCTGTTATGGTGGGAAGTGTGTCCAGGTGGTCAAGAGTTGGTAGAGTCTCTATGGTGTTGAGGGCATCATCTGCTAGTTTGGTCTCACTTGAGTAAATCTCCAAGTAGTGCTCTACCCATCTGTCCATCTGCTGTTTCTTATCAGTGATGATTTCTCCAGTCAAGATTTTCAGTGGTGCACTTCTTTTGATCAATGGACCACAGGCTTTCTTTATTCCTTCATACATGCTTCTTATGTTTCCCTTATCACGTGCGATTTGAATGGACTCACATAACTTGATCCAATAATCATTTGCACACTGGCTGGCAGCCTTTTGCACATCCTTCCTAGCTTGCCTTAGCCCACTCAGTGTGTTACGCGTTGGTCTTTCCTTGTTTCTTAAGAGAGCTATCTTCTTCTTATCAATCAAGGACTGCAGAGTCTCGCTGGTTGCCGCAAACCAGTCCTGCCTCTTATGATCCACAGTGCCGTAAACCCCACTTTTCATTTACTGTACAATTTTCTGGTGTATCAGTGAAAGCGTCTTCAAGTTGCTGATGAAACTGAAAGCACTTTTCAGGATCGTGAGTGTTAATAATATTAATTCGGGGGCTAGATTTGTGTTTAGCTGTGTAGATTCTCTTTGGTCTCAGTCTAGCCCTTGCAACAACCAAAGAATGATCCGTATCACAGTCAGCACTGTGGTAACTTCGAGTCAATGATATATGGTTCAGATGTTGTCTCCGTGTGATGATGAAGTCCAGCTGGTGCCAATGGCAGGACCTGGATGTTCCATGTGACCTTATGCATCTCTTATGTTTTAAAAAAGGAGTTTGTAATACATAGGTCATTACTGGTGCAATGCTCCAGCAGCCTTTGCCCATTTTCATTCCTGCGACCGATGTTGTATTTTCCAAGGCACACTGGCCATGAACTCGAGTCCTTGCCCACACGAGCATTGAAATCACCGAGCATATAAATGTAGTCAGATTTTGGAACTGTCTTGATCACAGAGTCTAACTCCTCATAGAATGAATCCTTCACATCATCAGAGGAATCGAGTGTCGGTGCATATGCTGTAATAATGGTGGCAAAACCACAAGAGGTTGCCAAGCGCAGGGATAATAGTCTTTCATTTCCTCCTGCTGGAATTTCAATCATTCCCAGTAGCGAATTCTTCACTGCAAAGCCCACACCGTGTTGCCTTTTTTTCTGCCTGCCCTCTACCCTTCCAAAAAAAGGTGTAATTGTTTTCCCGGAGTGACCCTTCCTCATCGAGGCGAGTCTCCTGCAGGCCAGCAATATCAATGTTAAGACGATTGAGTTCGGCATCAATCACAGCCGTTTTTCTCACATCGTCAGTATTGGTCAAGTCAGTGAAAATCCTGGACACATGGTTCTCACGTTCCAGGTTGCAAGCCGTAGCTTGAGGTTTGTATTTTTCTTTTTATTTGTACCTCGTGCATTGGTTTTACAGCCTGCGATTCAGATTTTGTCCTAGCCCCAAGCACCCATTGAAGCAGGCAGGCTGTGGCGGATCAGCACCCAATTGGTCAGGGGCTGCCCAGCTTGAGGCGGGCGGTAGCTGATCAGTGACACCTCTAGGTGTCTCCCACCGTCAGAGGCAACGCGTGGCGTCCCATGTCTACGCCAATTGACAGGTACTTATAACCCGTAACAGTTGCCTCTCGCTTTGATTCCGAGACCGGTTAAGACCAGGGATGTAGTTATTGCCTCTCCATAGCACAAAGCCTGGGCTAAAATAAAGAAACCATGTGTTGCCCATGCAGCATGATCCCTCTCTCGGCCTGCCCAGTTCACTCCAGAGGAAAGGTAACACCCCTACATCTGGAACAAGACACGCTGCAGAAGCTGCTTGATCAGCAAAGCATTGCTCTAACTGTCCGCCTGTCGGAGCTTCGACCCTAGACTAGCCGCCAACCAAGGCTTAGGGCCTGTTCTGCCCTTCCATTACATTTTGTCTTTAGGTTGCATTTCCTCGCACCAGGGTAAGGCTTGTACCCTCCCAATTGCGCTCTTCCGCCCGAAGCCGTTGGCACAATGTGGGGTGTCTGGTTTGGTAAGCGCCGCCCAGCGTTCGGCGCTAACAGAAAGCAGGTAGTACCGTCTACTGTTTTATACGGTAGCTCAGTCATATCTGACTAAGACCTGACACCTAACAGAATTAGTACTGCACGCAGATAAATGTAAATAACAAAATGTTTGACAATTTAGTGAAATTTAAAAAAGCTTGTCAAGGACTGTGCGAATCAGGTATTTGTTAGATTACAGCAGGCAGATAGAATATCTTGTTCCAACCTAAGTCAGAAAGATTTAATGGACTCGTGCGAGCTCAACAGGCGTGTGTAGAATTTTGTTTAAGACATGAACACTGTAATTAGAAACAGAAGAATTGATAATTCATGAAGAACAGTTAATAACTACGAAGTCAAATGATAAAACGAAAATCGTATTAAAGCAGAAACCAGCTCAACAGAGTTCAGTCCGCAAGAGAAGAAAAGAGGTCGAGATTTGACAAATTACGACGAAGTGACCGTTAAAACTGGGTCGCAGAGGCCTGGATTGGCAGACTGATGTGATTTCAGCACAAGTGAGCGGAAAGGAAAGCGACGTAAACACAGATTACATGAGGGACACAGGCTACGACAGACAAGAAGTTGTGATAGTATTAACAAAGCAGTTACAGTTAATTGTTGAGTCGATTTCATCATTATAGCAATAGAAATGTCTTAGAACTTTATAGACAAGGGAACAGTAGCAATCGTGAGTAAATATTAAAAGGAGAACTGAATTAAACTAAGGACAGTCTACAAAGTTGTCAGATAGAGAGATGTAATTAAAAATGAGGACAAAACAATTGTGTTAAACTCTGAAAAAGGTTTAACAACTGGTATTGGTTATTCAAATGAGGTCAAATAGACACGTGATATGTCGGTTGCTGAGTACCACATCAGAGGGAAAAAAACAAGCTGTGTTACAATTTTGCCGTGTTAAAGAAAATTGTTAATGTAAACACTGACAGTAAGATGTGATTACAACAACTGTGAGAGTAATGTATAGTTCAGTGGTTCTCAACCTTTTTTGGCCCATACCCCCTTCACCATGTGTTGAGAATGTCATTCCTCCCCTTTCGTATTTCCTTCCTATAAATTCCCCCTCCCCCACTCTACCCCTACATAGTATACGTAAAAAATTGACGCTAACTGTAATAACACATACTAGAACAAGTTTAGACGTCTACATAAAACGTGATTTGTGGGTCTACTTACGTTATAAGACGAATATCAGAAGGGCGAGGAGTACAGAACAGTAAAGTATGGAGGGAAAAACAATATCAAGAAGTAATCGGTTCTTGTATTAACGCGACCTTGAAATAATTTTCACCCCCCCCCCGCCCACAGGAAACCCTAGAATTCCCCACCGGTTGAGAACCACTGGTATAGTTTATAGCTTATGTGTTAAAGATCTTAACTGTGTGATTAAAGATTATAATTTAGAAAAGTTGTAAACAAACGCAAGGCCATTTTAAGGTATGAACATGGAAATATATAAAATATGCGTTGTGTGTACTTAGATAAGTGAACGTAACCTTATAGAAGGATGTAATTAGTATTTGTTAATAGGCATGTGTAGTAATATATTAATGTGACATGTTGTTATTGTTTACGTAGGGTGGTAGATTTGTGAATTTATTTTTACTTATCAGTCACTCAACAATTGCAAACAAATGACATAATCAGTGTAATACATACATAATATAATATACAGTGAATTAATATTGAGACATTTGATTATCTGTGATTAGTTAATATAAGTAAAGGAAGAGTTAACTTTTGTATTAGATTATAATGGGGTTTTTTTAATTAACGGAGAGTAGGCTTGTGTGTACCAGCAGATAGCAAAAGAGGGTATTAATATTAATAACTTGGAGCGGGTATAACACAAGTTTATAGGAATACATTAATTAGGGCAATGTGATAATTAAGTTGCTTTATATTCCGGAATCTTCTGCAATTCTAAGATAGTATGTATCAACAACTAATAAATGTAGGAGTTAGTTCATTTAGTGCTTATGTGGCGAAACCAGTAGATCAGTAAAAGTAAGTTATAGACGTAATTTATTTTATCATAAATATTTAAGTTGAATAAAAGCTCTCATAATATACAGGTATAGGCTAAGTATAGGATAGGTATAGGACGTGTACCGAGCTTATATCTTGCGCAATACAATTGCGATTTATTATTTTTAAATTTTAATTAAAATTTAATCACACAAATTTAACTTTGAGTGATTGATTGATTGATTGATTGATTGATTTAGGAACCGACATCACAGCATTCGTGGCATTCCCATAAGCGCTCCGTCCCCATCCTCAGAAGCCATCGAAGATTTAAATTTAACAAAATTAACAAATTTAACTTTTTCCATTACTAACACTGGTTTGTATCTATGTCTCTTAAGAAAGAGTTTATTGTGTTTGATGTTCATAATGCTCTATGTTTATTAGGATCTTCTTATGCGATCATCGTTAGTTACTCTGGTAGTCGAAGGAATTCAATATTATTCGTCTCAGGAACCCCATCTCTGTTGTTTTTCCAAGTTCTTCCTAGGGGTGATGGTCGACGACCATATTCGTTGTCTAGAATAGCGCCTAGTAGGTTAAGAGGGAGGCGGGGGGGGGGGGGGGGGGAAGATGCTTTATCTCCATTAGGTTGGAAATACTGGGTAGTCAACAGATAATCAGGTGTTCTCTAATCAAAGAGAATGTAAGTGTTATTTGGTATGACATGTTGAAAGTCGGTTAAAAGGTTTGGTAGATGGTATTCAAGAGGTCAATAAGACAGACGTGGTTTTAAGAAAGGCCGACTTCATAACAGACTCTGTTAGTTGGTTGCAGACTTGCAGCTATTGCGAGTGTGAAATGCTAAAGTGAGCTAGGTGTGGACACCGTGAGAAATGTTATTTTAGGTAGACTTCGAGAAAAAAACCTTGTATTGTTGAGAGAAGGAAGAATGAAAGGTTAGTGTAGCAGACACTGTGGTATGGAAAGTTGAAGATGGCAGCCATAGGAAATGGTTCCGTGATGACGAATACCTAGATGATATAGAAACTATGCCAGGTGGAACCACAGACGACCTTGCCATCAATGTTGTTAACCGTCATGAATGTTTCATTAGAGCTCATGCACAATGGGGGTTTGAAGCTCTTGGTGATGTGACATGGGAAATTTGTGAAGACATCTACGAAAGATAAGAGATAGTTTAAGGTAGAAAGAAAGCAAGAGTGTAGAGAGATACAAACATAGTCTGTATATATGCTTCTTTAGTCGGTATGTTGGATAGTAAGTTGAAGCTTTGGGTAGTGTAAAAGATGGAAAGTGGTGACGTTGCTAATTATGTAGAGTGAATGTCCTTTCAGATACAAGTTCAAGACACTCTTGACATACCTACAAAAGATACATATAAAGTCTCTAAGTGATTGGTTTGAGGAAAGTATTGAAGGTTTGGTTGAAGGATTTGACTCTGGTGACAACTGGTGAAATATAAATATACTTAGGAGAGCTGACGATATGTGCAATAAAAGTGAAATAATGACTACGAAGAGTTTAGTTATTGGTGGAAATCTAATTGATGACAGGTAGGTCAATGCACTATTATGGAATAGAGACTTTGTGAGACCTATGAAAGTTATGTAGTAAATAGAGTACATTGAAGGGAGAATTGTATCTGGTGGTGTGATACGGGGTTATGTTAAGAAGAAAGATTTTTTATCCGCGTTTCCATCCTGTTTCAGGATATTGCGGTCAACGCCAGCATCTTTCAGCTGCATGCTGATTCCTAGGCTAGATTACGCTCATCAGAACGCCACGACTTTCTGAGCGACCGGCTCCATACACTCGTAAGTCACTGGCGTGACTCGAACCCCTTCAGATTCTCGTGCGCTCAGGTTAACTACGAGAGTATGCGGGGTTACGGAGAAAGCTGCTAACTCCTCAGACAGGGAAACCGGCAAGAAGAAAGATGACCCTTGGAAATAATATCGTGTTGATGAAAACCTCTTTAATAGGGATAATTTTAATGTTTCCAGGAAGGACATCTTTGATGAAGATAGTGTGATGTGGAGAATCGGAGCTGGTGTTAGTAATATTTTTATGCGATGCCTTAATAGTGTACTTATTATACCAGTGATAATATGTTATGTGACTCCCTTGCATCCTTGTGTGTCGTAACAAAGTAAAACGTAACAGTGTACCTTGTGTATGTGAGTATTAATTCATGTTGATATAATGACAAAAAGAAATGTTTATGATGCTGGCTATGTTAAACGTTGGTGGTAAAGCTCTGAAGTGTTTTTAAACGCAGTGTCATTTATCTATGAGGATATAGTTGATATATGTTGATATAGGATGCATCATTTGGCTAACAAAATTTCCTACTTTTTATAAAGTTAGGACGGGTTATTTATAAATTTGGTTGAAATATTTATTTACTTGGCCAATATTTTCCGATTTGGCTAACAGATTTTCCTACTTCTTGTCAGTTTGGTCGATATATGCCTGTATTTGGCCAAAATTTCATTAGTTTGGCTAACAAATGTTCCTACTTTGGTCGACATGTTTCTCATTTTAGTTAATAATTTTCTTCATTTGGTTACCATATGAATTATTTTGGTTAACATATTTCTTATTTTGGTTAACTTTTTTTCATACTTTGGAATATATGGGGGATTCGTGGTCTTGAGGTATGGTGTCCGCCTCGAGTGCTAGAGGTCCCGGTTTCGGCCCGGGTATGGACCGGGATTTTTTAACGTGGACTTCTAGTAACAAAATTTCCCCTGGTCTCTGGGTAGTGAGATCGGACTCCCGTTTGTATTGTTGCGCACGTAAAAAATCCCTTGGCAGTTGGAAATCGAAAAAGAGTGGCCTAACGGCGCTGCCCGGGCAAAATTTCGAGTTAAAAATCTACCCAAAATATTTAAGGATCCTCGCCAGTGCTACGGAGTTCGTGCACTAAGCTGAGTTTCTCCAGACTCCGGTTTGAGTTAGGAGGAGAATGGAGCACTTATGGGTTACTCCAGTGTGCCGTGATGTTGATCCATTGACTAAACTAAACTAAACTAAACATACTTTGAGAAACATATTTATTAGTTTGACCATCATGTTTCTAACTTTTATAAATATAGTTCTTACTTTGCCATACATATTTCTTAGGTTGTCCGTATTGTTTCTTAATTTAGCCAACCTTTTTCCTACTTTTGGTTACATAGTTTCTTACTGTGGCCAACACATTTTCCCACATTTTATATGTGTGGGCGAGATATTTGTAAGTTTGGATGCGATATTTATTTACTTGGCTAATATTTTTCCCATTCGGCTAACACATGTTCCTACTTTTTATATGTTTGGACGAGACATTTCCTATTTTAGTCACCTTTTTCCCCCTTTGGTCAAACAATGTTCCTACTTTTTATAAGTTTGGCAGAGATATTTCGTTACTTGGTCAATCTTGTTCCCATTTGGCTAACAATTTTTCCTACTTTTCATAAGTTTGGACAACATATTTCGTTATGCGGTCAATATTTTTTCCTAATTTACTAACAAATTTTCCTACTTGGTTGATATCTTTCCCAATAGGTTAACAAACATTCTTACTCTTTATAAGTTTAGACGAGATATTTATGTATTTGACCAATAACTTTAATACTTAGCCTGACATATTTTCTTATTTGACTGTTGAAGTGGTACATAGAAGGTGTACTTTAGTCTGGTTGTGAAGTGTGGCACTGAGCAGGCACACTGAAAAGCATATATTTGTCTTGGAAATGGATTTCTGGAGAAAGATTTAAAGACACGTATGGACACATAGAGAGGTAATGAAAGTGTAGATGTCTAATTGCTACATGATAACAGCGGACAAGTGACATGCCATGTTACATGCATTGCCTAAGGTTGAGGTGGGACAGTTTGTTGCGTTCGTGTTTAACATTATACATCTATTAACATGCACTAGCCACTTGGCGTTGTATGACCCGATAGCTTTTACGTACAGATACGACTTCCCCGACTACGATTGATGATAACATCTCTGCACTATGAGTATGAGAAAGGCTTAGTCGGACACTGTCATGACTTGTTTACACGCTCGCATGCTACTTTCGAGACCAGTTTATGTTGTATTGATGCCAGGGTGTACTTTGGTGTTACTCGGTGACATTAAGACTACACGGATATAGAAAAGAGAGTGAACGAGAGAGAAGGGTGACCCTTTTAGCCTTCGGATACAATGTTGACGATGTAGTGGAGTCACTCTCATGCACGGTGATCATCATGAGTTAGGTTCACTGGCTCGACAACCGATAGAACACCCTTTTTATGTAGTACCCCTCTTAACCATGTGTCTCGGATGTACCATTACACATGTAACCGGATGCGATGCCATCTTTGACTGGTTGAGTCATTAGCCACTTGGTCCACGTGTATCGTTATACATGTCACTGGATGCATCGCGATCTTTGATCGCTTGAGTCATTAGTCACGCGTACTGGCTGTATCCTTATGCATGCGATCGGAAGCAGGGCCATCTTTGACTGGTTTTAGCCTGTGAACCCGTGTCTCGGATGTACCATTATATATTTGATCGACTGCGACGCCATCTTTGGTCGGCTGCAACTATGACCCACGTGATCTGGTTGTGTCCGTATGCATATGACAGGAAGCACCGCTTCTTTGACCGGCTTTAGCCAGTGAGCACGTGGTCTGGTTGTAGCCATTTAAGCACATGTGATCGGATGCGCCGCCATCTTTGACCAGCTTATGCCAGTGAGCATGTGGTCTGGTTGTGTCCTTATGCAGCTGACAGGAAGCACCGCCATCTTTGACTAGTTTTAGCTAGTGAGCACGTGGTCTGGTTGTAGCCATTTAATCACATGTGATCGGCTGCGCCGCCATCTTTGACCAGCTTTAGCCAGTGAGCACGTGGTCTGGTTTTATCCTTATGCATGTGACAGGAAGCATCGCCATCTTTGACCAGTTTTAGCCAGTGAGCATGTGGTCTGATTGGGTCCTTATGCATCTGACAGGAAGCACCGCCATCTTTGACTGGTTTTAGCTAGTGAGCACGTTGTCTGGTTGTATCCCTTAGAGATGTGAGCATGTGACTGGTTGTATACCATAACACAGCCCGAGGACGAGCTTTGTATCTCTAACACATCGCCAGTCGTATGATGATAGTATTTAAGTCCCACCCACTACATACAGTAATAACCGCCCTTATAATACACAGTCAACCACTTTTCATTAGATATATAGTGGTGAAAACCCAATGTTCTGACGACCGGATTCTTAAATATGCATCGAAGTTGTCGATATATCGACCTCCTAACCTGTGCCGAGGTCTTTACTTTTCACTTTAAAACTTCTATTTTTTTTTAAAAATATTACCTCGTATATACTATTACTTTTAGTAAGTATCGTTTATTTTAAATATACAAAACCGGAAGCAGTTAAATAGCTTCATACACGAGATTTAAAAATTCATCTTCTTAAGGGTTGGTGTGATGACACATAAGCACATATAAGACATAATGTCAGGTTCGGTTCAAGCTCCAAAATGAGGCTGCGTACCCACCTGTCACAATACTAACTTTCACACCTATGTGATATTTATGTCAAATGGTCGGAATGGTATCACATACACACCCAGTGATAAACACGCTCTCATGCTGATACGTTTACATGTTGCCGTGCGTTGTAGTACCATTGTAAGCCTTATAGCGATCAGTCACCTATAGGCATACAAAGTCATATAGACTGGTGGACAAAATGTCAGACAGAGAGGTAGCAGAGCAATATACACATACAGAGACACACAAGCCCAACGACAAATAAGCAGATAGACATACGATCAAAAACACAAAACCACATACAGCCAGCCATATAGATAGATATACAGATATATAAATATACAGACAGCTAGATAGACATGCAGAAACACGTGGTCCACCCCTTAACAACGAATTTCACTAAGCCATACCCACTACACACAATACTACCGGCCATCTTTACTTGTTTAAGGTTTTCATTTGTACCCCGTATTATGATAGTGTTTAAACCACTACGACCCTCTATAGATCACTAATAACCGCCACCCACCCCTTAGCAACGACTTTAACTAAACCATACCACTACAATCAATACCACCGGCCATCTTTCCTTTTTAAGGTTTTCATTTGTAACCCGTATGATGATAGTTAACAAGCCACTACGACCCTCTACAGACACCTAATATCCGCTAACCACCCCTTCTCATCTAATTTCAATAAACCATACCCATTACACCCAATAATACCGGCCATCTTTACTTTTTAAGGTGTTCATTTGTAACGAGTATGATGATAATGTCTACATCAATACAACACTCCACGGCTCACTAATAACCGCTACCCACCCCTATCAATGAATTTCACTAAACCATACCCACTACGACCAATAATACCGGTCATCTTTACTTTTTTAAGGTTTTCATTTGTAACCTGTATGATGATAGTGTTTAAACCCGAACTGCCTAGCGGCAGCCCAAGCGACCGCACACCCGCTTTCCACCACCACCCCATGCGTGGTCTTTTTATTTATTTGTTTTCATTTTTATTTGTTTTATTTTATTATTTTTAAAAATAATTAATTAAAATATTATACACCCAATCAATAGTTATGTCCTTAGAAACATAAGAGTTGTCTTTTCTTAGAATTATCTCCCTTAGATACAACCTGATTATCGTCCTTTAGCCGTATCAGGAGTAATCGCGATTTGAGGCGCACATCGATTTTGCGCCTCAAAAATACTACGTCTCTTGTACTTCTACACTACTAGTATGGAGCCGGTCGCTCAGAAAATCGTGGCGTGCTGATGAGCGTAATCTAGCCTAGGAATCAACGTACAACTGAAAGATGCTGATGCTGACCACAATATCCTGAAACAGGATGGAAACGCGAAAAAAAAAAGTTTTGAAATTAGAGATGTGTATATCTAATATACATGGCATGGACGAGACAGGAACACTGAGCTGATCCATGACACTGGTGATCGAGTGAAATGGCGAGTCATGACCGTCCACGCTTTCCGGCATGGCACATGATTGATTGATTGATATCTAATATATTTAATAATTTTAGGAAAGAATCAATTATTCGTTAGTTGGTAAAAAAAGGGAACTAGTATATATTGAATTAATTTCTTTGTGTTACCATTATGATGTTAACAAATTAACGTAATTACACAGCTGGGTTTCGTAAGGATGAACCCTGGTTATAATTTGTTAATATTGTTAATTAATGGAAACATTACATTAATATTTTGCCGGTCTCCCTGGCTGAGGAGTTAGCAACTTTCTCCGTAACCCCTAATACTCTCGTGGTTGACGTGAGCGCACGAGAATTGAAGGGGTTCTTCTTCTTCTTCTGCGTTCATCCGGAGTTTTTGGTTTTCGGTCGTGATTGCGTTGTGTCTGTTTACAGCAGAGCTGCGTTCTTGCGACGTTAGGCCGACACATTCGACTTCTGCGGGCATTTGTTGACCGGGTTAACCTTCCCGGTGAAGGGTTCGAGTTGCGCCAGTGACATACGAGAGTATGGAGCCGGTCGCTCAGAAAGTCGTGGCGTGCTGATGAGTGTAATCTAGCCTAGGAATCAACATACAGCTGAAAGATGCTGGTGTTGACCGCAATATCCTGAAACAGAATGGAAATGCGGGGAAAAAAATTACATTAATAATTTAGTTCAGTATCGGTAAGTTATATATTTGCATGACAATGATTGATGTTTATTGTTTACGGAACTAATATTGTTTGATATGAAGAATAAATTATTTATTTACAGAGTTCAAAGAAATTTAATGTATTGATTTAACAACCAACACCTAACTAATGAATGGATTTCCTTTCGGACTGCTGATGTCTCGGCATTGCTAGGGCGGTGTTGTATTTAATTTCACATCTGGTCGCACTAGTAGAGTACCGGTTTGGCAACTGTTGGGAGAGCGTCGGTTCGAGATGAGGTCGAGTAGAAGTAAGTTTGGTGCAATGTAGTTGGTTAACTTTCATTATTGGATTTTGGGTTAATACTATCTAATATAGATTGAAGGGTTGCATTTGGATCGGTGGGGTCCTAAATGTTGGCTTGTCGGGGTTATACATTTGGTAACATCAGACTTCCACCGGCGGGACAGCTTGAGGGAAAACGCTGGTTTGGGTGAAGTCCAATGTCACTTCTGTTAAACATTACTTGATGGGGAAGCTCTGTCGATATGTGGATTATCGTATAGCTCTGCGGTCGGTGGGTGCATCTTCACAGTGGAAAGACAGAATTGATGGGAGAGAAAGTTAAATCAAGTGTTCTGCTGACCACCCTTATGGTTTGTTGGGATTTTTGGTTTGTTGATAACCCATGTCGGTGGATAGCGGGTCAGTTATGATTTAGGGAACACTGATTTATATTTTTGTTTTCAGACAAGATTTTGATATTAAAGTAAGTCTTGAACAGGTAAAACCACATTTGTATTGACATTGATGAGATGCTTTTGCTTCAGGGTGGCAATGGTACATTGCGAAATTATTAATATAAATGCTGGGTTAGTAGCAGGTGAATACTTACTCAGGTGTGGAGGCACTATGAATTAACTTATTGTACAAAACTAACCTATGTAAATATTTTGTTGATTGATTGCATGTCTTACTAACATTTATTCATAGTGCCACAATGCCATACAGGATGAGTTAGAATTGAAGTTTGTTCCAGGATTAGAAGAGATGTTTATGGGAAAAGTAGCTTTATTTGCTATATGAGTATGACTATGGAATTATATAGAAATTGATTAGTAATTACTTTATGGAATAAAGAAATTAAATTACGGGCAAAAGTTATTATTATTGCAAATATAATATTATTACCATTCATCATCATCATCAAGTGCCGTGCCGGCTGGCGTAGGCGTTCATGGCTCTCCATAGATCTCGGTCTTTGGTTTTCTGGATCAACTCTGGTGCTGATATTCCTCCATGCCACCGTCTCAATCCATCCAGCATCACTTCTCTTGGTCTACCTCTGCCTCTCTTCCCCTCGATCTTTCCAGTTGTTACGATGTTCTCCAATGCCTCTCTTCTCATCACGTGACCGAAGAAAGATGTTTGTCTCTGTCTTATTGTTGTATATAATGTTCTAGTTTCATTAGCCTGTTTCAGGCAGTCGTCGTTAGTTACTCTGGCAGTCCAAGGAATTCGCAACATTCGTCTCAGGAACCACATCTCTGTTGCTTCTAATTTCTTCTTAATTTGTTCATTTACGTTCCAAGATTCACTGCCATACAGCAAAACTGGTTCTACATAGCATTTCAGCACTCTCTTTCTTACATTCAGTGATAGTGACTTATTGCATAAGATACTCTTCATTTTCTGAAAAGCGGCTTTTGCCTGCCCTATTCTACTCCTAATCTCTGTTGTACATCTTCCATCTGATGTTATAAATGCCCCTAGGTATCTAAAATTATCAACTTGGTTAAGGATTTTCCCTTCTATTTCTATGTCACATTTTGGTGTCACCATTTTCTTTGATATTACCATTGTTACTGTTTTCTTGATATTCAAGGAGAGTCCTTTCCTTGCACTCTCTGTTACTACAACGTCTAATAATTGTTGTAGGTCTGTTGAATTATCCGCCACCAATACTGTGTCATCTGCATAGCGTATATTATTTATATTATAACCTCCAACTAGTATTCCTGGCATCTCTTTGATTTCTCTCATTATTACTTCGCTATACAGGGAGAAAAGATCTGGTGACAAGACACACCCTTGTCGTACTCCTAGCTTTATCCGTTCGTAACTACCCTCTTTATTTCCAATTTTAATTGCTGCTACTTGGTTCCAGTAAACATTCTTTATTATTCTTAAATCTTTTCCATCAATGTTGATATCTTCCAACATTTTAATCAGTTCATCATGTTTTACTTTATCAAATGCCTTAGTATAATCTATGAAGCACAAATATATGTCTCTCTGTTTCTCTATTGACCTTTCTATTAGTGTCCGTAATGTATAAATTGCATTGTTTGTGCCCTTTCCTTCCACAAATCCATACTGTTCTTCACTAATTTCCATTTTTATTTTCTTTTTGATTCTTCTCATTATGATTCTGAGTAGAAGCTTAGTGATATGGTTTATAAGGTTAATTGTACGAAAATCTTCACAATCAATTGCTCCTGGTCTTTTTGGTATAGCTATAAATAAAGATTTCAGCATATCACTGGGTAAATATCCACTGCTGTAAATATCATTCAACATTTTGGTTAATATATCTACTCCAAATTCTCCCAATACTTCTAATTCTTCTATTGTGATTTCATCTGGCCCAGCTGTTTTTCCTTTCTTCATACGTTTCATAGCGTCAGCGACTTCTTCTTTCAGAATAGGTGGACCTTCTAAGTTACTATCTTCTGTTAATTCTCCCCTTTCTCCTTCATATAATTCTCTTATATACTCATTCCACCTCTTCATTATAGCATCTTCCTCTAATATTATCTTTCCTGTTTTTAATTTCAAACACCCTGTATTTATTCTTATTTTTCTTCCTGTAAGCTCACTGATTTTTCTGTGCATATTTTGTGTATCTTTAATGGAATTTAATTCAATTTTTTTGCATTGCTCGTTTAACCAACTTTCTTTAGCCTTCCCACATTTATCTTTTATTTCTTTATTTATCTTAGCGTATTCTTGTTTGTCATTTTTACTCTGTTTTCTTTTGTCCATCAGTTTTAAGATATCTTCATTCATCCATTTTTTCTTAGCTATTTTGCCTCTCTATTACCATTGGATAGTTATTATTGATACTTGTTAATGAATATTGTAAACAATTGATTTAAATTGAATATAATTTAATAATATAATTTTAGTAAGGAGAATATAATAACTTATTGGTTGATTACATATATTATTAATTAATTAATTGATTGAGGGATATATTGTGTTGATAATTACTATTATGCTAGATTTATTGATATTGGTTGATTGATTTTGATATTAATTTAAAGAAGAAATGTTCTTAGATATATGGGTTATGTATTATTTGAATAATTAATTAAAGTTATGAGAGTACAATACAGAGGACGAAGAAACAATATAAGTTACTACATTTGAAGCTTAATGATTTGGTTTAATCGGAAGGAAGCGGTCAGGAACATAAGATTGTCTCAAGCTTATTAACTGCAATTGATTCATCAATTAGAAGCAGAGTCTAGGCTGCCAGAGTTTGAAAGTTGTAAAGGTCAAGAATAAAAGAGAGAGGTACATCACATACCATGATGCTTGGATGAGAGTAGGATAGTTCCAGAATCCACACGTAACTCCACACAGTGCGTAATGGCATAGAGAAGGGCGGAGATGAGGAACTGCTGAGGATGTCTAGAGGGGCATTGGATCTCAGGCAGATTAGACCTCAGTCCTCTGAATTGGAAAAGGAGGCTGGGGCTACAAGTTGTCTTGGAAGTAGACGGGAATAGCGTGTCCGACATATACAATAGTTGTTGTGTGAGTGATGGGCCTGGAGTATTCACTCACTCTCCATAGACTGTCGTAAGATGTATTGATGAGTATGCTTATATTATTAAAGACATACTATGCCTATGATGACAATTCATTTTGTAGAATATAATGCACATGGAGAATGCTGGTAGACTGTGGACGAGTGATTTTGCATAATTGCGAACTGGAGCAGATGAAGTTGAGTAATGGTCAATTTAGTGTGACCACGATTGACGCCACCTACCAACAAAATATTTATTCTGTAAAGGAACAGGAGGACATTCATAGAGAACAAAAAATGTTAGTTCTGAAGGTTCTTTTACGTATTGGTGGAAAGTTGGAGTAGATGAAATAAAGTAAAAGTTTATTAAGCGATAGTGAATTATGTGGGGAAAAAAAGAGATAGGTATTCGTTTCTTAAAATAAAATGATAATGAATTCTTGTTATTTCAGAAGTACAAGAAGAAGTACGGACGATTTATCCTAGACAACAGAGGAACTAAACAGATACAGTTAACGAGAATAGGAATTATTAAAATATTCATTAGAAAAATACTTGGTTATATGTATTACAAACAGCGGATTTGGGAAATATGGGTGCCCAATTTTTACTGGCCACCAGTGTAATGCCATGTCGTAAATGGTAACTCATGGCTTAGGGTAAGAGTGTCACACGAGAGGACGTGACAAGCGTGACTTTAGGTCATGAACTGGCACGCCGAGATTGCCACCGGAGCGACCCCACGTGATCGCGAAGGTGACAAGGGCATTCTAGCCGTGGACGTCGTTCCTTGCGGACGCACAACGTAGAGAACATAGCTGTGGCTTAATATAATACCGCCATTGTATTAAGTGTATAGTAGTGTCGTATATATTACGTTGTGGAATATATGATTGTGATAATGTTTCCTCTAGAGTGTGTATTGTGAATATAGATGAAAAACTACAAATGTGTCCGAGTCACATCTGTCTCGGTGGGTCGATGGTGAGTTGATGCAGTCTAAAAGGAATGGCAGAGTTAACCGTCAACAAGGTAAAGTGTTGAACAGTAATCATCAAAGGAAAGATGGATATTAAAGTAACAGAGCCGTATCTCGGGCTAGATGACGAAGCCGAGAGAGAATCAACCACGGTGGCGTATGGGACAGGAGGCGAGAAGTTATAACTAATATCCCTAGGCGTCAGAAACATCCAGTAACCAGCCTTATTGGCATAGAAGCTAAGCCCTGTCAATTCGCACCTCTGGCAGTAGGTAGTATAGTATAGTAGTATAGTACAGTAGTATAGTATTAGTAGTAGTAGTAGTAGTAGTAGTAGTAGTAGTAGTAGTAGTAGTAGTAGTAGTAGTAGTAGTAGCAGCGGTAGTAGTACTAGTTATAGTAGTAGTATTAGTAATAGTAGTTTCAGATGCAGTAGTAATAGTAGCTGCAGCACCGTTGCAGTAGCAGTAGCAGTAGGAGTAGACGATGTTGTAGTCGAGAAGGAGTTTCTTTTCTGAAGATGCAGGCTGCACTGGCTTTTGTCTTGTTGTTCCAAGTCTGTCTAATATGTGACTGTTTCTATAGGACCATTGTCTGTTTAATGTGTGGCTGTTTCTCTTGGACCATCTCTGTCTAATGTGTTGCTGTTTCTATAAGTCCATTGTCTGTCTAATATGTGATTGTTTCTCTAGGACCATGTCTGTCTAATGTGTGGCTGTTTCTTCTGGACCAAGTCTGTCTAATATGGACCTGTATTTCCTGTCCATGTCTGTCCAATATGTGGCTTTGTCTCATAGTTAATGTCTGTCTAATATGTGGCTGTTTCACCTGATTTATGTCTGTCTAATATGTGACTGTATCATCTGGTCTATGGCTGTCTAATATGGACCTGTATTTCCTGTCCATGTCTGTCCAATATGTGGCTTTGTCTCATAGTTAATGTCTGTCTAATATGTGGCTGTTTCACCTGATTTATGTCTGTCTAATATGTGACTGTATCATCTGGTCTATGGCTGTGTAATATGGACCTGTTTTTCCTGTCCATGTCTGTCTAATATGTGGTTGTATCCCCTAGTTGCTGCCGCTGTTACTACAACTAAAGACTTGGGAATGAACTGATGCTAATACTCTTGCTGCACCTGTAGGCATGATCATGTATTGCATGTTCGCATCTTTACTGCAGCTGTTGGCTTGCGAATAGGCTCTGTGCTGTCATATTTTCTGCAGCTGCATGTTTTAGAGTGAGTTGTATGTTGTCATATTTACTGCAGCTGTAGGGTTTAAAATGGACTGTATGTTACTTTACAGCAGCTATAGGCATGAAAATGGACTGTATGTTGTCATCTTTACTGTAGCTGTAGGAGAATGGCATGTATATTCTTATCTTTACTGCAGCTGTAGAAGAATAGGCTGCATGTTGTCATATTTACTGCAGCTGTGGGCTTGAGAATGGAATGTATATAGTCATCTTTACTGCAGCTGTAGTAATGAAAATAGGTTTTATACTATCATCCTTACTTGTCGGATATATGGTTGTTGAGACAACCCCAAAGAGACAAAGGATGCTAAGTTCCTCTTTCTCAATGTGATCCTGCCCGTTATAATTACTTTAACTTTTACTGGCCTATAGGCTTTAGACCATACATAGAGTTTCAGAGAACCAAGGAATGCCTCCAGGAAAACAATGAAAAGGTTTTCTCTGAACACCCAAAATATCCTATTGGTAGTTCCTTGCTTCTCCTCTTTCAACTAAATAATTATTAATTCAGGGTTGTTAATTAAAACAATTTTACTACGACAAGAGAACTCCTAAAAGAGACAATGACCCTTATTTTCAAATTTATTATACTTAACTAGTGTTATTGAACAATAATGTCATAAAAATACATAATCAGGGCATCAACAAAGCAAGATCATACACATATTCATCTCTAACTACATATATCTTTCTTGGGTGCGCCCACGATTAGATATATCACCATCAGTATTGAATCAGTCTTTCATAAGAGATATTGTGCCTCTTCTTCTGCACTATATATACTCTGAGGAGACAAAACTGTATCCATTCGGATTTGTTAACCTTCAAGTTCTTGGACCTCGGCGGCAATATATGTGATAGTTTCCTTAGAGTTCTTTTGTTCCAGGATAAGGTTTAGTGGCTCACTGATTTCTCTACCTCTGTAAATAGACTAATTCTCAAGGATACCTGTCCTTTTTGGGTAAAATAAATCTGCAGGAAGTTGCTTGTGACTAGTAATTGTCTTCACGCTACGAGCTGCCTCACTCAGTCAAGCTGCTACATTCACCAAAGTCAGGTCTGGATCTAATTGGATCTAGCCACTTCCTGAAATTTCAGCAATCAACATATATCTAATCACATCCTCAATATGACATTACAAATGACATGCTGTAAACTCCTAAGAACACAACAAGTGAAATCAATAAAAGGAATCTTGTTCCTAGAGAAAAATTAAACATAGGAGAAAGATGGTCTTGGTGTTCTCAAATAGTTATTCACAACCTCATTGGTTGCTCTTCATCAAATTTTCCATTATAAGGTGTGCAAGGTTTAGACTAGCAGATGTTCAGTTTCATCTTCACCTATGCCTGTCATCATGGTTTCCTAGTTGAGTAATACCTTGATTGTTTTGGAATTTGACAACTATGTTCACCATCCTCTTCTGTACCTAGTTATTTTCTTTACATCTTCTTCCATTAAAAGAAAAAGGGCTCATACATTAAGGGGTTTGTAAATCATTCCCAATTGCAGTGAGTGTTTGCTTATAAACAATAGAAGTACATCATGGTATCAATTCTTTTATAGTATTCAGGTGTATTCTTATTAATGAAATGCTTCAAGGGAGAAGTTATCTTAACTCTTCTCATGGATGTAAAACGACTTTATCTCATTCATCCCCATCCTCATCATCATCATCATTCTCATCATTATCATTATATCGTCATCATCATCATCATTGTTATTACAATCATCATCCTCATTATCATCATATCATTATCATCATCAACATTATCATTACAATCATCATCTTCATTACAATCATCATCATCATCATCATTCAGGAAACAAAACTATATGTTTGTAACCTGAGTTATATGTAATACAGAGTGGTGTCATTCAGGACACAGAACCCTATGATTGTTACAGAAGTGATATATAATACAAAGTGGTGTCATGCGTTGGAGTGTACTAAATTCTTAATTAGTATATGGATTTTGCCGAACATGTTCTCTTCTGATAGACAGGACATTACACATCAAAGTTGCCTTCTATCATGAGATTGTTTGCTAGCGTATACTCCTTCTTAGCATGTCACTTCTTTTCACTCATTCACACTTATTCATCAGAAATCATTCTCATACTTGCATGTAAGATAAGTAATTATACTTATGTGATTTCCCAATGATAACTTTAAATGTTTCATATCATTGACATCACAATGAGATCTCAATCATTCCACAATCATTCATCAGACACAATCATATCTGTATGGATGACAATCAAGCATATGTGTGTGCTTCACAAAGGATACAATCACATATTCAACATCAATGACATTACAATGGAATCTCAATCATTCCACCATCATTCATCAGAACTTGTATTTTCCTGGATGATAATTAGTCATACTGATGTGATTCACAAATGAAACATTCACATCTGTTTAATAATAATGAAATCACACATGAATCACCACAGGCATGCTCTCATCAAATACATAGAATTATGTGGTCATTAAGCATAATTATGAGATTCACAAATTATGATTCCTCATATTTAACAATAATGCAAATACACACGGATCACCACATGGTCTCATCAAATACATAGAATTATGTGATACACCCAATCCACATTCATTCATCATGCATCATAACCACACTTGCAGGGGTGATGATTTGGCATTATTATGTTCCTCCCAAATGATAAATCCACATGTTTAACAACAATGAAAATGCATTTGACTCATCATATAAAGTCGCTTAAAAGTCGACAGGGTCGACTTCATTGTACCGGGTTTTATCCCATATGGCTCGGTCTCTTTCCGCAGCACGGAAAGCGTCGCACAAAGCACGAACTCCGTAGCTTTTAGTGACGACCCACAGGAGTCTCCGAAACATTTAACTCGTAAACCAAGGGTGCGGCCCGGAATCGAACCCACAACCTTCGGAGCAGAGTCAAACGGCTTGGCCACTTCGCCACAGAGACTCCCCATCATATGGGTGCTTTCACCCACCACACAAAATTATGATACATATAGAAAACTATTTGGCTCTCATGTGCTCATGTACCTTCCTGTTACACATTACACTAATCTCTCTTACCAGTGTTTGCACATGTTTCTTCTTAGTGAACTAAGTATTCTTAGCTTCCTAAACCTTAAATTACTCACCAACTTCTATATCACTGCTGATTGAGTTTAACTATTTAAGAAATAACATGTACAACCTAGGTCTAATGCTTACACATTAAGTTAAGTTGTTTAACTGGGAGAAAAAGAAAACTCACTATGGTTTATCCTACTGTACAGTTTATCCATGACTATGATAACTGAATATAATATTTAGTTTCTACTAAATTAATTTCTTAAGGACTAATCACGTGGTTTACAGCACATTGACTCACCGATTTCTTCTTTGAAAAGGGATCACTGACTAGCTTATATTAAAATATATTATTGTGCTTACCTTCATTCTTTTAGAATGGCTCGAACACCACATGTCAACACTGAGATGTCAGGTCCTAGATTTGGTTTGTTGGTCCTTCTTTTCTCTCTAGACTTGAAATTTTTATCCTGCGTTCGTAGAGATTTTCGAGGCTACTAAATCCTGCACTTACAGTCGGCTTTCTTCTAGTTAGTGACGACATGTTTGTGGTACGCACAATGAGGCCGTGTACAGGTCGTTTGTCTTTTTATGTAGCTTTTTCCGTCCAGGTCTTTGGCTATCACGTCAAACATGAGTCTGTTATTGTAAATTTAGGATTTCAGAAGTGTGGACCAAACCAGCACTGTTGCAGTGGTAACCTTGAAATGGTATTGCGGGGAATATTCACAGCGGCGCTGACGGCTTGCGAAAAATATACCACATGCATATAGTCATCTTTACTGCAGCTGTAGTAATGAAAATAAGTTTTATGCTATCATCCTTACTGCAACTTCAGGCATGATGATCTGCAGCATACTTGTACTTTTAATGCAATTATGGGCACATTTGCAGATGATATCCTTCTTTATCGATAGGGGAGAAATAGGATGGAAATGTCTGGGGAAATGCAGGTTCCGGTGGATGAAGTGAGTGAATAACGCATAGAAATGCATTCTATCATAAACCCTGACAAAAGCAACTGAGTTATCGTGCTCTTTAAGTAACAACATTGTTCAGAATGAGGACCCCAGATCACTGTTAATGGCGTTCAGATCAAGAGGGAGGGAGAGAGAGAGAGAGAGAGAGAGAGAGAGAGAGAGAGAGAGGGAGGGAGAGAGAAAAGGAGAGAGGGAGAGAGAGAAAGAGAGAGAAAGAGAGGGAGGGAGAGAGAGAGAGAGAAGGAGAGAGGGAGAAAGAGAGAGAGAGAGAGAGAGAGAGAGAGAGAGCATATTTAAATACCTCAGAATAACATTTGGCGGAACTTTGTCTTTCAAGGGCCATGTGGGAGAGGTGGTGGCAATAGACAGGGACTTAGTGCATGAAGATGATGTCAGCGGAGGACATGAAACATAGATTTTAATACACTTTCTATCAACAATCAATCCTTTCAGTTATTGAGTATGGTCTTGAAATGCTGACAATATCACAGTCAGCTGGAGAAGGTTGAATGCCTGCACAATGTGGCCATGGGAGATATTTTGGGATGCACAAGGGGCACACCCATTCTGTGATTGCAACATATATGTTCTGCTGTCCGTTTATGACATGCACAAGGTGCTCCAAGCAATAATGTACCTAAGGATCACAGCGAACAAGGTGCTTCCACTATTTGAGGCATTGAATGACACTAGAAGACACAGGTTGGAGAGATGCAGTTCTTGGAGAACACAAGCTTAAGATATGATTAGGCATGTCTGTGAAATTAGTAAGAAGGAAAGAAAGGAAAGAGTCATAGTGCCTAGGGTGTCAGGAGTGCACAGCGGGTGCTGAAATCAGATCAGACCAGGTGGTGCTCCCCCAATTGTGGAGCCAGACCATGCAGGTCTCTTTGGTTTAAGGTCTCAGTTACATCAGCATATATCTAGAGAAGTGAACATTACAGAACAAAAGTGAATGAGAATAATTTTTTTTGGGTCATTCGCTTTGAAATGAAATGTAGTCCATACACGTGCTACTACGTCTAGTGCACTGGACTGATTTCTGCGTATGGATTAGATTTCCATGTTACCAGTGTCCCTCGCCATCAGACAAACCTACTCCAACTTTTGAGGTACTTGTAACCTTTGTCCCCAAGCCAAGGACTAGAAGTCAAAACTTTAGTCCAACTGACCGGTGTAGGGTTGAACCCGCTACCTCGGCATCAACACACTGGAAGCTCAAGAGCAAATGCTCTTATTCATTCGATCATGCTGATCTCCCGGTGAATGAGAAAAACACTATAAGTAAAGGCTAGCGCAGTCTTCTCAACATTGACTTTCCCTGCAAACAATTTACTTTGTGCCGTGTCTCATAGCCAGTTGATGGATAAAGTGTCTAGAAAACATCACATGGGGAATAAAATGAATGGTGAAAGAATGTTCATTTGGGCACGTTATGAGAAGAAATAAATGAGAGAACTTGGTGACAACTGGCAAGATTGAGGGAAACGAACTAGGGGAAGGCAGAGAAGTAAATATCTGGATGGCTTGGCCACATGGCATAAATGAGACATAAACACAGAGCTGATCAATGACTGATGATTGTGTGAGATGGCGAAACATGACTGCCCACGCTTATCAGCATGGCTCATGAAGCTAATGATGCAAAAAATGTGCAATAATCATTACAGCTTCCTACCAAAATCAGTGACAAAGTTAAAGTATTTGACATGAAGATAAATGTTAGAAAGACAAAAGTGATAGCACTTGCCAAACAAATTGACAACATAAATATTATTATCGAGGTGAAGACCATTGGACAAGTGCAGATGGTACCTTATCGGGCCGAATAATTACAAGAATCGGTCAATATGAAACTGAATAAGATTTAAACAAATGTCATAGCCAAAAAAGGTGTTTCGAGAGAAACAAACATTCTCAATATTAAGTCACATCAATATTGAATTGAAGACACTAATAATCACTTCATGTATCTAGCCTGTAGCATTATACACCTCTGAAACATGGAATTTAAACAAAAGAGATTAAAAGAACCTGGTAGATTTTGAGATGTATTATCTGAAGATACAATGAATATTCTATACAGAAAAGAGATGAAACCAACACATTCTTAAAGACATTGGAGAAAACAGACAATCTATTGAACATCAAGCAAAAACAAACAAAGAAGGTTACCTTGTACCTTGGCCTGGTCATAATGTGAGATTTGGAGGTCTATTGCGGAAGATAGGCCTACTGGAGGAAACAAGATAAAATTGGGATGTTCTAGGAGAAACCAAATCATACAAGCATGCAAGGGCATTGTGACACAGACTTATGCACAACTGAAGAGATTTGGTGAGAATAGAAAACAATGGAAAGTCATGATCAGATAAATGATTTCAACACCAGTCTTCACTCTGATTGGCCTAATGAGTGAATTAATTGTGAGCCACAAATGAGAATTCGCATCTCATGTGAACTGAGATGCTTGGGATAGACTGCTTTAAGTTGTTGTCATTACTAAAGCGCATTAAGTGTATAGGAATGACTACATCTGACAGATCACTGTGTGGAGCTCATGAAGAGAACTAAACAAACACCAGTGAATCAAGCGCCATTAAGTGTATAGGAATGACTACATCTGACAGATCACTGTGTGGTGCTGATGGAGAGAACTAAACAAGCACCAGTGAATCAAGCGACATTAAGTGTATAGGAATGACTACATCTGAGAGATCACTGTGTGGAGCTCATGGAGAGAACTAAACAAACACCAGTGAATCAAGCGACATTAAGTGTATAGGAATGACTACATCTGAGAGATCACTGTGTGGAGCTCATGGAGAGAACTAAACAAACACCAGTGAATCAAGCGACATTAAGTGTATAGGAATGACTACATCTGAGAGATTACTGTGTGGAGCTCATGGAGAGAACTAAACAAACACCAGTGAATCAAGCGACATTAAGTGTATAGGAATGACTACATCTGAGAGATCACTGTGTGGAGCTCATGGAGAGAACTAAACAAACACCAGTGAATCAAGCGACATTAAGTGTATAGGAATGACTACATCTGACAGATTACTGTGTGAAGCTCATAGAGAAAACTAAACAAACACCAGTGAATCAAGCGACATTAAGTGTATAGGAATGACTACATCTGACAGATCACTGTGTGGAGCTCATGGAGAGAACTAAACAAACACCAGTGAATCAAGCGACATTAAGTGTATAGGAATGACTACATCTGACAGATCACTGTGTGGAGAGAACTAAACAAACACCAGTGAATCAAGCGACATTAAGTGTATAGGAATGACTACATCTGACAGATCACTGTGTGGAGCTCATGAAGAGAACTAAACAAACACCAGTTAATCAAGCGACATTAAGTGTATAGGAATGACTACATCTGACAGATCACTGTGTGGAGCTCATGAAGAGAACTAAACAAACATCAGTGAATCAAGCGCCATTAAGTGTATAGGAATGACTACATCTGACAGATCACTGTGTGGTGCTGATGGAGAGAACTAAACAAGCACCAGTGAATCAAGCGACATTAAGTGTATAGGAATGACTACATCTGACAGATCACTGTGTGGTGCTGATGGAGAGAACTAAACAAGCACCAGTGAATCAAGCGACATTAAGTGTATAGGAATGAATACATCTGACAGATCACTGTGTGGTGCTGATGGAGAGAACTAAACAAGCACCAGTGAATCAAGCGACATTAAGTGTATAGGAATGACTACATCTGAGAGATCACTGTGTGGAGCTCATGGAGAGAACTAAACAAACACCAGTGAATCAAGCGACATTAAGTGTATAGGAATGACTACATCTGAGAGATCACTGTGTGGAGCTCATGGAGAGAACTAAACAAACACCAGTGAATCAAGCGACATTAAGTGTATAGGAATGACTACATCTGAGAGATCACTGTGTGGAGCTCATGGAGAGAACTAAACAAACACCAGTGAATCAAGCGACATTAAGTGTATAGGAATGACTACATCTGACAGATTACTGTGTGGAGCTCATAGAGAAAACTAAACAAACACCAGTGAATCAAACGACATTAAGTGTATAGGAATGACTACATCTGACAGATCACTGTGTGGAGCTCATGAAGAGAACTAAACAAACACCAGTGAATCAAGCGACATTAAGTGTATAGGAATGACTACATCTGACAGATCACTGTGTGGAGCTCATGGAGAGAACTAAACAAACACCAGTGAATCAAGCGACATTAAGTGTATAGGAATGACTACATCTGACAGATCACTGTGTGGAGCTCATGGAGAGAACTAAACAAACACCAGTGAATCAAGCGACATTAAGTGTATAGGAATGACTACATCTGACAGATCACTGTGTGGAGAGAACTAAACAAACACCAGTGAATCAAGCGACATTAAGTGTATAGGAATGACTACATCTGACAGATCACTGTGTGGAGAGAACTAAACAAACACCAGTGAATCAAGCGACATTAAGTGTATAGGAATGACTACATCTGACAGATCACTGTGTGGAGCTCTTGGAGAGAACTAAACAAACACCAGTGAATCAAGCGCCATTAAGTGTATAGGAATGACTACATCTGACAGATCACTGTGTGGTGCTGATGGAGAGAACTAAACAAGCACCAGTGAATCAAGCGACATTAAGTGTATAGGAATGACTACATCTGACAGATCACTGTGTGGTGCTGATGGAGAGAACTAAACAAGCACCAGTGAATCAAGCGACATTAAGTGTATAGGAATGAATACATCTGACAGATCACTGTGTGGTGCTGATGGAGAGAACTAAACAAGCACCAGTGAATCAAGCGACATTAAGTGTATAGGAATGACTACATCTGAGAGATCACTGTGTGGAGCTCATGGAGAGAACTAAACAAACACCAGTGAATCAAGCGACATTAAGTGTATAGGAATGACTACATCTGAGAGATCACTGTGTGGAGCTCATGGAGAGAACTAAACAAACACCAGTGAATCAAGCGACATTAAGTGTATAGGAATGACTACATCTGAGAGATCACTGTGTGGAGCTCATGGAGAGAACTAAACAAACACCAGTGAATCAAGCGACATTAAGTGTATAGGAATGACTACATCTGACAGATTACTGTGTGGAGCTCATAGAGAAAACTAAACAAACACCAGTGAATCAAACGACATTAAGTGTATAGGAATGACTACATCTGACAGATCACTGTGTGGAGCTCATGAAGAGAACTAAACAAACACCAGTGAATCAAGCGACATTAAGTGTATAGGAATGACTACATCTGACAGATCACTGTGTGGAGCTCATGGAGAGAACTAAACAAACACCAGTGAATCAAGCGACATTAAGTGTATAGGAATGACTACATCTGACAGATCACTGTGTGGAGCTCATGGAGAGAACTAAACAAACACCAGTGAATCAAGCGACATTAAGTGTATAGGAATGACTACATCTGACAGATCACTGTGTGGAGAGAACTAAACAAACACCAGTGAATCAAGCGACATTAAGTGTATAGGAATGACTACATCTGACAGATCACTGTGTGGAGAGAACTAAACAAACACCAGTGAATCAAGCGACATTAAGTGTATAGGAATGACTACATCTGACAGATCACTGTGTGGAGCTCTTGGAGAGAACTAAACAAACACCAGTGAATCAAGCGACATTAAGTGTATAGGAATGACTACATCTGACAGATCACTGTGTGGAGAGAACTAAACAAACACCAGTGAATCAAGCGACATTAAGTGTATAGGAATGACTACATCTGACAGATCACTGTGTGGAGAGAACTAAACAAACACCAGTGAATCAAGCGACATTAAGTGTATAGGAATGACTACATCTGACAGATCACTGTGTGGAGAGAACTAAACAAACACCAGTGAATCAAGCGACATTAAGTGTATAGGAATGACTACATCTGACAGATCACTGTGTGGAGCTCATGGAGAGAACTAAACAAACACCAGTGAATCAAGCGACATTAAGTGTATAGGAATGACTACATCTGACAGATCACTGTGTGGAGAGAACTAAACAAACACCAGTGAATCAAGCGACATTAAGTGTATAGGAATGACTACATCTGACAGATCACTGTGTGGAGAGAACTAAACAAACACCAGTGAATCAAGCGACATTAAGTGTATAGGAATGACTACATCTGACAGATCACTGTGTGGAGCTCTTGGAGAGAACTAAACAAACACCAGTGAATCAAGCGACATTAAGTTTATAGGAATGACTACATCTGACAGATCACTGTGTGGAGAGAACTAAACAAACACCAGTGAATCAAGCGACATTAAGTGTATAGGAATGACTACATCTGACAGATCACTGTGTGGAGAGAACTAAACAAACACCAGTGAATCAAGCGACATTAAGTGTATAGGAATGACTACATCTGACAGATCACTGTGTGGAGAGAACTAAACAAACACCAGTGAATCAAGCGACATTAAGTGTATAGGAATGACTACATCTGACAGATCACTGTGTGGAGAGAACTAAACAAACACCAGTGAATCAAGCGACATTAAGTGTATAGGAATGACTACATCTGACAGATCACTGTGTGGAGCTCATGGAGAGAACTAAACAAACACCAGTGAATCAAGCGACATTAAGTGTATAGGAATGACTACATCTGACAGATCACTGTGTGGTGCTGATGGAGAGAACTAAACAAGCACCAGTGAATCAAGCGACATTAAGTGTATAGAAATGACTACATCTGACAGATCACTGTGTGGAGCTCATGGAGAGAACTAAACAAACACCAGTGAATCAAGCGACATTAAGTGTATAGGAATGACATACTGAGAGATCACTGTGTGGAGAGAACTAAACAAACACCAGTGAATCAAGCGACATTAAGTGTATAGGAATGACTACATCTGACAGATCAATGTGGGGAGAGAACTAAACAAACACCAGTGAATCAAGCGACATTAAGTGTATAGGAATGACTACATCTGACAGATCACTGTGTGGAGCTCATGGAGAGAACTAAACAAACACCAGTGAATCAATCGACATTAAGTGTATAGGAATGACTACATCTGACAGATCACTGTGTGGAGAGAACTAAACAAACACCAGTGAATCAAGCGACATTAAGTGTATAGGAATGACTACATCTGACAGATCACTGTGTGGAGAGAACTAAACAAACACCAGTGAATCAAGCGACATTAAGTGTATAGGAATGACTACATCTGACAGATCACTGTGTGGAGAGAACTAAACAAACACCAGTGAATCAAGCGACATTAAGTGTATAGGAATGACTACATCTGACAGATCACTGTGTGGAGAGAACTAAACAAACACCAGTGAATCAATCGACATTAAGTGTATAGGAATGACTACATCTGACAGATCACTGTGTGGAGCTCATGGAGAGAACTAAACAAACACCAGTGAATCAATCGACATTAAGTGTATAGGAATGACTACATCTGACAGATCACTGTGTGGAGAGAACTAAACAAACACCAGTGAATCAAGCGACATTAAGTGTATAGGAATGACTACATCTGACAGATCATTGTGTGGAGAGAACTAAACAAACACCAGTGAATCAAGCGACATTAAGTGTATAGGAATGACTACCTCTGACAGATCAATGTGTGGAGAGAACTAAACAAACACCAGTGAATCAAGCGACATTAAGTGTATAGGAATGACTACATCTGACAGATCACTGTGTGGAGAGAACTAAACAAACACCAGTGAATCAAGCGACATTAAATGTATAGGAATGACTACATCTGACAGATCACTGTGTGGAGAGAACTAAACAAACACCAGTGAATCAAGCGACATTAAGTGTATAGGAATGACTACATCTGACAGATCACAGTGTGGAGAGAACTAAACAAACACCAGTGAATCAAGCGACATTAAGTGTATAGGAATGACTACATCTGACAGATCACTGTGTGGAGCTCATGGAGAGAACTAAACAAACACCAGTGAATCAAGCGACATTAAGTGTATAGGAATGACTACATCTGACAGATCACAGTGTGGAGAGAACTAAACAAACACCAGTGAATCAAGCGACATTAAGTGTATAGGAATGACTACATCTGACAGATCACTGTGTGGTGCTGATGGAGAGAACTAAACAAGCACCAGTGAATCAAGCGACATTAAGTGTATAGGAATGACTACATCTGACAGATCACTGTGTGGAGCTCATGGAGAGAACTAAACAAACACCAGTGAATCAAGCGACATTAAGTGTATAGGAATGACTACATCTGAGAGATCACTGTGTGGAGAGAACTAAACAAACACCAGTGAATCAAGCGACATTAAGTGTATAGGAATGACTACATCTGACAGATCACTGTGTGGAGAGAACTAAACAAACACCAGTGAATCAAGCGACATTAAGTTTATAGGAATGACTACATCTGACAGATCACTGTGTGGAGAGAACTAAACAAACACCAGTGAATCAAGCGACATTAAGTGTATAGGAATGACTACATCTGACAGATCACTGTGTGGAGAGAACTAAACAAACACCAATGAATCAAGCGACATTAAGTGTATAGGAATGACTACATCTGACAGATCACTGTGTGGAGAGAACTAAACAAACACCAGTGAATCAATCGACATTAAGTGTATAGGAATGACTACATCTGACAGATCACTGTGTGGAGAGAACTAAACAAACACCAGTGAATCAAGCGACATTAAGTGTATAGGAATGACTACATCTGACAGATCACTGTGTGGAGAGAACTAAACAAACACCAGTGAATCAAGCGACATTAAGTGTATAGGAATGACTACATCTGACAGATCACTGTGTGGAGAGAACTAAACAAACACCAGTGAATCAAGCGACAAAGAAGAGACGCTGATCTCTTTCCCAGTGAGGGTGGGGAGGGGGTGGTTGGGGGGGGGGGGTGTGAAAAATGAAGCCACTGTTTGAGAAAGGTGTCCAAGCAGACATATCGCAGACATCATGAGGAAGCAGTCAATAGTTTCTTTAAACAAAGAAGCCACACACAATATGTTGCACGATTTATTGCCTGGCATATTTCACAACATCTCGTCAGGTGCATACTGCAGGGTTATATATCATCTGAAATGAATAAATGAATAATACTTAAACTGAAACAATTAAAAAAGGTATAGTTGAAATGTGGAACATCTGTTATCCCCACGGTAATTTCAAATTTACCACGAATATTTTCTTTGCCATATCAAGAGAAGAGATTGGCTGGCTTGTTGGTGAATACTCTGGAAGACTAAGATATATAACTCAGTGCAATGATTGTTGGGTGGTTTCAGCCTTGATACTGGCTAGCACCTACCGTAACGAGGATGACGTAGAGGGTGTAACCTCAGCCTTTGCCAAAGTACCATCTCCACATGAGCCTGTGTTGCAGAATTCTCATCCACCTCTCCAAGCTCAGAAACCAGCGGGGTGTGCCAGACAGGTACTGTAACTTCACATCTATGAGAAGCGTACTAAGATATAACCAGAGTGGTCTCGAGTTATGGTGTCTGCCTCGAGTGCTTGAGGTCCCGGGTTCAAGGCCCGGTGAGGACCAGGATTTTTTCACGTAGACCTCTAGTAACAAAATTTCCCCTGGTCTCTGGGTAGTAAGATCGGACGCCCTTGTGTATTGTTGCGCACGTAAAAACTACCTTGGCAGTTGGAAATCGAAACAGAGTAGCCTAACGGCGCTGCCCGGGCAGAATTTAGAGTTAAAAATATACACAAAGTATTTCAGGATCCTCGCCGGTGCTACAGAGCTCGTGCACTGAGCTGAGATAGCATCCTTTCCACGGGAAATGGTCCCTGCCATCCTATCTCCAGTTTGTTGGTTCCCGTTGGGAGTAGCAACAAGACTTTGTCCCCACCTCAGAAGCTCTGTCTCTAGACCTACGGTTGTAGTACTCCGCATGTCTCTTTCTGGCTTTTCTCAAGTTGCGAGTCGCCAGAGCCCATACCATGTGAAGTTTTTCCTTCAGTTCCTCCACGTATTTGTACGAGGAGATCACTTCTTCTGACGTCCCTTCCTCCGCCCAACTCCTCAGCAAAGCTTCCAATGGTCCCTTGATTGGTCGACCAAACAGTAGAGTAGCTGGCGGTACTCTTGTTGAGCCATGTGGCACTTCCCTATAGGCAAAAAACGCTGCCGGGATGTATTCATCCCACCTATCAGGTTTTTCCTGGACTAGTTTCCTGAGCATTGTTATCAACGTGCCGTTGAAACGCTCTACTTGTCCATTAACTTGAGGGTGGTAAGGACTGGTATGTATATGGTGGGAGTGGAACACTCCAAAAACCTCCTCCATGAGTTTCCCACAAAACTGGGACCCATTATCCGTCAGAATCTGATTATGGAAGCCTAATCTTGTAAAAAACCTCCATAAATGCATCAGCCACTCGTTTCGAGTCAATGGTTGGCAATGGTATGGCTTCACTCCACATTGAACAGCAATCCACCATTGTGAGGATGTACACATTCCTCTTCTTAGTCCTTGGAAGAGGACCCACTATATCAATGGCTACCCTCTCGAAAGGTGAATTCATGATGGGCATCTCACCCAAGACCACCGGCGCTGTCCAGTGTTTCGGTGCCACCCTCTAGCACTCAGGGCATGATTTCACATACCCACGCACATCTCCAGTCATTCCTAGCCAATAATAATGGCAGGAAATCCGCTGCATGGTGGCGGCCATACCCATGTGTCCGCTGAACGAAATGGTATGCCCCATCTGAAGAATTTGGGAACGGTGTGCCTTCGGGACTACCAATTGACCGCGTAAGTTGTCTCCCCTTCCGGCTCTCCGATAGAGCATCCGATTCTTCATGTAGTATTGTCCTCGTTTGGGTGGAACAGTACTTTTCTGCAGCTTCCTATAGCAAGGACGTAAAGTATCATCCTCACTCTGGGCAGTTCGCAACTCTCCTGGCATTGGGTTTGAGACCATGGTCTCTGCCTGATCCTTTTCCTTCTGAGAGCGTGTCTGCATAGCTCCCACGTGGATTGGTTCCTTTCGCTTTCCCAAAAAGAAGTATCGACAACCGAGGATGACGGGGTATATAGGATCAGTCAATACTGCGGCCTTAATGGTGCCTGTGACATATCTTGACCGAATCTCCACTTTAGCAATAGGTAACTTCATGGCTACAGCACTCTTTGTTGCAGGCTGTATCTCCATGGTCTACCCTGTGAGTTGTTCTGGGTATACCAGATCAGCAGAAATCACAGCTTCCCCGTTCAGCCCAGTATCGTATAAACACTGGACTTGTTGGCCATTCACCTCAATCAACTCTACCACCGGTGGTCTTCCTTGGTCCGGAGTATCTTCCACTTCCTCGACCTTTTCCATGGAGTCCTCTTTAGGTTCCCCGAGGCATGTTGTGAAGTGTGAGTCAGGTGACTGGAATATGCAGTCTTTTGTATTATGAGTTTTCGCCCGGCAGTGTTTGCCCCATTTTCCTGTCCAAGAGTTTTCCCTTCCTGACATCGGTGCGCTCTCTGGGTTCCGATTTTCTTCGCCGACCTTAGCCTTGTCGGTGACAACCTCCTTAGGAGTCACTTGGCATGCCGCAAAGTGAGTGCTTTTTGGTTTCGATCTGCAGTCTTTTGTGTTGTGAGAGGGTGATGTGCAGAACGAACACCACTTCTCAGACCACGGTCGTTTGGGTTGAGAATTCGAGGCGCTCTTGTTTCCTTCCTTCATATTCTCCGAACTCTCCGTTGAAGTCTTCACATAAGGTTCCCCTTTCTTGTATTCCGCGTTCTTAGATTTTTTTCGGTCGTGTTTCTCCTGGCCTTTGGTAGTTTGTGTACTTGGTTCCGCCACCTCCCCATGCACCTCCACGAATCTCTCCGCCAGCTTATTCACGACCTCCAGTCGTTCCGCCCCTTGTTCTCCCAAGAAGGTTCTGAGAGGTTTCGACATTTGCTTGCGCATCTGGTCGACTACCATCATCTCTTCCAGACTCTCATAGTCCCTCTTGAACTCGCCAAATCCATCCATTTTTGTAGGTAAGATTTCAACCTTAAACTGTAGGCAGCGAATAGCTCTCCCGGCTCTCTTTTTGCTGATCGAAACTTCTTCCGATACGTTTGTGAGGTGACCTCATAGTGTTTAATCAAAGCGGCTTTTAATTCTTCATAGTTGTTTTCGTGTCCTGGCGGTAGGCGTGAGTAAACCTCGTAACCGGAACCTCTTAATCCCTGGGATACTTTAAGATTCCATTTGCTTTGATCCAGCCCCATAGCGACTGACATGGCCTCGAACCTATCAAAAAACTGGTATATCTTCTCTTTACTTTCATCAAAGACAGCTAAGGGAAACTTCATGGCATGGTAACCATGTCCACTCATGTTGGGTGAACCATGGGAAAAGGATCCTCCTTCTGCCCCGTCATTTTCTCCCTTAGTTTGTGTCTTGAGCTCCAGTTCTCGCATGCGGTATTCATGTTCCATTTCCAGTCGCTTGGTGGTCTGTTCTATTTCCAGTCTCTTGGCCTCCTGTTCCATTTCCAGTCTCTTGGCGTTCTGTTCAGTTTCCATTCGTTTGGTCTCCACCTCTATTCTTCTTAATTTCAATTCGGCCTTTCGATCTTCCCTTCTGCTTGGCGAAGTTCCCTCTCCCTCTCCTTGACGTAATCGGTTAGTGCCGAACCGGAAAACCCAATTTCTTCTCCTTTTGCCCTTAGTTCTGCCGTATTTAGATTAGGAGTGGCCATAGTAAAAGAAGGTGAGTCAGCAGGTTGAGTAAAGACACCTCAAGGCAGTAATTAATTACTCAATAACTAAAATAAATATCTATCTATATTTTTATTCTATATTATACTAGCTGACCCTGCCCGGCTTCGCCCAGACCCTGGTGGGGAGCATCTCATTTAATTCATATAAGTAGTCATATAAGTTCCCGTTCCCGTTACCGACTATCTGTCTGTCTGTCTATCTGTCTGCCTGACCCACCCCGGCTTCGCCCAGTCCCTGGTGGGAAGCATCTCATTTAATTCATATAAGTAGTCATATAAGTTCCCGTTCCCGTTACCGACTATCTGTCTGTCTGTCTGTCTGTCTGTCTGTCTGTCTGTCTGACCCGGACCGGCATCGCCCAGCTCCTGGTGTGAAGCATCTCATTTAATTTATATAAGTAGTCATATAAGTTCCTGTTCCCGACTGTCTATCTGTCTGTCTATCTGTCTGCCTGACCCTGTCCGGCTTCATTAAATTCATACAACAAAAAAAGTAACTTAAAAGAACGTTCTTCCACACACCATCCATTATTTTTAATGAAAACTCTTTCTAATCACCTGCATGACTACAGTAACTTCTTAAGCAAAAAAAGATGAGTTACAATGTTATGCATTGTGCATTATGTTTATGAAAACTTTGAAAATGCCTTACAGATTGTATCATTATTTATTATAACTCATATGCTGGTACATAACTATGGACAAAGAGTTTATAAATCTTTGAAAACGATGCCACAATATGACTATAAGTTATACAGAAAAGTTATGCCCCTTGAAATAACATTTACAAAGTTAGGTCCCCTGAGATATATGAAATTATGATGAAAAATGAAAAATGAAATAATACTGAGTAAGCAGGCGATTTCACACTAACAAAATATCACAGTTGGCAGCTCTGGATTGAAAGGAAGGCGTGTATAAAATTTCATCTCAATCGGATGGGCCGTTCGCGAACGAATAAAGGACATACATAGATGCAGAGATACATAAATACGGACGCACATCCTAATTTATATATAAGATTTCTAAGTCTATATATAACTATGACACCACACAGTACACCACAAACACTCTCTCAACCACAAGAGGAGATTTAGGATAAAGACTTATGTAGACGTGTAAAGTGTGAACAGGTTGTACTGTGTCTGAACACCTATCCACATTCACCCTGTCTGGATCTTTATTTTCCCGACAATAATGTCCCCAACAGCAATATAATGTAGCCCAAATATATAATGCACTATCACTATATATCCCTTCGGCCTGCTCACATTTAGTCACTATATATATCTCGTAGACGTGCCCCCATTAATGTCGCTTGTCGTCTCTGGGGGGACAGTAGAATCAACAAGCACACTTCAATTTCCCTTTTTCCACTGTTGGGTCTATTGTCAGACTTTTGTCTACATACCCCCGTTCCAATCTTCTATTCTCTCTCTCTCTCTCTCTCTCTCTCTCTCTCTCTCTCTCTCCCTCTCTCTCTCTCTCTCTCTCTCTCTCTCTCTTCTCACAATGCCATATCCCTAACCAGTTTCCTTCAGAACATACCCACACGACATTGTCCTCCACTAAATACTATCATTATTTATTGAATAAACCAAAAGTGTCATGTGTGTATGGAGTGAAAGTAAAGACGTTGTTGTTGTGTTTTATCCTGTAGGTGAGATAAGAATGTCACTCTCAGATCCACATCATAGTTTTCATCACTCAACGGCACATATAATCACCACAGCACAGAATTGGGGTACGCTCACCTGGTATACTGTCTCTTGATGAATGATGTTGATGATGTCTTCACAATATCCTTGACAATTTTAGAATTACACAGTTTGTCACCACAGAGTGTTTTTATTATATATTGTCTCTCCTTGTGGAATATCTTATAACATGAACGATATGATATTTCTAGTAATGTTTATACCTCCGATATCATTTGCATGAGTTATGGTCTCTTATGGATGCTTAATTACCAAGACTGTCTTTAACAAATTACTGATTCACAGTGTTTCTTATTCATTACTGTTCTGTTCATCTGATAATAAGTTCTGGTCTTACGGCTTCTTCATAAAAAAAAAAAGCAGTTCAGTTGCACCATAGTGAGCTTTCGATCTAGGTTTAGCTGCATTTTATTCTGCTGTAAGTTTCTTAACCAGAATGTCTTATAGGTATCCGTTAATGCTAGAACTTGCTGACCTGTATGACTGACATCCGACTTCAATCTGGCCGATTTTTATTACTTTACCAGATTAGAGCCCCTTCCTTCTTTTCAGGAGTGTTGTTATTACTTTGTACATGGGAACCTGTCGAAAAGACAATATCAAGTGCTATCAACCTAACTCAAACTCATTAGCAGTGAGAGTAGGCTTATGGCCGTTATCAGATATATATATATTCTCCAGCCTATTAATACTCTGTCTCTGTACGACGATATGGGCTTATTCCACCAGTTTCCCTCTTTCCTCCACATCAGTTTTTTTATTTATACAACAACAGCCGAAATTCTCTTTTGATGCCCCGTCCTGCCGTGACATCAATGATTCTCCATTCGTCTCCTGCGATCACCCATCGTCGCCTTCGTTACTACAAACGGCTGTGAAACGCCGTGATCGTGAATCTCCGTTTTCCCACTTCAAAGGTTGTTGAAAATACGATATAGCGATCCATCGGTGTTCAAAGGTTTTGAAATCGCTGTTTTTCCGTCGTCCGTAGACTCCGGTCTCATCTTCACTCGTTCCTATCGTTCAATCAACGCTCTCTCATCAAGCAAAATGCCGCGGCTTAAGATGCCGTACGTTGTTCTAGTAACATATTGGATCGTTGATCTCTAGTATCGTGACAATGTCTGTCTAATATGTGACTGTATCATCTGGTCTATGGCTGTCTAACATGGACCTGTTTTTCCTGTCCATGTGTGTCTAATATGCGGCTGTGTTTCCTAGTTCATGTCTGTCTAATATATAGCTTAGTCCTTGTTTGTCTACAATGTGGCTTGTTCATCCCATTATGATAAGAGTTCTATGCTTGTTGCCCGTCCCATTATGATGAATGTAGTCTGCTGGTTACATGTATGGTCTAAGTCTTCATGAGAAAAGATGTATATATAAGTGTACAGACTCTATGTCTTGACGAGAACAGATGTATGAATGTATAACTCTATATCTTCACGAGAACACATCTCATCATAATCAAGTGCCCTGTCAGTTGGTGTAGGCGTTCATGTACCTCCACAAATCTTGTTCTTTGGTGTTCTGGATCAACTCTGCTGATGATATTTCTCCATACATCCGTCTCAATCCATCCAGCATCATTTCTATTTTCGGCCTATGCCTCTCTTCCCTTTGATATTTCCAGTCGTCACGATGTTCTCTTATGCCTCTCTTCTCAATACATGACCAAAGAAGACTATAATGTTTTAGTTTCATTAGCCTCTTTCAGGCATTCGTTGTTAGTCACTCTGGCAGAACAAAGAATTCGCAACATTCGTTCTCAGGAACCACGTCTCTGTTGCTTCCAAGGTCTTCCTAATTTGTTCATTTATATTCCAAGATTCACTGCCATACAGCAAAACGGGTTCTACAAGGCACTTTAGCACTCTATTTCT
>OY992879.1:69972621-70237621 GCA_963921405.1 Cepaea hortensis
GACAGAGAAAGATAAGACAGTTTTAAGGAGTTAATTTGGTGTGTGTCTGTGCCGCCTTGGGCTATAACTTGTGAAAGAAGAAGAAGAACGTTTGATGAAGATTGTAAGGTTAGAAATATTTATATCCGCAGAAGTCGGATGTGTCGGCCTAACGGCGCAAGAGCGCAGCTCTGTTGTAAACAGGCACAACGCAGTCACGCCGAAAAAAAAAAAAAACAAACTCCGGATGAACGCAGAAGAAAAAGAAATATTTATACTTGAGCCAGTCACACAATACACTTCGAATGTGATCGGGGACATGGTGTTTTTTTTTTTTTTTTGCATATCCTTTACATGACATCGCTGTCAACAGCAGCATCTTTCAGCTGTCTGTTGATTTCTTGGCAAGATTACGCTCAGTAGTTATGGTGTTTCTAGGAACGGTAATTTGATGGCCGAATTCTTCAAGGGAATTCTATTTGTCTATCCAGCGTTCTGGAAGCCACTGTGACATAGTGGTGGAACGCTCGCCTGGCGACCTGTGGCTCATAGGTTCGATCGCATGGGACATAATAAATATCTTAGGGAAACAGGCGTTTGGAGGGATGCTGCCCTCATCACTCACGCAGAGCCAGTTAGTCTCTACAGTGTGGCGGATGTTGCCCACATTACTCAACCAGTGCCAGTTAGTCTCTACAGTGTGGCGGGATGTTGCCCACATTACTCAACCAGTGCCAGTTTGTCTCTACAGTGTGGCGGGATGTTGCCCACATTACTCAACCAGTGCCAGTTTGTCTCTACAGTGTGGCGGGATGCCTCCTACATCACTCATCTAGAGCCAGTTAGTCTCTACAGTGTGGCGGGATGTTGCCCACATTACTCAACCAGTGCCAGTTTGTCTCTACAGTGTGGCGGGATGTTGCCCACATCACTCACCCAGAGCCAGTTAGTCTCTACAGTGTGCGGGATGTTGCCCACATTACTCAACCAGTGCCAGTTAGTCTCTACAGTGTGGCGGGATGCCTCCTACATCACTCACCCAGAGCCAGTAATTCTCAACACATGTGGCGGGATGTTGCACACATCACTCATCCAGAGGCCAGTTAGTCTCTACACGTGTGCCGGGATGCTGCCTACATTACTCACCCAGAGCCAATTAGTCTCTACAGTGTGGTGGGATGCTGCCCACTGTCGTAATAAGTGTCGTCCCTGAGGTGAGGGGAATCAACACCCACATTCTTTTAAATTAACCCCATATCATTATCTTGAGGATCTTCTGGATTTCTGTCCACAACACCCCATCAGTCTTTGGATCTCTCTCTCTCTCTCTCTCTCTCTCTCTCTCTCTCTCTCTCTCTCTCTCTCTCTCTCTCTCTCTCTCTCTCTCTCTCTCTCTCTCTTACCACAAGGCCATGCCCCCTCTCATTCATTTCCAAAACATACTACACAACTCTAATTTCTAACAAAATGACAAATTAATTTAATAAAGAAAAGTGTCAGGTATGTGCAAAGTGTGTGTATAGAATGTCTGTCGTATAATCTAGAGTGTATGCAGAATCAGACCGAACAGCTCAGGAGCAAAGTCTGCTTCATCACAGTACTGGCCACACAACATCACCATAGATCAAGTACAGAAGGACCTCGGCCAGGTGTCGACTTCCTCCAATGGTTCTTGGATAGTCCGGATGCCTGGTCACCAATCGTGGATATAGTCCAATATTGACCATGAAATCTGACACACACAGTGTAACTAATATGTCACTAAAAGTTCTGTGATCTGATAATCCTTGTATAGTTAAATAATGTTCACTGTCACTTTGAAACAAAATGTTAGTAGTTTATTTCTCACAGGAAATTCACCATTTGGAAACCGCAATGTTAATTTGCAATTTCTCTATATAACTACTATTGTTCCTGTTACTGGTGGTATTGTAAGTATCTTCACTCTACTATGATGTGAACTACCACTGAGGAATCACCCTTAGATGATCATCGGTTCCTGCTCAGCAGAGGCCAGGTTCTTGCAGACCCTCTGGATTATGGGCCCAGTGCAAAGCCGCTGAGTAAAAACTGCCTTCAATGAACGAGCCATAATCTTCTTCTATGACTTTTCTGCTAGCTTTTAGGAAAACATAGTGGAACCTGTTGAAGAGAGAACACACCTGGTGAGAGCAACCCGATTCCGACCTTTATTAAGTGAGTGTAGGCCGACGGCCGCACTCAGATATATATAACAGAGAACTAAACTCTGTCATAAAGCAGAGGAGTTCATCACATCGGTCTGAGTCATGGTAAGACAAGGAAAGACTAAAGGAAAAGTTTAGAAACCCAGTAGATACCCTACTGGAAGATCCTACCATTTGACATTTCCTTTATTCTCTCTCTCTCCCCCCCCCCCCCCCCAACCACTTTCAATCTCCCTAAATATTATCCCACTACATTGTTCTTAACTCACTGAGTTAATTGATACCTCACACTAGCTAGTTTAAGCAACGCGATAGCCTACTGTTACCGACGCTCCTATAATACGTTCTCATAACACACATTACCACTCTAATCTCCTAAGAATCATCTAATTTTGGTCTATTTAATTAAATACCATATATTTATTCCTGGTTTGAAATCGAGACTACTGAATTACACAATGGATAAATGTCCGCCAATGTAAATCAACATAAGACACTGTAGTCTATCTCATAATCAAACAGGAACATCACACACGTCCTTGTTGCTTCACAACATTTGGTCGTCTCCCGCCAAAGTTGTTTGTCCCAGACTGTTTTAATACTGTGTCTGAATGACGTCACACATCTGACTAGACACTAGGCGTCGAGAAGCTATTTATTTCTCTCTTTTTCCGACTCGATGTAAACAACTGGTCGGCTATCCCGCTTTCATCTGGGAAATTGTCCTTGTACTCCAAAAAGTCTTGCCGGCCTGTGATCTGGAGAATCTTTTTTTCTTGCCGACTTTCATCAGGACAGTCTGTCTCCAACATCAAAGGATGGCGGCCGCCTGTAGACGGATGGCGCGACAGTCTTTCATCGATCAACAACTCTAAGAATTTCCGCGACACCCACATCACTCACCCAGAGCCAGTTAGTCTCTACAGTGTGGCGGGATGCCGCCTACATCACTCAACCAGTGCCAGTTAGTCTCTACAGTGTGGCAGAATGTTGCCCACATCACTCACCCCAGAGCCAGTTAGTCTCTACAGTGTGGCAGGATGCCTCCTACATCACTCACCCAGAGCCAGTTAGTCTCTACAGTGTGGCGAGATGTTGCCCACCATCACTCACCCAGAGCCAGTTAGTCTCTACAGTGTGGCAGGATGTTGCCCACACCACTCACCCAGAGCCAGTTAGTCTCTACAGTGTGGCAGGATGTTGCCCACATCACTCACCCAGAGCCAGTTAGTCTCTACAGTGTGGCGGGATGTTGCCCACATCACTCACCCAGAGCCAGTTAGTCTCTACAGTGTGGCAGGATGCCTCCTACATCACTCAACCAGAGCCAGTTAGTCTCTACAGTGTGGCAGGATGCCTCCTACATCACTCATCCAGAGCCAGTTAGTCTCTATAGTGTGGCAGGATGCCTCCTACATCACTCACCCAGAGCCAGTTAGTCTCTACAGTGTGGCAGGATGCCTCCTACATCACTCACCCAGAGCCAGTTAGTCTCTTCAGTGTGGCAGGATGCCTCCTATATCACTCAACCAGAGCCAGTTAGTCTCTACAGTGTGGCGGGATGTTGCCCACATCACTCACCCCAGAGCCAGTTAGTCTCTACAGTGTGGCAGGATGCCTCCTACATCACTCAACCAGAGCCAGTTAGTCTCTACAGTGTGGCGGGATGTTGCCCACATCACTCACCCAGAGCCAGTTAGTCTCTACAGTGTGGCGGGATGTTGCCCACATTACTCATCCAGAGCCAGTTAGTCTCTACAGTGTGGCGGGATGTTGCCCACATTACTCATCCAGAGCCAGTTAGTCTCTACAGTGTGGCGGGATTTTGCCCACATCACTCATCCAGAGCCGAATAGTCTCTACACGTGTGGCGGGATTCCTCCCACATCACTCACCCAGAGCCGAGTTTTTTTTTTTTTTTTTTGCATATCCTTCACAGGACATCGCTGTCAACATTAGCATCTTTCAGCTGATTGTTGACTTGTCTCTATAAATATGGGTCTGGCACCATGTAGCCAGTGCTTCTGAAAGAGTAGATGACTGTCTGGTGAACTTACTAAGGTTTACTCTTCCGTGTCCATGTTCTTCTTGTATCCACTTGTCTTTCAAACATATGCCATGACTGGATTGCCTTTTCGGTTCACGGGTGTATTTTACTGGGAGACTCCTGGGGGTCGTTGCTGGAGCTGCTGTGTTTATGCTTTGTGCGGGCCGCCTGCCGAAAGGGACCGAGCCATATGGGACAAATCCCGGGGCAATGAAGTCGATCCACTAGACTTTTAATGCAGTAATGAAGTAATGTGTGGCTGCTGGTTTTCTAGTGACTGCCGCTTCCATCCACGATGAACTGTATTTTCCGTGGAGGACTTTTGTGTTGGCATTCTGGGGGCGGTATTATTGCACAGTGTACCTGTGCGGGCTGTTGGCTTGTCAAGACTCCTGTCTATTCCACTTTTCACATAGGGCAGAGAGGAGCATTTCGTGTGATATTCACTGGCACAGGAACGGAGCATAATGGGGATGACCCGTTGCCGTAAAGTTGGAACTTCGACTAACTAACTAACTAACTAACTAACTAACTAACTAACTAACTAACTAACTAACTAACTAACTAACTAACTAACTAAATAACTAACTAACTAACTAACTAACTAACTAACTAACCAACCAACCAACCAACCATCCAACCAACTAACTAACTAACTAACTAGCTAACTAACTAACTAACTAACTAACTAACTAACTAACTAACTAACCGACCAATCAACCAACTAACCATCCAACTAGCTAACTAACTAATTAACTAACTAACTAACCAACTAACTAACTAACTAACTAACTAACTAACTAACTAACTAACTAACTAACTAACTAACTAACTAACTAACTATCTAACTAACTAACCAACTAACTAAACTTCTAACTAACTAACTAACTAACTAACTAACCAACTAACCAACCAACCAACCAACCAACCAACCAACCAACCATCCAACCAACCAACCAGCTAACTAACTAACTAACTAACTAACTAGCTAACTAACTAATTAAATAACTAAATAACCGACCAATCAACCAACCAACCAACCATCCAACAAGCTAACTAACTAACTAACTAACTAACTAACTAACTAACTAACTAACTAACTAACTAACCAACTAATCAATTAACTAAACGTCTAACTAACTAAACTAACTAACTAAGTAACTACCTAACTAACTAACTAACTAACTACCTTACAAACTAACTAACTAACCATCTAACTAAAAAACTAACTAACTAACTAACTAACTAACTAACTATCCAACTAACTAACTAACCATGTAACTAACTAACTAACTAACTAACTTACTAATTAATTAATAAACCATCCAACCAACCAACCAACCAACCAACTAACCAACTAACTAACTAACTAACTAACTAACTAACTTACTAATTAACTAACTTACTAACCAACCAACCAACCCAACCAACCAATCAACCAACCAAACCAACCAACTAACCAACCAATCAACCAACCAACCAACCAACTAACCAAAATACCAACCAACCAACCAATCAATCAACCAACTAACCAACCAACAAACCAACCAACCAAACCAACCAACCAACCAACCACCCACCCACCAACCACCCACCAACCAACCACCCACCAACCAACCACCCACCAACCAACCACCCACCAACCAACCACCCACCAACCAACCACCCACCAACGAACCAACTAACTAACTAACTAACTAACTAACTAACTAACTAACTAACTAACTAACTAACTAACTAACTAACTAACTAACTAACTAACTAACTAACTAACTAACTGACTAACTAACTAACCAACCAACCAACCAACCATCCAACCAACCAAACAACAAACCAACTAACTAGCTAACTAACTAACCAAAAATCCAACCAACCAACCAACCAACTAACCAACCAAACCAACCAACCACCCACCCACCCACCCACCCACCAACTAACTAACTAACTAACTAACTAACTAACTAACTAACTAACTAACTAACTAACTAACTAACTAACTAACTAACATGCCATGAGTTCAAATGGAACATAAGTATATTCTCTCTTTCTCTCTCTCTCTCTCTCTCTCTCTCTCTCTCTCTCTCTCTCTCTCTCTCTCTCTCTCTCTCTCTCTCTCTCTCTCTCTCCCTTCTCTTTGTGACTCTTTGAAAATAAAGTTTGTTCGTTCTCTCTTTGTCTCCCTCTCTCTCCGCCTCTTACTGTCTCTCTCTCACCCTTCCTTTTCCCTCTTTCTGTCTCCCTCTCTCTCCTTCCTTCTGTCCCTCGCCGTAACCTCACTACCTCCTTCTCATTTCTTCGCTCTCCCTCCCTCGCTCTCTCTCTATCTCCATCTCTCTCTCTCTCAATCTCCACCATCCCTCTCCCTCCTTCTCTCTCGCCCTCCCCTCCCCGTTTCCGCTCCCTCACTCTTCTGTAATTATTAACCTGTAATCATTTTAGACCGATCAAGGGTGTCATCGTGGCTTCACATTTCCATGTCACGATACCTTACAGATGTAAGATATATGATTGTTTACGTGTCACAATACCTTACAGGTGTAGAATAGATGATTGTTGACATGTCACAATACATTACAGGTGTAATATAATTATGTACATGTCTCTATACCTTACAGGTGTAAAATTAATGACTGTATACATGCGGCAATACATTATAGGTGTATGATAGATGATTGTGTACATGTTTAAATACCATACACGTGTAAGATAGATGATTGTCAACATGCCATAATACCTTAAAGGTGTAAGATAGGCGACTGTGTACAAGCCCCAATGCCTTACAGGTGTATGATAGCTGATTATGTACATGTCTCAGTACCTTACAGGTGTAAGATAGACGATTGTGTACATGACGTAATACCTTATTTACAGGTGTAAGGTAGATGATTTGTTATATGTCTCAATACCTTACAGGCGTAAGATAGACGATTCTGTACATGATTTAATACCATTTTACATATATGAGATATGAGTGTTCGGTGGGCTGCTAGACCGATCGATGGATGTTTTTAATTTTTTGGGCCCGTAGGGCCCTCACTGTCGATGACAGTGAGGGCCCTACGGGCCCAAAACTAAAAAAACATCCATCGATCGGTCTAGCACTAAACCGGAAAATGATTGCCGGACCGATGCAAATGAGGCTCGAAGGGATTCTTCTTTGTTGCTGTGAATTAAAATTGAAGTACCGATAGATGATTGTGTACATGTCTCAATTTCTTACAAGGGACAGATGATTGTTTACATGTCTCAATATCTTACAAGGGACAGATGATTGTGTACATAGCTCAATACCGTACAGACGTGAGATAAGCGTTTACATATTTCAATACCTTACAAGTGCACAATGAATGTTGTATGTGTGTATCGAGTATTCCCCCTCAAAGAAAGATGCATGTGTGTATAAGTCTATGCCATTAGTAAAAATCACAGAAAATAGAACACGTAGATCAGACTTCAAGCATTTATTTTCACAATGTAATTGTGTCTCCAAGCGACACTACACCAGGTCTCGCAGCTGATTAGCTCCAGATTAAGACGTGTCTGTCAGTTGTCTAACGTCTGCCCCACGAGTAGGTAAGTGATGCACCGACTCCCCAGTTTCCACCCCCACCGTAGTGACCGTTGACACCCACGCTCCACTCTGCACAGAACAAACAACAACAAAGAGAATAATGGTGTGCATTTGATTCAACGAAAGACGCAGACGTGGCGTGAAGAATAAATTAAACACAGACAAGGATAGAACAAATTCTAGCGGTCTTTCTAAACAACTGTCAACGATTGGTGCGCTATTTCATGAGCTACAGCTCTCTCGGTACATCGACGGTTGTTTCAAGCAGGTGCAATCATGAAAACTAAAATAAAATAATATTAAAAAAAAAACACACACACACAAACACACACACATAACAAATGAGTAGTCAGATGTAATCAATGTCTAGTTAAAGACGGACACCCAGTGTAGCCAGCACAAGGGATGTGTACGAATGACTGAAACAATATTGTGTGCTTGTGAAGTGTCTGGCTTGTGCAATACGTGATATCAAACAGCTGGTGCACACATCCGGCCTACACACAAGTGTACCACAGTACACCCGTTGACACAGCTACCGTGCAGCCGGCTACAATTACAGAAACATCTCCCAGCATTCTCATGAATGCTTTATCTTCTAACCGTCTCCAGTCAATGCCCATTGATTTATTCATGATTTCAGACAATATATTTTTCGACTATGTGGTTGTTTCGGGATTTGAAATTTAAATATTGAGCACAACCCACTACTGGCAACGCCGATCACATTCTGGTATGAACCTAAGGCCTATCCACGTCAATATGGAAGCACTATACTCGAGTTTCACCCTCATTTGAGCTCGTCAGTAGTGCATATCCCTGACCGGATCCGGAAACAGTCCCGGATCACGCGTGTGAAGCGGGTGTGTAACCACGCATCACACACTGGACACACCAAATTATCACAACAGAACATCACAACGCTACCCATCGTAGGCTATGCTCAAGATTGCCTAATCGCCGCGACCGACGTCCGTCAATCGATGGGACCCGAACGATCAGGACAAAAAAAAATATATTTTTCATTCGCGCCACTAAGAGATGATCCATCCCTATAACATAAGTGAATTGGTTGTGTGAGCATCATAAATCTAGCTGAACCACGGGTGGCCAAATTGCCATACCGCCTGCCTACGACTGTGAAGGTCGCTGGTTCGTTTTGGGACTGCGTGGTTTTGTTTCACTAATGGAGTATTTTGGGAGAGCCCGGGGCTCATTGCCGAAGCTATGGATGCTCTCGGCATTCGGCTTGCCGTTCTACGGAGAACAACGGAGCCTTTGTGTAAAACCCTGTGCCATGATTTTCCCGCTTTTAAACGTTGACACGTTCATTTCAAGGGTATTTACAAGGTAAAACTCACATCTGTTCAGAATCATATCATCATTGCACTGCCGACATCTACATAGGTATTGCGATCCCTGTCATAACTAACTAATAACTCAACCCTCCAGCCATACAGACTGTCTCCTGAGCACCAACCGTCCTAATAAACTCAACCCTCCAGCCATACAGACTGCCTCCTGACCGCCAACCGTCCTAATCAACTCAACCCTCCATCCCTACAGACTGCTTCCTGAGCGTCACCCATTCTAATCAGCTCAATCCTCCAGCCGTACAGACTGCCTCCTGAGTGCCAAACGTCCTAATCAACTCAACCATCCAGCCGTACAGACTGTCTCTTGAGTGCCAACCGTCCTAATCAACTCAACCGTCCAGCCGTACAGACTGCCTCTTGAGCGCCAATCGTCCTAATCAACTCAATCGTCCAGCCCTACAGACTACCTCCTGCGCGCCAACCGTCCTAATCAACTCAAACGTCCAGCCCTACAGACTGCCTCCTGTGCGCCAATCGTCCTAATCAACTCAACCCTCCAGCCCTACAGACTGCCCCCTGAGCGCCAATCGTCCTAATCAACTCAACCGTCCAGCCCTACAGACTGCCCCCTGAGCGCCAATCATCCTAATCAACTCAACCGTCCAGCCCTACAGACTGCCTCCTGAGCGCCAACCGTCCTAATCAACTCAAACGTCCAGCCCTACAGACTGCCTCCTGAGTGCCAGTCGTCCTAATCAACTCAACCATCCAGCCGTACAGACTGCCTCATGAGTGCCAACCGTCCTAATCAACTCAACCGTCCAGCCGTACAGACTGCCTCTTGAGCGCCAATCGTCCTAATCAACTCAACCGTCCAGCCCTACAGACTGCCTCCTGCGCGCCAATCGTCCTAATCAACTCAAACGTCCAGCCCTACAGACTGCCTACTGTGCGCCAATCGTCCTAATCAACTCAACCCTCCAGCCCTACAGACTGCCCCCTGAGCGCCAATCGTCCTAATCAACTCAACCGTCCAGACCTACAGACTGCCTCGTGAGTGCCAGTCGTCACACTGAAAGTCTTATGTCTGACAAACTCTTTGTTTGCGTTCGTTCGCTTTGATCTCTAACGTCGTCAACACCAGTGCTACTACTGCTAGTAATTGCTGCTACTAGTGAATGCACAGTCCTTCACTTTGCGTGAGGCTTACCTTTATTTATTACCCTAGTCCCCGCCACCTGTCGAACCCTTTCCGGTTTCTGAGGTACTTGTAATTTACGTCTCAACGCCAACACCCGTGGAATTTGTAATTTACGTCCGTACGCCAACATTTGAGAAATTGGTAATTTACGTCCCCATGCCAACATCTGAGGAACTTGTAATTTATGTCCCCACGCCAACATCTGAGGAACTAGTATTTTACGTCCCAACGCCTACAATTTAGGAACTTGTAGTTTACGTCCCCACGCCAACATCTCAGGAACTTGTAATTTGCGCGACCCCGCCAACATCATAATGCCAGCTGGGTCTACTGGCGGATCTCCCGCTACAGTGGCAGTGATGGTCAATTCTGTCTGCCCTGTCATTGTCCAATCAATCAATCATGTGCCATGCCGGAAAGCGTTGGCGGTCATGACTCGCCATTTCACTCGATCACCAGTGTCGTGGATCAGCTCAGTGTTCCTGTCTCGTCCATGCCATGTGGCCAAGCCATCCAGGTATATTCCTCTCGGTCTTCCTCTTGGTCTGTTCCCTTCGATCTTGCCAGTTGTCACTAAGTTCTTCAATCCATTTCTTCTCATAACATGTCCAAGAAATTTTGACTGTCTACGTCTAATTTCTCTAACCAATTTACGATTTTCATTTGTCTCATGTAGTACTTGGTCATTGGTTTTTCTGTCTGTCCATGGTATTCTTTGCATTTTCCTCAGAAACCACATTTCTGCAGCCATCAGATGTTTTTCAACTTAACTGCACATTGTTCAAGTTTCACATCCATACAAAAGAACAGGCTCTATGTATCCCCTCAACACTCTTTTTCTCGTTTCAATTGACATCTTTTTATTGGTCAGTATGTTTTTCATCTTGCTAAAGGCTACTTTCGCCATGGCGATTCTTGTTCTAATCTCTTCAAGGCATCTCTCATCAGATGTTAGACTGTTCCGAGATAATTGTACCGATTCACTTGTTGAAGAATTTTCTCATTTACTTGTATATTACATTGTGTTACTTCGTTCCTAGTGACGACCATAACCTGAGTCTACTTACAATTTAATTCCAACCCCAGCTGCTCACTGTGTACCACAACCGCGTCTACTAATTGTTGTAGATCTTGTGCATTATCTGCAATCAATACTGTATCATCTGCATATCTAATGTTAATGATGTTTCGTCCTCCAATGCTGATTCCATTTATATCTTCTACATTCCTGAAAATATTTTCACTGTACAGGGAAAAAAGATCTGGAGACATTACACATCCCCGCCTAACACCTCTCTTAATAGGTTGATATTGTCCCACTTCATTATCAATCCTTATGGCAGCTTGTTTTTTTCCAATATATGTTGTTTATAAGTCTAATGTCTTTTCCATCAATGTGTATATCTGCAAGCATATCTACCATCTTGACATGTCTAACGCTATCAAAAGCATTTGTGTAGTCAATAAAGCAAATGTGTATATCCTTGTTTACTTCTATAGCTCGTTCAATAACTGTTCGCAGCATATACACACCATTTACCGCACCCTTTCCTTCTACACACCCACATTGTTCTTCCCCTATTCCAGGTTGTATTTTCTTCCTCACTCTTTGCATGATAATTCGTAGCAAAATCTTTGTGATGTGACTCATTATCCTAATTGTTCTATGTTGATCACATTCCAAGATTCCTGATTTCATTGGGATTGCAATAAATACAGAGTTACATAAGTCAGAAGGTATATCTCCAGTATCATATAATGTGTTCATCAGTCTGGTGACTTGCTCTAGTCCAAATTCTTTTAAAGCTTTAATCATTTCTGTTGTGATGTTATCTGCACCGGGAGCCTTGCCAGCTTTCAAGAACATTTCGAAACTCCATCTTCAAAATTTGCGGCCCTTCATTATTAAATCTAATATCATACTGTTCCTCTCTGTTGTCATTATACAGGTTTTTCACATAATCTGTCCATACATGTAGAATCTGATCTTTTTCTATTATGATTTTGCCATCTTTAGTTTTTAGACAGCCTGTTGATGTACTTGTTCTTTCATTAGTAAGTTCCTGAATTCTTTTGTGCACTAATTTGGTATTTTGACTGTTGTGTTGTTTTTCAATTTCTAAGCACTTTTCCTCAAGCCATGATTCTTTTGCCTCCTTACATAATATTCTGACTTGTCTGTGAATTTCTACACATTTGGCAGAATTATTTGTGTTGAGTCTCCTTGTTTCCATGAGGTGTAACATTTCTTCAGTCATCCATTTCTTACGACCCACCTTCTTTAATTTTGGAATAATTGTTTCTGCAGCCAAACTGATTGAATTCTTCAACATTTCCCATTGATCTGTAACAGTGAGGGAATTAGGTTAAGAGTAAAGAGTTAAGGAATGCTGCGCATTCCTTGACTAGGGGGAAAACCATAGTGAACGTGGGTGCACGAATGAAGAAGTGTATCTAGGTAAGCACACACGTCACTTGGGTTCTAGCGAGAAGAGATGTCAACATCAAGAAGGGAGTCTCCATTATGTGTGCAGAGATAGAACGAGTCGACTAATAAAGTTATCTTTCTAACAACGCGAAGACTTGTGTGCTGTACGATCACGTGCCTAACCTGTAATGTCACACTATTATAACCTGTGTGTGTATACTGTAACACAGGTTGATTTGGTGCCGTGAATTTATGAAACATGGGAGGTCGCGGTGAGAGAGAGTACCGCCATACAAGATGGTTATGTCTGGTGTGTCTGAAGAAGTAAATATTAAGAAACGCAACAGATGAAAGTTGACTGTTGGTAGCTGTTCTGGGTTTTCACTACATTCCTGATTAAGAAGGAGATCCATTTTCAAGGTCAGCGCTAAAGAAAAGGTTTGATTGATACTTATTTTTTTGAAAGACTGATGTTATTGCATAATTATGAAATTAACTGGAGAATTGACCAACGCAAAATGCTATATTGAGATCAAGTAATGCTGTTCTGCATCAAAGAATCAGTACAAATTATGAGTGTTAACCCGTGGGACTGTTTGAAGGTGAAGTCAAGGGTATGGTGCAAATTCAATAATTATGAAATCAAGATCTGCAATACTCTCTACAGTAACTTCAATTAAAGGAAGGCATAAATGAAACTTGTCTCAACTCGGGGTTTGGATGAAGAAATTTAAACTGACCATGCCGAGAATTACACATGAAAATAAGAGACTGAATAGCGTCAACTTTAAGTCCAATTGTTGTTGACTGGATTACGTTTGCGCTGATATATATATATGAAAATCACAGATTGCTGTTGGAAAGTGAGTTTTTTTTGCTGAAGTCGCTTGCGTGAAGGTGACCTTAATCGAAGGGAATCTACAGTAATCGAGCAAGTAATCAAACAGTCTTGTTGCGAGCCTGATATCGAGCGTGATCAACGTCAGGAAATAGTTGGAAAGATCTGAATTCGATTTCGATTAAATTAGTAAGGAAAGAAATCCAGAGGCTCTTCGTTGTTCTGCTCATTTCAACGAGCTTGGTTAGAGTCCTTTTTTTTTATGTGGTGTAGGTAATTCCGAATCAGGAGGTCAATTAAATTCTTTTGTTAGAATTCAGGATTGAAACAGGAATATTTCTTCATCAGGATCTTCGATTGGAGCCTTTAGTTAAGATAATTAGATAATATTAGAGTAATTAACAGATTATGTATTGTTGCTGGGTTTGAAATTAATATTGTCTGAATTATTTGTATATTGATTAATAATTGTAAATTTTAGGATGGAATCCCAAGATTTTTCACAGGTACTCACTGGAGTTAGTGGGGCAATAGCAAGGTTGGATGCAGTATTAAGACAACGTAGTAGAGGTTTCCAATCGAATGGCCAGTATGATACCATTACGCCAAGGCCACATCAAAGCTCAACCTGCTTTAGAAAACAACCGCTTTATAACAACGACAGAAACTGTCACAGATGGAATGTAAACGACGTAACGAGAACACGAAGGTATGAAGAGAGACAACATGGCAAGCCAGAGGAAAACAGTTGGCAGAGACAGAATTTTTATAAGAAAAGATGGAACTGGCCATCTAATAGTGAGGAGCAGAAAACATTACGAAATCAATGGTTTGAAATCAGAAGATTGAGATATGCACTCGCAAAGTCAAACAAAGGAGAAAATCAGCATCAGACTAATAGAACCTTAGCTGATGATCGACAGGTGTTTTCAATTTGTAGGGGTAGACAGGAAAGAGAGACACAGACGCAGATGATTGAAGTGGTAGAACGGAACACACAGACACAAGTTGATATAGTAGGAAAGAGAACCCAGATACAACCAAACAACAAGATAACGAAGGGAAGTCAAACCGAGTTGGTAGAAACTCAATCAAAGCCAACTGACTTGAAAGTGACGAAGAGAAACACCGTTGCATTAAAGAGAGACACAGGTACAAAAGTTAGACAACCCAAGACAGAAGACAGCAGAAAGAAAATTAGAAGGAGTGTTAGAGTTAGAAATGAAAAAACTTTGCTCATGTATAATCGTGGATGTGGAACCGAGGAATCTTATGAATCAGAATCTTCAGACCTCACAGATTTTGGTATAGAATGTACACCAGACAGAGATTTAAAAGGAATGAATAGGAACGATCCTGACTCGAAGCGAGATGTTTCCTCGTGCGGTATGGTTAGTGGTAGACAAGCAGGCAAATTTTTAGTTAGTGACTCTTCGGAACAAGATAACAGTATATATGGCAGAAAAGTAGCAAAAGCCAGGAGACGAATTCCAAGGATGGGAGCAAATGATACTTTTAAAAAGAAAGATGTTTATCTATGGGAAAGTGGAACACAAAAACAACAAAAGACTGAAGCAGAGTTGCACACTAGAAATCTCATGAAGGCATTAAGACCATGGTTATATGGAAATAACAAATAAGTGTAACTGAGCTTGGAGTAATTCAGATTCGATGAGAGTTGTAAAGGTCCAGTGTCGTATACTATTAAGAATCAAATTTCAGGGCATGTTGCACGTTCACACGTAGAACACTTAAGGCGGGATAATGAAGAAAGGGATGCAGAGAATAATAATAATAATTATGGTTCTGAAGAAATATTGTCAGGTGGACAGATGGTCAGACAATCGGTATATCCAATACCTATAGAGAATGGAAAACAAGTAACAACAGCATCTACTACAGCTGAACAAGAAGAAACGGTACCAAAAACAGTCATGACAGAGGAAAATAACGTGTATGACGATTATATTAGTGAAGAGTCAGTCAGGGAAAATATTGAACCTCCATTTATGAATACAAGACAGGCAGTAAAAAGAAAGTTGGATAGACAGAAAGAAAAAGAAATTAAGAGGCAAAGGAAACTTAGAGCGAATTCTTCGAGTGAGGAAGAGATGCCACTATTTGAAAATTTGTTGAGACGGCAAGACAGGAAAATTAGATTGGATTTAGAAAGGAAGAGATTAGCGGTTGCTAGTAATGGATATACAGATGGGGAACAAGAGATGGATGAAAAGTCAGAAACTGATGAAGAAGCTGATATGAAAGAAGATAGCTCTCCTCGAGAGGATAGCGACATTGATGTAGATATTGCAATTATAGAAAAAAATTTGAGGTTATTAAAGAAATGGAGAAGTGATAGATGAATAGAGGGATACAAGGTTCTGCAGATGGCAGATAGAAGAAGAAGTTGGACACGATATTTTTGTGTTTACAAAGGTACTTGATGGAGTTTTTCTAAAGCGGAAAATTATTATTGGGTACTCAGAAAATGGTCTTGAAATTTATAATGTATGTGTACATTGATTAATGTGTGGGGATAATGATGAGGGGATTGAAATGGTTTGCTCAATTGTTGGGACTTCAATTGTGTTTTATGAAATGTGAAAAATAAGTTAACTTAGATAGTTATTTTTACGATGTTTTGGATTGATTGAGTTACCTTAAGGGTGTTTAAAATGATTATTACTTTGAAGTTCAGTTAGAAGATGAATTAAAGTAGTGGTTAGTGAAGTGACTCTATATGTAGTAATGGAAGGGTATGTTGTTATTACATGTGGGGTATGCAATGTATATACAAGGTTTAAAATAGGAGCTGGGTTGAACAGCGTTTAATGGGAGAATATGGGGGGAAATGCCAGGTTGAGTTTTGGCATTTAAATAACTGCATACTGGAAGAAGAAGACTGTACTTAACAGTATAATAATAGTTAGGAAGTTTTTTGTTGTGGAAGGAATGGTAAACGGGAAATTGATGATCTGAATAATACAAAGGCTAGCAGTTTTGGATTAACATATTTTTTTTGATAATAACAATTATTATTGACGGAAACTTTGAAACTTTATTTTTTGATAAAGTTTTGAGAATGTATGGGAAGAGAAAGGTGATTACTTCTTACTTTCTTACTTTTTCCTTACTTTTATTAATTTCAGGTGCGCACCTACCCAAATCTAAACTAGCTATTTTTTTTTTCTGTCTATCCTAGAATACTGAGAGTGTGAGAATGTGAATAAGGGGGAAATAAAGGATAAGGGGAATATCTTCAGTTTTGTCAATCATAATTTAGATGGACATATTAAAGTTAAAAGCGGTTCGCTTATGGAGACTTTTGTATTGTGGGGAATTTTATGGAGAGTTTTGTAGAAAGTTTTCTAGAGAACTTTATAACGAGTTTTGTAGAGAGTTTCGATATTATTGTCTCTAGCTAGCAATTGGCTATGAGGAGATAGGAGAATTGAGTTAGGAAATATATGGAATTGTTGTTATTGTAGAATGGAGATGTAAAGTTAACTAATTAAAAGTTGGGGTTGAGATTTTTTCAAGGAAAAATTCTCTTTGAAGAAGGGGAGGCATTGTAACAGTGAGGGAATTAGGTTAAGAGTAAAGAGTTAAGGAATGCTGCGCATTCCTTGACTAGGGGGAAAACCATAGTGAACGTGGGTGCACGAATGAAGAAGTGTATCTAGGTAAGCACACACGTCACTTGGGTTCTAGCGAGAAGAGATGTCAACATCAAGAAGGGAGTCTCCATTATGTGTGCAGAGATAGAACGAGTCGACTAATAAAGTTATCTTTCTAACAACGCGAAGACTTGTGTGCTGTACGATCACGTGCCTAACCTGTAATGTCACACTATTATAGATCATCCACATCCTGGAATAATATCTCTAGATCAGACAATATATCAAATCTGTTCTGTACTTCTATGTTGAATTTGTTTTGTATTTCCTTGGCATTACTCAATGTACACAAATCATATTTAGTGTTTCCTGTTATATACTTGCCTTTCTTCAACTTTATCCTCAGTGTTCCTGTAAGTAGTCTGTGGTCACTATAACAATCAGCATTGGGAACTGTTTTTGCTATTGTTAGTGCGTTTCTAAATCTTCTGCTAATCAGAATGTAGTCAGTCTGATTTCTGATCCTGCTATCAGGACTCCTCCATGTCCATAATCTTCTAGGGTGTTGCTTAAACCAGGTGTTTCCTACAATCATTTTATGTTCTTTAGCCCACTCTACAAGTCTGTATCCTCTTTCATTTCTCTCTCCTAAACCATAGTTTCCTACTGTGTATCTATCACCTTGATTTCCTACTTTTGCATTGAAGTATCCTATTACGATGTTTATTTCTGAATTTTTACATTTCTTTAAGGCAGACTCTATGTCAATATAAAATTCCTCTACACTATTTTCACTGGATTCGCCTTTTGGGGCATATACTTGAATAACATTTATGCTAAAAGGTCTGCCACTCAATTTAACTAGTAGAACTCTGTCCGACACGGCCCAATATCCTTGAACAGATTTTGATGTTTTCCGGTCAAAAATAATAGCCACTCCCCTTTGTCGATCTTCACCTCCAGAATAAATAATCTTAAAATCTTTATCTATCTTGATGCCTGCTCCTGTCCATCTCGTTTCGCACACCCCTAAAATATTAATTTTTTCTCTTTCTATTTCTTGTTTTATGTTCTCTAATTTTTCGTCGTCGTTTAACGTCATAAAGTTCCATGTTGCTAATTTTAATGTCGCTGTACTTGTCTTGCGATGATCAGTCTTAAGGCGAATCATAATGTACTAGGCATTTTTAAAGAGGTATTTTGCCGGTGCTTTCCTCTATGGCAGTAACCGTACTGGCCGTTTGACCGCAGCCATTGTCTCACGAATGAGATCCTCTGCCTGCCGTCGCGAAACTTGAGACCATAACCAACACATATTTGTCGGCTGCCCTCAAAATTTCATCCACCACCTGCTTTCCGTGGCTTCTTTTGAACATTTCCAATAAACGAATGCGAAATAACATCACATAATCCACAGGAAAACACCAACAGCGTCTTCCCGAAGAACAGGCGCGTCACTTCGCCGCCATTTGTACCGGAAGTCCACCTGTCCATATACTCGAGTATGAAAACGTTATATCGTTGTTGAGCGAATGCATCTTGCCATAGCTCTAGCTACAAATTAGATAATGTTAACTTCAGACACATCATTGTTAACTAATTATCTAGTCACAGTTACACATGTAGAAACAAATCGTTAACTTCAAATATATGGATTTAGAACTGAAGTTTCTAAACACAGTTAATACACTCCAAATGGCGGGTGAAAGACTATATTTAGATGTCCCAGCAAGAGAGGCTGACGATGCAGCATCAGAAGGACACCCCAGGGACCCTCATAGGACCACAAAGCAAATAGGAAAATATGCTCAACCACGTGATCTTAACAGCAATAACAACGGGAAAGTTCTCACCAACATTACAGATCAAATGAAATATAGGCCATATGTAATGAGGAACTTCTGAAAAGGCAAATTCCAAATGATCCTCCTGATATCCAGACGGCAGAATTGAAATTGCATATCAACATTGAGAAACCACATAAAGAAATAATCAGAAAAGCTGTAAACTTATTGATGGATGAAAACGCTGCTGGTTCAGATTGTATCCCCGCAGTAGCTATCAAAGCCACCATCGACGCCTTTCTTTAACTTTTGCCAACCTTATGTAGAAGTATTGGAGACAGAATAAATACAAGTAGACTGGAGATTGTATGTGTATCTGGTGAAATTGCCTTCAGGAGTATGAACATTTTAGAGGAATAATGTTATTGTCAGTTGCAGAGAAAAATCTAAGCAGACACATTATGGAGAAATTAAAAGATGTCATTGACCAAACTGACCAGAATGTCAAATTACGCAAGTAGTAGAGCAAAGTTTTAAACTGCATTCACTCATTTAATAAGGACACCATATGAAGATAAGACATGCAGAGTTGTTTATGGTGGAAAACTACCAGATACGCTTGACAAATTACAGGAGTGTAACAGTGTGACAGGGAGGCCTTTTGTCACCATAATTATTCTTTCTGACTATAGTCTGGATGACGAAGTCAACACTAGCTACTGCAAGAAGTGGAATTTAATGGATCCTGGATGACAGGTCACAACAATTAGGTCTACAAATTCAGAGACGAAAGACAAAGATAATGAGATGAAGCCCACAAATAACGAAATAGTCTCTCTTGGACCTCACTGCAAGTGGCAATATGACACAAATATCTATACAGCAATGTAGACACAGAATGAGGAATAGACAGAGGTATTACAATAAGAATACAAAGGCAAGGAGAGCTGTCACTGCACTATGGCATGTGTGGGCGCAAACAGAGTTTGTACAAGATAAAGAAATTAGCACCAAACTTAGAATATTGAACCTCAAATCAAAGATCAGTTATGCTATATAGATATAGATCAGAGAGCGATTACGAGAATTACAGATGGCATACAGACAATCACTAATTGGTGCATGCCCAGAATAGTGGGACTTAAATAGTATGACGACATCGGTAACGTAGAGGTCACGGAGAGAGCTGAATAACTAGCGGGGGTCAAGCGTCAAGAGATGAGATCAAGACGTTGTTGACGGATAGGGGTCAACACTGAGACAACCCCCAAGAACGCATAACTGGACACACCTTTGTATGGAAACCACAAGGAGAAGGAAATAGTGGAGAGCTAAGACACACGGAGAAGACAATTAAAGACAGGGATGAATAATAAGTGGAAATATAGACACAGATGCAGCAGATAAAAAACACAATAAGACTGTACTTTGTTTGAAGGTCTATGACCCAATGGGAGGTAAAGAGCACACGAGGTGCCCTGTGTCCCGCATCACTCTCACACGCTGAGCGTCTGCAATGTTCTTTCGTGATCCGATATTTAGTAATGTAGTTTGAGCACGCCGGAGTCCGTGGCGAAGGGTTACGGACGCGGTTCGTAATCCGGTATACTCGCGTTCGAAACACCGCTGCGCGCGATTTGGAAGCAGACCGCGTTGCGTTGGTTTCGCGGTTGTATCGGTGACTGTAGTTCAGAAAGCAATGGCAATGTTTGTTTTTTTCGCATATCCTTTACATGACATCTCTGTCAACATCAGCATCTTTCAGCTGATTGTTGATTTCTTGGCAATATTACGCTCAGTAGCTTTCTGAGTGACCGGCTTACATACCCTATAAGTTACCGACGAGGTGAGAACAGCTACCGATTCTCGCGCACATCACGTTACTCACGAGAGTATACAGGATTACGGAGAAATCGTTAACGCCTAGGCCAGGGAGACCGGCCAACTGAACGTAAGTTTGCCAAGAGATCACAGAGACAGAAATGCTGGTGTTTACTGCGACGTCCTGTAAAGGATATGCAACAACTTTTTAAAAACAGTTTGAGGACACGCCACTGTAAACACGGGCAGAAAAACAACACAAGGAATGTGACATTGTTATATGCCAAGACTAAGTGATGAGTACAGATCACATTCACCCATTACAGCGTGAACCACGAACCAGCCGCCGGCCAGGAGACAAGTGTCCCCTCTATGCGTCATTCAGAAGCTGACCGCAGTCCAGGGGACAGGTGGACATTGATCGTGACAATGGCAGTATTCACCCTGCCGCCATCTGTAGTTGACTGTAGTTATATTGTTTTAGTATTAGAACACAAGTGTGAGAATTTTTCAGTTATAAAGAAGAGTATGTATAGATGCAGACGGACCTGTGTAAAATCCCAGAGGTGAATTAAAGATAAAAACGAACCGATCTTCTCTTAGACTTCGAACTTGTGGGAAGTTGAAATTTCGATCGAGTTAAAAATCTACTCAAAGTATTTCAGGATCCTCGCCGGTGCTACGGAGTTCGTGCACTGGCTTGAGATTCTCCGGACTCAGGCTTGGATTAGGAGTAGAACGGAGCACTTATGGGTTACACTCGTGTGCCGTGATGTTGATCCGTCGATTAAACTAAACTATACTAAAACTTGTAGGAAGTTGTGACATCGAGTGGCAATGTGAGTAAATATATGGTGGCTCCGCCCACTAAGACCAATGGTCAGCACTCACTCAAACGGTAGGCGGGACAATGTGAGGAATCATGTCCCTTATACAACTATCGGTGTTCCTGGCTGAAGAAGAAATAAATTGGAGAACTTGGTGATAACTGGCAAGATCGAGGGGAAGAGAATTAAGGGGAGGGCAGAGAAGTAAATACATGGATGGCTTGGCCACGTGGTATGTCGAGACAGAAACACTGAACTGATCCACGACTCTGGTGATCGAGTGAGATCGCGAAACATGACCGCCCACGCTTACCGACATGTCGCATGAAGATGATGATGATGATGATGATAATGATGATGATGATGATGACTGATAGCATCACAACAGAACAACCAGCCAACAGGAGGACACCGTCTTAGATTACAGTGTCAATCTGGCATACAGCAATGGTCCAGCCCAACCAGCGGGTCATGTCAACTACAATAAACACTTCTAACTACTGGACCCACCTACATGGCAGTATACTTACGTCTCTTGTGCAGGTCCTGCCGAAGAACAAGAGAGAGAGAAAGACAACGTGTTAGACCATGTTTCTGTTGACTATGTCAAACACACACGATGGTGACAGTGGTAGAAGGACAAAGACTGTATTTCTGTTGACTGTGACAAACACACACGATGGTGACAGTGGCAGTGTGGTAGAAGGGCAACGTGTTGAGGACTGCCCAAGTCAGCTGTGGCACTGTCCAAGTCAGCTGTAGCACAGTCCAAGTCAGATGTAGCACAGTCCAAGTTAGATGTGGCACAGTCCAAGTCAGATGTAGCACAGTCCAAGTTAGATGTGGCACAGTCCAAGTCAGATGTAGCACAGTCCAAGTCAACTGTGGCACTGTCCAAGTTAGACGTGGCACAGTCCAAGTCAGATGTAGCACAGTCCAAGTCAGATGTAGCACAGTCCAAGTCAGCTGTGGCACTGTCCAAGTTAGATGTAGCACTGTCCAAGTCAACTGTGACACAGTCCTAGTCAGATATGGTACTGTCTAAGTCAGCCGTGGCATTGTCCAAGTAAGATGTGGCACTGTCCAAGTCAGATGTAGCACAGTCCAAGTCAACTGTGGAACAGTCCAAGTCAGCCGTGGCATTGTCCAAGTAAGATGTGGCACTGTCCACGTCAACTGTGACACAGTCCAAGTTAGATGTGGCACTGTCCACGTCAACTGTGACACAGTCCAAGTTAGATGTGGCACTGTCCAAGTCAACTGTGACACAGTCCTAGTCAGATATGGTATTGTCTAAGTCAGCCGTGGCACTGTACAAGTCAGCTGTGGCACTGTACAAGTCAGGTGTGGTACTGTCCAAGTCAGGTATGGTACTGCCCAGGTCGGCTCGGGACTCCAGAGTCAGCAGTCACACTATAAGCTGTCACGTGCCCGCTTGTTTAGTGAGTAGTGTTTATGTGAGTACTTGTTAGAATGGAATGGGTGAATGTGAATACTTGTTAAAATGGAATGGGATGAAGCAGATACCTTCTAAAATAGCTTAAGATAATCTATGTATTTCCCAGGATACAATAAGATAATATTTTCCTAGTTAAGAATGGAATAATGCAAGTACTTTCTGAAATAGACTGAGGTAAATCTATGTATTTCCAAGGCTTTTTTTTCGCATATCCTTTACAGGACATAGCTGTCAACATCAGCATCTTTCAGCTGATTGTTAATTTCTTGACAAGATTACGCTCAGAAGTTTGCCATTGGTTTGTGAGCGGCCGGCTCACATACCCAGTAAGTCACAAATGCGGCGAGAACCGCTACCGATTCTCGCACAATGTACGTTCATCACGTGGATATACGGGATTACGGAGAAAGTCGCTAGCACCAGGGAGCCCAGCATTTCCTAGGCTGCAACAAGATATTTGTTTCCTAGTTAAGAACGGAACAATGAAAGTATACAGAGTGGTGTCATGCACACACTGTGGAACAGAGTGGATTCATAGAGTGGATTCATGCACACACTTATACATATCAAGCAGAGGTGCACGACCTTTTTGTCCGCTCTATCCACTTCTATGTTTGGATGTAGAATCTTGACGTAATATTGATTCTGATCGTCATCTATGTCTGGTTGAGGCGCCTACTGCAGCAAATATTCTTATCACATTGACGGACAGACACACATACACAGTAACATACACACACACATACACATATAAAGACGGAACCATACACTCCGTGGTTTGACACATGAAAACTTACCCTGGCTGCTTGGACGTCAGGGCGCTGGCTGGTAGCCAGGAAATACCAGATGATACTCTCTGAAACATGAGGGAAATTGCTAGAGAATATTGAGCAAGTATGACACGAAATACATCATTCGTGTCTATCACAAGACACTTACAAGATCCGTCCATCATAAGACATTGACACGATTTGCCATCATCAATGTGTAAACATTTGACTGACGCTCACAGAAGCATTGACCGACGCTAACAGAAACACTGACTGACGCTGGCGCAAGCATTCACTGAAGCTCACAGAAATAGAAAACAGAGGTAAGGGGGCACAAGAAATGGCATACAAATCGAAAGTTACAGCTACTACGATGGAAATCGAACCAGTCACCTCAACTTCACACTGCGATGTCCAGTATTGATGTTGTCCACTGTGTCATCTCATCTCCACACTCATGTCCAATACTAATGTTGTCGCCTGTATCCAGTATGGATGTTGTCCACGGTGTCATCTCATTTCTACTTCTTTCCTCTACTTCTGTCAGCGCCCTTCAATATTTGTGAATTTCTTTGTGTGCACGTCATAAACATGGAATTCCTAGCCAAGAATAGATCATTAACCAACAATGCAAACAACAACAACATCAACCACATCAACGACACTGGGTCAACTGACTGTATACCATTCACACATATGAAGTAAACATAACAGTTTGACAACCAGGCCTAGACCAACAGCCCAGTTCTGTGTTGTTTACCTGTTGTGTGACTTACCTGTTGTGTCATTTACCTTACCTGTTGAGTGACGTACTGCTGAGTGACTTACCTGTTGAGTGACTTACTCGTTGAGTGATTTACTTGTTGTGTGACTTACTTGTTGTGTGCTTCACTTGTTGTGTGACCTAATTGTTTTATGACTTACCTGTTGTGTGGCTTACCTGTTGTGTGACTTACTTGTTGTGTGACTTAATTGTTGTGTAGCTTACCCTTTGAGTGACTAACCAATTGCGTGGCTTAGTTGTTGCATGACTTACCTGTTGTGTGACTTATCTTTTGTGTGACTCACTTGTTGTCTGAATTACTTTTTGTGTGGCTTACCGTTTGTGATAGCTACAAGTTGTGTGACTTGCTTGTTGTATGGCTCATCTGTTGTGTGGCTTATTTGTTGTGTGACTTTATTGTTGCATGACTAAACTGTTGTGTGGCTTATTTGTTGTGTGACTTACTTGTGTGGCTTATCTGTTGTGTGACTTACCTGTTGTGTAAATTAATTGTTGTATGACTTAACTGTTGTGTGGCTTACCAGTTGTGTGACGTACTTGTTGTGTAACTTACTAGTTTGATGACTTACTTGTTGTTTATCTTACCTGTTGTGTGGCTTACTTGTTTGGTGAATGACTTGTTGTGTGGCTTACCTGTTTTGTGACTTACTTGTTTAGCGACATTTACAGCGCGAATGGGCCTTATCAGTCACATTCGCTACCGCCATAGGTAAAAGTTATTATGCCTTTTTAAAGCACAAACTATCGTCTGTCAAGACGGCAAGGTGCCAATGCAATGTTTAGTGACATACTTGTTGTATGACTTACCTATTATGTAGCTTCCTGTGTGACTTACCTGTTGTGTGGCTTACCTGTTATGTGACTTACCTGTCATGTGACTTACTTCTTGTATGATTTACCTGTTGTGTGGCTTCCTTGTTGTGTGGCTTCCTTGTTGTGTGACTTACCTGTTGTGTGGCTTACCTGTTTTGTGACTTGCCTTTTGTGTGACTTACATGTTACGTGACTTACTTGTTGTGTGGCTTACTTTTTGTGTGACTTATCTATTGTTTGGCTTACCTGTTGTTTGACTTACGTTTTGTTTGGCTTACCTGTCGTGTGACTTATGTTTTGTTTGGCTTAATTGCTGTGTGTCTTACTTGATGTGTGACTTACCTATTGTGTGGCTTATCTGTTGTGTGACTTACGTGCTGTGTGACTTACTTGTCTAACTTACATGTTGTGTGACTTACCTGTGTGTTGCTTTTTTGTTGTGTTAGTTAGTTAGTTAGTTAGTCGACAGATCATCCTCGTTGCACATCGAACCATTCAGTCCATAAGTGCTCGGATCCCCTCCTCAGCAAATCCCGCAGCGTGTAGCGGCTAACGACGCCAGTTCTGTGTTGGTTTATCAATCTTCTTTGGCTTCCTGCGTAGTGTTCTTGTTTGGCCACCCCTCTTTTAATTTGTTGCTCTCGCAGTCTGGCCATTGTTGTAGATTCACAGTCATCACTTGGTTCTCGCAAAAGTCTCACTTCTCGTAGAGCATTCAGAATGTCAGCCTGGTCCATGGCGCGTCCGCCCTCCACAGTAGCCTCACCTGCGAGCTTGCCAGCCCGCTCATTTCCTTGTACTCCCGCATGCCCTGGCACGAAGATGAAACTAATCTTTGCCAGCCGAGACCGCTTCAGAGGCAGCAACCATTCTCTTCGGATCGACCCCTCCTCTATCCTCTTGATCATGTTCATTGAGTCGCTAAGGAAACAAGCCCTAGTGAATGTCTGTGTCTCGAGCCATGTTATTGCTTTACTTACTGCCATGACTTCCATGGTCAGGCTACTTGTGGTTTCAGTGAAAGCACCAGAGTCCTCCTTCACAATTCTTCCTCCGGCCCGAGCTGTAAAGGCCCATGAGCTTCTCACATGTCGGACGACCGACCCATCTGTGTAGATGACCGCGTCACCGTCTAGCAAATTCTCGAAAATCAACGCTTGTACTTCAGCCTCAACAGCAGCCGGATTTTCTTGTCTACATTTTCTATCTAGTTGGATGCAAACTGAAAAGTATGTGCAGAAGTCTGTTGGCACTTGCATCCACTCCTCGCCAGGTTCTAAGTCCTCAAGTGAACACACCTGTTGAAGAATGTCTTCGGCTTGACCCATCCACGACCGTCCTCTTTTTAACCTGCTGCCCTTCACCTTCCTAATTTCACTATGCAGTGGATGTTGTGTGTTTGCGTTAATTCTGAGGTAGGCGCGTGCCCTGCAAACTTGTATTCTCTCTTCAATGGTTGGAAAATCAAGAAGGTAGCGCATCGCCCTGCATGCTGTATCTCTTGTACATCCAAGAATAATGCGCATAGCTTCATTCTGTATCCTTTCCATCCTTTCTATCTGCTTATGGCTGAGAGTCAGGATTGCCATTGCATACTCCAAAACAGACATGACCAGCCCCTCGTACAGAAGACATAGATGGCGCTGCTCACAGTTTGCTGCCGCCATCACCCGCATCGCTGCCAAACCCCGCTTGGCCTTTGTTATCACCTGGTCTATGTGCACATTATAAGCAAGGCTTCGATCAAACCGTATCCCCAAGTAATTCATTGCCTGCGTTCTTTCCACCGTCTCTGAACACAGCATTACAGTTGGTGTTGGATTGTTGACAATATGATTATTCAACGAGAACCAAGTCACTGTTGCCTTTGTTGGGTTGACCATTGCCCCAGCTTCATCACACCAAGTACTTATGCGATTGAGTTCGGTTTGTAGTTCCACAGCAACCTCCTCTCTATTCTTACCCTGACGATACACTAAAACATCATCAGCATATGACAATGTCCTGCCAGGTCCAGTGATCTGCTCACTGGTGATTCTCACTGTGTAGGCGTTGAACAGTACCGGAGATAATGGTGATCCCTGTGGTAGGCCAGGATATATTGTTGTTGGTTCCGAAGTCCAACTGCCACATCTAAAAACTACTTTCCGTTGGAAGAGGGCTGCAGCGATCCAACTAAGGAGGAATGGACTTACGTTTAGTTCAAGAAGCTGAAACATTAAAAAATCCAGTGGTACTCTGTTGTATGCGTCCTCAAGATCAATCGCTGCAGCAACGGTTTCAGTGCCTGAGTGGAAACCTTCATAGACATCATGGGCAAAGACTGCTGCATTGGTCCAGGTTTCTCTTTTTGGACGGTATTCACCCAGGGTAGGTGGGAAAACACCTTGCCTCTCTAGTTGGCTTGATATTTTCCTGGCAATTACCTTCTCCAGCAGCTTGCCTATTGTATTTTGCATGGTTATAATTCGATATCCCTGAATTTTTGTGTGGTCTTTGTCAGGCTTCGGCAAGGGAATCAGATAGCTGTGTAACCATTCCTCTTTGATGCTAGCACTCCCTATACTGTTGTTGTACATGTCTGCTAGTTTCTCTAGCTCATTGTCGGTACACCTATTTATGTCGTCGTATCTTATGCCATCAGGACCTGGAGCACTGTTTTTTGATCGTCGAAGCACAGCCTTGATTTCTTTCACTGTCACTGTGTCTTCATCCGAAGTGTTCTGGGCCTTGCATCTGTCTGAGGTGACCTCCTTGGCCAGATTCCGGCCTCCCATGTCTGTCTGGTTGCTCTGCTCAAGGTAGCGTTCAAAGAGGGCTTTGCCCTTGTCCTCGTCAGTCCTCTGCCAGATGAGGTCAGCACCTTGGAAGTCAGAAATGCTCTTATTCTTGACTACACCACTCATGCTTTTATGTAGTCGCCAGAACAATTTCAGTGACTTGTCTGTGCTTACTCTTTGACACACCTCTGCCCATTTTTCGCTTTTAACCACCGTGACCAGTTTTTTGAAATAGCTTACTTTTGTGTGCATTTCTCTTTCTAAGTGCAAGCAGGGACTAGGATGACCAGCTCTGTTCTTCTTGGCATTTTGCCATCTCCTTACAGCACTACGCTTATCCACCCAAGCCTTCTCCACCTCGAAACTCCACCACGGTGGCTGCTCCCAACTTTTTTTCCTGCCCTGAAACGTTCTGCTGATTTGACTTTTTTGTTGTGTGACTTAATTGTTGTATGACTTACCTGTTGCGTGACTTACCTGTTGTGTGACTTAATTGTTGTATGACTTACCTGTTGTGTGACTTAATTGTTGTATGACTTACCTGTTGCGTGACTTACCTGTTGTGTGACTTAATTGTTGTATTACTTACCTGTTGCGTGACTTACCTGTTGTGTGATCTGACTTTTTTGTTGTGCGGATTACCTGTTGTGTACTACTTGTGTATCTTACCTGTTGTTTTGACCCGTTGCTGTGAAGTTGGAACTGCGACTAACTAACTAACTAACTAACCTGTTGTTTTACTCACTTGTTGTGTGGTTTTCTTGTTATATGTCTTTATTGTTGTATGACATACCTATTACGTGGCTTAACTGCTGTGTGCCTTACCTCTTGTGTGATTTACCTGCTGTGCGGCTTACCTGAGTGTGGCTTACTGTTGTGTGGCTTACGTGCTATGTGACTTACCTATTGTGGAACTTATCTGTTGTGTGGCTTACCTGCTCTGTGACTTACATGTTGTGTTACTTACTTGTTGTGTGATTTACCTGTAGTGAGGCTTATCTGTTGTGTGATTTACCCACTGTGTAACTTACCTCTTTTATGGTTTACCTGCTGTGTGATTCACCTGATGTGTGACTTACTTTTTGTGTGGCTAACCTGTTGAGTGGCCTACCTGTTGTATGACTTACCTGTTGTGTGATATACCTTGTATGTGACTTACCTTTTTTCTGAGTTACCTTTTGTGTGGCTTACCTGCTGTGTGATTTATCTGTTGTGTGACTTATTTGTTGTGTGGGTCGCCTGTTATGGGCTTACCTGTTGTGTGACTTACCTGTTGTGTGACTTACCTGTTGTGTGACTTAATTGTTGTATAGTTTACATGAGTGCGTCTTACCTGCTGTGTTGATGCTTCTCTCCAGAGCCTGACTAATGGTCAGAATTGCCGTCAGGACCACGTTCACGGACTCTCCTGTAGATTTTGAATCGTCATAATGAGTGTCACATTTGTATGTAACTGTTCTAAGTCACTGTTCCCACTTGTCCCCATTAGAATGAAAATTTCACATTTGAATGTAATTGCTCCAAGCCACTGTTCCCACCTATCCCGGCCATAATAAATGTTTCACATTTTAATGTAACTGTTCTAAGCCACTGTTCCCACCAATCCCCGTTATAATGAATGTTTCATAGTTGAATGTAACTGTTCTATACGACTGTTCCCACCTGTCCGAGTCAGAATGACAGTTTCACATGTGTATGTAACTGTTCTAAGCCACTGTTCCCACTTGTCCCCATCAGAGTGAGAGTTTCACATTTGAATGCAACTACTCTAAGAGACTGTTCCCACATATCCCCGTCCGAATGAGAGTTTCACATTAGAATGTAACTGTTCGAAGCCATTGTTCCTTTCTGTCCCAGTCATAATGAAAGTTTCACATTTGAATGTAAATATTCTAAGACACTGTTCCCACCTGTCCCCGCCTGACGTCTAGTGGAGGCCAGGTGTGTCCGTGGGATATCTGAGGGGGTAACTTCGTTTAACATGGCTTAGCCCGGGGTGTGGAAATGCCTCCTGACATTATGTGGTCTGTAACCTTTCACCCTGATATGTGGTCTGTAACCTTCCACCATGATATGTGGTCTGTAACCTTTCACCCTGAGATGAGGTCTGTAACCTTTCACCCTGAGATGTGGTCGGTAATCTTTCACCTTGAGATGAGGTCTGCAACTTTCACCCTGAGATGTGGTCTGTAACCTTTCACCCTGAGATGTGGTCTGTAACCTTTCACCATGATATGTGGTCTGTAACCTTTCACCCTGAGATGTGGTCTGTAACCTTCCACCATGATATGTGGTCTGTAACCTTTCACCCTGAGTTGAGGTCTGTAACCTTTCACCCTGAGATGTGGTCGGTAATCTTTCACCTTGAGATGAGGTCTGCAACTTTCACCCTGAGATGTGGTCTGTAACCTTTCACCATGATATATGGTCTGTAACCTTTCACCATGATATGTGGTCTGTAACCTTTCACCTTGAGATGAGGTCTGTAACCTTTCACCCTGAGATGTGGTCTGTAACCTTTCACCATGATATGTGGTCTGTAACCTTTCACCATGATATGTGGTCTGTAACCTTTCACCCTGAGATGTGGTCTGTAACCTTCCACCATGATATGTGGTCTGTAACCTTTCACCCTGAGATGTGGTCTGTAACCTTTCACCCTGAGATGTCCTAAACATCGGGTATATGGTGCTGGCAGGTGCTTGTATTCACCAGTCTGCACTGGATCTGTGGTGTGGCAATACCACAACGAACTCCTGAACCATTAACCACTCTATCAGTTTGACGCGTTTTTTTTTTTTTTGGGGGGGGGGGGGGGGGGGGTGGGGGGTGTTAGCTTTTTGACTCCAGCGTAGTCCATACATATGCTACAACTTCTATTTACTGGACTGAATTTTGCGTGTGGGTTAGCTTTCCTTGTTACCAATGTCCCTTGTCATCAAGCGATCCCACTACGACTTCTGAAGTACTTGTAATTTATTTCCCCAAGTCAAGGACGAGAAGTCAACATATAGACATATAATTTACGTCCCCAAGTCAAAGACGAGGAATCAACATGTAGATAGGTAATTTATGCCCCCCCCCCCAAGTCAAGTACTAGAAGTCAACATTTTAGCACAACGTGCTCCTTTCACAGAGGTATCATGTGTCCATGTCATTTATAATCCAGCATTATTTCATTCACGTATTCGTTAACTCACACATTAATTAATTAATTAATTAATTCATTCATTCATTCATTCATTCATTCATTCATTCATTCCATCATTCATTCATTCATTCATTCATTCATTCATTCACTAACGTATTCGTTAACGTACACATTAATTAATTAATTAATTAATTAATTAATTAATTAACTTATTCGTCCATTAGTTCATTCATTCTTTCATTTACTTATTCGTTAACTCGAACATTCATTCATTCATTCATTCATTCATTCATTCACTTAATAGTTAACTCATTCATTCATTTATTCATTCATTCATTCAGTGTCATGCATTCATTCATTTATTCACATATACATTAACTCACACATTCATTCATTCATTCATTCATTCATTCATTCATCCATTCATTAATTCATTAATTCATTCATTAAGACAATTATTCATTCATTCTTTCATTGGCTAGTCATTTACTGATACATTCAGTGACTCATTCAGTCAATCACAAATTCATTCATTCATTCATTCATTCATTCATTCATTCATTCATTTATTCATTCATTCATTCACTTATTTGTTAACTCACACATTCATTCATTCATTCATACATTTATTCATAAATTCATGTATTCATTAACTCACACATTCATTCACTTAATCATTAAATCACTCATTTATTTATTTATTCAGTCATTCACCTTTTTATTATCTCATACAATCATTCATTCGTTCATTTATCATTCATCCACGTATTCATTAATCCACACATTCAGTCATTCACTAATTCATTAACTCATTCATTCATTCATTCATTCATTCACACATTAATTCATTAATTCCTTCATTCATTCATTCATTCATTAATGTCATCACCCAGTCACTGATTCCCTCGCTGACACATCCAGCCTCATCATACGCCCCAAGCACCCCCCCCCCCCCCTCAATGTCCACGTCTAGTCTCTGGAATTCATTGATGATTTCCATTTATGTCTGGAAGAACCGCCCCACTCGAGTGTATACCAGTTTATGGTATCGTTTGCATCTCCCTCGGGAATCACATTTCCGCTGGTATCAGATATTTCTCAACTGGTCTGCTTATTTAGTGTCCATATTTCACATGTTTACATTATATATATATATATATATATATATATATATATATATATATATATATATATATATATATATATATATGTATATATATATATATATATATATATATATATATATATATATATATATATATATATATATATATATATGTATATATATATATATATATATATATATATATATATATTCTATAAAGCATTTCGACACTCTTTTTCTTATTGCAATTAACAACTTTATATTGGTAAGTATGTTTTTTTTTTTTCTCCATTTTACAAAAGGCTGCCTTTATCATTGTGATTCTTATTCTAATCTTCACAAGGTACCTCCCATCAGATGTTATGACTGGTTCGAGATAGTTGTACCTATTCAGTAGTTTAAGAATATTCTCGTTTACACGTATATTACATTGTGATATTTCTTTTTCTTATGCAAAAAAATGCAAAAAAAATTGAATTAAATTTCATTACAGATAAAAAAAAAGTATGCACAGACAAATCAGTGAGCTCACAGGAAGAAAAATAAGAATAAATACAGGGTGTTTGAAATCAAAAACAGGACAGATATTATTGGAGGAAGGTGCTATAATGAAGAGGTGGAATGAGTATATAAGAGAATTATATAATGGAGAAAGGGAAGAATTAAGAGAAGAAAGTAACTTAGAAGGCCCACCTATTCTAAAAGAAGAGGTCGCTGACGCTATGAAACATTTGAAGAAAGGAAAAACAGCTGGGCCAGATGAATTCAAAGTAGAAGAATTAGAAGTATTGGGAGAATTTGGGGTAGATATATTAACCAACATGCTGAATGATATTTACAACAGTGGATATTTACCCAGCGATATGCTAAAATCTGTATTTATAGTAATACCAAAGAGACCAGGAGCAATTGAATGTGACGATTTTCGTACAATTAACCTCATAAACCATGTCTCTAAGCTTCTACTCGGAATTATAATGAGAAGAACAAGAAAGAAAATAAAAATGGAAATTAGTGAAGAACAGTACGGTTTTATGGAAGGAAAGGGTACAAACAATGCAATATATATATAACACGAACACTAATAGAAAGGTCAATAGAGAAATCAATCAATCAATCAATCATGTGCCATGCCGGAAAGCGTGGGCGGTCATGATTCGCCATTTCACTCGATCACCAGAGTCGTGGATCAGCTCAGTGTTCCTGTCTCGTCCATGCCATGTGGCCAAGCCATCCAGGTATTTTCCTCTCGGTCTTCCTCTTGGTCTGTTCCCTTCGATCTTGCCTGCTGTCACTAAGTTCTCCAGTCCATTTCTTCTCATAACATGTCCAAAAATTTTTGACTGTCTACCTCTAATTTCTCTAATCAATCTACGATTTTCATTTGTCTCTTGTAGTACTTGTTCATTGGTTTTTCTGTCTGTCCATGGTATTCTTTGCATTTTCCTCAAAAACCACATTTCTGCAGCCATCAGATGTTTTTCTGCTTGACTGCACATTGTCCAAGTTTCACATCCATACAAAAGAACAGGCTCTATGTATGAAACAGAGAGACATATATTTATGATTCATAGAATATATTAAGGAATTTGATAAAGTAAAACATGAGCTGATTAAAATGTTGGAAGATATCAACATTGATGGGAAAGATTGACGAATAATAAAGAATATATACTGGAACCAAGTAGCAGCAATTAAAATGGGAAATAAAGAAGGTAGTTACGTACATTTAACGCTAGGAGTAAGACAGGTGTTTGATTTGTCACCCGATCTCTTCTCCCTATATAGCGAAGTAATAATGAGAGAGATCAAAGAGAAGCCAGGAATACTAATCGGATGATATAATATAAACAATATACGCTATGCAGATGACACAGTATTGGTGGCGGATAAGGCTACAGACATACAACAATTATTGGACATTGTAGTAACAGAGAGTGCACAGAAAGGACTCTCCTTGAATATCAAGAAAACAGTAACAATGGTCATCTCAAAGAAAATGGGGACACCAAAATGTGACATAGAAATAGAAGGGGAAATTCTCAACCAAGTGGATAATTTTAAATACCTAGAGGCACTTATATCAGCAGATGGAAGATGTACAACATTGATTAAGAGCAGAATAGGGCAGGCAAAAGCCGCATTTCAGAAAATGAATAGTATCTTATGCAATAAGTCGCTATCAATGATTGTAAGAAAGAGAGTGCTAAAATGCTATATAGAACCAGTTTTGCTGTATGGCAGTGAATCTTGGAATGTAAATGAACAAATTAGGAAATACTTAGAAGCAACAGAGATGTGGTTTTTAAGACGAATGTTGCGAATTCCTTGGACTGCCAGAGTAACTAACAACGATCGCCTGAAAGAGGCTAATGAAACTAGAACACTATATACAACAATAAGAAAGAGATAAACAGCTTTCTTTGGTCATGTGATTAGAAGAGAGGCATTGGAGAACATCGTTACAACTGGAAAGATCGAGGGGAAGAGAGGCAGAGGCAGACCAAGAGAAATTATGCTGATGGATTGAGACGGTGGCATGGAGGAATATCATCAGCAGAGTTGATCCAGAACACCAAAGACCGAGATCTGCGGAGAGCCATGAACGTCTACGCCAGCCGGCACGGCACTTGATGATGATGATGAATTGTAACCTAATTGTTCGGTGTTAACAATAATGGCATCTACTAAACATTGCAGATATTGTTCTATGTCTGCCGTAAAAACTGTTTATCCCGCAGACCTGACGCCAGAGCGCCAAGGACACGTACATCAATTATGTAGGCGGCATAGCTGGGCCCACTAGGTGGCACTGTTGGTTTAGAACAGAAAGGTCTAGAACAGCTGAACCGAAGGAAGATCACTTTGGTGATCGACTGGGCTATCCCATTGCTCATCGGCTGAGGCAGCAGAAATCGACCCCCCCCCCCCCCCCCAGTATCGAATAAGGGGCTCAATGTCCAGTGTCGACTTTCTACACTGTTCAGTGACAACTTGTCATGCCAGACATTTGGGAGGAGCCAATGACTGCATTGTCACAGCTCTCCTGTGTCTTTCTTGGCGTGTCAACCGACCAGACCATAGAACAGTCCTTCGTAGCTGTGTGTTGAGGCATTATACTACAGATTTCCATATTCGCTTAGGGTTCAGTTTAACAGGACCGTCTCCATGGCTAAGGGCTTGCGAACGCGGTTTGTGAGCCCGTATACCCGGGTACGAAACACAGCGGTGCGGTTATTTTCGATAAAAGGTATAGGTGCTGGTCGTTCAGAAAGCAATGGCAAACTACTGAACGTAAAATTTGTCCAGGAATCACGAACAGCGAAAATGCTGTGGTTGACTGCTACGTCCTGTGAAGGACATGCAACTAAATTTAAAAAAAAAAAATCCTGATTAGGCAGCAAGGAGGACGCAGTCACCTTTACATTCTAGGTTGATGGCGCAGCAAGGACACACTCTTCTCTACATCCTAGTCTGATAAAGCAGCAAACACACACTCTTCTCTTCATCCTAAGCTGATAGAACACAGTCTTGTCTACATTACAGGAACGGCAAAAACAATGGGACTTACCTTCACTACTCAGACCACGTTCACGAAGTTTCTGCAGCAGCCGAAGCTCTGTATCGACGTCCTTTGCCTGTGCCGTCAGTGGATCTGATGGAATAATACATGCCGAGTTTATCTGAGTACCAACATTTGAATATTCTAGTTCAGACGTTGGAAACCTACGGCACGCCTGCTAAGTGTGGTATTCGGAACAGTTTTGATGAGCCCGATGAGTGAAATTAAATACAATATGTGCTCTTATAAAATATTGAAAGTTCACTTGCATTGAGGCACATATTTATTGACGCTATCGATATTTCCACATCTCTTCAAAACTAAAGTTGTTACACACTGAAGGTCAGAATGTGCGATCAGATGCACGCTAACTAGGTGAGTGTAGAGCAACAATGACTGACCTTGACCAATTTTTACTTCAACCCTCTCTCCCGACCACCCAACCACTAACCCTGTAGTTCTATCGGCTGTTGCATATTCATGGTAATGTTATGCCACCGAGCCTATATAACAAATGTTGGTGTTGTTATTTAGTAACACGGTGTCGTAAACATGTGTAGTTCTTCAGTTTATTCCATTTTCTATCTTAAATTTCACTTTCTATCTTAAAGTGTGCATATTACAATTTTATAAAAGCATTTCTCAGTAACATGTTCAGAACTTAAATTTTGCAAAACACAATATATTTATTTGTTCATGTTTATATTAATAATATAAAAAATAATAGAATAGTTATTTGAAGTATTGGAAGCTTGCAAATAACAGATCGTGATAAAAATTAATTTGTTCAGTGGCCGTGTTGTATAACCATTGTGGTGGGCTTAGATTGAAACTTCGAGTGACTGCAAAAACTTAGGTTCGCACGCACAGTGACTGCAAGAACTTAGGTTGGCACGCTAAGTGACTGCAAGAGCTTAGGCTGGCACGCCGAGCGACTGCAAGAGCTTAGGCTGGCACACCGAGTGATTTCTTCAGCATATCACCACGAAAAGGTTGCTGTCCACTTGTCTAGTTCATGTAAGAGTCAAGATGTGTGTATTGTAGTTCATTTAAGAGTCAACATGTGTGTATTCTAGTTCATCTAAGAGTCTACATGTGTGTATTCTAGTTCATCCAAGAGTCTACATGTGTGTATTCTAGATGAAATATAAGTGAACATGTATGTGTTCTAGTAGAAGGACGATACAAGTTCACAGCACAGGCACAAACTGACCGTTGAGAATGTCGGTGGCGTCGTATCTGGTCCCCAACTCGGCCGTTATTTCTTTGATAAGACTTTTGACGTCCTCCCTGGAAACTGCAGACGTGCAATCGAAGACATGAGAATGACGACTAGCATAATATTACACATATGTAACTGACATGTGTACACTACTGATCTGGAGAAGACATGGGAATTACGACTAGCATCACATAACACAGGTATAACTGACATGAGTACACTTCTGATCTGGAGAAGACTTGAAGGAGAAGTAAGCGAGGGGGGGGGGAGAAGAAGAAGAACACAGGAAGATGAAGTAGTAGATGAAGAACACAAGAAGAGGTGGAATAAAACAATGAGATTATGAGAAGACGACGATGACAAGAAGAAGAAGAAGAAGAAGAAGAAGAAGAAGAAGAAGAAGAAGAAGAAGAAGAAGAAGAAGAAGAAGAAGAAGAAGAAGAAGAAGAAGAAGAAGTCACACTAAAACACTTTTTAAAACAATCAACGCGAGTTAATTTAGGACAAGCAGAGGCCATACTCCGTCATCACGATTACTAGTACTGATCCTTGTGTCACACTCTTCCCCAGTGTTATCTGATCTGCCTGGCCTGAGGGTCTCGCCACCAGATCTCTTTCTTATTATGTTTTCTGTCATAATTGTTATGGAGGGGTATATGCCTGGGAAGAGAGGAAGAGGAAGGCCAAAGAGAAGATGGGTGCAGGATGTGGCGGATGATCTCCAGATGGGTGTAACTTGCTTATGATCGAGAGGTTTTCCGGAAGGTTATGGGAGCGAGGTTCTGCAAAGAACATGCTACTGAATGAATGAATGAATGAATGAAGAGGCCATACTTGTGACTGAAATCAGCTTCTCCGCCGTTGTTGTTCATTGTGGTGGCTTGTTTGTTTATTTTCAAGTCAACAATTGTTTACTGAGGAACTGATCCAGTCAGCGTGCAGGCATCACCAGCTTCCTTGAATTTTCTTTCTTGACCTTTGCTACCGAACTTGTCCCTGACAATAACGGGCCTCTCATGTAGGTGACCTTTGCCTCAAACTTTGTAATAACTAGCCTAGACGACATCGATGACTGGAGTATTCTCTGTATGCTGGACCAGGTACCTGGATCTAGATGACTAGTGCCTTTTCTGTCTCCTGGTCCAGGTACCTAGACTGCACAACCAACAGTGACCACAACTTGTCCACATTGATGGATGGGCTGTGAAATGTGTTTTTGATCATGTGGTAAAAAATAATACCCACTTTACTAAGGTAGCCGAATGGTCATATCAAAGTTAATCCTGTAGTGATGTTTTCCACAAGCGACACCATGACAATCAGGGTGCCCTCTCTGCCTGCCCCCCCCCCCCCCCCCCTCCCTCTCCACACACATGCACACTCACGGTCACGACCATCAGGGTGCCCTATTTGCTGACACAGCCAGGACCATGGCTTACATGTCCACTTAGCTTTCTGTTCTCAATTAACTTAGTAGTCCTCTTGCTACCACAATGATGTCCAACATTAACGTCTCTAACATAAGTACACATCACCGCCCCTCTATCGTTCTTCACCTTACCGACGTAGTCATCTTGCTACCACGACAACGCCCAACAATCAAGTAATTAACATCAGTACACATCACTGCCCCTATATTGTGTCTTCACATTACCGAGGTAGTCATCTTGCTACCACGACAATGTCCAACATTCAAGCCACTATCATCAGTACACATCACCACCCCTCTACCGTGTTTTCACCTTACCCAGGTAGTCATCTTGCTACCACGACAATCTCCAACATTCAAGTCACTAACATCAGTACACATCACAATCCTTCTGTCGTGTCTTCACCTTACAGCGCTAGAGGGACTTGCTTTTCCAATGACCATGCTGACGGTAGCGCTGCCTCCGGTAGGGTATCCCATGTCGGACAGGTCAAGGGATTGGAGCCAGAGGAAGAGAGACAAACCTGCCGCCTTGTAGGTAGACTGGGAACAGTCAAAGGCTAGGGGAAGCAAACTGGAAATAATGTCTGTCGAAGTCGGATGTATTGAGCTACAGGCTCGAGGACACAGTGTAAGATGACTACGTTATGATGTCAACGCACGTGATCACAGACTCAAACATACCATTGGCTCCTGCAGACTCCAGACTGACGGCCGCCAGAAGTTGGAAAGTCTGTGCAGCAGCCTTCAAATCTTCGCCGCGGATGCCTAGAATAGGGGGACAATGAACATGTCAATGGTAAATATCATCTGGCTTAAAAACAATCTATTCCTTTAGTGAATTTAAACACAGGCGCCATAAACAAAATAGTGCACGACTTCTTGCCTGGCATATTTCGCTGCACCCTTTCAGGTACATATTGAAGAGTTATATATCATGTGAAGTGAACAAGTAATACTTTGGCTGAAATACTAAGAACATAGTCGCTGATATTGTTCTAATGAGGAACATGTTATTCCCACGGAAGTAGAAGATTTAACAGGAAGTCCTTCTGTTTTGCATAACAACGGCTGGAATCTCGTAATAGATAATACTTGTATACGCTAATAAACAAATGTTCCGTGATGACCGGATTCGGAGTTTTATGATCCGTCTAATGCACTGGAATTCCTGAAGAATGATTAAGTCTCTTTCCCACCCACACCGGTATATGTTCGGCTACTAGATATACTAAATGTCTTTCCTCGCTCCCTATGTAAGTTGTTTAGTCCTCAAACTGGAATTGATAAATGCAGATTGATCTGGTGTACTGAGACAATGGTTTTTTCACAGATGGAGTGGAATAGTTATCGTGGTGGTTTTATATGTGATCATTGGATCAGCAGCACAGAATGTTCAGTTTACAGCTTACGTAAGTTGATCGTGCATTCGTGTCATTACAGCGTCCTCTCGAAAGGTTAGCTGAAGAAACACTTGCAGTCTGGTAATCGTTGATTATGAGGAGATAGGCTTGGGATATCCATTAGATGTCTAGTGAAGGATGTCTAGTTTATCCTTTATTTTATGATCGGTGCAAATCTTTCTGGTTCGATTAAACAAGGTCCGTACCATCCAACGCTTATATTGAATGGGCTTAAGACTATTGAAGTTCATGTCTATGTTTATTTTGATTAGACTGCTCTTTGGATTGTGCCGTCCTCTCGACGTCGCGTGGGATTAGGATGTCTAAGAAAGGTAATGTGGTATTATGTTCATGGTCAACGTTCAATGACATATTCTTGTGGTTTTGGTTCATGATGGTGTGCAACGATTCTGCTTGTTGTCTGGTCTCTGTAAAGGATATGTCATCCACATACCGGTGGTATAGAACCAGGTCCTTAATATTCGAGGTTCTTTGTTTTTCTAAATGTGCCATACAGATGTCTGCTAGAATGGGACCTACAGAACTCCCCATGGCCATTCATTCTATTTGGTTGTTGTTTTTTTTTTAAATGAAAACTGAAATTAATATTAGATGGGCACAGTAGTAGTAGTTTCTCAAGTTTGAATGTTGACACGCCTAACTTTAGTTTCTTAACTTTTAAGCGATCACAGAGTATCTTTCCGTTTCACCCAGTGGAGAGTTAGTAACATAAGAGACAATGTTCATCGACGCCATGTGCTTTTCTTTAAGATCAATGGTGTCCAGTAGTTCGACCTATTCAAATGAATCTTTTAATATTAAGGGGTCGAATATTTGTCGCACTAGTTTAATAATTTCGGCAGGCCAGTCATTAAGTCATCTTGTGTAGGGTAGAGTTAACCATCGATACAATAGGTCAAAGTGGTACCCAAGTTATCTGGAATTTAGGGAGGCCATAAATTAACGTTCACAAATGAACCAATGATCAGATAGAGAAACACCCCGACATCTACTCCAGCTGTGAAAGAATCATTGTCTCTGAACACCAAATCAAACTGCACTTATCGAATCCAGTTTAGTATCAAAGCGACTTTCACATGTAGAACGGGAAGATAATTAGCAAACGGAGTAGCCGCACATATACCATTATGGGTGGAAAAGATGGACCTGCAACATTTAGTAGATGCGATTATTGCACACATTGAACAACTACGGTTAGAATTAAATTGTAAGAAGACACCGATTATGGTTATCAGAGCCCTAGTATGGATAACCACAGACTTAAATGAGTTAGACAAAGCTAAAGACAGTCAGTCAATAGGTATTGACGATGGCACAGGTATGTAAGAGTTAAGACGGGCCACAACCGACGACTCACACCTAAATCCGAGAGCAAGGACAGTTAGAATCCTATGCAGGACAAAGACGATACTGGCTGACTGAACGGAGTTCAGACAAGAAACCCGTGACAACGGGACAAGTGACGGAAAAGACTGGACAGAGGTCAGGGCAGAATGTGTGCGACCATCGACGGGAACATATGTGTTGATAGAGGACGGAGCTCGACTGTAAAGCGTTAGAGTTTTGGCGAATGGATGTGACAGGTGTGTGAGACTGTATTCTGGCCGTTGGCTAACTGTGATAGTGAAGTACGGCTGTGACGTGTTTGTGAGATCGGAGAATGCGAAAACTGTTCGAGAGACGAACGGTCCTATGTAAATATATTGATAAAGACGGACCAAGTGTTTGTCGGTCTGTGAGAACCATTGTAGGTATACTGGCAGACCGGTGTTGACTATTTTTTTCTTTCGCGTCTTTTTTGCGTCGTCGCGCATCACGCATTTACGAGCGATATCAAGACAAGCCACCTGAACAAGTCAAAAAGCCTGATACGGGGGAAAATGTCACGTGGCAAGAACACCAAGAGACACGCGGTATCTAAGATGTGCAGCGTGGGAGCCGTCAAGAAGAAGAACGTGGAGAACCTGCCTGCTAGCTGCATCAAGGAACCTGAAACTACAACTATTACTGAAGCTACCACGAGGGAGAAGATCGACAGCCCACCACAGACAAGAGCCAAATCTACTGAGAAGCAGAGAGGACAAAGACATCAGAGTCAGAAACCCTGTTGTTGTTTGTCCATCAAGAATGATGATGACCATTCATTTCATCCAGTGGGGTTGAAAGTATGGAGCCGTGGGTTCTAGGATGGCTGATAAGGCCTATTTTGGCGCGAAATGTTCTTTGACAATGTGGACAAAGAGTGCTTGACGTTTCTGGAGGAGGATTTCCTGCAGTGGTTTTTCTGTCCTGCCTTTTCTTTACAGCTCTTGCAGTCCTGGTTGCTTCACACATGACTGCACCCTTGTGTAATGATGCACGCCACGAATTTCGGTCTCTGGTTGCATCTCCCAGGTGTCATGATGAATTCCAAAAGCATTCAGAGAGATTTTCAGAGTGTCTTTAAAGCGTTTCCTCTGGCCACCTTGGAAGCGTTTACCACAACGCAGTTCGCTGTAAAAAAAAAAATCGTTTATATGACGTTGGATGAAGAATGACTTGCGCGATGACTTGGATTAAAGTGAGGAAGAGTTGCGCAATTCGTCGACCTCACTCTCTCGCCTGAGTCCATCTGAGTCCAGTGGCAAGACAAGTCGACACGACTGGAGACGAATACAGGTGCAATGGATGACCAGGGCGCTCTACGTGCCTTGCCGTGCTCATTACGTACCACAACGCTTTGCAGGTAAACGCCGTCTTGCCCGTTGAATCAGGAATGATTTCTTCCGTGCAGTCTGCCGAGTCCTGTTTTCACATGCTGGGTAGGCATACCCTTGTTTACCGCTTGGTTTGACACCAAATCGGCTACCTACGCCTGGTTTAGCCAGCCTCTCACAGCTGTTGCCCGGGGGGTGGCCGCTGTCGCAGAAACACCGACTCACCGACAAGAAGTGGGTTGTCAAGCGTATACAATTGGAGCTATCAGACGAAGAAATCCTGAAGCAGCTACGAGAAGAGAATCATCACATCCGATTCATGAAGGCGGAGCGGCTCCTCACCTACTCCAAGATACCTACAACCTTGGCGGTGGTGACAACAGAGGGCAGCGTGATGCCGACCACAGTATCAATCAACAAGAGAATACAGCAGCCAGAGAGATTCATCCCAAGGATCACCCAATGTTCCAGATGTCAGAGGGTCGACCACAGCAGAGCAGCATGTCGCAGTAAGACGGAAATCTGCCGGTACTGCGCCGATCACCACGCCTTCAAGGAGTGTCCGCTGTCCAAGCTGAACACGGACTTCCGAGCACCCATCAACAAACGAAAGTGCGCCAATTTGCCTGTGCAAGCATGGAGCAAGATACTTGGGCTGTCCGTATCTGCAACGACACAGAGACGCCCTAAAGATCGCAGTTACCACAAAGACACCATTCAAGGAAGCAATGCGGAGGGGCGAGACAGCCACAGGTATATCACAAGCTGAAAGAGATCACCTGCAAAAACAGATAGACGAGTTGAAGAAACAAGTCAAGACACTGCTGACGCCGAATCCGACCAGCGACAACGAAAAACTGCTGGCGGAAATAAGGGAGATCCAACAAAACATCAAACAAGAGGTGAAACAGATGGCACTTATAAAGAAGGAGAACGAAGAAATCCCACAAAATCAGAGCGAGAACTACAAAAAAGCTGAAATTGAACTTTTCAAGAACAAACCAACAGAAGCCATACAAGAAACCACATAGAAACCGCAAGATGAAAACCAAGAGACCGAGCCTGAACCGCAAGCTACAGCCGGCAACCCAACCGCAACGCCCGAGGCCGACAAGAGGAAACCAATATCTCGCCAGACATCCACAGATGAGCACCCTGACGTCAGCACGGAGAATCCCCGGTGGCCTACCTTGGAGGAGCTACGAGAGGGAGCAAGTCTGGAGGAACGCAGGCACCAGGAATTCAAAAGGTGCTGGATTGAAAGTGAAAAGAAGAAACCCAAGAAACTCAGGAGACCGGCAGAATACCCAGATAGAATTACTGACTTTGAGGATGGATCCGGCTATACGTACTATATAGAAGACGGAGAGATGTTCCCGTGGATGACTGCAGAGGAAAAAATCGAATGGCAACAGAAGCTCAACCTCGAAGAAGAAAAAAGGCGCAAGGAGGGAAATGAAAACATCGAAAAGCTCATATAAAAAATACACAAAAATGGAGGCAAAAACATCAAATAAAAAGTCGTTATAAGGACTGCAACCATTCAAGCCAGACGAGCCAGGAGCCTTCACTAACAAAAGATACCACAAAAGAAGACGAGCACAAAGAACAGCCGCCGACCAATCTCCCAACTGACGTCACAGACACAAACAAACATAACCAGTCCGGATTAGGACTAACCCGTAAGAGCGCACAAGACAAGAATTAGGGTGAATGAACCCACAAAAACTACGGACCTCAACAATAACCACAGCTGAAAGACGCAGGTTGAACGAGGCCGAATTTGGAATGTTTGTTTTGAAAATGGAATTGGAATTGGAATTGTGTGGCCGGTGAGCATGGTGTGAGATAAGCCTGTGATACGCTAACTGTAATGTAAAGTGGTGCTTTTTAAGTTATAATATAACATGACGCTATTGTGGTTGTAATAAATTACCCGACAGGGATATTTCCAGCCAGTCTCCGAGTGGAGTGACTCTGAGAAATAGAAATTATCTGCTAGAGACAGGTGTGCAAGTGGATCACGATCGTTAGGTCTCTGACAAAGTCACTAGGAAGTAGGAAATACGGCAATGTAATATACAAGTAAATGGGAATATTCTTCAACAAGTGAATAGGTATAGTTATCTCGGAACAGTCATAACATATGAAGGGATATGCTTTTTAGAGATTAGAACAATAATTGCCATGGAGAAAGTAGCCTTTTGCAAGATGAAAAACATATTGACCAATAAAAAGATATCAATTGAAACAAGTAAAAAGAGTGTTGAAGTGCTACCTAGAACCTGTACTTTGAATGTATGTGAAGCGTGGACAATGAGCAGACAATCTGAAAAACATCTGATGGCTGTGGAAATGTGATTTTTAAGGAAAATGCAAAGAATACCTTGGACAAACAGAAAAACCAATGAACAGGTCGTTCAAGAAACAAATGAAGACCGTAAACTGACTAGAGGCATTATACGTAGACAGCCAAAATTTTGTGGGCATGTTATGGAATAAATGAATTGGAGAACTTGGTGACAACTGGCAAGATCGAAAGAAAGAGACCAAGGGGAAGACCGAGAAGTAAATATCTGGATGACTCAGCCACGTGGCATGCTCGTGACAGAAACATGGAACTTATCCACGACTCTGGTGATCAAGTGAGATGGTAAAACATGACTGCCCACGCTAATCGGCATGACACATGATGGATGGGTGGATGGATGGATGGATGGATGGATAGATGGATGGATGGATGGATGGATGGATGGTGGAAAAGAGAGTATCATTCTTCAGGAATTCCTGTGCAGTCGACAGGTTATAAAACGTCGAATTCGGCCAACATGGAATATTTGCTTATTAGCAGTCATACGGCTAACAAAGAAATACCATTTCATATGCTGCATTCGATAACAAAATTCTATTGCTCAAATATATTGAAATATTATCTATTGCGCGATTTCAGCCGTTGTTATGCAAAACAGAAGGACTTCTTGTTAAATCTTCGACTTCCATGGGGATAATGCTTTTCACATTCGAACAATATCATCGACTATATAAGAAGTATTTCAGCAAAGTGTTATTTACTTGTTCACTTCATGTGATACATAACTCTAACAGCAGACGAGATACAACGAAGTATGCCAGGCAAGAAGTCGTGCAATATTTTGCTTATGGTGCCTTTGTTAAAAATAATCTGGAATGTTGGATAAACAATAATTTAAATAAGAGAAGAAACGACTGCAGCAGAATATAACAATATGAAATACAGTTAGGAATGTGTAACTCCTGCGAAAAGATGAGACATACTAAACGCGGACACAGTGTGCATACCTTACAACGGACTCCATAAAGGTAAATATATATCACAGAATGAAAATCCCCCAAAACAAGCGAATAATAAAATAAAAATACGTATTCTATGATACCACAAACGGCGTTTCAATTATACAAATTTTCATCAGGGACGGGACAACACAAACAGATCAAAAGAGAAATAATAAAATTAAAATATAAAAAAATAATATTAAAACACAACTCCTTCGTTGTCAAGAAGGCAAACAAGTAGGGTTCAGTTCGGTTTTGAACGGTCTTCTTTTTCTACAAAGGTTGAGCCAGTTCAGCTGTAAAATTGTCAAATAAGAAATGTGTAGCCAAAGGTGTGCCGCCCTCCCTGGCTGAGGAGTTAGCAGCTTTCTCAGTAACCCCGAATACTCTCGTGGTTGACGTGAGCGCACGAGAATTGGAAGCGGTTCGAGTCGCGCCAGTGACTTATGAGAGCATGGAGCCGGTAGCTCAGAAAGCAATGGCAAACTACTGAGCGTAATCTTGCCAAGAAATCAACAATCAGATGAAAGATGCTGATGTTGACCACACAAATAAAAAGCCAAAGGTGTACAGTCAGATATGAATATATATATATATATATATATATATATATATATATATATATATATATATATATATATATATATATATATATATATATATATATATATATATATATATTTGGCATATCCTTTACAGGACATCGCTGTCAACACCAGCATCTTTCAGCTGTATGTTGATTTCTTGGCAAGATTAGGCTCAGTAGTTTGCCATTGCTTTCTGAGCGGCCGGCTCACATACCCCTTAAATTACCGATGCGATTCGAACCCTGCTGATTCTCACCGACATCACGTTACCAACGAGAGTATACGAGATTACGGAGAAAAGTCATAACCTCTAAGCCACGAAGCCGGCAGATATGAATATATAGTGAGAAATCCGCAGTTATACAATTGCATTCACAACTATATTGATTCCCACTTGATGGAGCATCCCAGTGAGTTTATTAACTGGTTTTGAATTTTCAGCCTAATAAAGTTTATTATAATTTTTATAAATTATAACTTTTATAATTTTATGTTTTTTTTTTTATTAGATCTCTTTAATTGTCCAGTCCCTGATGAAGATTTATAAAAATCTAAACGTCATTTGCCAAACGTCAATAGAATACTTATTATTATTATTTTATTATTTTTTTAAAAATTATATATTTGTTTTGTTGTCTCTTGTTTTGTGATGTTTTCACTCTGTGAAATCCGTTGTATGTACACTATGTCCGTGCTTAATATGTCTCATCATTTCCACCGGAGCTACATATACCTGATTGCTTGTATTTCAAATTAAATAAATACGCTGATGATCAGTGCCAGGGTCAGTGTTAGTGTAGGTGTTAGTGTTAGTGTTAGTGACAGTGTCATTGTCAGTGTTCGTATCACTGTTAATGCCAGTGTCTGAGTTAGTATCATTGTTAGTGTCAGTGTCAGTGTCGGTGTTAGTGTCAGTGTCAGTGTTATTGTCAATGTTAGTGTCAGTGTCAGTATTAGTGTCAGTGTCAGTATTATTGTTAGTGTTAGTCTAACAACTAGTATACATATCGGGTACATCAAGTTCGTACCACAATCAGTGAGTCATTCCAGTAGTTGTCATAGTAGTTTTAATAATAATGATTATTATTATAATAAAAGTAGCAGCAGCAGTATTAGTAGTAGTAGTAGTAGTAGTAGTAGTAGTAGTAGTAGTAGTAGTAGTAGTAGTAGTAGTAGTAGTAGTGGTGGTGGTGGTGGTGTAATAGTAGTAGTAGTAGTAGTAGTAGTAGTAGTAGTAGTAGTAGTTACAGTAGTAGTAGTTGCAGTAGTAGTAGTAGTAGTAGTAGTAGTAGTAGTAGTAGTAGTAGTAGTAGTAGTAGAAGTAGTAGTAGTAGTTGTAGTAGTAGTATCAGTAATAGTAGTTGCCGCAGCAGCAGCAGCAGCAGCAGCAGCAGAAGAAGAAGAAGACGAAGAAGAAGAAGAAGAAGAAGAAGAAGAAGAAGAAGAAGAAGAAGAAGAAGAAGAAGAAGAAGAAGAAGAAGAAGAAGAAGAAGAAGAAGAAGAAGAAGAAGAAGAAGAAGAAGAAGAAGAAGAAGAAGAAGAAAAAGCAGCAGCTGCAGCAGCAGCCGTGGCGTCGGCGGCGGCAGCAGCAGTAGATAAGGACAAACATAAAAGTGCAATACCTTCTGTGGCGTTCTCAAGGGTCTGGTTGATCAGCTCGAACAACGTTTCAGGAGATTGTACTGGCTCTGGTGCATGCACAGATTCTCTCTCGGAGACAACATTTGGAGGCAAGTTGTGGTTCCAGGCGACATGCTAGCCGGTGAAATAAAAGAGACAAGTCTGGTGTTAAATTCACAGCACTGACCGATGTCAAGGTAAAATGTCTAACTGGCCAGTCTGACGACTCATGGCGAGGTCAGGTGAAGTGTATCTAACTGGTCAGTGTGATGACTGATGGTGAGGTCAGTTGAACTTATCTAACTGGTCAGTCTAGTGACTGATGGTGAGATCAGGTTCTAACTGGTCAGTCTGATAACTGATGGTGAAGTCAAGGTAAAGTGTATCTAACTGGTTAGTGTGATGACTGATGGTGATGTAAGGTGAAGTGTATCTAAATTGTCAGTCTGATGACTGATGGCGAGGTCATGTGAAATGTATCTAACTGGTCAGTATGTGACTGATGGTGAGGTCAGGTGAAGTGTTTCTAACTGGTCAGTCTTATGACTGATGGTGAGGTCAGGTAAACAGTATTTAACTGGACTAGCTCTAATGTATACATAAACCAGACCACAAAGCATCTCTACAGTTTGCAGCCTTGTTGAACACCGTAATCACGGCTTACGCGTCGGTACAAGCAGTGTCTACTACTGACATAGTCAGGAAGAGATTGTACGAGGGAAAGTTTATAAGTAAGTCAGAAATGGCTGTAGAAAAATAACTAACTATGATAACAACTTGAAACAAGTTTATTTTTTTTACGTGCATTGTCCCACAAGTCCCACAAGTCCCACAGTCCCACAAGTCCCACAGGATTTCAAAGATTCAAGCATCATAACACTGTACAAGAACAAGGGCGATCGGAGCGACTGCAACAACTATAGGGGTATCTCACTTCTGTGTATTGTTGGAAAAGTATTTGCCAGAATTGTTCTGCGCAGACTTCAAGTCCTAGGAGATCAAGTCTACCCCGAATCACAGTGTGGCTTTCGACAGAACCGGTCTACCACTGATATGATATTCTCATTGCGACAAATGCAAGAAAAATGCCGTGAACAGAATCAACCACTGTTTATTGTCTTCATCGACCTCACAAAGGCATTTGATTTGGTCAGTCGTGAGGGTCTGTTCAAGGCACTAAAGAAGATTGGCTGCCCACCAACTCTTCTGTCCATTGTGGAATCGTTCCACACAGGCATGAAGGGTATAATCAAGTTTGATGGTGCAACTTCTGAAGAATTTGAAATCAAGAGTGGAGTTAAGCAAGGTTGTGTACTAGCTCCCACCCTCTTTGGAATATACTTTTCACTTCTACTGAAATATGCATTTTGTGATCAGGATGGTGGTATATACATTCACTCACGCTCAGATGGCGGCCTCTACAATGCTCAGAGATTGAAGGCTAAGACCAAAATTAGGAGGGTACTGATCAGAGAGTTGCTTTTTGCAGATGATGCTGCAGTTACGACCCACTCTGGGGAAGAATTGCAATGTCTACTATCTGCATTCTCCAATGCTTGTTCTGAATTTGGTTTAAAAATTAGCAAAAAGAAGGCACAGATTATGTCACAAGGTGCACATGGGGTACCATCAATCTTTATTGACGACGCCGAACTAGAGATAGTAGACCATTTTACATATCTAGGATCAGTGGTAAATAGCAAATTATCCCTAGATCAGGAAATCAACATCCGGATTGGTAAGGCAGCAACAACAATGAACAGGTTAAGAAAAAGAGTCTGGGAGAACAGGAAGCTTACTGCCAAAACAAAAGTCCTTGTCTATCAAGCCTGTGTCCTTAGTACTCTTCTCTATGGCAGTGAAACCTGGACAACTTACTCACACCAAGAGAACAATTTAAACAGCTTTCGTATGCGGTGTCTGCGAAGAATTCTTGGTATTAAGTGGCAAGACAAAATCACAAATACTGAAGTATTGGAAAGATCAGGTTGTGTGACAGTTTATTCCATGCTCAGTCTTCGTAGACTTAGATGGATAGGACATCTTAGGAGGATGGATGATGGTAGAATACCAAAGGATATCTTTTTTGGTGAATTACAGATGGGTAAGAGATCTCAGGGTCGGCCTCTACTACGATACAAAGATGTGTGTAAGCGGGACATGATTGATACAGGCATTGAAAATGCACATTGGGAGCAAGTCGCCGCTGAACGTGTTGCATGGAGGGCAAATATCAGAAATGGAATAAAGTCAAAGGAGAAAATGATTGCAGAAAAGTCACACACCAAGCGTTTGAGACGTAAGATGGTGCATGATGGTGGAAATGACCACCTGTTCAGATGCACCCACTGTGAACGGACATTTACAGCGCAAATTGGCCTTATCAGTCACACTCGCTACCGCCATAGTTAAAAGTTATTATGCCCTTTTAAAGCACAAACTATCGTCTGTCAAGACGGCAAGGTGCCAATGGATAGTGTGATGACTGATGGTGATGTAAGGTGAAGTGTATCTAAATTGTCAGTCTGATGACTGATGGCGAGGTCATGTGAAATGTATCTAACTGGTCAGTATGTGACTGATGGTGAGGTCAGGTGAAATGTTTCTAACTGGTCAGTCTTATGACTGATGGTGAGGTCAGGTAAACAGTATTTAATTGGACTAGCTCTAATGTATACATAAACCAGACCACAAAGCATCTCTACAGTTTGCAGCCTTGTTGAACACCGTAACCACGGCTTACGCGTCGGTACAAGCAGTGTCTACTACTGACATAGTCAGGAAGAGATTGTACGAGGGAAAGTTTATAAGTAAGTCAGAAATGGCTGTAGAAAAATAACTAACTATGATAACAACTTGAAACAAGTTTATTTTTTTACGTGCATTGTCCCTTTATTTCTCACTATAATTTCCACCAACATTGATGCACTTATCGCATTGTTTTATCAGTCCTCTCAATCCGGATGGATAGAACTGCGTGCTCTTTTTCGCTCTGAAAACGACGTTTTCGCTTCACATTCAACTTCAGCGTCACTCGCGAAATGTCTCCCGCCAAGGTGAGTTTTCAGTGGATTTAGTCCCTAGCGATTTCCCGTAAAATGGTGCATAGCTGGGAAGAAAAAATTACCAGGGCGAGTCAATAAGTAAGTCACACAGTTCTGTGGGATGGCAGGTAAATGAAAACAAAGTACGCAGTTCTATGCAGTCGGTTTGGGAGGAATGATAAAACGATGGGATAAGTGCATCAATGTTGGTGGAAATAATGTTGAGAAATAAAGGGACAATGTATGTATAAAAATAAACTGGTTTCAAGTTGTTATCATAGTTAGTTAATTTTCTAAAGTCATTTGTGACTTACTTATTAACTTACCCTCCTATGTGATGGTACTAGACACATAACCATCTATATATATAAAAGACAATGTGTGTGTGTGTGTGTGTGTGTGTGTGTGTGTGTGTGTGTGTGTGTCCCCTTTATGCGTTCCCGAACGGTCCATCCGATTGAGACGACATTTTGTACAGATGTTCTTCTCACTCCCGCAGAGCCAACTAACATAAATCAACAATTTGTCTCCAAGAACGAAAGAAAAAGGCACGCGCTTCTGAAAAACAGACCAAGAAATTTCCCACCATCATGCGGGAAGGGAACTCACTCTCTGATTAAACCAGAAATTAGTTATGAACAGTTGTTGTTCTTCACTCCCGCGGATCAAACTGAAATAGAACGGGATCATCAGAAACAGACGAGCACAGGAACAGACGTGAACGGATTTATAGATGGATAGATAGACAGACAGATATATAGATATACAGACAGACAGACAGGTAGGTAGGTAGGTAGACAGACAGACAAACAGACAGACAGACAGACAGACAGTGTATCAGCATGACATACAGTATCAGCACACGATTGGAGAAATATCTTGGAGCTGGAGAGAACTGAATATCCATGATCACCCACGGGAACGGGAGCAGGGACCGAACGCAACGGGAAATGTATTTGAATGTAAAATGACTACTTATATGAATTAAATCAGACGCTACCCGCCAGGGGCTGGGCAAAATGTATATCTATATCTATAAAACACAATGTATGTATGTATGTATGTGGGTAGGGATGTATTTGATGCGTTCGATAACGGTCCATCCGATTGAGATGAAATTTTCTACACGTCTTCTTTTCATTCTCGTGCAACCAACTGTCATAGGTTTTTTTTTATTGTAGAATCAGCTATTTACTTACTAAAATTTAATAATTAAATTACATGACTTAACATAAGAAATAATATATAAAGGGACATAACACTTAGTAGCATTGCTATATATCTTAGGTTAAGTCCACTGGCTATAGATAGATAGATAGATAGATAGAGAGAGAGAGATAGATAGATAGATAAATAGATAGATAGATAGATAGATAGATAGATAGATAGATAGATAAATAGATAGATAAATAAATAGATAGATAGATAGATAGATAGATAGATAGATAGAAAGATAGATAGATAGATAGATAGATAGATAGATAGATAGATAGACAGACAGATAGATAGATAGAGCTGACCCGATAGATAGAGAGGGTGGGATAGACGGAGGGAGAGACGGACGAACGGACGGGCAGGCAGACAGACAGACAGACAGACAGACAGACAGACAGACAGTCGGGAACGGGAACTTATATGACTACTTATATGAATTAAATGAGATGCTCCCCATCAGGGGCTGGGCGAAGCTGGGCCGGGTCAGACAGACAGACAGACAGACAGACAGACAGATAGTCGGGAACGGGAGCTTATATGACTACTTATATGAATTAAATGAGATGCTCCCCACCTGGAGCTGGGCAAAGCCGGGCCGGGTCAGACAGACAGACAGACAGACAAGCAGACAGACAGACAGACAGATAGATAGATAGATAGATAGATAGATAGATAGATAGATCCCCGCCAGGGCCTGGGCAAAGCCGGGCCTGGTCAGCTAGTATATATATATATATATATATATATATATATATATATATATATATATATATATATATATATATATATATATATATATATATATATATATATACTAGCTGACCAGGCCCGGCTTCGCCCAGGCCCTGGCGGTGATCTATATATATATATATATATATATATATATATATATATATATATATATATTAGACAGTGTGTGTGTGTGTGTGTGTGTGTGTGTGTGTGTGTGTGTGTGTGTGTGTGTGTCCTTTATGCGTTCCCGAACGGTCCATCCAAATGAGATGAAATTTTCTACAGATGTTCGTCTCATTTCTAATTAATAAAAAGTGGATTCTAACAACATTTTAAATATTTATTTAATCTTTTTATTTGTTATTTTTCATTAAAATTACAATTTTGGAAATGCCGGCACCAAAACATTATTCAGTTATCTAAACAAAATAAAATAAAAGTGTAAAGATAATGTATATTGCAATAAAATAGAATCTATTCTATTTAAGACTATTGACAGAGAAAAAAAACTATAGAACAGTTATAGTTATTCTCTGGTAACTAATAAAATATCAATAAAATAGCTGCGAAGGCCCTGGGGCCGAACGCGTACTCTGTGCGCTTAGAGAAATGTATTTGAATGTATAATGACTACCTATATGAATTCAATGAGACGCTCCCCGCCAGGAGCTAGGCGAAGCCGGGCCGGGTCAGATAGTATTGTATAAATGTGATGGTGCTGGACACATAAACATATTGTATAAATGTGATGGTACTGGACATATAAACAGAATGCATAAATGGAATGGTACTGGACACATAAACATGTTGCATACATCTGATGGTACTGGACACTTAAACATATTGTATAAATGTGATGGTACTGGACACATAACATATGGTATAAATGTGATGGTACTGGACACAGAAACATACTGCATAAATCTGATGATACTGGACACATAAATATTTTGTATAAATGTTAGGTATTGGACACATAAACATATTGCATATATGTGATGATAGCAGACACAGAGATATATTGTATAAATGTGAAGGTAGTGGACACATTAACATATTATATAAATGTGATATACTGGACACAGAAACGTGTTGTATAAATGTGACTTACTGGACACAGAAACAGATTGTATAAATGTGACTTACTGGACACAGAAACAGATTGTATAAATGTGACTTACTGGACACAGAAACAGATTGTTTAAATGTGATAGTAGTGGACACAGAAACATATCGTAATAATGCGATAGTAATTTACTTGATTAGAAACTTATTGCATAAATGTGGTGGCGCTTGTCACAGAAACTTATGGTATAAATGGAATAGTGCTGAACACAGAAATAGCCTGTATAAATGTCCTGGACACGCTTACAGCCAGAGTGTTGACAGTGCAAAGTCTTCACCTGTGTTGTATTGATTGTATGGATTGTATAGAGTGTATAGATTACATAAATTGTATAGATTGTACAGATTGTATAGATTACATAAATTGAATAGATTGTATAGATTATATAAATTGTATAGATTGTATAGATTACACAAATTGTATAGATTGTATTGATTGTATAGATTATATTGATTGTATTTCAAAAACTAACCCTCCAACATCGGCAATATGCGAACATAATCGTGAAGTGATGCTGTTACATGGACAATATATTTACACCACTTGAAATTATGCTGCCACATGGACAATATGTTCACACCATTTGAAGTGATATTACTGACATATGCCTGGGTCATTGACATTGAGGTGAGTGACCTTTGTAGCGGGACTACAAAAAAAAAACCAGCCATGAGAAATAATGGTGAGGGTGAATGCAGACCCCCAGGGTGGATGGGGGGAGAGACAGTTTAGTTTGGTGTGAAGTCAGGAGACTTGGAAGGGCAGTTGGGGGTTAAGACCGACTGCGGGTCGGATCGCTTTTGGACAGTTGATGTTTTGGACTCCGAGGGTTCGGTAGTCTATGGAGAGGAGCGGAGTGAGATAGAGATCTCCGTCCTGTGTTGTTCTCCGAGCTTTGAATGCAGGCCTAAAAAACCTAGTGGGAGTTAGATAGTTAATGGAGGCCTGAACCCAAAGTGTGTGGGCTGTATTGTGTGCGGTCCAGCCGTGGATAGTAGCTGGATAACTGTCTTGTAAATTGGAGATTAAGAAGGCCTTGAGAAGGCAGTGATGTGTGCTGTTTAAGTTGGTAGGAGGTTATATATATTCTATGGATTATATTGTTTCTGGATATAGAATTATGTTCCGTTTGTCCGTGTTTTTTCTGCATTAAAGGATTATGTGCGCCAACTCAATCTTGTTTAATGACTGGTGGATGTGCACTGCGGGGGTGAGTTGGATTATGAGACAGGAGGCTAGCTCAACTTACACTGCGTAGTGACATACAAGGAGCAGTGTAACCTAGACAACGACCATCTCACTCGATTATTATTAAGAACATCGCGAGAACTACCACATGGATAATATATTCACACCATTTGAAGTGATGCTCTCACATTGACACAATACTTGAAATGATGCAACCGCATGGACAATATATTAACACCACATGAAGTGAAGCTACCACATGGACAATATGTTCACACTTGAGAGAAGATAGAGGAAATAACACAACTAAAAGTGATACTACTAGATTGACACACTACAGGATGTAATGCTAACACATGGACAATATGTCCACACAGCTTGAAGTGATGCTACCACATGGACTATATGTCCACACCACGTGAAGTAATGCTACAACATGAACACTATGTCCACACCACTTGAAGTGATACTACTACATGGACAATATGTCCACACCACGTGAAGTAATGCTACCACATGGACAATATGTCCACACCACTTGAAGTGATACTACTACATGGACAATATGTCCACACCACGTGAAGTAATGCTACCACATGGGCAATATGTCCACACCACGTGAAGTAATGCTACCACATAGACAATACGTTCACACCACGTGAAGTAATGCTACCACATGGACAATATGTCCACACCACGTGAAGTAATGCTACCACATGGACAATACGTTCACACCACGTGAAGTAATGCTACCACATGGACAATATGTTCACACCACGTGAAGTAATGCTACCACATGGACAATATGTCCAAACCACTTGAAGTGATGCTACCACATGGACAATATGTTCACACCACTTGAAGTGATACTACCACATGGACAATATGTTCACACAAATTGAAGTAGTGCTACCCCAAGCACAATATGTCTACACCACTTGAAGTTACTCTACCAAATTGACAATATGTTCACTTGGATTTCCTCCAAATATTTGGGATCGAAAGAAAGAGATACGCCTTTAACAAGCAACGGAGCTGCAATGAAGATAAAATGAGCAAACGAGAGAGAAAATGTAATACAGATTTTAAGAAATGAAATAGATACCACATCTGATGAAAGTGGGCTATCTGATTTTGAGAGACAACAAAGATTACACGATGGACTTGATACAGTGAAGGAAACAGCGATCACCCGGAATCAAATGAGTACAGCGATGCCGAGCCCTACAAGGAGAGTAACAGTCCAAGGAGTCGATGGAATTAGAGACAAGTGCAGCAACGCCGAGTCGTACAAGGAAAGTAACAGTCCCATAAGTCGGTGAAATTAGAGACAAGTGCAGCAACGCCGAGTCGTACAAGGAGAGTAACAGTCCAAGGAGTCGGTGGGATTAGAGACAAGTGCAGCAACGCCGAGTCCTACAAGGAGAGTAACAGTCCAAGGAGTCGGTGGGATTAGAGACAAGTGCAGCAACGCCGAGTCCTACAAGGAGAGTAACAGTCCAAGGAGTCGGTGGGATTAGAGACAAGTGCAGCAACGCCGAGTCCTACAAGGAGAGTAACAGTCCAAGGAGTCGGTGGAATTAGACACAAGTGCAGCAACGCCGAGTCGTACAAGGAGAGCAACAGTCCCAGAAGTCGGTGAAATTAGAGACAAGTGCAGCAACGCCGAGTCGTACAAGGAGAGTAACAGTCCAAGGAGTCGGTGGGATTAGAGACAAGTGCAGCAACGCCGAGTCCAACAAGGAGAGTAACAGTCCCAGAAGTCGGTGAAATTAGAGACAAGTGCAGCAACGCCGAGTCGTACAAGGAGAGTAACAGTCCAAGGAGTCGGTGGGATTAGAGACAAGTGCAGCAACGACGAGTCCTACAAGGAGAGTAACAGTCCAAGGAGTCGGTGGAATTAGAGACAAGTGCAGCAACGACGAGTCCTACAAGGAGAGTAACAGTCCAAGGAGTCGGTGGGATTAGAGACAAGTGCAGCAACGCCGAGTCCTACAAGGAGAGTAACAGTCCAAGGAGTCGGTGGGATTAGAGACAAGTGCAGCAACGCCGAGTCCTACAAGGAGAGTAACAGTCCAAGGAGTCGGTGGGATTAGAGACAAGTGCAGCAACGCCGATTCCTACAAGGAGAGTAGCAGTCCAAGGAGTCGGTAGGAGTAGAGACAAGTGCAGCAACGCCGAGTCCTACAAGGAGAGTAGCAGTCCAAGGAGTCGGTGGGATTAGAGACAAGTGCAGCAACGCCGAGTCCTACAAGGAGAGTAACAGTCCAAGGAGTCGGTGGGATTAGAGACAAGTGCAGCAATGCCGAGTCCTACAAGGAGAGTAGCAGTCCAAGGAGTCGGTGGGATTAGAGACAAGTGCAGCAACGCCGAGTCCTACAAGGAGAGTAACAGTCCAAGGAGTAGGTTGGATTAGAGACAAGTGCAGCAACGCCGAGTCCTATAAGGAGCGTAACAGTCCAAGGAGTCGGTGGGATTAGAGACAAGTGCAGCAATGCCGAGTCCTACAAGGAGAGTAGCAGTCCAAGGAGTCGGTGGGATTAGAGACAAGTGCAGCAACGCCGAGTCCTACAAGGAGAGTAACAGTCCAAGGAGTCGGTGGGATTAGAGACAAGTGCAGCAATGCCGAGTCCTACAAGGAGAGTAACAGTCCAAGGAGTCGGTGGGATTAGAGACAAGTGCACCAACACCGATTCCTACAAGGAGAGTAGCAGTCCAAGGAGTCGGTGGGATTAGAGACAAGTGCAGCAACGCCGAGCTCTACAAGGAGAGTAACAGTCCAAGGGGTCGGTGGGATTAGAGACAAATGCAGGTAAACAAATTAGCCACAGTTCTCGTGACATCGGCATTCACAGTGAGAAGAACATAATTCATCCATAGGAAATAACACTACGTGGTAGAGGAAGGAAATAACACCATTTGGGAGAATAAAGAAATAACACCATTTGGTAGGGGAAGGAAATAACACCATTTGATAGAGGAAAGAAATAACACCACTTGTTAAAGGAAGAAAGAACACCATTTGTTAGAGGAAGAAAATAACACCACTTGATAGAGGAAGGAAATAACACCACTTATTAGTGGAAAGAAATAACACCATTTGGTAGTGAAGGAAATAACACCATTTGGTAGAGGAAGGTAATAACACTACTTGTTAGATGAATTAGTAGAGGAAGGAAATAACACCACTTGGTAGAGGAAGGAAATATCACCACTTGGTAGAGGAAAGAAACAACACCACTTGGTAGAGGAAAAACATTACACCATTTGGTAAAGGAAGGACAAAACACCAGTTGGTAGAGGAAGAACAAAACACCACTTGGTAGAGGAAGGACAAAACACCACTTGGTAGAGGAAGGAAATAACACTACTAGGTAATCGAAGGGGGAAAAACACCATTTGCTAAAGGAACGAAAGCAATTCCAGAAAACAGTAAAAAACATGAATGGGGAGAAGGAGGCGATACAGATTTCAACTATGCTGAGAAACACTATAAGGAAACTGTTTGTGGAGTTTTGGAGAATGTAAAACATTTTAAACAGACAAGGAAACTGTTTAATTAGTGTCCGAGACTTAAACAGTTTAAACAGACAAGGAAACTGTTTATAGAGTGTTGGAGAATGTAAACAATTTAAACTGACAAGTAAACTGTTTAATTAGTGTTAGAGAATGTAACATTTTAAACAGACAAGAAAACTGTTTATGGAGTGTCGGTGAATTTAAACAGTTTAAACAAACAAGGAAATTGTTTATGAAGTTGTGGAGAATGTAAACAGTTTAAACAGACATGGAAACTGTTTATGGAGTGTCGGAGAATGTCACCAGTTTTAAGAAACAAACAAACTGTTTATGGAGTGTTGGAGAATGTAAACAGTTTAAACAGACATCGAAATTTTTTTTATGGCATGTCGGAGAATGTAAACAGTTTAACCAGACAAGGAAATTATTTATGGAGTGTTGGAGAATATAAACAGTGTAATTAGACAAGGAAACTGTTTATGGAATGTCGAATAATATACACAGTGTAAACAGACAAGGAAAAACGAAATAATATGGCAAGAGCGATAAATCATATCTACATTAGGAGAATGACTAACAATCAGAGATATAGTTCTAATGGATTAGAGACATGACAAAAACTTACCCCAGCAGACAGGAATCAATGATAGGGACATAACGAAACATAGATTACCACACTAGACAGTAGAACTCAATGCAAGGGACATAACGAATCACTACTTACCACACCAGACAGTAGGACTCAATGAAAGGGACATAACGAAACACAACTTACCACACCAGTGTGACGGGACAGCCCCAGCAGCATCCGAATGACCCAAGTTAAAAAGGAATTAAAGAGCCCACATTATTTTTCTATCATTCTCTAAAAGCATAAACGTCCACCAGAAAATGATAGAAATGCAATAAACTTGAAAACAAGAGGAAAATACATTTTGACCACGCACGCCCCATCATTTCTGTAATGCTAGGTCTGAGAAAGCTTTGATGTCCAGATCAAAGTTAAAACCCAGACACCACGGCACCAGTCGGGGTGGGCGCTATCAAAGGTTGAAAACTCATTGTTTTCAATACAAGGGACGAGAAAGACAAAGTGTGAAATCTAGGCTGGGGCCGACGGCGTTGATACATCGCGGAGCCAGTCAGTTGAGATTGACGTGTTAGTTTACAATTCTGGGGTTGGAATAGGGGCAGACACCTAACACCTTAGTTCAACAGGACCTAACGTGTGAACCAGCCACGGCAGAATGGGAGATAAGAGGGTCAGCCAGACCCGTCTGAAATAATACATGGCAGTGCTACTCAGGGGAAAACCCCGTGTGATCCAAAGACGGCAATTTAATGCAGGCCTAACACCTATCTAAAAGTCCAGACTTTGTGGAGCCGGGACGTCTGTAATTGCCACCACAAAGGAGCAATTAGGACCAGATGCTTAACACCTCTCCGCAATACTACGGGGCAAAGTAGAAACACATGGCTGACACATTCCTGCCAGCAACCGGGAAGGCTGGTGTTACCAGCCTATTGGAATGTAATGACGCAACTGCATTGCCGCCAAAGCAGGTTTCATTGTTTCAGGCGTGGGGGGCATCGGTCAATTTGATTGACACATGAAACTACCCTTCACAGGAAAGGAGAAGGGGTGACAATAATTTGGCACTTAATCCATCGGGGTAAATCGTCCTACATGAAAGATAGGTGGAGCTAACAGGAACGTGGACATAGTAATTAGCTAACGTGGAAACTAGCCAGGGATGAAGAGAATAAAACTATGAGCAGGGACAACAATCCTCAGACGCATTCACAATAGCGTACCAGGGAAGCCGGAATTTTAATTTCTGGTGAGAGATTACCCTCTCGTTTTGTTACTTCGATACAATGTCGTATGACAGGATTTCCTAGCTAAACCCAGGTAATACCATTATTCTGAGTTTGTCTGCTAGTCTGAAGGCCTTATAGTTTCTTGTTTCTGTTTATTCTCCCAAACTTTACACTGGTGGATTTTCTTTGTACTTAATGTTCCAGTTCTAGCTTTACGATTTCACTGAGAACTATGTTCTTCTTTCATTCACCACTTGGTTGTCTGATTTGTTGTATGTGATAATTTGGAGAAATCCATTATCCAAGCTACATGAGCGTGTGGCTTATGCATGTACAGGAGATACATTTAGATTCATCCTGTATGATGTTAAACATTGGGGAGACTGACTACTTAGGAGAAATTCCTGAGAGCTACCAGTCTCTTGATAGCGTCCAATTAACATTGATTATTTGGACCAACACTTTGAGTGCCTACCAAGATTACGGTGAAACCACTTGGTTTGAGGAATGGCACCAGTTCACCTTGTCTGCATGGTGTCTGCATGAGGACAGACATGACTTAGGACATTCAATATCCCAGACAGATTCAGGGAAGGCATTTAATGTTCGACAGGACTGTGCGACCAGCCCTTCCGACAAGACAGTATGAATGAATCAGAAAGGGAAAGAGTAAGTGAGGTGAACTTATATGGGAAACACTCCATTACACAAATGTATATGAATATGTATGTTTTGAGCTATAGATGTTCTAAATAGTTTTATTAATATATACATATATATTTATTTATTTAGAACTGATATATGTTTATGTAACATGCCATCATCTATCATCATACCATCATATATTATGACTTGAATGTATGTTTATATGAATGTATAGACATATGTGTTTGAGATGTGTAGACGTAGATACTACCCATCTCCGTTCGTTTCATTTCAGATCTCTTAGGAGCAATGGACAGTCAACAACCCATATCCGGAAGTGACTTAGCCTTGTGAGGGACCAATTTGGACTCCTTCAATCTCACAGTGAACTGCGTCTCACTGGGGGAAGCATGACCTATGTGCTTCTGAGCTTTTCAGCCAGATGAGTTACGTATACCATAATATAATCATCATCATCATATGATCATCAATAGCAATAATAAACACAGTTGTTGTATTTTAAACTCAGTTGTCTGTATAATTCTAAATGTTTATAAATGTTTGTGTAGCGTAATCAAGTACACACATTATATCATTTAGTGGGGGTTCGCACATATTGTCCAGAAGTGGGAATCTATGTCCGGGAGGTATCTTGCCTATGCAGTCATAAGTAACCAGATTACGTTGCATGTCTTAACTCCTCCTTTCTCACTTCTGGTGATACCAAGTACAGCCACATCTATATATATAGATATATTCTATCTTCAACGAGCCACTTCTTGGCTGTTTTCTTGAGTATCAGGGACAGTGTCTTAAATCAGCATAACAGACATTTGTTCCACGTTTTCTCTCTGGGATCTGGGGTGTTAATTAGTCCCTTCTAACAGAGTTAGGGGATCTTAAACTGCATCCAGAACTAAACACCAGTAGAAGAAAATGATTTTGGCTGAGTGGTTGCCCATCTGGGATCTAACCCCAGCCAGTTGGTGACATATTGGGTCTGCTCGTCCGCTATAGAATCCGGGAGTAAACCCTAGAACATATTGGTCTGCTCGCCCGCTATAGAATCCGAGAGTAAACCCTAGAACACTTTGGTTCGCTCGCAAGGAACGAACCTATTTCAAATCTGTTAGTCTGGTATTATTCCGGTCTTGCCTATGGATAGAACCTAGGTCATTCTCACTTACATTCTTAGCAGCATTAGTTAGTTATAATTTATTTCTAATGTAATAGCTTGCTTGATTGTAGGCAAGATTTTGACACATCAGGACTTCTCATCCATGATAGAATCAGAGAATAAATTCTAGACTATTGAATTTCATAAACCATTCTTTCATTCTTCACCCATTACATTTGCTAAGTATTAACTTAGGAATTTGTTTCTAGGGAAGTTTGTAGAATTTAAATAACTTGTTAAAAAGTTTAAAACGGATAATATATGAGTTAATATACATCATTCACCACTGTAGAATTAATAATCACATTAATTAGTGATATTAATTAGTTTATTGATGATTTACTTGATGATTGTTTGATTACATGCTTTATCATTTGATTTAATCATGAATAATTTGATAATGCATAATTACTTCAGTGTATGACGGACTGCTTTGCATCAACTTTCTCACTCAAATTCACTACTATCATTCTCATAGCAGTGTCTGTTCCTCTTGTCACTATCCTGCTCTAGCATAAATCTGACTAGCTCTCTGTAGGGTAATAATATAATTACTTACCTGAGTTTAAGCTGAGAAGAGATCATGGATGCACGCACAGATTTCTTAGAGTCCGCTAGAGGATGGGGCATAAGGCTCGGCTTAATAGGAGAGAAGCTAGAACTATTTATCAGAGATGAAATGGATTGGTGGGACAAAGAAGATGAGCAGATGATGAAAAGACTTGCAGAATTAGAAGCAGATATGCGTCACAAAGCTGAAAAAGATGAGATTAAGAAGAAGCAAATTGAAATACTGAACATGGAGGAATCTACCAGCTCGACTGAGGAAAAGCCAATCACTCAAGCCGAAACTCTGATAGAAAGCAGGGAAGCGGACCGTCACAAAGAAGAGGCATGCATTCCTTCGCAAATCCCCATGGCTCAGAAAAACAAAAACTTGCGCACAGAAAGGCAGATGCTTCCCCCCCCCCCCCCTCAATTCCGAAAAATAAACGGAATCGGAATAAATGTACCAAGCGTACAGTAAACAGTCACAAACGTGATAAATGTTTACACCGCAATGAAAGCGGATTAGCTGGCTTGGCAACCCAGCAATCTCAGGAGCTTCCTAAGACTTCCCAAAGGAGAAAAATCCAGGAGGAGGAGGACCTGAGGAAAACTATTAAAGAGATCGAAGGCGAGACCTTACCCGACTCTTTTATTCCCTTCAGTTCAGAGGAACTAGGAGTGGAAATGAATTCAACTGAGACCGGAATTGATGTAAAACAGGATTCCAGTGTTTCTTTCTGTGTGGCCACACAAGATGAAATAATTACCAGTTTGAATTACTTATCTCAGGTGGGAGATGACATTGAAAATGACACCCCACAACATTCACTTCTATTGGATTTGGCACAAGAAAACCAGACCAGGGAGAGAATACCTCAATTGGACTTGGCACAAGAGAGCCCGGCCATGGAGGAAAAACAAGACACGGAGGAGAATTCTTACGATGTCAGTATCTTGGAGTCTTTCGAAAAGGAAACTCAAGATACACAAAGCATTCATGTAGGTTATACCACGGACTCTGATTCAGGGACGATAAACATGTCTGCTAACAACAAAGAAGAAAATACTTCTTTGGACAGGATGAAGGTAATACCTATCATCAACACATCTGAAGCTAACAGGGGATCACAAATGATGGACTCTGCAGCGGAACAAAACCGGAGCGGTTGGTATACTCAACACTCAGGACCTTGTTTACCTTTCACTTCAACCAATGTTGGATGGGGAGAACAGCTGTTTATGTATACTTCTACAAGGAGTGATACAAATTCACAGTTCTTGGGGAACAACATGATTTCTCAAAGCTGGACAACTTCTACTGGCCTTATACTTTCAAACACAGATTCAAAATGGAACTCTGTTGAAGAGGAACGCACCTGGATAAATAATTATCGAAGGAAGAAAACTCTTAAATCAAGAGGTAGTAAACTGACATCCTACCAAGAAAGAGGCAAGTACGAGTTGAATGCACATCATAAAATTATGATGTTTAGCAAATTTCCTGCCAAAAGGAGGAGATTAAAGGATTTTATTATGATCTTTGGCCGACGGAGGAAAAGAAAATGGAGCAACAGTACTGCGACCAATTCTTTTAAGAAAACACTGATGGCACTTCCTCTGCTTATAGGACAAGGGCCAGAAATTGAGTGGACAATAGCAGTCTCTCTGCGGCGCAGGAGAATCTTGTTATACATTTTGCAATTTCCCGGCTGGGAAAAAGTAAAACCTCCAGAGGACAGGACATTACCGAGCAATAGCCCGGAAATCCGACACAACACCAGGAGCTAAGATTTGCAAGATTTATCCTGGGAGAATGGACATGGGATATTTCTTTTGACTCACAGAACATCCCACTGCCACAAAGAATATTGGGAACCCAGACTTGGAGGCAGTTCGAGAAGGGAGATAACTTAGATACATTCTTGAATGCTGCCGAGGCTCTGTTATAGGCTTCATTAATGAACCTACTTAAATTGGGAAGCTATGTGACGGGACAGCCCCAGCAGCATCCGAATGACCCAAGTTAAAAAGGAATTAAAGAGCCCACATTATTTTTCTATCATTCTCTAAAAGCATAAACGTCCACCAGAAAATGATAGAAATGCAATAAACTTGAAAACAAGAGGAAAATACATTTTGACCACGCACGCCCCATCATTTCTGTAATGCTAGGTCTGAGAAAGCTTTGATGTCCAGATCAAAGTTAAAACCCAGACACCACGGCACCAGTCGGGGCGGGCGCTATCAAAGGTTGAAAACTCATTGTTTTCAATACAAGGGACGAGAAAGACAAAGTGTGAAATCTAGGCTGGGGCCGACGGCGTTGATACATCGCGGAGCCAGTCAGTTGAGATTGACGTGTTAGTTTACAATTCTGGGGTTGGAATAGGGGCAGACACCTAACACCTTAGTTCAACAGGACCTAACGTGTGAACCAGCCACGGCAGAATGGGAGATAAGAGGGTCAGCCAGACCCGTCTGAAATAATACATGGCAGTGCTACTCAGGGGAAAACCCCGTGTGATCCAAAGACGGCAATTTAATGCAGGCCTAACACCTATCTAAAAGTCCAGACTTTGTGGAGCCGGGACGTCTGTAATTGCCACCACAAAGGAGCAATTAGGACCAGATGCTTAACACCTCTCCGCAATACTACGGGGCAAAGTAGAAACACATGGCTGACACATTCCTGCCAGCAACCGGGAAGGCTGGTGTTACCAGCCTATTGGAATGTAATGACGCAACTGCATTGCCGCCAAAGCAGGTTTCATTGTTTCAGGCGTGGGGGGCATCGGTCAATTTGATTGACACATGAAACTACCCTTCACAGGAAAGGAGAAGGGGTGACAATAATTTGGCACTTAATCCATCGGGGTAAATCGTCCTACATGAAAGATAGGTGGAGCTAACAGGAACGTGGACATAGTAATTAGCTAACGTGGAAACTAGCCAGGGATGAAGAGAATAAAACTATGAGCAGGGACAACAATCCTCAGACGCATTCACAATAGCGTACCAGGGAAGCCGGAATTTTAATTTCTGGTGAGAGATTACCCTCTCGTTTTGTTACTTCGATACAATGTCGTATGACAGGATTTCCTAGCTAAACCCAGGTAATACCATTATTCTGAGTTTGTCTGCTAGTCTGAAGGCCTTATAGTTTCTTGTTTCTGTTTATTCTCCCAAACTTTACACTGGTGGATTTTCTTTGTACTTAATGTTCCAGTTCTAGCTTTACGATTTCACTGAGAACTATGTTCTTCTTTCATTCACCACTTGGTTGTCTGATTTGTTGTATGTGATAATTTGGAGAAATCCATTATCCAAGCTACATGAGCGTGTGGCTTATGCATGTACAGGAGATACATTTAGATTCATCCTGTATGATGTTAAACATTGGGGAGACTGACTACTTAGGAGAAATTCCTGAGAGCTACCAGTCTCTTGATAGCGTCCAATTAACATTGATTATTTGGACCAACACTTTGAGTGCCTACCAAGATTATGGTGAAACCACTTGGTTTGAGGAATGGCACCAGTTCACCTTGTCTGCATGGTGTCTGCATGAGGACAGACATGACTTAGGACATTCAATATCCCAGACAGATTCAGGGAAGGCATTTAATGTTCGACAGGACTGTGCGACCAGCCCTTCCGACAAGACAGTATGAATGAATCAGAAAGGGAAAGAGTAAGTGAGGTGAACTTATATGGGAAACACTCCATTACACAAATGTATATGAATATGTATGTTTTGAGCTATAGATGTTCTAAATAGTTTTATTAATATATACATATATATTTATTTATTTAGAACTGATATATGTTTATGTAACATGCCATCATCTATCATCATACCATCATATATTATGACTTGAATGTATGTTTATATGAATGTATAGACATATGTGTTTGAGATGTGTAGACGTAGATACTACCCATCTCCGTTCGTTTCATTTCAGATCTCTTAGGAGCAATGGACAGTCAACAACCCATATCCGGAAGTGACTTAGCCTTGTGAGGGACCAATTTGGACTCCTTCAATCTGACAGTGAACTGCGTCTCACTGGGGGAAGCATGACCTATGTGCTTCTGAGCTTTTCAGCCAGATGAGTTACGTATACCATAATATAATCATCATCATCATATGATCATCAATAGCAATAATAAACACAGTTGTATTTTAAACTCAGTTGTCTGTATAATTCTAAATGTTTATAAATGTTTGTGTAGCGTAATCAAGTACACACATTATATCATTTAGTGGGGGTTCGCACATATTGTCCAGAAGTGGGAATCTATGTCCGGGAGGTATCTTGCCTATGCAGTCATAAGTAACCAGATTACGTTGCATGTCTTAACTCCTCCTTTCTCACTTCTGGTGATACCAAGTACAGCCACATCTATATATATAGATATATTCTATCTTCAACGAGCCACTTCTTGGCTGTTTTCTTGAGTATCAGGGACAGTGTCTTAAATCAGCATAACAGACATTTGTTCCACGTTTTCTCTCTGGGATCTGGGGTGTTAATTAGTCCCTTCTAACAGAGTTAGGGGATCTTAAACTGCATCCAGAACTAAACACCAGTAGAAGAAAATGATTTTGGCTGAGTGGTTGCCCATCTGGGATCTAACCCCAGCCAGTTGGTGACATATTGGGTCTGCTCGTCCGCTATAGAATCCGGGAGTAAACCCTAGAACATATTGGTCTGCTCGCCCGCTATAGAATCCGAGAGTAAACCCTAGAACACTTTGGTTCGCTCGCAAGGAACGAACCTATTTCAAATCTGTTAGTCTGGTATTATTCCGGTCTTGCCTATGGATAGAACCTAGGTCATTCTCACTTACATTCTTAGCAGCATTAGTTAGTTATAATTTATTTCTAATGTAATAGCTTGCTTGATTGTAGGCAAGATTTTGACACATCAGGACTTCTCATCCATGATAGAATCAGAGAATAAATTCTAGACTATTGAATTTCATAAACCATTCTTTCATTCTTCACCCATTACATTTGCTAAGTATTAACTTAGGAATTTGTTTCTAGGGAAGTTTGTAGAATTTAAATAACTTGTTAAAAAGTTTAAAACGGATAATATATGAGTTAATATACATCATTCACCACTGTAGAATTAATAATCACATTAATTAGTGATATTAATTAGTTTATTGATGATTTACTTGATGATTTACTTGATGATTGTTTGATTACATGCTTTATCATTTGATTTAATCATGAATAATTTGATAATGCATAATTACTTCAGTGTATGACGGACTGCTTTGCATCAACTTTCTCACTCAAATTCACTACTATCATTCTCATAGCAGTGTCTGTTCCTCTTGTCACTATCCTGCTCTAGCATAAATCTGACTAGCTCTCTGTAGGGTAATAATATAATTACTTACCTGAGTTTAAGCTGAGAAGAGATCATGGATGCACGCACAGATTTCTTAGAGTCCGCTAGAGGATGGGGCATAAGGCTCGGCTTAATAGGAGAGAAGCTAGAACTATTTATCAGAGATGAAATGGATTGGTGGGACAAAGAAGATGAGCAGATGATGAAAAGACTTGCAGAATTAGAAGCAGATATGCGTCACAAAGCTGAAAAAGATGAGATTAAGAAGAAGCAAATTGAAATACTGAACATGGAGGAATCTACCAGCTCGACTGAGGAAAAGCCAATCACTCAAGCCGAAACTCTGATAGAAAGCAGGGAAGCGGACCGTCACAAAGAAGAGGCATGCATTCCTTCGCAAATCCCCATGGCTCAGAAAAACAAAAACTTGCGCACAGAAAGGCAGATGCTTCCCCCCCCCCTCAATTCCGAAAAATAAACGGAATCGGAATAAATGTACCAAGCGTACAGTAAACAGTCACAAACGTGATAAATGTTTACACCGCAATGAAAGCGGATTAGCTGGCTTGGCAACCCAGCAATCTCAGGAGCTTCCTAAGACTTCCCAAAGGAGAAAAATCCAGGAGGAGGAGGACCTGAGGAAAACTATTAAAGAGATCGAAGGCGAGAACTTACCCGACTCTTTTATTCCCTTCAGTTCAGAGGAACTAGGAGTGGAAATGAATTCAACTGAGACCGGAATTGATGTAAAACAGGATTCCAGTGTTTCTTTCTGTGTGGCCACACAAGATGAAATAATTACCAGTTTGAATTACTTATCTCAGGTGGGAGATGACATTGAAAATGACACCCCACAACATTCACTTCTATTGGATTTGGCACAAGAAAACCAGACCAGGGAGAGAATACCTCAATTGGACTTGGCACAAGAGAGCCCGGCCATGGAGGAAAAACAAGACACGGAGGAGAATTCTTACGATGTCAGTATCTTGGAGTCTTTCGAAAAGGAAACTCAAGATACACAAAGCATTCATGTAGGTTATACCACGGACTCTGATTCAGGGACGATAAACATGTCTGCTAACAACAAAGAAGAAAATACTTCTTTGGACAGGATGAAGGTAATACCTATCATCAACACATCTGAAGCTAACAGGGGATCACAAATGATGGACTCTGCAGCGGAACAAAACCGGAGCGGTTGGTATACTCAACACTCAGGACCTTGTTTACCTTTCACTTCAACCAATGTTGGATGGGGAGAACAGCTGTTTATGTATACTTCTACAAGGAGTGATACAAATTCACAGTTCTTGGGGAACAACATGATTTCTCAAAGCTGGACAACTTCTACTGGCCTTATACTTTCAAACACAGATTCAAAATGGAACTCTGTTGAAGAGGAACGCACCTGGATAAATAATTATCGAAGGAAGAAAACTCTTAAATCAAGAGGTAGTAAACTGACATCCTACCAAGAAAGAGGCAAGTACGAGTTGAATGCACATCATAAAATTATGATGTTTAGCAAATTTCCTGCCAAAAGGAGGAGATTAAAGGATTTTATTATGATCTTTGGCCGACGGAGGAAAAGAAAATGGAGCAACAGTACTGCGACCAATTCTTTTAAGAAAACACTGATGGCACTTCCTCTGCTTATAGGACAAGGGCCAGAAATTGAGTGGACAATAGCAGTCTCTCTGCGGCGCAGGAGAATCTTGTTATACATTTTGCAATTTCCCGGCTGGGAAAAAGTAAAACCTCCAGAGGACAGGACATTACCGAGCAATAGCCCGGAAATCCGACACAACACCAGGAGCAAAGATTTGCAAGATTTATCCTGGGAGAATGGACATGGGATATTTCTTTTGACTCACAGAACATCCCACTGCCACAAAGAATATTGGGGACCCAGACTTGGAGGCAGTTCGAGAAGGGAGATAACTTAGATACATTCTTGAATGCTGCCGAGGCTCTGTTATAGGCTTCATTAATGAACCTACTTAAATTGGGAAGCTATGTGACGGGACAGCCCCAGCAGCATCCGATTGACCCAAGTTAAAAAGGAATTAAAGAGCCCACATTATTTTTCTATCATTCTCTAAAAGCATAAACGTCCACCAGAAAATGATAGAAATGCAATAAACTTGAAAACAAGAGGAAAATACATTTTGACCACGCACGCCCCATCATTTCTGTAATGCTAGGTCTGAGAAAGCTTTGATGTCCAGATCAAAGTTAAAACCCAGACACCACGGCACCAGTCGGGGCGGGCGCTATCAAAGGTTGAAAACTCATTGTTTTCAATACAAGGGACGAGAAAGACAAAGTGTGAAATCTAGGCTGGGGCCGACGGCGTTGATACATCGCGGAGCCAGTCAGTTGAGATTGACGTGTTAGTTTACAATTCTGGGGTTGGAATAGGGGCAGACACCTAACACCTTAGTTCAACAGGACCTAACGTGTGAACCAGCCACGGCAGAATGGGAGATAAGAGGGTCAGCCAGACCCGTCTGAAATAATACATGGCAGTGCTACTCAGGGGAAAACCCCGTGTGATCCAAAGACGGCAATTTAATGCAGGCCTAACACCTATCTAAAAGTCCAGACTTTGTGGAGCCGGGACGTCTGTAATTGCCACCACAAAGGAGCAATTAGGACCAGATGCTTAACACCTCTCCGCAATACTACGGGGCAAAGTAGAAACACATGGCTGACACATTCCTGCCAGCAACCGGGAAGGCTGGTGTTACCAGCCTATTGGAATGTAATGACGCAACTGCATTGCCGCCAAAGCAGGTTTCATTGTTTCAGGCGTGGGGGGCATCGGTCAATTTGATTGACACATGAAACTACCCTTCACAGGAAAGGAGAAGGGGTGAAAATAATTTGGCACTTAATCCATCGGGGTAAATCGTCCTACATGAAAGATAGGTGGAGCTAACAGGAACGTGGACATAGTAATTAGCTAACGTGAAAACTAGCCAGGGATGAAGAGAATAAAACTATGAGCAGGGACAACAATCCTCAGACGCATTCACAATAGCGTACCAGGGAAGCCGGAATTTTAATTTCTGGTGAGAGATTACCCTCTCGTTTTGTTACTTCGATACAATGTCGTATGACAGGATTTCCTAGCTAAACCCAGGTAATACCATTATTCTGAGTTTGTCTGCTAGTCTGAAGGCCTTATAGTTTCTTGTTTCTGTTTATTCTCCCAAACTTTACACTGGTGGATTTTCTTTGTACTTAATGTTCCAGTTCTAGCTTTACGATTTCACTGAGAACTATGTTCTTCTTTCATTCACCACTTGGTTGTCTGATTTGTTGTATGTGATAATTTGGAGAAATCCATTATCCAAGCTACATGAGCGTGTGGCTTATGCATGTACAGGAGATACATTTAGATTCATCCTGTATGATGTTAAACATTGGGGAGACTGACTACTTAGGAGAAATTCCTGAGAGCTACCAGTCTCTTGATAGCGTCCAATTAACATTGATTATTTGGACCAACACTTTGAGTGCCTACCAAGATTATGGTGAAACCACTTGGTTTGAGGAATGGCACCAGTTCACCTTGTCTGCATGGTGTCTGCATGAGGACAGACATGACTTAGGACATTCAATATCCCAGACAGATTCAGGGAAGGCATTTAATGTTCGACAGGACTGTGCGACCAGCCCTTCCGACAAGACAGTATGAATGAATCAGAAAGGGAAAGAGTAAGTGAGGTGAACTTATATAGGAAACACTCCATTACACAAATGTATATGAATATGTATGTTTTGAGCTATATATGTTCTAAATAGTTTTATTAATATATACATATATATTTATTTATTTAGAACTGATATATGTTTATGTAACATGCCATCATCTATCATCATACCATCATATATTATGACTTGAATGTATGTTTATATGAATGTATAGACATATGTGTTTGAGATGTGTAGACGTAGATACTACCCATCTCCGTTCGTTTCATTTCAGATCTCTTAGGAGCAATGGACAGTCAACAACCCATATCCGGAAGTGACTTAGCCTTGTGAGGGACCAATTTGGACTCCTTCAATCTGACAGTGAACTGCGTCTCACTGGGGGAAGCATGACCTATGTGCTTCTGAGCTTTTCAGCCAGATGAGTTACGTATATCATAATATAATCATCATCATCATATGATCATCAATAGCAATAATAAACACAGTTGTTGTATTTTAAACTCAGTTGTCTGTATAATTCTAAATGTTTATAAATGTTTGTGTAGCGTAATCAAGTACACACATTATATCATTTAGTGGGGGTTCGCACATATTGTCCAGAAGTGGGAATCTATGTCCGGGAGGTATCTTGCCTATGCAGTCATAAGTAACCAGATTACGTTGCATGTCTCAACTCCTCCTTTCTCACTTCTGGTGATACCAAGTACAGCCACATCTATATATATAGATATATTCTATCTTCAACGAGCCACTTCTTGGCTGTTTTCTTGAGTATCAGGGACAGTGTCTTAAATCAGCATAACAGACATTTGTTCCACGTTTTCTCTCTGGGATCTGGGGTGTTAATTAGTCCCTTCTGACAGAGTTAGGGGATCTTAAACTGCATCCAGAACTAAACACCAGTAGAAGAAAATGATTTTGGCTGAGTGGTTGCCCATCTGGGATCTAACCCCAGCCAGTTGGTGACAACCAGACAATAGGAGTCAATGAAAGGGACGTAACGAGACACAACATACCACACCAGACAATAGGAGTCAATGAAAGGGACGTAACGAGACACAACTTACCACACCAGACAATAGGAGTCAATGAAAGGGACGTAACGAGACACAACTTACCACACCAGGCAATAGGAGTCATTGAAAGGGACATAACGAGACATTTCTAACCCCAGCAGACAGGAATCAATAACAGGAACATAACGAGATACAACTTACCCAGCAAACAGGATGGCAAAATGACGGGGACATAACGAGACAGAACTTACCCCAGAAGACAGGAATCAATGACGTGGACATAACGAGACATGTCTTACCCCAGTAGACATGGCTCAATGACGAGGACATAACGAGACACAAATTACCACAGCAAACAGGAGGACAAAATGACAGGGACATAACGAGACAGAACTTACCCCAGCAGACAGGAATCAATGACGGAGACATAACGAGACACATCTTACCCCAGCAGACAAGAATCAATGACAGGGACATAAGTCTTACCCCAGCAGACCTGAGGACACAATGACGACAACATAACGAGAGAAATCTTAGTTGAGCATACAGGATACAATGACGAGGACCTAATCAGACACAACTTACCCCAGCAGACAGGAGGGCACCGTGGATAGGATATAACGAGACACATACTCACCCCAGCAGCCACGGCCAGCAAACAGGAGAAAACAGCGAGCACCTTCATGATTATAGAGCAGCAATTGTGACTGGGTACTCGTGGATGCGTGAAAACATTTATATCAAACAGGTGCTATCTCCATTTCGTTGTTTGTTTACAAGACGTGATTCCTTGATGTAGCGCCATAGGGGCGTGCAGTGTGATAGATAGTTAGCCACATACAGCGCAGGCAATCCGGAAATTCAGAAATACAATCAGAAATGTAAACATGGCAATGTGCCGCAGACACGTTTCCGAAATAGTCATCGCCAAACAAAATAACCGCTGGGATGATATCAATGTACATATTGGGTTGCATGTGTTGTCAGGGTTCACGTCAGATGATTTAAGAAACTTTACAACTTCTGACACAAACATGATTGTCCTGTCTGCCGTGTGTAAAGCTAAACAAGTCGAACAGATCACCATCAAGTAATTGCCGACTGAGATTAGTTAGTTAGTTAGTCGCAGTTCCAACTTCGCAGCAACGGGTCGTCCCCATTATGCTCCGTTCCTGTGCCAGTGAATATCACACAAAACGCTCCCCACTGCCTAATGTGAAAAGTCGAAAAGACAGGAGTCTCGACAAACAACAGCCTGCACAAATACACTGTGCATAATGCCGCCACCAGAATGTCAACACACCAGTCCCCCACGAAACACCCAGTTCATCTCTGATGGAATCGGCTGTCATTTTCCTATCTGAATGTTTCCTAGATGTTCACCCACACAGTCCACGAAAATACAGTTCATCGCTGATGGCAGTGGCAGTCAACCAGAAGCCCAGCAGCCACGCATTTCTGCATAAGGCAAAAACCGGTCAACTCTGGGACATAGCCACCTGCCATCACTCCGAACATGCAGTCACATTCCAAAATACCTCAGGCAGATTCAAAAGCATTTCACACGAAACTCACAGCTCACAGTGTCGCGCCACGCACTCACTCAGTAGCAGAGCGACGGAACCATCAAGCCTCCTTAGTCGCCTCTTACGACATGCGTGGTAGGCTACAGTGTTGCTATTCTTTGCTTCCCTTATGGGCCCCGGCAACACACGGGAGCGACTGAGATTTTTCGACTGCATCGATCTTTACATGTGCCATGGCACAAGACTATCGACATTTTCGCTGAATTCCTCTATCGCTCTGTCCACAAATCTTTCCGGTTGTCACAACATGTTCCTGTTTGTGTTCTCTCATAATATAGCCAAAACATGATGTCTGCCTCTTTCTGAAGTTTGTAAAGAGCTGCCTTTGCGACTTAGTATCCCTCAAAATGTCCAGATTACTTTGCTATCCAATTAATTTTCAGCATGCTTCTGTAAAATCACATCTCCAAGAATAGGATTGATAAAACAATATCAGGATTGTATAATAAATAACCCAACTGGGTGTAATTTTGAAATTTCTAACAAACGGCTCTGTCACAAGTTTACTTAATATAGACATAGCTATTGCGTGACAGTGCGAAAGATTGTACTTTATCTATATTATTTGTCTATCTCCGTGTTGTGAGACAGTGCAAGACTTGGGGGATTCTTTACTTCTCAGGCACATCTAGCAGGATAAATAGGTCTGCAATCTATATTTAAAGTATTACTGTCAACCTTACAATCCTTAGCCTGGTCACTGTTAGCATACTTGATCATTTTTTTTTTTGGGGGGGGGGGGGCGATAATTATCTATGGCCTAGATTCACGAACCATTTGTACTTGTCTACGACAGTGAATAGTCGTTCTATTTCTGAAGTCTACTTGTCGCTACTTTTAATGTGAAATCTACCAAATAGCTAGCGCTACGCTACATTTATTATTCGCAGATCTTTGCCGCCAAGATTTATTGTTTCTAGGAGTTTCATCCTTTCCTTATGTTTCACGTCGTTAAATGCTGTTGTGTTATCTATGAAGCGGAAGTACAGATCTGTTTTCACTTCTATAACTTTCTAATAGTGTCCTGCGAATATATATAGAATTGCTTGTACCCTTTCCCTCCACAAATCTACACTGTTCCTGATTAATTTCTGGTTTATTATTGTTTCTTATTCTTCTCATAATTATTCTCAGTAACAGCTTTGTCATGTGACTCATATAAGACTTACTGTGTGACACTCTTCGCCTTCTAAAGCGCCTGGTTTCTTTGGCAGAACAGTAAAGATGGATTTTAATAGCTCACAAGGAATGTACCCCCTAGTGTAGATGTCATTTAGAAATTGTTTCAATATTTATATTCCAAAAATCGCCTAGCGCGTCAACTTCCTCCAATGTAATGGTGTCCAGACCGGGCGCCTTTCCTTTCTTCATGCGATATAGTGCGTCTTCAACTTCCGCTGCAAGTATTGGTGGACCCTCGCCATTGTTTTGAATATCCGGTCGCCTAACATCATATAGTTCTTCCAGATATTCCATCCATCTATTGACTACATCTACTTGTCACATCAATATTGCACCGTCTCTCTATTTTAAACCAGTGGTATTTCATGTTTTCGTACGTGTTATTGTATTTATTCGTTGATACATTGAATGTGAGTCTTTTCCATATTTTGTCTCAATGTCCTTGCATTGTTGATTTAGCCATACTTCTTTGCATTTATTAACCTTTTTCATTATATACTATATATTCGCTGTGTGGCGAAAGAGTTACCAATGCAATTCGTAATTCCGCATACTGCGTTCAAAACACAGCTTCTGGCGATTTGGAAGCAGACCGCGTTGCTTTGGTTTCCATACAATAGTATGAATGCCGGTCGTTCAGAAAACAATGACAAACTACTGAAAGTAAACTTGCCAAGGAATCACGAACAGCCAACAAATGCTAGAGTTGACTGTTACGTCCCGTAAAGAATATGCAACTAACTTTTTATTTGATTATATTCTTTTTTTGTTGTTGATTTCTCTTTCTTCTTTCATCCATACACTCACTGGCACCTTACCGCCTTGACATACGATAGTATGTTACATTGTGCTTAAAAAACAGGCATAATGACTGCAACCAAACCATGGATGGAATTATACCTCTACATAGCACAAAGTCTAGGCTATGTAGTAGAGACCATGTTAGCCCATGCAACATGATCCCTCACTCGGCCTGCCTTGAGGAAAGGTAACACCAATACATTTGGAACAAGGCAAAATGCAGAAGCTGCCGCAGCAGCAAAGCAATGCTCTAACTGTCTGCCTGAAGGGGCTTCGATACTAAACCAGTTGCCAAACACGTCATAGGACCTGGACTCGGTGACATGGAGGTGCGGTGTTACTCCTGAAGCAGCCTGATACCAATGTATGCGTCATCTCTGGGTGCCATGGAGGTGTGGTGTTACTCCTGAAGCAGCCTGATACCAATGTATGCGTCATCTCTGGGTGCCATAGAGGTGCGGTTTTACTCCTGAAGCAGCCTGATACCAATGTATGCGTCATCTCTGGGTGCCATAGAGGTGCGGTTTTACTCCTGAAGCAGCCTGATACCAATGTATGCGTCATCTCTGGGTGCCATGGAGGTGCGGTGTTACTCCTGAAGCAGCCTGATACCAATGTATGCGTCATCTCTGGGTGCCATGGAGGTGCGGTGTTACTCCTGAAGCAGCCTGATACCAATGTATGCGTCATCTCTGGGTGCCATGGAGGTGCGGTGTTACTCCTGATGCAACCTGCTACATACACGGATTTGAACTCATTGAGTCTTAGTTTTGGAAACTGTAAACATGGCTCCACTTACTGCAGTGGTTCTCAACCTTTTTTCCCCCTGCACCCCTTCACCATATGTTCAGAATGTCACCCCCCCCCCCTTTTCGTATTTCCACCGTATAAATCCCACCCCTTGCCCCTACACAGTATAGGTAGAAATGGAAGGTAAATTTAATAACCCATACTAGAACATGTCTATAAGTCTACATAAAACGTGATTTGCATGTCTACTTACATTACAAAACAAATTTCAGAAGGGCGAGAAGTAAAGAATTAAAATATGGAGGGAAGACAATATCAAGTAATTGGTTCTTGTATTAACGCGATCTTGAAATAATCTTAACCCCCCCTCCCCCCAAAAAAAAATAAACCCCCCCCCCCAGGAAACCCTAAAATTCTCCACTGGGGGGGGGGGGGCGGAGAGATCCCCACCGGTTGAGCACCACTGACATACTGGATCCAAAGATACTCATCTGTTATCTCATCTCATCACGTTCCTATTGTACCTTGCGGTGTTGAGGGGAAGTATAAACAACGGGAGAGTACCCGCCCATGGGCTTCATGTTTCGATATTCCCGTGGACTCTGTTATTCCCTGCGTCCATCGTTTACGTGATCGGCCTCTTTCATTGCTTTCATCTGGTCTGTACATCATTGCTTGTTGTGGCATACTGTAAGTTTGTAACCTACTTGTATGAGCAAACCATTTGACTTGCTACCTTCTAATAAAATCTAGCGCAGCTATAACCCACACTTTAGTCCTGATTTCTTCTTTTCTGATCTGATCTGATCTTATCTCTTCTTGCTACATTGAGTATTCTTCTCGAGAATCTCATTTCTGTTGTTGTGATTTTTCTTTTCTCTTTTTCTGTCATTGTCCAGGTTTGACATTGGTAGCATAGAGTTGGTAGGAAGATTGTGTTGTAAAGTGCTTTCTTAGTAGTGATTGATACATGTTCGTTCTTTTGCATTGGTGCCATTTATTCAACGTGTTGGTTTGCCTTATTGAATCTATTCGAGATCTCGTCTTCTGATTTGCCATTTTATGATATTATACTTTCTAGGCACTTGAGAATATTAAATATATGCGCTGGTAAAACGAGTCATTGTTGCTAATATTCTGGAAGTTTCCAGAATAAACACTAAGGCCACCAGTAATAGTATGTATATGGGGCGGGGTGCATTAGATGTCCGTTTTTCCTCGAGATTTGAGAATGTTCAGATTCAAACTCAGTCTTCTGCACATATCGTGGTAGAATTATTTTTCATGGTTATAATTGTATAGATGGATAAAATACACAGAAGATTTATACTGGGACATCAGGGGTAATAAACTAACATTTTATAATACTCAAGATGGGCAAACATACTAAAGGCCGATTTAGAGAAGGCTATTAAACAGATGAGAGAAGAAAAGGTTGCAGGTTCTAACAAGATAAAATCCTTATCCAGCTTTGGCATTGAAACTATCACAGAATTATGTAATCTTATATATAAAAAAGACTTGTGCGTATGTATCTCTGTATGTATTTATGTATCTCTGTCCGTATGGCCTTTATTTGTTCGCGAACGGCCCATCCGATTGAGATGAAATTTTCTACACGCCTTCCTTTCATTCCAGAGCTGACAACTGTGATATTTTGTTAGTGTGAAATCGCCTGCTTACTCAGTATTATTTCATTTTTCATTTTTCATCATAATTTCATATATTTCAGGGGACCTAACTCTGTAAAAGTTATTTCAAGGGGCATAACTTTTCTGTATAACTTATAGTCATATTGTGGCATCGTTTTCAAAGATTTATAAACTCTTTGTCCATAGTTATGTACCGGCATATGAGTTATAATAAATAATGATACAATCTGTAAGGCATTTTCAAAGTTTTCATAAAAATGATGCACAATGCATAACATTGTAACTCATCTTTTTTTGCTTAAGAAGTTACTGTAGTCATGCAGGTGATTAGAAAGAGTTTTCATTAAAAATAATGGATGGTGTGTAGAAGAACGTTCTTTTAAGTTACTTTTTTTGTTGTATGAATTTAATGAAGCCGGACAGGGTCAGGCAGACAGATAGACAGACAGATAGACAGTCGGGAACGGGAACTTATATGACTACTTATATGAATTAAATGAGATGCTCCACATCAGGAGCTGGGAAATGCCGGGCCGGGTCAGACAGACAGACAGACAGACAGACAGACAGACAGACAGACAGACAGACAGACAGTCGGTAACGGGAACGAGAACTTATATGACTACTTATATGAATTAAATGAGATGCTCCCCACCAGGGTCTGGGCGAAGCCGGGCAGGGTCAGCTAGTGATATATATAATACTGGGTACATCCCCAAGGATTTGAAAACATCCATTTTCATCACACTACCGAAGAAGCCGTGATAAAATCCCTATCCAGCTTTGGCGTTGATACTATCACAGTGTTAAACATCTGAGGGACATATGATATGTCACGGAGTCTCCGTGGCGAAGTGTTTGACTCGGGCTCCGATGATTGTGGGTTCGATTCCTGGCCGCGTCCTTCGGTTTCACGAGTGAAATTTTTCGGAGACTACCGTGGGTCGTCGCTAGAGCTACGGAGTTTGTGCTCTGTGTGACGCTTTCCGTGCTGCAGAAAGAGACCGAGCCATATGGGATAAAAGCCGATGCAATGAAGTCGACACACATTATATATATAAACATATATATATATGTAAAAATATATATATGTAAAAATATATATATAAAAAAGAACAAGTACATCAACAGGCTGTCTAAAAACTAAATATGGCAAAATCATAATAGAAAAAGATCAGATTCTACATGTATGGACAGATTATGTGAAAGACCTGTATAATGATAACAGAGAGGAACAGTATGCTATTAGATTTAATAATGAAGGACCAGAAATTGTAAAGATGGAGGTTCAAAATGTTCTTAAGCATATGAAAGCTGGCAAGGCCCCCGGTGCAGATAACATCACAACAGAAATGATTAAAGCTTTAGAAGAATTTGGACTAGAGCAAGGCACTAGACTGCTGAACACGTTATATGATACTGGAGATATACCTTCTGAATTATGTAACTCTGTATTTATTGCAATCCAAAGAAATCAGGAACCTTAGAATGTGATCAACATAGAACAATTAGTATAATGAGTCACATCACAAAGATTTTGTTACGAATTATCATGCAACGAGTGAGGAAGAAAATACAACCTGAAATAGGGGAAGAACAATGTGGGTATGTAGAAGGTAAGGGTACAGTAAATGCTGTGTATATGCTGCGAACGGTTATTGAACGTGCTTTAGAAGTAAACAAGGTGGAAGAAGGTGGTGCTTTAGAAGTAAACAATGGAGGTGCAGTGTTACTCCTGAAGCAGCCTGATACCAATGTATGCGTCATCTCTGGGTGCCATAGAGGTGCGGTTTTACTCCTGAAGCAGCCTGATACCAATGTATGCGTCATCTCTGGGTGCCATAGAGGTGCGGTGTTACTCCTGAAGCAGCCTGATACAAATGTATGCGTCATCTCTGGGTGCCATGGAGGTGCGGTGTTACTCCTGAAGCAGCCTGATACCAATGTATGCGTCATCTCTGGGTGCCATGGAGGTGCGGTGTTACTCCTGAAGCAGCCTGATACCAATGTATGCGTCATCTCTGGGTGCCATGGAGGTGCGGTGTTACTCCTGATGCAACCTGATACATACACGGATTTGAACTAATTGAGTCTTAGTATTTGGAAACTGTAAACATGGCTCCACTTACTGCAGTGGTTCTCAACCTTTTTTGCCCCCTGCACCCCTTCACCATATGTTCAGAATGTCACCCCCCCCCCCTCTTTTCGTATTTCCACCGTATAAATCCCCACCCCCTGCCCCTACACAGTATAGGTAGAAATGGAAGGTAAATTTAATAACCCATACTAGAACATGTCTATACGTCTACATAAAACGTGATTTGCATGTCTACTTACATTACAAAACAAATTTTAGAAGGGCGAGAAGTAAAGAATTAAAATATGGAGGGAAGACAATATCAAGTAATTGGTTCTTGTATTAACGCGATCTTGAAATAATCTTAACCCCCCCCCCCCCAAATCCCCACAGGAAACCCTAAAATTCTCCACTGGGGGGGGGGGGCGGAGAGATCCCCACCGGTTGAGCACCACTGACATACTGGATCCAAAGATACTCATCTGTTATCTCATCTCATCACGTTCCTATTGTACCTTGCGGTGTTGAGGGAAAGTATAAACAACGGGAGAGTACCCGCCCATGGGCTTCATGTTTCGATATTCCCGTGGACTCTGTTATTCCCTGCCACCATCGTTTACGTGATCGGCCTCTTTCATTGCTTTCATCTGGTCTGTACATCATTGCTTGTTGTGGCATACTGTAAGTTTGTAACCTACTTGTATGAGCAAACCTTTTGACTTGCTACCTTCTAATAAAATCTAGCGCAGCTATAACCCACACTTTAGTCCTGATTTCTTCTTTTCTGATCTGATCTGATCTTATCTCTTCTTGCTACATTGAGTATTCTTCTCGAGAATCTCATTTCTGTTGTTGTGATTTTTCTTTTCTCTTTTTCTGTCATTGTCCAGGTTTGACATTGGTAGCATAGAGTTGGTAGGAAGATTGTGTTGTAAAGTGCTTTCTTAGTAGTGATTGATACATGTTCGTTCTTTTGTATTGGTGCCATTTATTCAATGTGTTGGTTTGTCTTATTGAATCTATTCGAGATCTCGTCTTCTGATTTGCCATTTTATGATATTATACTTTCTAGGCACTTGAGAATATTAAAGATATGCGCTGGTAAAACGAGTCATTGTTGCTAATATTCTGGAAGTTTCCAGAATAAACACTAAGGCCACCAGTAATAGTATGTATATGGGGCGGGGTGCATTAGATGTTCGTTTTGCCTCGAGATTTGAGAATGTTCAGATTCAAACTCAGTCTTCTGCACATATCGTGGTAGAATTATTTTTCATGGTTATAATTGTATAGATGGATAAAATACACAGAAGATTTATACTGGGACATCAGGGGTAATAAACTAACATTTTATAATACTCAAGATGGGCAAAGCATACTAAAGGCCGATTTAGAGAAGGCTATTAAACAGATGAGAGAAGAAAAGGTTGCAGGTTCTAACAAGATAAAATCCTTATCCAGCTTTGGCATTGAAACTATCACAGAATTATGTAATGATATATATAATACTGGGTACATCCCCAAGGATTTGAAAACATCCATTTTCATCACACTACCGAAGAAGCCGTGATAAAATCCCTATCCAGCTTTGGCGTTGATACTATCACAGTGTTAAACATCTGAGGGACATATGATATGTCACGGAGTCTCCGTGGCGAAGTGTTTGACTCGGGCTCCGATGATTGTGGGTTCGATTCCTGGCCGCGTCCTTCGGTTTCACGAGTGAAATTTTTCGGAGACTACCGTGGGTCGTCGCTAGAGCTACGGAGTTTGTGCTCTGTGTGACGCTTTCCGTGCTGCAGAAAGAGACCGAGCCATATGGGATAAAAGCCGATGCAATGAAGTCGACACACATTATATATATAAACATATATATATATGTAAAAATATATATATAAAAAAGAACAAGTACATCATCAGGCTGTCTAAAAACTAAAGATGGCAAAATCATAATAGAAAAAGATCAGATTCTACATGTATGGACAGATTATGTGAAAGACCTGTATAATGATAACAGAGAGGAACAGTATGCTATTAGATTTAATAATGAAGGACCAGAAATTTTAAAGATGGAGGTTCAAAATGTTCTTAAGCATATGAAAGCTGGCAAGGCCCCCGGTGCAGATAACATCACAACAGAAATGATTAAAGCTTTAGAAGAATTTGGACTAGAGCAACGCACTAGACTGCTGAACACGTTATATGATACTGGAGATATACCTTCTGAATTATGTAACTCTGTATTTATTGCAATCCCAAAGAAATCAGGAACCTTAGAATGTGATCAAATAGAACAATTAGTATAATGAGTCACATCACAAAGATTTTGTTACTAATTATCATGCAACGAGTGAGGAAGAAAATACAACCTGAAATAGGGGAAGAACAATGTGGGTTTGTAGAAGGAAAGGGTACAGTAAATGCTGTGTATATGCTGCGAACAGTTATTGAACGTGCTTTAGAAGTAAACAAGGATATACATCTTTGCTTTATTGACTACACAAAGGCTTTTGATAGAGTTAGACATGTCAACATTGTGGATATGCTTGCAGATCTACAAATTGATAGGAAAGACATTAGACTTATAAAAAACATATATTGGAAACAACAAGCTGCCATAAGGATTGATAATGAAGTAGGACAATATCAACCTATTAAGAGAGGAGTTAGGCAGGGATGTGTAATGTCTCCAGAACTTTTTTCCCTATACAGTGAAAATATTTTCAGAAATGTAGAAGACCTAAATGGAATCAGCATTGGAGGACGAAACATAAATAACATTAGATATGCAGATGATACAGTATTGATTGCAGACAATGCACAGGATCTGCAACAATTAGTAGACGCTGTTGTTGTACACAGTGAGCAGCTGGGGTTGGAATTAAATTGTAGAAAGACACAGGTTATGGTCGTCACTAGGAAGAACGAAGTACCACAATGTAATATACAAGTAAATGGGAATATTCTTCAACAAGTGAATCGGTTCAATTATCTCGGAAAAGTCATAACATCTGATGGCAGATGCCTTGAAGAGATTAGAACAAGAATCGCCATTGCGAAAGTAGCCTTTAGCAAGGTGAAAAACATTCTGACCAATAAAATGATGTCAATTGAAACGAGAAAAAGAGTGTTGAGGGGATACATAGAGCCTGTTCTTTTGTATGGATGTGAAACTTGGACAATGTGCAGTCAAGCTGAAAAACATCTGATGGCTGCAGAAATGTGGTTTCTGAGGAAAATGCAAAGAATACCATGGACAGATAGAAAAACCAATGACCAAATACTACAAGAGACAAATGAAAATCGTAGATTGATTAGAGAAATTAGACGTAGACAGTCAAAATTTTTTGGACATGTTATGAGAAGAAATGGACTGGAGAATTTAGTGACAGCTGGCAAGATCGAAGGGAACAGACCAAGAGGAAGACCGAGAGGAAAATACCTGGATGGCTTGGCCACATGGCATGGACGAGACAGGAACACTGAGCTGATCCACGACTCTGGTGATCGAGTGAAATGGCGAATCATGACCGCCCACACTTTCCGGCATGGCACATAATTGATTGATTGATATATATATATATATATATATATATATTAATGAGTCATATAACTAAGATACTACTGAAGGTCATACAAGTAAGATTTCACAATAAAATAGACGAGGAAGTTACTGAAGAAGAATGCGGGTTCCGCAAACACAGCGGCATCAGAGAAGCAATAATCTGCTAAAGGATGTTAACTGAAAAATAAATAGAAGTCCATATATATATATATTGATGGACATGTTATGAGAAGAAATGGATTGGAGAATTTGGTGACAACTGGTAAGATCGAGGGGAACAGACCAAGGGGAAGACCTAGAAGCAAGTACCTGGATGGCTTGGCCTTGTGGCATGGTCGAGACAGAAACACGCAGCTGATCCACGACTCTGGTGATCGAGTGAGATGGCAGAACATGAGCTCCCACGCTTACCGGCATGGCACATGATGGATGGATATATATATAGTTTTATAGACTACAAGAAAGCTTTTGATAGAGTACAACATGGACGACTAATTACATGCCTTCAAGATAAAGACGTAGACGGAAAGGATATCAGACTTATTGGTACTTGAAACTTGTACTGGGAACAAGTGGCGTCAATCAGATGCGGAAATAATTATTCGCCGCCTATAGAGATAAAAAGAGGAGTACGGCAGGGATGCGTGTTGTCCCCAAACCTCTTCAGTCTGTATACAGAAAGAATGATAAAACAAGTCGAACAGCCTGGACTTAACATCACTGGAAGAATCATAAACAATCTTTGGTTTGCTGACAGTACAAGCAGAAAGCGAGCAATAGTTACAAAACCTAGTGGAACAAGTAAACAGGAATAGTGCAGAATCTGGCTTGGATATTAACACTCTAAAAACGAAAACTATGAAAATTAAAGTAAGCACTGTCATTCAATAGGATCTTGTTAATGTAAATGCGACAGCGGCCACCCCCCAGGCAACAGCTGTGAGAGGCTGGCTAAACCAGGCGTGGGTAGCCGATATGGTGTCAAACCAAGCGGTAAACAAGGGTATGCCTACCCGGCATATGAAGACGAATTCTGCAGACTGCGCGGAAGAAATCATTCCTGATTCAACGGGCAAGACGGCGTTTACCTGCAAAGCGTTGTGAAACGTATTGAGCACGGCAAGACACGTAGAGCGCCTTGGTCATCCACGGCACCTGTATTCGCCTCCGATCGTCTTGACTTGTCTTGCCACAGGACTCAGATGGACTCAGGTGAGAGAGTGAGGTCGACGAATTGCGCAACTCTTCCTCACTTTAATCCAATTCATCGCCCAAGTCATTCTTCATTCTGTTAATGTAAGCACTTGGTCAAGTGATGGGAAATCCTTGATTGTCTCTTCAATTGATGGATTCTGCACAATTGTTACATTTGAAGATAATGAACTGGGCGTGCCCTATAAAGAGTCATGTATCGAAATCAACAGGATAAACTGTCCGTCCACATCTAAGAGTGGTTCAAACGATGACACTGATAGTAGCAAATCTCCAGAATCAGCATCCACCAGCTCATTATCTTCATCCTCTGCGGAGACTTCTGATGAGAAAACACCCAAAAGATCCCGAAATAGCAAATCTGTGTCTCCTCAAAACGGCAGTGTACCCACGTCAAACAAGAACAGACTTGCCTCAGTTACAGAAAATGTTGCAGTTTCTCAGAATTCAGACCGGGAAATGAGAGTAGAGTCACAGCAACCAGAGTTATCAGATCAAGTTCGTTCAATGGACCTTACAGATGCTAGCAGCCGTAAGGCAGACAGCACTAAAGATATGCCGGAAATTATAAATATCACAGCTGAAAAAGCTAAAGATGAAGAGAAAGAAAAAGATTCCCCAAAGAAGAAGAGAATACAGATTACAACACTGAGCTTGCTAAGCAAGAAGTAGTTACATGGGTTAGGGTTTTTATGTGTTAGCCAATATCATCATTAACATAATCATCACCATCCAGTGGCATCTCCATGATAAAGGCTTGCTGTATTGAGTCTTCATTTTCTAGTCTGATGTCTCATGGTGTACTTTCAGGATTCTTGTAGATCGTCTTCATATTGTCTGACCACATGTAACATTGTGTTGCTCCTGCACGTTGCTTCTTCCAGCATCTAGGAACTGTCTCTTCACAGGTCTGAAGTTCTTGTCTCCCACCAGTACACGTCTTAAGAAGGAACCGTCTCTTCATATGTACCAAGTATTTGCCTGACTCCAGTACATGTCTCAGCCAGGAACTGTATCACTTCCTGTCTCAAGTCCATGTCTCTCTCCAGTACATGTCTCAGCCAGGAACTGTCTCTTCATGTCCCAAGTACATGTCTCATCCAGGAACTGTCTCTTCATGTCTAATGTACTTTTTTTTTTTCGGTCAGTCCTGCCGGCGTAGCTTGAAAGCTCGTCGGTAGGCGTCCAGTGGTTTTGCATGTATCACCTTGTACCGGGAGGGCGCGCTTTAGCGATGCTACTCTTGGCTTGCGTGTGCGTGAACGTCTGTCCTGTCAGTCGCCATGTGCATTTGGGCGCTAGTGAGGCTCAACCGTAAATCGGCACATCTGTTCGCAACTTAGACGAACAAAATCTTCTGTGGGCAGCTTCTCGCCGCATATGTGTGTGGTCTGTTCTGGCGGTCAGTCCGTCTTAGGTGAAGGAAATCTGGTTGATACTATCAGTGCTCATACGCTCATTCGCTTGTCGCTACGTTTGTCTTAAAACTGAAAAATAAAGGAATGACGGAAGGGACGTTTGCACGAGGCTCTCGAGAGCCAATATATACAGGGATAACTGGCCGTGGCAGCCTAACGTCCACTGCATCTGTGTCCGTCTTCCAGTCTTCTTGCCATGCTCGCCACTGGAACCAGATGGACGCAGACGAGAGAGCGGGGACGACGGAGTTGCGCGACCACTACCTCGCTATACAAATCTAAAGCGCAAGTCATTCGTTCCTCATCAAAAGAAGCAGTGTAATGAATGGTCCTCGTCATTCATGACGGACGAACATCAACCAAGAACTGTCTCTTCATGTCTAATGTACTTGTCTCCCTTCAGTACATGTCTCAACCAGGAACTGTCTCTTCATGTCTAATGTACTTGTCTCCCTTAAGTACATGTCTCAACCAGGAACTGTCTCTTCATGTCTAATGTACTTGTCTCCCTTCAGTATATGTCTCAACCAGGAACTGTCTCTTCATGTCTAATGTACTTGTCTCCCTTCAGTACATATCTCAACCAGGATCATGTCTTAAGTACTCATCTCTCTCCAGTGCATGTCTCAACCAGGAACTGTCTCTTTATGTCTAATGTACTTGTCTCCCTTCAGTACATGTCTCAACCAGGAACTGTCTCTTCATGTCTAATGTACATGTCTCCCTTCAGTACATGTCTCAACCAGGAACTGTCTCTTCATGTCTAATGTACTTGTCTCCCTTCAGTACATGTCTCAACCAGGAACTGTCTCTTCATGTCTAATGTACTTATCTCCCTTCAGTACATGTCTCAACCAAGAACTGTCTCTTCATGTCTAATGTACTCGTCTTCTTTTAGTACATGTCTCAACCAAGAACTGTCTCTTCATGTCTAATGTACCTGTCTCCTTTCAGTACATGTCTCAACCAGGAACTGTCTCTTCATGTCTAATGTACTTGTTTCCCTTCAGTACATGTCTCAACCAGGAACTGTCTCTTCATGTCTAATGTACTTGTCTCCCTTCAGTACATGTCTCAACCAAGAGGGGGGTACGGGGTGTCAGGCATTGGTAGAACCTTTGGTAAGGATGACTCTCATGTCCTTTTCAGGACCCATCCCCCACTGGTCCAAACCTGACACCCAGCTCGTGCATGTGGCTCCTAGTAGCTGTCAGCATGCGAAAGCAGCCACCCCCCGGGCAACAGATGTAAGAGGCTGGCTAAACCAGGCATGGGTATCCGATTTGGTGTCAAACCAAGAGGTAAACTAGGGTATGCCTACCCAGCATGTGAAGACAGGATTCGGCAGACTGCGCGGAAGAAATCATTCCTGATTCAACGGGCAAGACGGCGTTTACCTGCAAAGCGTTGTGGAACGTAATGAGCACGGCAAGGCACGTAGAGCGCCCTGGTCATCCACTGCACCTGTATTCGTCTCCAGTCGTCTTGACTTGTCTTGCCACTGGACTCCGATGGACTCAGGCGAGAGAGTGAGGTCGACGAATTGCGCAACTCTTCCTCACTTTAATCCAAGTCATCGCGCAAGTCATTCTTCATCCAACATCATATATCACCTTCAAGCCCTGTGGCGATGGGCGAGCGGCGAAGCGGCAGGCGTGGGTAGGCTGGCAGCCGTAGTCGCAGACCTGCACACAGGCGGCTCAGGCCATATGGTCGTCTTCTACTGACCGGAGCAGCAGTGGGATTCGGCAGCCCCCTGAGCGACTGAGCAGCCCTCTATAGGAACACACTGCTCACCTCCATAGCACGAGGAAGGGGCTAGAAAAGGTGCCCTAAACATTGTCTGCTCCATCACTACCTAACCAGCTAGCCGCGGTTGGTGGTTACCCTTAACTGCGGTCGACTTACAAACAAAGATAAAACAAGCAAAGCTAGAAGAGTAAACCATATCCCCTTACCAATTTGAACTTGGAATGTACGCACCCTACTTGACAGAGACGGCGCGTCGGGTCCAGAGAGACGAACAGCACTGATTGGGAGAGAGCTGGGCAGGTACAACATCGACATTGCAGCCTTGAGCGAGACACGACTTTCAGAAGAAGGCCAAATCTGTGAAATAGGTGCCGGCTACACATTTTTCTGGAGTGGAAGGAAAAGCGAGGAAAGACGCCAATCCGGTGTGGGATTTGTCATTAAGTCGGCCCTGGTCGGCAAATTAGCTGGATTTCCAAAGGCTATAAACGACAGGCTCATGACCATGAAGTTGCCCCTGCTGAATGGAAGGAAGCTTGCAACCATTGTGAGTGTCTACGCACCAACTATGACCAACGAAGATGATGTCAAGAACAAGTTCTATGAGGACCTGCACAATGTATTAACATCCGTTCCCAAAGGAGACAAACTTATACTCCTTGGGGATTTCAATGCCAGAGTAGGCACGGACACCACCTCTTGGAGTGGCATTATTGGAAAGCATGGAGTCGGAAATTGTAACAGCAATGGACTCCGCCTCCTTCAGACATGTGCCGAACATGATCTCCTGATTACGAACACAATTTTCCGTCTCCCCATGAGAAATAGGACATCGTGGATGCACCCTCACTCGAAACACTGGCACCTCATTGACTATGTCATTGTCAGGAGGAGTGACAGACAAGACGTCCGAGTGACAAAATCCATGTGTGGCGCCGAATGTTGGACAGACCATCGTCTCATTGTCTCGAAAATAAACATTCACATCAGGCCACCACGGCGTCCTCAAGGGGTGAAAATGCAAAAAAAGCTAAATGTCACTCGCCTAAACAGCAAGAAAATGCAGAAGTCGTTTGAAAATATGCCGAAAGACCGCCTCAAGCCCAATGTTGCAGCTAAACAGGACACAGAAACAGAATGGAGAGCCCTAAAGGACATAATTTACAACACTGCTATGGAAATCCTGGGACCAGCCCCCCGAAAGCATAAGGACTGGTTTGATGAAAATTCTGAAGACATCAACCAATTGCTGGCCGAGAAACATCTTCTCCTCAAGGCACATTTGAATGACCCAAAGTCAACATAAAAAAAAGATGCCTTCTAGAACATTCAGAGAGTAGTGCAGCAGAAACTTCGGCACATGCGGGACTCCTGGCGGAGCAGCAAAGCTGATGAAATTCAGGGCTTTGCTGACAGACATGATATGAAAAACTTCTACGACTCACTTAAAGCGGTCTATGGTCCTACATCACCAGCAATAGTTCCCCTCCTCAGTGCAGATGGGGGAACATTGATCACCGATAAGAAAGAAATCCTTCAACGCTGGGCAGAGCATTTCAGCAACATCTTAAATGCAACTTCCTTCTTCGATGATGAAACCATCAACTGCCTTCCTCAAGTTCCTACCGATGAGACACTTGATGACCTGCCAACCATAGTGGAAGTAAACAAAGCCATCCAGCAACTTTCCAGCGGCAAGGCACCTGGTCCGAACTCCATCCCGGCAGAGATATACAAGGCAGGTGGGCCGATCCTAACAGAGCAGCTTCACCAAGTCTTTACAAACATATGGGTGAACGAGACCATGCCACAAGATTTCAAGGACGCGTCAATAGTTCACCTTTACAAACGTAAAGGAAACCTCCAATCCTGTGACAACCACCGAGGCATCTCCTTGCTTTCAATTGCAGGGAAGATACTCGCCAGAATTCTTCTCAATCGCCTCACAGCCAATCTCGATCAAGGTCTTCTTCCTGAGAGTCAGTGTGGCTTCAGAAAAGAACGTGGAACTGTTGACATGATTTTTGCTGCAAGGCAGCTGCAAGAGAAATGTCAGGAACAGAACTGCGAAATGTTCTCCACTTTCATTGACCTTACCAAGGCTTTTGATACAGTCAGCAGAGAAGGACTGTGGAAGATTATGGCAAAATATGGCTGTCCACAAAAGTTTGTCCAAATAGTGCGGCTATTTCATGATGGCATGCAGGCAAGAGTACAGGAAAATGGCGAACTGTCTGAACCCTTTCCTGTCACCAATGGAGTGAAGCAAGGATGTGTCCTGGCACCAACACTGTTCAGCCTCATGTTTTCAGCCATGCTGATGAATGCCTTCGAGAACGACGACATTGGAATAGACATCAACTACCGTATGGATGGAAAGTTATTCAATCTCAGAAGGCTGAAAGCTAAAACCAAAATTAACAGCGACACCGTCAGAGAGCTCCTGTTTGCTGATGATTGCGCTCTGTACGCCAACTCAAAGGCGGACATGCAACATAATGTTTCAGCTTTCTCACATGCCTGTGCCAACTTTGGGCTCAATATCAACTAGGAGAAGACTGTAGTTATGTACCAGCCAGCTCCAGGGAATAATCACACTGTGCCGAATATCAAAGTGAATGATCATAGACTAAGTGTTGTGGACAAATTCACCTATCTTGGCAGCACTGTGTCACAAGCTGCCACAATTGATGACGAAGTGAATGCAAGAATCTCCAAGGCCAGTGCGGCCTTTGGCAGACTGTACAAGAATGTATGGGACAGAAATGGAATAAGCCTGCAAACAAAGCTAAAAGTCTACAAAGCAGTTGTATTATCCACACTGCTATATGCTTGTGAAACCTGGACTGTTTATCAGCGACACGCTAGGCAATTAAACCACTTCCACACAGTCTGCCTAAGGAAGCTACTGAAGATTAAATGGCAAGACAAGATTCCAGAGACTGAAGTCCTAGAAAGAGCATCCATGCCCAGTATCCACACTCTACTGATGAAGAATCAGATTCGCTGGGCTGGTCACTTGACTCGCATGCCAGATCACAGGCTCCCTAAACGAATTTTTTACAGCGAACTGCGTTGTGGTAAACGCTCCCAAGGTGGCCAGAGGAAACGCTTTAAAGACACTCTGAAAATTTCACTGAAGACTTTTGGAATTCATCATGACACCTGGGAGGCTGCAGCCAGAGACCCTAATTCGTAGCGTGCATCATTACGCAAGGGTGCAGTCATATGTGAGGCAACCAGGACTGCAAGAGCTGTGAAGAAAAGGCAGGACAGAAAAACCACTGCAGGAAATCCTCCTCCAGAAACGTCAAGCATTCCTTGCCCACATTGTCAAAGAACATTTCTAGCCAAAATAGGCCTTATCAGCCATCTTAGAACCCACGGCTCCATACCTTCAACCCCACTGGATGAAATGAATGGTCATCATCATTCTTGATGGACAGACAACAATGTAAGCACTGTCGTTCAAGGTATCTTGTTCAAATAAGCACTGTCATTCAAGGAGATCGTGTCCAATTAAGCACTGTCCTTCATGGAGATCTTGTTCAAGTAAGCACATCCATTCAATATCTTGTTCAAGTAAGCACTGGTGTTCAATATCTTGTTCAAGTAAGCACTGACATTCAATGAGATCTTGTTCAAGCATGCACTGACATTCACGAAGATCCTGTTAGTCGTGTTAGATAAATAGTAGAGGATGTGAAGACATCAAGTACAGGGCGCTTGGAGCACTACATTCCTGTGGCTGTTTGTCACTACCGTTCAACGGAACGCATAAACTAACCTGTAGTAAATGTAAATCTGTTTTCCCTGTACAGTGAAAGTATTTTCAGAAATATTGAAGATATGGAAGGAATCAACATTGGGGGACGATGCATCAATAATATTAGATATGCAGATGATACAGTCTTGATTGCAGACAATGAACAGGACCTGCAACATTTAGTAGATGCGGTTGTTACACACAGTGAACAACTAGGGTTAGAATTAAATTGTAAAAAGACACAGATTATGGTCGTCACTAGGAAGAACGAAATACCACAATGTAATATACAAGTAAATGGGAATATTCTTCAACAAGTGAATAGGTACAATTATCTCGGAACAGTAATAACATCTGATGGGAGATGCCTTGAAGAGATTAGAACAAGAATCGCCACGGCAAAAGTAGCCTTTAGCAAGATGAAAAACATACTGACCAATAAAAAGATGTCAATTGAAACGAGAAAAAGAGTGTTGAGATGCTACATAGAACCTGTACTATTATATGGATGTGAAGCTTGGACAATGAGCAGTCAGGCTGAAAAACATCTGATGGCTGTAGAAATGTGGTTTCTGAGGAAAATGCAAAGAATACCATGGACAGCCAGAAAGACCAATGAACAAGTTCTTCAAGAAACAAATGAAGATCGTAAACTGATTAGAGACATTAGACGTAGACAGTCACGATTTTTTGGGCATGCTATGAGAAGAAATGATCTGGAGAACTTGGTGACAACTGGTAAGATCGAGGGGAACAGACCAAGGGGAAGACCTAGAAGCAAGTACCTGGATGGTTTGGCCTTGTGGCATGGTCGAGACAGAAATACGGAGATGATCCACGACTCTGGTGATCGAGTGAGATGGCAGAACATGACCGCCCACGCTTACCGGCATGGCATATGATGGATGGATGGAGTAAATGTAGCAGTAATGAAGTCGACTGCGTGTGAAACGCTCACGACACAAAACACACCTGATAGTTTATAGCAGTCCACCCAAGAATTAAGCAGCGGGAAGGTAGGCAGGTACAGACTTCGGACAAATTGACCAGCGCAACACGCAATGTAGAAGCGTCTGTCTGCTATACAGCTGGACAGTGGGCTGTATGAAGAATCAGATTCTTCTGGTCACTTGACTCGCATGCCAGATCACAGGCTCCCTAAACACATTTCTTCCGGCCAGCTACGTTGTGGTAAACGCTCCCACGGAGGTAAGAGAACACGCTTTAAAGACACTGAAGATCTCATTGAAAGCTTTTGGAATTCATCACGACACTTGGGAGACTGCTGCCAAAGACTGAAATTCGTAGCGTACATCACTACACAAGTGTGCAGTCACTTGTGAAGCAAACAGGACTGCAAGAGCTGTGACAAAGGATGGATAGAAACACCACTTCAGGAGATCCTCCTCCTGGAACGTCAAGCATTCTTTTCCCACTCTGTCAAAGAACATTTCGATCCAAAGTAGGCCTTACCAACCATCTTAGAACTCACAGCTCCATACTTTCAAACCCACTCGATGAAATGAATGGTCATTATCATTCTTAACGGACAAACAACAAACAAAAATACTAGGCGGTATGGCCGTAATGGGAGAAATTAACAACAAAGAAGTTGGTATAAGCCTGCCGATCTCGCTTTAAGCAGAAGTGTTTTCAGTGGTTGTTATCCTAATTTATTATTATGTTTGAAATAGCCGGAATCAATGATCATATTATAATTGAGAACGGAATTGTTGTTCCACGTCGGATGACTTGATACAGAAATAGGCTCCTTACCCAAAGAAGACACCATGGAACATACAGTGGAGCATTAGAGATTGAAATTAGAGTTATGGACATTGTAGAAAAGAGAGGTTGATTGCGTGAGCACACAAAACCGAGGGTTGACGCTCAGAAGTAGAATGAGGTGATGATACCGTAGTAGGGATAAGGATTTGATGGGCTAGAACACGAGGCTCGAAAAGAATTGTGTTGGTAGGTTAACTAGAATCAGTTGTTTACTGTTTATGTGTCTACAGTGTCTATGGGTATCCCGTCAGTGGTAATGTTTTGTTTGTCAGAGTATTGACACCCAGACAGTTCGCCAGACAGAAACAGTTGTTTCTTCTTTTACAGAGACGCGCTGACAATATACTGGTAATTATACGATAATTGATGCCTGTCTTTCAGACACATAACAATCTCTTTACTAACTTGTTGCTAATTTGGCGACTATCTAGTCGGTTGTAGTTTACTGTTGTAACATCTGTTCGGTTGATCACGGTCCTACTTGCATAGTAGTGTTATAAGCGTTATTTTGTACAAATATTGACTTCTCTCTCTCTCTCTCTCTCTCTCTCTCTCTCTCTCTCTCTCTCTCTCTCTCTCTCTCTCTCTCTCTCTCTCTCTCTCTCGATATATATATATATATATATATATATATATATATATATATATATATATATATATATAAAACTCTCTATCTCTATCTCTCACTCCCTCTCTATCTATGTCTCTCTCTCCCTCTCTATCTTTCTCTGCGCGGGTTTTGTGTGTGGGTAGGTGCGGGATATGGGAGTGGGCGGGAATATGAGTGTTGGTGTTGGATATGTGGTTGGGGGATGTGGGGGCTGAGTGGTTGGGGTGTGAGGGTGGGTGGTGGAGGATATGTGGATTGGTGAGAGTTGGTAGGTTATGGGATGGGTGGATGATGTGTGTGTGTGTGTGGGTGGGGAGATGTGTGAATGTGAGGGGATGTGTGGGTGGATGCATGCGTGTGTGTCTGGGTTTGTGTGTGGGTTGGTGGGGTGTGTGTGTGTGTGGAGAGATGTGTGGTGGGTGGGAGCTGTGTGGGTGGGGAGATAGTGTATGTGGGCTGTGTGTGGGATGTGTGGGTTGGGGGATGGATGGATGGATGGGGGAATGTATGTGCCAGTGGTATGTGTGTGGGAGACACGCGGATGGATAGGGGATGGGTGAGTGGGTGGGTGGGGGATTTGTCTCATAACATGGTAACATGCATTGTTCTCGTTTACAATATTCATTTGACAATGTTTTTTCCCCTATGTGAATGCACTATGCACTGATGAACGAAAGATGAGTGATTGGAAGGGCCGAATGTAAGACGGGCCTGCGTGCCCAATTTGTTACTCTTTGAAAATGAAGTTCGTTCGTTCGTTCGTTCTCTAGGTCCCCCCCCCCCTCTCTCTCTCTCTTCTCTCCCATTCTCCCTATCCCTCCCTTTATCCCCTACCCCTCCTCTCTCTCTCTCTCTCTCTCTCTCTCTCTCTCTCTCTCTCTCTCTCTCTCTCTCTGTCTCTCTTGCGTCTCTAGTTATTAACCTGTGACCAACTTAGACCAATAGGGGTGTCAAAGTTTCGTCACAGCTTACATGTCTCAATACCTTACAGGTGAAAACTAGATAATTGTGTTCATGACTCATTACCTTACAGGTGTAAGATAGATGGTTGTTTATTTGCTTGCTTGTGTTAACTCCAGCGCGAAGTCCTGTATGCCGGATGAAAACATCCTGTTGTCCAACATCAGTGTGATGTCATTGTCACTTGTCGTCCCTGGGGGAAATTGAGTCAACAAGCACACCGTTAAAATCCTTTTTATTATAATTTGGGACTAATGCCAGACCTTTGTCTACACCCCCCCCCCCCTTTATGTCTTCTTATCACTATCTCTCTCTCTCTCTCTCTCTCTCTCTCTCTCTCTCTCTCTCTCTCTCTCTCTCTCTCTCTCTATCTCTCTCTCTCTCTCTCTTATTCCTTCATAACATACCCCGACAACATTTTCCTCAAACAATTAATAGAATATTTAATGCAGAAAAACTATGTCAGGTGTAGGTAGTGAATGTATATATGTAATATGTGGTGTAGTCTATTGCGTGTGCGAGATAGGACTCTTTATATCTATGTTCCGCATCCCATCTCTCATCCGTATACGGCCATTCGACAACACACCACACATATCTGGATTGATCTCACCCGGGGATGCTTCTCTCCGACTGATTCTGGTTGGCAAAACTATGTCAGGTGTAGGTAGTGAATGTATATATGTAATCTGTGGTGTAGTCTATTGCGTGTGCGAGATAGGACTCTTTATATCTATGTTCCGCATCCCATCTCTCATCCGTATACGGCCATTCGACAACACACCACACATATCTGGATTGATCTCACCCGGGAATGCTTCTCTCCGACTGATTCTGGCCGTATTCCAATATCTTGAAATTTTTCACAGTCTGATCACCACGGAATAATGGGATTACTGTAAGTTCTTGAATTCTACACATTCACAATTCAGGACGTTAATAAAATCAATTGCTGAAAGCACATCAACACTGTCTATCACCACTGTATATATATATATATATATATATATATATATATATATATATATATATATATATATATATATATATATATATATATATATATATATATATATATGTTCGGCACACTGTCGCCAGTTAGTCAAGTAACTATTCTTGAATGCATGGAAACTGTTCGTGAGTTATCCATTTTTCCTGTTTATATTTTTACACTGTTCAAATATCTGTAAGTTATTTCGCTCTGCCTTCAGAGAAGTAAAGTTCTATCCACTGCTTTCTTAGCCTGGATGTTATTTATTTGCAGAGTTCATCTTGTTGCGATTAGTTATCTCGGCACACGAGTAATACTTTTCTATACTCTTAGTTCATATGGTTAGGTAATTTATCTCTGCACAAGTGAAGTGCCTTTTAATCTTCTCAGGGTATGTCAGGAGACTTTTCGTGGAACCTGTTTGAGATAGATAACCATGTGATATCAGCCTGACTCAGACTAATTCTTATGTGAGAGTATACCTCCGGCCATACTCAGACTGTACCGAACGATACTCTGACATAAGACATATGAGTTCATTAGATTCTAGACGATTAGATAAAAGAAGGAAATGGTAACGGCAAAGCCCAGACACCCAGTAGACAACCCTACCAGAATATCCCAGCATAGGTCTATCAGATCGAGTGTACTTATACCACACTCGTCTCAGCCTAAGTTATGTCTCATATTTCTTCTGCCGACACCCTATTCCTACGATCACACACGCCAGTTTACTATGCTAGATTACTAAGCTAAAACTCTATTACCTTATAGTATATATTGTAGTCCAGGAATTGAAACACATAAGCACATAAGCACAATTGCCCCATCGCCTCTAAGCAACTCGGGACAGTGTATTTCTCTTCTTAATAAGGACGAATAGATAAAACACTCCTGCTAGATGGAATAGTTTTTAGCACACTCAACAAAAACCATGTTTCCCAACTATTTATACCTTGGCTCCCATTCTCCGTTCTTTTGATTTTCCTACATCAACAAACGAAATTACCGTTACTTCAAACGTTTTCTGATCGTCTACCGTTTTCTCACATCAAAGGTTTGTGAAATTGCTTTATCGCTCTTGTCCGCTAGTTCCCGTTTTCTCCGCTAGTTTCCGTTTTCTCCGCTCACCGTTTTCTCCGCTCACCGTACATCAAACATTTCCGACCCTTTGATCGAGGACTCCGTTTTTACAACCAAACGATCGTAGCAATCTCGCGCGCCGTTGTATGTCCTCCGAAACATTTAGTCAATGACCCTCACAACCTCATTCATCAGGGCGATGTCCTCCAGTATTATGCGACATTCATACAGGACCTGAGGTTTGCGTGAGTATCCGTTGTCCCATGTCTGACTTATTGGTATGCAGACTGGTGGTTCCTCGCCGTGCAGCCAGACACTCTCCGACTTCGGAGGAAGGTTGTTTATTTGACTCATTACCTTACAGGTGTAAAATAGCTGGTTGTTTATATGGCTCAATACATTATAGGTATAGGATAGATGGTTGTTTATATGACACCATACCTTATTTATTTAAGATAAATGATTGCATGTCTAAATACCTTACAGGTGTGATATCGGTGATTGTGTACATGTCACAATACCTTACAGGTCTAAGATAGATGTTTGTTTATGTAACGGCGCAAAATATGGGTATATCCAAATTCGACCTGTTAAAAATAAAAACATCTGGGCGAGGCGGGAAACGCCACTGAGACAAAGCAACCGGTTAGTGACTTGTCTTGCGTTTGTGTGTGTGTGTGTGTGTGTGTGTGTGTGTGTGTGTGTGTGTGTGTGTGTGTGTGCATATCCTATTTACAGGACATTGCAGTCAGCGCCAGCATTTTTCAGCTGCTGTTGATGTCTTGACAAGTTTACGTTCCGTAGTTTGCCATTGCTTTCTGAACGACCGGCTCACATCTTTCCGTAAGAAATTAATGCGGCGCGATCCGCTGCCGAATCTCGCGCAGCTGTGTTTCGTACGTGGGTATACGGGATTACAAACAGCGTCCTTAACTCCTTCGCCTGGGAGACCGACTGTGCCTTGCGTTTTTTTCCCGCGTTTCCATCCTGTTTCAGGATATTGCGGTTAACACCAGCATCTTTCAGCTGTATGTTGATTCCTAGGCTAGATTACGCTCATCAGCACGCCACGACTTTCTGAGCGACCGGCTCCATACTCTCATAAGTCACTGGCGTGACTCGAACCACTTCTAATTCTCGTCCGCTCACGTTGACTACGAGAGTATTCGGGATTAACGGAGAAAGCTGCTAACCCCTCGGCCAGGCAGCCGGCTGTGTCTTGCGTTAGCCTGGCTAAATCATGCAAACGAAAGTGAGGGAGTTCTGCCCTGCTCTGGCCGGTTGAGGTATGGGAAGTTGTCCCTGTGTGATGTGTGGGAAGTCTGCAATGCACAAAGCCGAGTAGTTGACTGTAGTTTCAGAGCCCTCCTGGAGTTTTGCTAGTATAAAGATTCTTAGATGTTGTGTTTAACTTATGTGTTTGTAGTGTCTTGTTGTCAGCGTCAAAATTATTTTGTGTATCACGTTCTAACTAGCTTTGGGGTGTATGTCTCTGACTTTGGTACTTGGGGTACCTTATCCACTTGGCCGAGTGTAGCAGAGGTCTGGTTATGTGTTACAGGCTACCGTTATGTTGATGTTTGATGTCTGCTGTATTGGGTTTTATGTCTCAATGTTTTGAATAAGCATTGTTTGTACCTGAGCTGTAGAATTTGATTAATACAGTTCTATTGTTGAATTGTTCTCTATTTGTTTGTCTATTCTCTATAAGTTTAGTTAATACAGTCACTATTGCTACCACAGCCTGATAGTTCAATCTAATGTCTGGTGTTACAGGTAAACTATATTGTGGTTCCCTGTCTGACGAGTCCTGAATCTTCTTATTCTTATTCTACCCCTTTCTTGCTACTCGAGGGCGTGAGTGGTTCTCTCTTCTTCACTCTTTTCTCCTCTTTGGCCCGAACGCGGTCAGCGTTGCTCTCTAACTCTTATCACCGTAGCTAAAGTTCTTCTTGTTTTGGTTTTCCCCTCGGCTTCATTTGTATGACTCAATTCCTTAAGGTATAAGATAGATGGTTGTTTATATGACTCAATACTTTACACGTGTAAGATTATTGTTTACATGTCTCAATACCTTACTGAATGTTAGATGATTGTGTATACGTCTCAATACCATACAGGTGTTAAATAATTGTGTACATGTCTCAATATCTTACAGGTATAAGATAAATGATTTTGTTCATGTCTCAGTACCTTACATGTGTAAGATGATTGTGTACATGTCTCGATACGTTACATGCGTAATATGATTGTGTATATGCCCCAATAGCTTACATGTGTAAGATAATTGTGTACATGTCTCAATATGTTGCAGGTGTAAGATAGACGATTGTGTACACGACTCAATATCTTACAGGTATAAGATAGATGATTCTGTACATGACCTTACACGGGGCAGATGGTTGTGTGTGTAACAAAATCAGCCACTCTCAAGTCTGCTCTGTTGAAATCCGGCATTGTTCCATATAGAATATTAATATATGATCTGTGATAGGGTATATATAATGGTATGAACTAACTTGGTTTACTCTTTCACGCGTGTACATCTGTAGAATAGGGAATATCCATTTGACTTTCTATTCTGGACGGCCTTTCTGGCACTATTATTAACCAAATATGGTGTGACATCATACGGGTTTCTAGGCTCCCAGTCCGGTAGTAGCTTCAAGATCCCAACAGGTGATGGTCGGTCCAACGGTTTGGAGTTTATTCTGGTAAAGATATTATCATTGCTGAAAGAAGGTCCTGATCTATCTTACAACCTGTTGATATAGTGAGGTCAGACTATAGCCTCTGATCCTAGTTTGTGGTCTCGGTAGGAAAATCATTTTCATAAATGTATGAAAATATTTTCGTTGCATTTATGTCCTTGTAGGTCAACTGTCTGTTTGGACTGGGGTAAAAATGGCTACCATTTCTTCGGGATTTTAGTCAGATAGTTATCGTTAGATTTTAAAGGTCCTGAAGCTTGGGTAGACAATCACTACGAAACCCTTGAAATATATCTCAGCAAGCGAATAGAAATCGTTTGAACCCTTTCTCTGGGGTTAAGTGAACTTCATCTGTCCACCAACCTGTGGCGTGCCGTAACCTGGAGTGTACAACGTAATGTGTTCCTTGACGTACTTAGTTCGCCATAATCCTTATTTTCTGCGAGGGATGATTCGGAGAGAAGGATGAAGTACCATCACTGTCATGATTCTATTTAGGATTCTTATTGAAAGCTATGAATCATCATAGGGAATTTTCCATAGGAAACTATCTAGTGTTAGGAGGAATGGGGTCTGATTGTAGCAGATCTTCTGTTGATAAAGAGGTGTAGATGGGAGATAGTGAAGAAGTGCTGCGGACTGACGTTAGGATATGGCTGGGAGTGCTCACCGGGTTATCCTTTCTGCCTATTTCAGATTCCCCCTGTGATTTGTCGGTTGGATGTTTGCCTGAACGAAGATCAATACATATCTACATATCCATAAAGTGAGAGAAGAAAACCAGGCTCAATGTACACCTGGACGAATTTAGGATTACCGAGTTGTGAATACATTAATCCTGCTGAAACTCAAAGTTGACTGTGTCTTCATACATGATCGTCACCAAGAAACAGGAAAGGATGCCCTAACTGTGACAATGTTATTATTCTCCAACGTTTGAACACCCGCATACATTCATGTACATCAGTCAACTCGGTAGACCTTCTCATGACGAGCTCTGCAGCCACACACCAGCACATCTAGTTCTGAAAAAAAGTCGCTTAAAAGTCGACAGGGTCGACTTCATTGCACCGGGTTTCGTCCCATATGGCTCGGTCTCTTTCCGCAGCGCGGATAGCGTCGCACAAAGCACGAACTCAGTAGCTCTAGCGACGACCCACAAAAGTGTCGTCCCTGGAGTGAGGAGAGTCAACACCCACATTATAATTTTTCTTTCCTAACAAATATCCTGGTGAATCCACCAGCTTCCGTCCAACACACTCCATCAACCCATGGACACCTTTTCCTATCACTCTCTCACTGTCGTACTATGCCCCTCTCATACTTCCCCAACGCAACATATTCAACAACTCTTGCTTCTACAAATTAATACAGATTAATTTATTAAAAGAAAAGTGTAACGTATATGAGACGTGTATGCGAAGAAAATGTGTGATGTGTTCTATAATGTGTGTAGGATCGGACTCTCAGATAATAGCATAGTCAGTTCATCCTTGCAAGGACACACCACAGCACGTTAAGTCAGAACAAGTCCACCTCACCCGGTACTGTAGCCTATCTCTCCTGCCGGACACCGACTGTCATCTGTAGCTACCTGGTAATCCATCTTCATGATCATCCGAAATAGATACTGTTTGTAAATTACAGTTGATCATGGACTGGTTGCCCAATGCACATAATTTCCTATCGTTCTTAAAGAATGCACAAATCCTTTGTAGTGAGTATTTAGGTATCACTGTTATTGTTAATATACTTGAACCTAACTAGTGTCTATCTAGGTTCAGGTATCATGTCTTTTGAACTATTTCACTAGAATATATCACACCATGTGACTATTATATTTTAATGTTCTTGTTTAGGTATTAATGTTCTTATGATGTGTGTTGCATCAACAATCATCACCCATCTTAGGTGAACCTTAACACGCAGGAATCGTTTTATTGGTTGGCTCTTCTGAGTCATGTTATGGTGAACCCTCCTGATTATGAGTCCAGCGTAAACATAATACCATCTTTCTTCTCGGACGTTATTCCTTTTTAGTAAGAAACATTTGAGTGTCCAACTGGTGTTATGTCTAATTGAAGTTGCAATTCATCAAACCCAGTGTTGAACTTCCTCGTAACTGGTATGGAACCTGTGAGAGAAACAACACATCTTGTGATAGTACTAGTCACTGATCCTACCGGCTGAGTGTAAGCCTATTGCCTTGCTCAGTTATTTAACAGCTAACTAAACTCTGTCATAGAGCATATTAGCTCCTCACCTACGTCCGAATCAGGCGATGACAAGGAAAGACCCATAAACCGAGTGCACAACTTCAGTGGGCAAACCATTGAAAGATTCCCCCATTGGACACTTTCCCCATCTTAAATCTCTCCAATTATCACTCCTCTATCCTATTCATCCTAGCAGAGCCAATTATCACTTCACTACTCTAACTAGTTTTCAACTAACAGTGCTAATCATCACACTCTAGTTTTAACAAGACTAATGCCTATATTAATTAGTCCTAAATAGACTATATTGACTACCTAATGCAAAACCGCCTCATTCCGGGATGGCTGCAACACTTTGCCATAACGACACATGCTAGTTAATTTTAAATTAATCTAACACTGTAGAGCTCTCCCACAAACACGTCCATCCTATTCCACGGTTTTGGTCAACACTCATTGTCCCCAAATCAGGTTTTTCAAACAGCCTAAAATTGGTCACGTGACGGTATTCTTTATGTCCACACAGGTGTTATTTGGGCATATCATCCATTGTCAAGAGTCTATCCTCCCTGGCTTAATCAATGTCAGAATTGTCATCACTTGTTTTGACTTCCACAACAAGCTAGCGAGTTCCTGTATGCTCCCAACAACGGGTTTCCACACAAACCGCCAATCTTCTGTCGAGTGGTGACAACCACAGCCGTCATTTCGCTTGATGTCCGGAAACTCTCAATGACAGACGGACTGTTTTCTCCCGAGCTGAGTACTTCCGCTTAAATCCGACCTGTTTATGAACTGTCAAAGTGGTGTATAGATTTATCTCACTCACTTCCAAATGTTCCCATTTTGTCGACCCCACGTAAACACGTGCAGCTGTAACTTTTGACCGTCCTGGGGATTTTGACATCCAATTTGTTTTTTTCTGTTAGTTAAAATAGTTTTGGCTTTGCAGATAGGCCGGTTAATCAGAAAGTCTCTATAGTAATCAACTGGTTAAACGCGGTGTTTTATTTTTGTGACATAGCCGCCCTCTTAAGAGAGTAGTCCATCTCACTCTTCTCCACCGTAAGTTTAATCCAGATGTTTCATTCCTCTTCTTAAGGAGCTGGGTGTCTTGACAAGAAGTCCGCTCCAACATTTTCCTTCCCAGGAATGTACTCCACTGTGAAATTATAGGGTTGAAGTAACAACGACCACCGCATCAAACGGGCGTTGAGCTTCTGAGAAGTAGCCAGGAACATCAGGGGCTGATGAGCCGACTGGACTCGAAACTTAACTCAATACAAATATGGCTGGAATTTTTGCACTGCCCATACGAGGGACAAGCACTCTCTCTCGACGGTTGAATAATTCCTCTCCGCCTGGAGAAGTTTCTTGCGTGCGTATGCCACAGGTTTCAAAACCGAAGCATCGTCTTTTCCTTCCTGTAACAAGGCTGCCCCAATCCCAATCGCATCCGTTCTCAACACAAATGGTTTGGAAAGGTCCGGGAGCTGTAATACAGGTTTGCTGACCAAGGCCTCCTTTAACTGACTATAGGCAGTCTCACATTCTGGTGTCCAAATGATTTGGTCTCCGAAAAATTTCACTCGTTAACCGAAGGACGCGGCCCGGAATCGAACCCACAACCTTCGGAGCCAGAGTCAAACGGCTTGGCCACTTCGCCACGGAGACTAGTTCTGAAATTATACACGAAGGGATCCTTACGGATAGGATACCCACAATTCTCCTTGCCAGTGTCAACTCTTCTCTGAATTAAACAGAGATTATTTTACCTTTGACATTGTCTGTGACAGTTCATTGTGCGAGAGAGAATGCAATTCTATCAGTGTGTCCTACATTTTTGATTCAGATCTGGGTGTATGTGTGTGTTATGAAATATCTGTCTATCTGACTCTGTAATCGTCAATGAGCAGCACTTCCCTAGGTGTTACCATTGTGTTATTGTTCGCTGAGAGAGAGAGAGAGAGAGAGAGAGAGAGAGAGAGAGAGAGAGAGAGAGAGAGAGAGAGAGAGAGAGAGAGAGAGAGAGATCGGGAATAAATACCCCACTATCCGGACCCTTTGCACGGGATCTTCTTGGATCTAGGTGCAGTGTACATGTCTCAATACCGTACAGGTTAAGATAATTGTGTTCGTGACTCAATACCTTACATAGCACAGATGATTGTGTATAAGACTCAATACCTTACATGGCACAGATGATTGTGTACAAGACTCAATACCTTACATGGTACAGATGATTGTGTATAAGACTCAATACCTTACATGGCACAGATGATTGTGTACAAGACTCAATACCTTACATGGCACAGATGATTGTGTACAAGACTCAATACCTTACATGGCACAGATGATTGTGTACATGACTCAATACCTTAAATGGGGCACATGATTGTGTACATGACTCAATACCTTACATGGCACAGATGATTGTGTACAAGACTCAATACCTTACATGGCACAGATGGTTGTGTTCATGACTCAATACCTTACAGAGGACAAATGATTGTGTACATGACTCAATACCTTACATGGGACACATGATTGTGTACATGACTCAAGATCTTACATGGGACAAATGATTATGTACATGACTCAATATCTTACATGGGACAAATGATTATGTACATGACTCAATATCTTTCATGGGACACATGATTGTGTACATGACTCAATACCTTACAGGAGACAGATGATTATGTACATGACTCAATATCTTACATGGGACAGATGGGCGTGTACATGACTCAATAACTTACAGGAGACATATTATTGTGTATATGTTGTTGCAGGGAGGGACCATATGATCTGGGCGACAGGCAGGACTCCGATGTAAACATAATTTCCACCAACATTGATGCACTTATCCTATCGTTTTACCAGTCCTCCCAAACCGGCTGCATATAACTGCGTGCTCTTTTTTCTAAACCACGTTTTAACTTCACATTCAACTTCGGCGTCATTCGCGAAATATCTTCCGCCAAGGTGGGTTTTCAGTGGACCGAAAAGGTGGACATCGCTAGGGGCTAAGTCGGTGTACGGTGAATTTTCCAGAACTTCTCACTTTAGTTGGCTAATTTTATCCTGAGTTAATCCAGCCGTATGTGGTCTGGCATTGTCATGAAGAAGCAACACTCCTCTAGCCAGCAGTCCTGGAGGTTTTCTTCGAATTGCATCATGAAGCATCGATAGAACTTCACAGTACGATTCAGAATTCACATTGTCACCTTTCTTCTTGAAATTGGTTAAAAGCACTCCTTGACAATCCCAGAACACTTTCAACATAACCTTACCTGCTGATGACGTAACCTTGCATTTTTGGACACAAGACGAAGAAGGATGTTTCCATTGCATTGAAGTACGCTTTGATTCGGGCTGGTAGTGATGCACCCATGATTCGTCCCAAATAACAGTCATGTTCAGCATGTCTTCTCCTTCATCTTCGTATCGACAGATACGGGGTAGAAGAATTAACAGGGGATAACTGAGACATCCTAAAGCAAGACTACTTGAATGCTCAGTCACTTTGCTTGATTGCCTTAGTCTTACGCACTACCTCCTTTATTAGTTGGGGTTCGCTGCACGACTCCTTATCGACAGTTGATTGTCATATGTCCAATAGGTGTGTAGGATGTATTATTGTTTGCCTGTTCTTAGATATCTAGGAAACCATCCTGGTTGCCCAGGACTTCCCCTCAATGTTATTAAGGCATTAGGCACACGTAGTTAACACATTAACACATCTGAGTCACTCCAAGTTTACAACCCTGTACATTTTGTAATGCCTCTTTTCACACCAAGATTTGTATACTTGGTTTATTCCAATGGACAAACAGTCTTTGGATGTATCTACTTCTGGAATTTTTTTTTCCACCTTGTATCACCATGTCATACAATGTATAACCCAGCAATAGAGATCTATTGACTCTTTGTTTTCGCTACACAGTAGCAGATAGGAACTATGTCTTGTCCCTATTCTGTCACTCTGACACACACCACAGACACACACAACGCCAGCTCTCAGATACTTGACGATTACCAAAATAATGAGAGCTATGCGACTGTTTGTTTTCCTGCAAGGAGCCTCGCTGTTGCTATTGCTGAAACCGGGAAGACGGTTTTCGAAAGCGGATTCACCTTGAGTGGAAACGGAGCATATAATCCGGTGGAGCATCAAGTACCTGGGTGGACCTTGATGCCTCGAAGTGCCTACACCGGCAACCGTCGAGGTATCAACTCGTAATAATGCAAAACAAAAAAGAAGGACGAGGAATTAAACTTGCGTCCTTACCTTGAATACAATGATAATCAACGGCAAAAGTCAAGATATCAAAACGCTACCAGAAGTTTATTCCGTAGCAGACATGTGAACATTAAACTCACGCAGACCTGTAGGTTGACCCCTATAGACAGGGTCGGCACCTACTTTACTAATCCACCGATGAGTGTCCAGTCTACTGCGCTCTGCTTGACGCCCTGATCCACTGATTCCATTTAAGCTGTAATTCCACTCTATGTTTTTCCGCCCGGTACTTCACTGCCGTATCATCATCAACAGATCCCTCTCCTGATTCATAGCTGTCTCACGCTCATATCATCGCGTCCAGAGGTCACCTCACACAGATCCTTTTAAAACACGTCCTTGTTCGAAATCACAATCACAGCGTCTCCCGTTGCTGTCCAATTACGTTGTCCACAATCTCCTTGGATTCCTTTGTTGACGTCCACTTTCGTGTCCGAGTGGGGAATTCCCATTTTCTAATTTATACTTTTCGTGGTGGGTCGTGCCGCCGTATGGCATAATGCCCCCTCCCAGATAAAAAAAAATGTGTAACATTTTTTTCCCTTTTAACTATATGTGTATAAATATATTGTATAATCACAACTAACTACAACTATAATAACAATAGACTAATACTTGGTTGTCCCCCTTATCTACCCTAAAAAAATATAAAGTTATACGACGGGCACGCCCACCTGTCCAAACCCCACGTTGGACGTCGTGTGGCTGATCATGGGGAATCAGACCAACTAATAAACATATTAGTCCCTATCTTGTCTTAATAGACAAGTGTGTCCTAGCTCTAGGTACTACCATGAGTTTCGGACGAGGGTAATAATGGGGTTTCCAAGTAGATCATTCTCATTGTTGATTATCGTTGCTGTTATTATTGTATACTCCATATATTTTCCTTCTTACAATTTTTTCATCTGTGGGTAGGGTGACATGTGCTCCACGAGAATCCTCAGAAATATTTTTACTTTTGTGGATACGTTGAGAATGATGACTGATTATTATGGATCTTAATGTGATAATGACACGCAATACAATTAATTCAACTAGAGATTCATTCTAATGACTTAAACCTTATAATCAAATACTTTCCCGAACAATTATTAATTAACCCAAAACCATACTATAATATTTCAATTAATTAATACCTAATTAACTAACATTTGTTATTTAACCACAGAATCATAACATTTAAATTAAAATGTTCACTTTTCACAATTTTCACTGTCACAGTTACAAATACAATACTTGTGCGCTCGACTCCATGTCAGAATAGTTACTGTTTGACCAACTGATCGATCACACATTGAGTAGATAACTCCTATGGCGTAGTTATTCCTTCATACACTCTGTCAATATGGAAATATTGCCACCATGTGTATCCATATTTAACTAAATCACATCTTACATTACATTATATATTTTTGTCAATTAATGTAACATTGTTATTCAACAAGGTGCGTTTTGAATTTATGTTTATTAAATTTTCTAACACTCATAAAAGAACAGAACATTAAATATAATTTAAAGAACTTATAACATAAATCTGTTCCCTTATTAATTATAATCGACTGAGAATGTCTCTGATTGAATGATTAAAATCTTGCAGACATTGAGTTGTGAAGAATCATACCTATTAAAGATTCAAGACATCTAAAAAAAAAAAAAATTAAATCAGGAATATAATATTCAACAAGAATAAATATTGAAATCAAATAATATTCATATAAATTTAGTAATGTTCTCTATTATAGACATAATTATCAAAGAATAAAGAATCGAACTATTTCTAACATGAATTATAGAATTATTAGATAGTGTGAACAATTCTGACAAGTGATACCTTGTATAACTAAATAATAAGACCTAAGACTCTAATGTGTCTATTATGTGTTGATTTGACCCTAACCTTTCATCCCATTTTATTTTCCTTTATTCTTTTATTCATTAATTTTCTTTCTTTCTTTCTTTCTTTCAAATCTGTAAAATCTCTCTTCTGCACTCATGCCAATATTTGTACATTGTAACTTTGTTGACTTGAACATTGTCATAGTTTTCACTTGTATATATATTGACAATAGAGTATGTTTGATTAATTTATAGCAGACAAAAGCCAAGTAAATAAAGTATGCATTAACCAATGCATTTTGTTTATTGTAATTTTGTTTGTTATTATTGGCTTGTGTGTAAATTTTCTTGAGTGATTGAATGACTGTATTTTTATTCGCAATATCATTAATATATGCCTTTGTTTGTGAGGCTGTGTTTGTGACTATGGATGTAACCTGATATAAGGTCAATTTAAGCCAACTCAACATGTTTGTCATAAATATGGTTACAACATCCCATTTTATCTGTTGTTTGTAACTATTGTGTTTAACTTTTGTTCTATTTTTGTGTGCCACACTGTTGTTATTACCAGTCAGTTGAACTTTTAATGAATGTGTAATTCTTTCTTCTTGTGATACGTGGGTATGTTGGTCAGTAAGCACGACTGTATGATAGAAAACTTGCTTATAAACTCTCACGAGAGTACAATGAACTTGCACTCCGCCCTTGGATCACGTGATCCGTGACCAACCCATGCGTAATCGTAATTGGTTAAGGCGTGTACGTTGACCCTTGATGCAATGTAACAGACTTATTCTGATGCTAGGCTGGACGATGAGTGTTTGATGCGGGCCTCGGAAGTAAATCCTCCAATGAACGTCGAGTTCAGTTATGCATGACTCACTTTCGTATCACGCTCGAAATACTTCCTGTCGATTCGACTCGTGTTAATGTAGTGTCCCGTCGAATTTTTATGTGGTAATGAATAGATTACAGCTCCAATGTCCGGATACACCATCCATAATGTCCCATGTATAATGTAGACAATAATATTTTGTGACGCAACTTCGTGTCCGTTGATGCTAGTGAGGTGTCATTCTAGTATAATAAACTGTCACCGTGAGATAAGTGAAATGCTGTTTCAGGAATTAAAAAGTCAGTGATACTGACGGCGATGACTGAAATGTCGTTGTTAATTCCTTGACTCACTTGGTATTGTAGCGCACCGTGTACAAAGTAAAATTCCTGCGTCTAGTATCCTATACCGGCATCATAATCCCTCGAGCAGCCATTGTTGACATCGTGAATGTGGCGTAAGTGAATATTGTGAAGAGCAGTATCAGTGAGGAACAATGTCCTGAGAGGGTTTTGTGGAGATCAATCAATATGAGGTAATATCCACAGATTATAATACTGTACCTCCGGAATTCACTGGTGACCCATGTTCCTCACAGTTGTCATATTCGGTATGATAATGTGGAGTAGTATACAACAATTAACACAGCAATCTATTAATAGTTTAATGTGACAGCGCAGTGTTTATTACGAGCTCACTGCCTACTATAATTGCTTTCAGCCTCCTCCCTGTCGACTATATACTCAAACAAATCATATGACTTGTCTCCACTGTCCATGTTTTGCTCCATGATAATATTAACGGTATTAATGTCATGGATTCTCATTAAATATAATGTTCTTCTAATATTTATAGAGTCTAATATGTTAGTAATGTTCGTAAAATAACGAATGTCTTTCCGCTAGAGTAAACTATACTTGCAGATCGGTAGTACACTCCATCCTATGTGGAATAGTCCAACGATAAATGTGATAATAATCCCGAATCATGACGAACTTCATAAATTCCGCAGATTGTTTAGCATAAGGTCACTTTTGAGCAGTTGTAATCAAATTGGTGAGCAAATCATCAATTCTCGAATGTACAGTGTCCATCGTTGTGTTATCGTACAATATTGTGGTGTAGACTTGTGGCAGCGCGGTGTTTCTTTAGATCTTATGGCCTACTCATATCACCATAGTTACTTTCCATATCGACCATGGTGTCGAATGTTTCGGATATCTCATATCTATGTACTATCTTCCTTTCTTAAGTAGAACTGTAGTCGTACCCGTACATTCTTTCAAAACACAATAATGTTCTTAAATATGCTGGAATATTTCTAAATGTCATTTGTTACAAATATATTATAGCGCTGTGGCTTGTTATATATCGTGCAGTTTCGCGCGTATGGTGCGACTATTATATTTCTACTGCACTTCTACGTAATGTTGTTCTTACGTCCTGATATGTTAATTCTCATTGCACTGTTCTTATGAAATATAACCTTCCAACTTACTGTTGTGACTTGCAAACTGTATGATCTTCCCAGTTTACCTATTCCTGCTCTTCTCCATTTTTGTGACGTGGAGTTTTCGTGCGTTCTTTCTTTCTGTGTAACTATTATACTGTTATTGCAATTCTTATACGCAACGGTGTTATTACAGTACTACTTTCTCACTGTCTTGACATGTTATGCCTCGAAGTGCCTACACCGGCAACCGTCGAGGTATCAACTCGTAATAATGCAAAACAGCAAAGAAGGACGAGGAATTAAACTTGCGTCCTTACCTTGAATACAATGATAATCAACGGCAAAAGTCAAGATATCAAAACGCTACCAGAAGTTTATTCCGTAGCAGACATGTGAACATTAAACTCACGCAGACCTGTAGGTTGACCCCTATAGACAGGGTCGGCACCTACTTTACTAATCCACCGATGAGTGTCCAGTCTACTGCGCTCTGCTTGACGCCCTGATCCACTGATTCCATTTAAGCTGTAATTCCACTCTAGGTTTTTCCGCCCGGTTACTTCACTGCCGTATCATCATCAACAGATCCCTCTCCTGATTCATAGCTGTCTCACGCTCATATCATCGCGTCCAGAGGTCACCTCACACAGATCCTTTTAAAACACGTCCTTGTTCGAAATCACAATCACAGCGTCTCCCGTTGCTGTCCAATTACGTTGTCCACATTCTCCTTGGATTCCTTTGTTGACGTCCACTTTCGTGTCCGAGTGGGGAATTCCCATTTTCTAATTTATACTTTTCGTGGTGGGTCGTGCCGCCGTATGGCACTTGACCCCCACACTACAGTAGAATCAAGTCATTGTATGTCAAGAGACCAGATCATGACCTATCAGGTCAATTCGTCCCATAGTGTGGTATGCGAGCATATGTGTCTGTAAATGTGTGCGTGATAACTGCTTAACCAGATAGGAACCACAATTTGCTTTTGTACCATTATAATTTTGTATCATTTATAATCTAGATCATTGGTTGAACTCAGAACTTTGTTATTCTTTCCTTTTTTTTAAATTAAAAGAACATATTATTGTTTTATACTAGTACCCACGTACTCCACTCTTGATTCTTGGAGCGCAAGGTGTGCAAGTGAGTGCGTGATCAGTCAATAAGTGTAGTATTCAACAGGGGGCTTACCACTAAGACAAGGGAAACCGACCAGATAACCATAGACACTCGTGTTAGGTCTTCCTACATACACGAGTGTTCTTCACCTTCTGTCCTTTGTCTCCTAAGTGAATCCCAGTCTCTTCTATCGGGATCATCCCTTTAGACATTCTTATAACAAGCCATAATTTATAGAGACTGTCGGCGAGCTCTTGGATAGGGATTTCTCTCTATTTTAGTTGTACCACTTTAACGGTCAGCAACACAAGGACAGATGTATGTATGTAGTGACTGTACCTACACAAAGAAATGTGTATGTGTTTAGCAACTATACCACCACACAGAAAGTTGTATATGTATAGCAAGTATACCATCAGAAACATACAAGTGTGCACAAGTCTATAATTCAAGCAAGAATCACAGAAAATATAACACGTAGATCAGACGACTTTTTCAGACAAGCATTTATTTCCACAATGTATTTGTGTCTCCAAGAGACACCACATCAGGTCTCTTTTAAGCTCCAGACTAGGCGTGACTGTCAGCTGTCTATCGTCTGCCCCACGTGTACCTAAGTGTTCCACCGACTCCCCAGTTTCCACCCCCACTGTAGTAACCATTGACACCCAGGCTCCACTCTGCACAAAAACAACAAAGAGAACAATGGTGTGCATTTGGTTCAACGAAAGACTCTGAAATCGTATGAAGAATGAACTAAACACGGACAAGATTAGTATACATTCTAGCGGTCTTTCTCAACAATCGTCAACTACTGGTGCGCAGTACCAGGAAATACGGTTCTCTCGGGACACGGTCGGTTGTTTCAAGCAGGTGCGATCATGAAAACCAAAACACAACAAATGAGTAGTCAGATGTAAACAATGTCTAGCACAGTGGTTCTCAACCGGTGGGGAATACCATCCCCCCAGCTCCCCAGGGAGAATTTTAGGGTTTCCTGGGGGGGGGGGGATTAAGACCACAAATTGGCAGACTCAAACTGGCTTCAGGACCACATAAAACTCGATCGTCCCCCTTTCTTAAAATATGTGTGATCGTGTGGATATATATATATATATATATATATATATATATATATATATGTGTGTGTGTGTGTGTGTGTGTGTGTGTGTGTGTATGTGTGTGTATGAGTGTGTGTAAAAGGGCGGGGGGGTTTAGTAAATGATATTTTGGAAAAGGGGGGGGGCGGCGAAATGACATACTGAACATACGGTGGAAGGGTGCATGGGCGAAAAAAGGTTGAGAACCACTGAAGACTGACACCTGGTATAGCCAGGACAAGGGACTTGTACGAATGATTGAAACAATATTGTGTGTTTGTGAAAGTGTCTGGCTTGTGCAATACGTGATGTCAAACTGCTGGTGCACACATCCGAAATACACACCAGTGTACCACAATACACCCGCTAACACAGCTACCAAGCAGCCGGCCACAATTACAGAATGCATCTCCCTTCTCACCGCCTCCCGCCAGTCTTGATTTCCGGCATAAATAGACACACATAGTGTTTATTTCTTGATTTCCGGCAGAACATATCTTATTCACGCCACATAAGAGATGACCCATCCCTGTAACAGTTGTAAATCAAACGAGCTTTATAACTCTAGCTAAACGACGGGTGGCCAAATGGTAATGCCGCCTGGCTGTGAAGGTCGTTGGATCGTTTCGAGGCTGCGTCGTTCTGTATCACTAATGCAATATTTCGAGAGAGCTACGGGGCTCGTCGTTGGGGTTAGGAATGCTTTCGGCAGGTGGCTTGCCGCTCTACGGCGAATGACTGAGTCATTTTGGTAAAACGCGATGCCATGATCCTCTCGCCTTTAACCTTTGACACGTTTATATCAACGGTACCGACCACGTACAACTCATTTTTGTTCAGTCTCATATCATCATTGCTCTCAGACACTATGACATTTGTGGACGCCAATAGAAATTGTAAACAATAAAGAATAGCACCAAACTTAGAATATTGAATTCCAGTGCACGGACAGCAATGCTATATAGATCAGAGAGCTACTACAAGCATTTCAAACCAAATACAGACATTCACTAACTGAGCCTGCACAGAATAGAGAGTCTAGAATAGTCTGATGACATCGGCTACGCGGAGCTCATGGAGAGAGCTAAATAAATACCAGGAGTCAAGAGATGAGGTCAAGACCTTCATGTCGTCTAGGATCATCACTGAGACTACACCCATACCGCATACCTGGACACACCTTCTTATGGAAATAGTGGGGAGCAAAGACACAAAGAGAAGAAAAATAAAGACAGGTATGAATAATATGGGGAGCTCATAGACAGAGATGCAGCAGATAAAAAACACAATAAGACTGTTCGTTGTTTGAAGGAGTATGACCCAGTGGGAGATAAAGGGCACACTGGGTGCCCTGTGTCCGGCATCAGTCTCACACGCTGAACGTGTGCAATGTTATTTCCTGATCCAATATATAGTGATGTAATTTGAGGATGCCCATCTCCCCGACGTAGCGGTTAAGGACGTTGTTTGTAATCCCGTATACTTTCGTACGAAACAGCTGCGCGAGATTCGGCAGCGAATCGCGTCGCGTTGGTTACTGACTGAGGCATGTGACCCGGTCTTTCAGAAAGCAATGGAAAACTACTAAAAGTAAAACTCTCCAAGACATCAACAGCAGCTGAAACATGCTGGTGGTGACTGCAATGTCCTGTAAAGGATATGCGAAAAAAAGTTTGTGGATATGCCACTGTAGACAGTCATGCTGTCATTGACTGCCATTATAGTTACCTTGCGGTGTATGACAGGGAGGGTGGGAGGAGAGGGGCTTGAGCCTGATGAATTAAGGCCGCCTGGCTAGTTCACCCGCTGCGAACTGTGTAGGGTAGAGATTTCTCTTTGCCCCCGACAGAAAAATAAATCCACACATTACGGATGATTCAAATCCGGGTCTCCCGAGAGGGAATCCGGCATGCTAGCCACTCGGCCAGCCGATCCTCACAGTGGGAGATAAGCAATATATTGAATGTGACACTGGAATACTTACCTCTCTTGTGCAAGTCCTGTGGTAGAACGAGGAAGAAAATGACAACGCGTTAGACCATGTTTCTGTTGACTGTGTCAAACACACACGATGGTGACAGTGGTAGTAGGACAACGTGTTGGACCATGTTTCTGTTGAGTGTGTCAAACACACGATGGTGACAGTGGTAGAAGGACAACGTGTTAGACCGTGTTTCTGTTGAATGTTTCAAACACACACAATGGTGACAGTGTCGGAGTGATAGAAGGACCAAGCATGAAAGTAACTTTATACATTCTGACAATGAGTTTTTCCGTTACAACTGTCTACACATCCTAAGAAGCCGGTGCTGTAGCTTAGGGGTTAGTGATACGAGCAGTTTCTCAATTACTCAACAAACGAGTCTAGAGCTCGCAATCAGCCGTCAGCGATATGGAAGCAGACTGCCACGTGTTGATTTCCATGAAATGAGGCGTCGGTTGTTAAGAAACCAATGACAAGGTACTGAACTAAAATTGCCTAGTAAATCACAAACAGCCAACACATGTTGGGGTTGACTGCAACGTACTGCGACGGACATGCACCTAACGTTGATTGTCTGTGACTGAGGGGACAGTGAAAGTTGCAGTTTCGCCATTCCCTGGTATCTCGATGTCACCTCCTCTTCTACGTTGTCCTGACAAGGACACTTAATGTCTTGTGCTCGTGTACAGCCAAACTGTCCTCTCTGTGCTCTTCGGTCGACACATTCGGCAAGAATCAGGCACCTTGCTACACCTGGTGCACCGTTGTACGATCCTTACTCTCAGAGCCGAGCGGAAGACAGCTAGCCCATGTCCAGCACCATCACTTGCAGTTATGGTACTGTCCAGGTTAGTTGTGGTACTGTCCAAGTAAGTTGTGGTACTGTCCAGGTTAGCTGTGGTACTGTCTAGGTCAGCTATGGTACTGTCCTGGCCGAGTGTGGCACTGTCCAAATCAGCTGTTATACTGTCTAGGTCAGCTGTGATACTATAAAATACAGCTGTAGTACTGTCCAAATCGGCTGTGTTACTGTCCACGTCGGCTGTGTTACTGTCCAAGTCGGCTGTGTTACTGTCTAGATCAGTGTGGTACTGTCCAGATCGGTTGTGGTACTGTCTAGGTCAGCTGTGGTACTGTCCAGACCAACTCTGGACTCCAGAGAATGCCGTCACACTATAAGGTGTAAGGTGTACGCTTGTTGAGTTAGTAAGTGTTAATGTGAGTACTTGTTAGAATGGAGTGAGCTAATGTGAGTACTTGTTAGAATGGAGTGAGCTAATGTGAGTACTTGTTAGAATGAACTGAGCTAATGTGAGTACTTGTTAGAATGGAGTGAGCTAATGTGGGTACCTGTTAGGCTGGAATGAGTTAATGTAAGTACTTTCTAAAATGGAATGGGGTAATGTAAGTACTTTCTGAAATCTACTGCGATAATCTATGCATTTCCTAGAATACAATAAAATAATGATTTTCCAATGTAAGTTTGGAATAATGTATATATACACAGTGGGTTCATGTACCAACTATGAAATAGAGTGGGCTTTATCACAAATTATGTACGCATAAATCAGATGTACATAACCTATTTGTCCACTCTATCCACTTTTATACTTGGATATAGAATCTTGACGTAATATTGGACCTTGTCGTCTTCTATGTCTGGTTGAGGCGCCGACTGCGGCAAATACACAAACACATACACACGGACATAGACACATATATACGGACATACATACACACGGAGATACACATATGCACACACATACACATAGACAGATACACATACACACGGACATACACACAGATACACTCGCGCACACGGCACATACACACATACACACGGACTTACACACCAAGATACACACATACATACGAACATACTTACACACAGAGATACGATACACATACACACCCGGCAATACACACATACACATGTAAACACTGGAGCATACACTCTTTCACTAGTTGTATGAAACATTACCCTGGCTGTCTGGACGTCTTGACGCTGGCTGGTAGCCAGGAAATACCAGATGATACTCTCTGAAACATGAAGAAAATTGCAAGAGGATCATGAGATGTGTTTCCTCCGAAGTCGGAGAGTGTCTGCCTGTACGGCGAGGAACCACCAGTCTGCACACCAATAAACCAGACATGGGACAACGGATACTCACGCAAACCTCAGGTCCTGTATGACAATCCACTGATATTGGACAACAGGATGTCTTCATCCGACATACAGGACTTCGCGTTGGAGCTCAAGCCAACGAACACAAGCAAGCAAGCAAGCATGAGATGTGTGACCACGATAAACATCATTCATGTAAATCACAGGACACTGACAAGATCTGTCCATCATAAGACATTGATAAGATTTGTCCATCACAAGATACTGACACAATCTACCATCACCAATGTGTAGACATTTTGGCTGACGATGTCAGAGGCATTGACTAATGCTGACACACGCATTGACTAACGCTGACACACGCATTGACTGACGCTGACACACGCATTGACTGACGCTGACACAAGCATTGACTGGCGCTCACACAAGCATTGACTGACGCTGACACAAGCATTGACTGACGCTGACACAAGCATGGACTGACGCTGACACAAGCATTGACTGATGCTGACACAAGCATTGACTGACGCTGACACAAGCATGGACTGATGCTGACACAAGCATTGACTAATGCTGACACAAGCATGGACCGAGGCTGACACAAGCATGGACTGACGCTGACACAAGCATTGACTGGCGCTGACACAAGCATTGACTTACGCTGACACAAGCATGGACTGACGCTGACACAAGCATGGACTGACGCTTACACAAGCATTGACTGAGGCAGACACAAGCATGGATTGACGCTGACACAAGCATTGACTGACGCTGACACAAGCATTGACTGGCGCTGACACACGCATTGACTAACGCTGACACAAGCATTGACTGACGCTGACACAAGCATGGACTGACGCTGACACAAGCATGGACTGACGCTGACACAAGCATTGACTGACGCTGACAGAAGCATTGACTGGCGCTGACACACGCATTGACTGACGCTAACACAAGCATTGACTGACGCTGACACAAGCATTGACTGAGGCTGACACAAGCATGGACCGAGGCTGACACAAGCATGGACTGACGCTGACACAAGCATTGACTGAGGCTGACACAAGCATGGACTGACGCTGACACACGCATTGACTGAGGCTGACACAAGCATTGACTGAGGTTGACACAAGCATGGACCGAGGCTGTCACACGCATTAACTGACGCTGACACAAGCATTGACTGAGGCTGACACACGCATTGACTGACGCTCACACACGCATTGACTGAGGCTGACACAAGCATGGACTGAGGCTGACACAAGCATGGACCGAGGCTGACACAAGCATGGACTGACGCTGACACAAGCATGGATTGACGCTGACACAAGCATGGACTGACTCTGACAGAACCATGGAATGACGCTCACGGAAGCATGAACGGACGTTCACAGAAGCCTGGACTGACTATGATACAAGCGTTGACTGAGGCTGACACAAGCATGGACCGAGGCTGACACAAGCATCGACTGACGCTGACACAAGATGCCCACAGGTGTAGAAAACAGAAGTCAAGGTTGGAGGGCACAAGAGACAGCATACAAATCGAAAGCTATAACTTCCACGTCGTGAATCAAACTTGTCACCTCAAGTTGACACTGCGATATCCAATACTGCTGATGTGGCCTGTATCCAGTATTTATGTTGTCCATTGTGTCATCTTGCCGGCTCCCTGGTCGAGGTGTTAGCAGCTTTCTCCGTAACCCCGAATACTCTCGTGGTTCACGTAAGCGCACGAGAATTGGAAGCGGTTCGAATCGCGCCAGTGACTTATGAGAGTATGGAGCCGGTTGCTCAGAAAGTCGTGGTGTGCTGATGAGCGTAATCTAGCCTAGGAATCATCATACAGCTGAAAGATGCTGATGTTGACCGGAAACTCGGAAAAAAATGGTGTCATCTCATCTCAACTTCTTTCTTCTAAATCTGTGAGCGCCCACCAGTATGTGTAAATTGGTTTATATTCACATCATACATCTGGAATTCCTAGCCAAGAATAGTTCCCTAACCAATGTTGCGAAAAACAACAACAACAAAAACAACAACAACAACAACAACAACAATGGGTCAACTGATTGTATACCATTAGCACATAAGAAGTAAACATAACAGCCTGGTCTAGACCAACAGCAAAGTTCTGTGTGGCTTACCTGTTGTGTGACTTACCTGTTGTGTGACTTACCTGTTGTGTGACTTACCTGTTGTGTGACTTACCTGTTGTGTGACTTACCTGTTGTGTTATTTACTTTTTGTACGATTTGCTTGTTGTGTGACTTACCTGAGTGTGACTTACCAGCTGTATGACTTACCTAAGTTTTACTTACCTGTTGTGTGGCTTACCTGAGTGCGGCTTACCTGCTGTTTTGATGCTTCTCTCCAGAGCCTGACTAATGGTCAGAATTGCTTCCAGGATCACGTTCACCGACTCTCCTGCAGATGTTGAAGTGTCAGAATGAGAGTTTCATATTTGAATTTAACTGTTCTAAGTCACTGTTCCCACCTGCCCCATCAGCATGTGTGTTTAACATGTGAGTGTCACTGTTCGAAGCCACTGTTCCCACTTCTCCCAAGCCACTGTTCCCACTTGTACCCGTTAGAGTGAAAGTTTCACATTTGAATGTAACTGTTCTAAGCCACAGTTCCCACCTGACCTCGTGAGACTGAGAGTTTCACATGTGAATTTAACTGTTTCAAGCGACTGGTTCCATCTGTTCCCGAAAGAATGAGAATTTCACATTTGTATGTAACTGATCTAAATCACTGTTCCCACCTGTCCCTGTCAGAATGAGAGTTTCACATTTGAATGTAAATGTTCTAAGCGACTGTTCCCACCTGTCCCCGCCTGACATATAGGGGAGGCCAGGTGTGTCTGTGGGATATTTGAGTGGGTAACTTCGTTTAACATGGATCCTTCTGTTGCAGCCCGGGGGTGGAAATCCCTGATGGCATTCTGTGGTCTGCAATCATTCACCCTGATGGCATTCTGTGAATTGCAATCATTCACCCTGATGGCATTCTGTGGTCTGCAATCATTCACCCTGATGGCATTCTGTGGTCTGCAATCATTCACCCTGATGGCATTCTGTGGTCTGCAATCATTCACCCTGATGGCATTCTGTGGTCTGCAATCATTCACCCTGATGGCATTCTGTGGTCTGCAATCATTCACCCTGATGGCATTCTGTGGTCTGCAATCATTCACCCTGATGTCATTCTGTGGTCTGCAATCATTCACCCTGATGGCATTCTGTTGTCTGCAATCATTCACCCTTATATGTGGTCGGTAACCTGTCACCCTGATATGTGGCCTATAACCTTTCACCCCGAGATGTCGTCTGTAACCTCCACTCTGAGATGTGGTCTGTAAATTCTAACCCTGTGATGTGGTCTGTAACCTTTTACCCTGAGATGTGGTCTGTAACGTTTCACCCTGAGATGTGAACCACAAACACACAGTTCAGAGGTCTGTAACGTTTCACCCTGAGATGTGAAGCACAAACACACAGTTCAGAAGCAAGAAGCCGATGCTCGGGATGTGACATGTGAGGACCATTTGGGGATGTGACAAGTTAGGACCTTGTTGGTTGTGATATGTTGTAAACCGGAGTGCACGGAGAAATAAGTGGTCCGTCTGTCCTTCACGTAGCGAACGATGAGTGTTGAAATTTGACCCTTGTCCATCCGCGCTGATGCTACTACTCGCGTAACGTCCAAAACGTGACCGGACCAGTAGGCCAGTCTGCCACCTACAGCACTACGGCAGCTTCCATCGGGTACATGGTGCTGGCCGGTGCTTGTATTCACCAGTCGGCTCTAGATCTGTGGTGTGGCACAACGGCCTCCTGAATCACTGCTACCGCTCTACCATATTGGCGTGTTGCTTTGTTTTTAAATTTTTTTTTTGTTGGGGTGGGGTGGGGGTGGGAGGGGGGGTGGGGGATCTTTCGCTTTTCAACTCGAACGTAGTCCATACACTAGCCATTACTTCTAGCGCACTGGACAGATTTTTGCGTGTGGGTTAGCTTTCCTTGTTACCAATGTTCCCCGTCATCACACGAACCCACTACGGCGTCTCTGGTGCTGGTGATTTATGTCCCCAAGTCAAAGACGAGAAGTCAACCTATAGATAATCTATGTCCCCAAGTTAAGGCACAGAAAACATTTTAGCACAAAATGAACTTTCATAGTAGTAACATTTGTCCATGTTCTTTATAATTCAGTATTAATTCATTCACTTATTCGTATATTCATTCATTCATTCATTCATGCATTCATTCATTCATTCATTCATGCATTCATTCATTCACTTATCGTTAATACATTCATTAAATCATTCACTCACATATTCGTTAACTCACACATTCGTTAACTCACACATTCATTCATTCATTCATTCATTCATTCATTCATTCATTCATTCATTCATTCATTCATTCATTCATTCATTCATTCATTCATTCATTCATTCATTCATTCATTCATTCATTCATTCATTCATTCATTCATTCATTCATTCATTCATTCATTCATTCACATATTCGTTAACCTACACGTTGGTTCATTCATTCATTCCTTCATTCATTCATTCATCATTTAATTAATTAATTAATTAATTAATTAACTATCACATTAATTCACTCATTCATTCATTCTTTCACAAATTCAGTAACTCCTTCATTCATTCATTTATTCATTCACATATTCGTTAACCTACACGTTCATTCATTCATTCATTCATTCATTCATTCATTCATTCATTCATTCATCTTTTAATTAATTAATTAATTAATTAACTCTTACATTAATTCACTCAATCATTCACTCTTTCACAATTTCAGTAACTCATTCATTCATTCATTCATTCATTCATTAACTCTCACATTCATTCATTCATTCCTTCATTCATTCATTCATTCATTCATTCACTTATTCATTCATTCATAAATTCATTCATTCATGCGTTCACTTATTCATTAACGCACACATTAATTCAGTCATGTATTCATTTATTCATCATTTCACACATTCATTAATTCATTCTTACATTCCTTGATTCATTCATTCATTCATTCATTCCGTCATTCGTTTATTCATTTATGTCATCACCAAACCACGCATTTCACTCCATGACACATCCGCCCCTCATCATACTCCCCAAGCACCCCCACTGTCCACATAAGTCTCTATAATCCATTGATGATTTCCATTTATTTCTGGAAGAACCCTATCACCCGATCGAACGAACGAATTTCTTTTTCAAAGGGTGACAAATTGGGCACGCAGTCCCGTCTTATAATCGGCCCATCCAATCACATATCTTTCGTTCATCAATTGTGCATGTTCACATAGGAAAGAAACATTGTCAAATGGATTTTGTAAACATAAACAATGTATATAGCCATGTTATGAGTCAGGCAGACACACGCACATTCATAAACACACACGCATACATATATACCTGCATAAATACTTACATCATTTGTACAAACTCTCACAATTATGCACACACTCAATAACATACAAATACACACTCCCTAGCATACATTGCATGAATGCACACACACAAACATATATACATACATACATGAACATACACACACATACACACACACGCACATACAGACACATACGCACATACACACTTATACACACATACATACACACACATACACACATAAACACACACATGCAAACTCATACACGCACATACACACATACATACTCGAGTGTATGTCAGTTGATGGTATTTTCTGCATCTCCCCGGGGAAAGACATTTCCGCTGATCGCAGATATTATTCAACGTGTCTGCTTATTTAGTGTCCATATTTCACATACATATAATATTATAGTTATATATAACACTTAGATGAAGAGCAGCCGACAGATGGTTGTAGGTTATGGTCTTCACCTTCACGACGGTAGGCAGAGGATCTCTTTTTTGAGGAGACAATGGCTACGGTCACTGACCAGTATGGTCACTGCTAGGGAGGAAAGCAATGGCAAACTACCTTCTTTATAGATGCCAAGAAAATCATGTTGTGTGGACTCATCGATAATCAGAGAAACGGCGTAAATGGGTGCTCCATAGGAGCAGCCTCGCCCGGTAGGGATAGTCATGCGCACCAGGTGACTCCAGACCGTCAACAGGCTACTAAGTGCAAAAGATTAATATCATTGAAAGTAGCAATTTGGAATGTTAGAACATTGAATGCAGATGGAAAATTAGAAAACATCAAACAAGAAATGGAGAGAGAGAGAGAAGATTAACATCTTAGGAATATCGGAAACGAGGTGGAAAGGGGCAGGGATGATAGGAGAGGATTATAAGATTATTTACTCTGGGGGAGAAGAACATCAAAGAGGTGTAGCCATTATATTAGATAAACAAACATCAAATACTGTCATAGGATATAGAGCTGTGTCAGACAGAGTTCTATTAGTGAAATTAAGCGGAAGACCTTTTAAAATAAATATCATTCAAGTATATGCCCCAACAAGTGAATGCAGTGAAGAAAGTATAGAGGAATTTTATAACGACATGAAGTCTGCTTTGAAGAACTGCAAAAAATCAGAAATAAATATCACAATGGGTGATTTCAACGCAAAAAAAAAGGAAAGCAAGGCGATGGATGCAGTGTAGGCAACCATGGTTTGGGAGAAAGAAATGAAAGAGGATACAAACTTGTAGAATGGGCAAAAGAAAAAGAAATGGTTGTAGGAAACACCTGGTTTAAACAGCATCCTAGAAGATTATGGACATGGAGGAGTCCAGACAGCAGGATTAAAAACCAGATAGATTACATCCTGATTAACAGAAGGTTTCGAAGTGCGTTAACAGTCGTAAAAACAGTTTCAAATACAGACTGTTACAGTGGTCACAAATTAATTACAGGCACATTGAGGGTAAAGTTAAAGAAAGTCAAGTATATAGCAGGAAACCCTAAATATAACTTGTGCAAATTGAAAACTGACAGAGAAATACAATATAATTTTAACATAGAAGTAAAGAACGAATTTGATTTATTATCTGATCTAGAGATCCTATTTCAAGATGTAGATGAACAATGGGAAATGCTGAAGAATTCAATCAGTTGTGCAGCAGAAAGAACTATTCCAAAAGTAAAGAAAGTGGGCCGTAAGACATGGATGACTGAAGAAATTTTACAACTAATGGAAACAAGAAGACAGAACAAAAATAATCCTGCCAAATATGAAGAAATTCAAGGAAAAGTCAGAACCTTATGTAGGGAGGCAAAAGAAACATGGCCTGAGGAAAACTGCGAAGAAATTGAAAAACAACACAACGGTAAAAATGCGAAACTAATGCACAAAAGAATCCAGGAGCTTACTAATCAAAGAACACGTACATCAGCAGGCTGCTTAAAGACAAAATATGGAAGAGTCATAATAGAAAAAGATCAGATCTTACATGTATGGTCAGATTACGTGAAAAACCTTTATGACGATAACAGAGACGAACAGTATGATGTTCAAAATAATAAAGAAGGACCAGCAATTTTGAAGATGGGGGTTCAGAATGCTCTTAACCATATGAAATCTGGCAAGACCCCTGGTTCAGATAGCGTCACAACAGAAATGATTAATGCTGTAGAAGAATATGGAATAGATAAAATTACCATTCTGCTTAATATAATATATGATACTGGAAATATACCTCAGGAGTTATGTAATTCTGCATTTATTGCAATCCCAAAGAAATCAGGAGCCTTGGAATGTGATCAACATCGAACAATTAGTATAATGAGTCACATCACGAAGATTTTGCTAAGAATTATCATGCAAAGAATTAGGAGGAAAATACAACCTGAAATAGGAGAAGAACAATGTGGGTTTGTAGAAGGAAAGGGTACAGTAAATGCTGTGTATTTACTGAGATCCGTAATTGAACGATCCATAGAAGTAAACAAAGATCTACACCTTTGCTTTATTGACTACACAAAGGCTTTCGATGAAGTGAGACATGTCGACATGATAAGGATGCTTGAAGATCTACAAATTGATGGAAAAGACCTTAGACTTGTAAAAAACATATATTGGAAACAACAAGCTGCCATAAGAGTTGATAATGAAGTAGGCCAATATCAGCCTATTAAGAGAGGTGTGAGACAGGGATGTGTAATGTCTCCAGATTTGTTTTCCCTGTACAGTAAAAGTATTTTCAAAAATATTGAAGATATGGAAGGGATCAACATTGGGGGACGATGCATCAATAATATTAGATATGCAGATGATACAGTCTTGATTGCAGACTATTAACATGACCTGCAACATTTAGTAGATGCAGTTGTTACACACAGTGAACAACGAGGGTTAGAATTAAATTGTAAAAAGACACAGGTTATGGTCGTCACTAGGAAGAACGAAATACCGCAATGTAATATACAAGTAAATGGGAATATTCTTCAACAAGTGAATAGGTACAATTATCTCGGAACAGTAATAACATCTGATGGGAGATGCCTTGAAGAGATTAGAACAAGAATGGCCATGTCTAAGGTAGCCATTAGCAAGATGAAAACATACTGACCAATAAAAAGATGTCAATTGAAACGAGAAAAAGAGTGTTGAGGTGCTAAATAGAACCTGTATTTTATATGGGTGTGAAGCTTGGACAATGAGTAGTGAAGCTGAAAAACATCTGATGGCTGTAGAAATGTGGTTTCTGAGGAAAATGCAAAGAATACCATGGACAGCCAGAAAGACCAATGAACAGGTCCTTCAAGAAACAAACGAAGATCGTAAACTGATTAGAGACATTAGACACAGACAGTCAAAATGTTTTGGGCATGTTATGAGAAGAAATGAATTGGAGAACTTGGTGACAACTGGCAAGATCGAAGGGAAAAGACCAAGAGAAAGACCTAGAAGCAAATACCTGGATGGCTTGGCCACATGGCATGGTCGAGACAGGAACACGGAGCTGATCCACGACTCTGGTGATCGACTGAGATGGCAAAACATGACCGCCCACGCTTACCGGTATGGCACATGATGGATGGATAGCACTTCAACATTCTTCTTCTTACTGCAATTGACAACTTTATATCGGTGAGTATTGTTTTTTTTGGGGGTTTAAATTCATTTTACAAAAGGCTGCCTTTCCATTGTGATTCTTAATCTAATCTCCACAAGACATCTCCAATCAGATGTTATGACTATTCCGAGATAGTTGTACCTATTCACTAGTTTAAGAATATTCTCATTAATCCGTATTTTATATTGTGGTAATTATTTCTTCTTAGAGACGACAATAATTTCCGTTTGTACACAATTTAATTCTAACCTACTTGTTCGGTGTTAGCAATAACCGCTTCTACTAAATGTTGCAGATGCTGTTCTATGTCTGCAGTCATCACTGTTTATTCCGCGGACCTGACGTCAGAGCGCCATTTACAAGTACATGAATTATGAATGCCCAGTGGGTGCCATTGTTGGTAAATACTATTTATAGAACAGAAAGGTCTAGAACTAGTGAATGAAAAGAAGATCACTGGTGGTTGACTGGGATAGAACTGCCCATTGCTTGACGACTGAAGCAGCAGAGATCGATCCCTCTCAGCATAGTCAGTGGCGAAAAGGGAGAGCAATATCCAGTGTCGAATGTCCTATACTGTTCAGTGACGACTTGTTATGCCAGATTTTTGGAGGTGCTAACGACTGCATTTGTCACAGCTCTCCTGTGTCTGTCTTCGCGTGTCAGCCGACCAGACCATAGATCAGTCCTTTGCAGATGAGTGTTGAGAAATTAGACTACAGATTTCCCTATTCGCTTAGGGTTCTGTTTAACAGGTTATAGACTTCTAATCTTGATTGGGCAGCAAGGAGGACACAGTCCCCTCTACATTCTAGGCTGATGGATGAAGGATACACTCTTCTTTACATACAAAGCTCATAGAACAACAACAAGGAAACACTCTTCTCTACATTCAAAGCTCATACAACAACAACAAGTACACACTCTTCCCTACATCCTAGGCTGATAGAACAACAAGCACACACTCTTCTCTACATCCAAAGCTCATAGAACAACAACAAGTACACACTTTTCACTACATCCAAGGCTGATAGAACTACAAGCACACACTCATTTCTACATCCTAGGCTGATAGAACAACAAACACACACTCTTCTCTACATCCTAGGCTGATAGAACAACAAGCACACACTCTTCTCTACATCCTAGGCTGATAGAACAACAAACACACACTCGTCTCTACATCCTAGGCTGATAGAACAATAAACACACACTCTTCTTTACATCCTAGACTGATAGAACAACAACAAGCACACACTCATCTCTACATCCTAGGCTGATAGAACAACAACAAGCACACACTCTTCTCGATATCCTAGACTGATAGAACAACAACAAGCACACACTCATCTCTACATCCTAGGCTGATAGAACAACAAGCACACATTCTTCTCTACATCCTAGGCTGATAGAACAACAACACGCACACATTCTTCTCTACATCCTAGGCTGATAGAACAACAACACGCACACATTCTTCTCTACATTCTTGGCTGATGGAACAACAACAAACACACACTCTTCTCTACATCCTAGGCTGATAGAACAACAACACGCACACATTCTTCTCTACATCCTAGGCTGATAGAACAACAACACGCACACATTCTTCTCTACATCCTAGACTGATAGAACAACAACAAGCACACACTCTTCTCTACATCCTAGGCTGATAGAACAACAAACACACACTCGTCTCTACATCCTAGGCTGATAGAACAACAACAAGCACACACTCTTCTCTACATCCTAGGCTGATAGAACAACAAGCACACACTCTTCTCTACATCCTAGGCTGATAGAACAACAACAAGCACACACTCATCTCTACATCCTAGGCTGATAGAACAACAAGAAGCACACACTCATTTCTACATCCTAGACTGATAGAACAACAACAAGCACACACTCTTCTCTACATCCTAGGCTGATAGAACAACAACAAGCACACACTCTTCTCTACATCCTAGGCTGATAGAACAACAACAAGCACACACTCTTCTCTACATCCTAGACTGATAGAACAACAAGCACACATTCTTCTCTATATCCTAGACTGATAGAACAACAAGAACACACTCTTCTCTACATCCTAGGCTGATAGAACAACAACAAGCACACACTCTTTTCTACATCCTAGGCTAATATAACAACAACAAGCACATACTCTTCTCTACATCCTAGGCTGACAGAACAACAACACGCACACATTCTTCTCTACATCCTAGGCTGATAGAACAACAACACGCATACATTCTTCTCTACATCCTTGGCTGATGGAACAACAACAAGCATACACTCTTCTCTACATCCTAGGCTGATAGAACAACAACAAGCACACACTCTTCTCTACATCCTAGGCTGATAGAACAACAAGCACATACTCTTCTCTACATCCTAGGCTGATAGAACAACAAGCACATACTCTTCTCTACATCCTAGGCTGATAGAACAACAAGCACACACTCTTCTCTTCATCCTAGGCTGATAGAACAACAAGCATACACTCTTCTTTACATCCTAGGCTGATAGAACAACAACAAGCACACAGTCTTCTCTACATCCTAGGCTGATAGAACAACAAGCACATACTCTTCTTTACATCCTAGGCTGATAGAACAACAAGCACACATTCTTCTCTACATCCTAGACTGATAGAACAACAAGAAGCACACAATCATTTCTACATCCTAGGCGGATAGAACAACAAGGACACACTCTTCTCTACATCCTAGGCTGATAGAACAACAACAAGGACACACTCTTCTCTACATCCAAGGCTGATAGAATAACAAACACATACTCTTCTCTACATCCTAGGCTGATAGAACAACAAACACATACTCTTCTCTACATCATAGGCTGATAGAACAACAAACACATACTCTTCTATACATCCTAGGCTGATAGAACAACAAACACATACTCTTCTCTACATCATAGGCTGATAGAACAACAAACACATACTCTTCTCTACATCATAGGCTGATAGAACAACAAGCACATACTCTTCTTTATATCCTAGGCTGATAAAGCGGAAAGGACACATCCTTCCCTACATTCTAAGCTGGTAGAACAACAAGCAGGACCCAGTCTTGTGTACATTCCAGGAAAGGCAAAGACAATGGGACTTACCTTCACTACTCAAACCACGTTCACGAAGTTTCTGCAGCAGCTGAAGCTCTATATCGACGTCCTTTGCCTGGGCCGTCAGTGGATCTGATGGAATAATGCATGTCGAGTTTGTCTGAGTACCAACATTTGAATGGTCTCGGTCTCCCTGACCTAGGTGTTAACGTCTTTCTCCGTTATCCCGTATATCAACGCGAGGAACGTATCCTGTGCGAGAATCGGTAGCGGTTCTCGCTACGTTGGTAACTTACGGGGTATGTGAGCCGGTCGCTCAGAAATCAATGGCAAACTACTGAGCGTAATCTTGCCAAGAAATCAACAATCAGCTGAAAGATGCTGATGTTGACAACGATGTCCTGTAAAGGATATGCGAACCAAAAAAAAAGTTCAAGCGTTGGCCTGCTAAGTGTGGCACTCGGAACGATTTTCAAAAGCCCGCTGAGTGAATTTAAATACAATACATGCTCTTATAAAATATTGAATTTTCACTTACATTGAGGAGCATAATTATTGTAACGCTATCGATATTTTCACATCCCTTCAAAAATAAAGTTGCTATATACTGAAGGTCCTTGACAAAGTTTTAATTCCATCCACTCTCCCGACCACCCCACCACGAGCCCTATAGTTCTCTCGGCTGTTGCATATTTATGGTAATGTTATGCCACCGCGGCCATTGCATAAACGTTGATTTTGTTATTCAGTAACACGGTTTAGTTACAAACCATGTTTAGTTCTTCAAATTATTCCACTTTCTATCTTAAATTCCACTTTCTATCTTTAAAAAATGTGCATATAACAGTTTTATAAAAGCATTTCACAGTAATATGTTCAGAACTTACATTTTGCAAAACATGTTTGTATTTGTTCATATTTATATTAATAATCTAAAACTAATAGAATAGTTATTTGAAGTATTGGAAGCTTGTAAATAACAGATCATGATAAACATTAATTTGTTCTGTGGCCGTGTTGTATAAACATTGTGGTGGGCTTATATTGGAACATCGAGTGACTGCAGGAATTAAGGCTGGCACGCACAGTTACTGAAGGAACTTAGGCTGGCAGGCCGAGTGACTGCAAGAACTTAGGCTGGCAGGCCGAGTGACTGAAAGAACGTAGGCTGGCAGGCCGAGTGACTGCAGGAACTAAGGCTGGCACGCACAGTGACTGAAAGAACTTAGGCTGGCAGGCCGAGTGACTGCAGGAACTAAGGCTGGCACGCACAGTGACTGAAAGAACTTAGGCTGGCAGGCCGAGTGACTGCAAGAACTTAGGCTGGCAGGCCGAGTGACTGAAAGAACTTAGGCTGGCAGGCCGAGTGACTGCAAGAACTTAGGTTGGCACCAAGTGACTTTGCAACATTTCTTCGGCACATCACAACGAAACGGTTGCTGTCCCCTTGTCTTGTTCATCTAAGAGTCAACATATGTGTATTCTATACTGTTCAAGAAAAGAAACGCAACATTTTTGGTGTTATTTTATAAAAGATATTTGCTGACTGGACATCAGTCAACATATCGACTGTGTCCTTCTGGTGATTAACTTCTCTTGGTTACCTGAACTATACTCACCTCATGATTTGTGAGGTCATGAAATTGGTCAAGGTCAAAACCGCATTTTTGACAATAACTTGTGACAGGTTCATGATAATCCGTTAAACTTACTGAACCAAAACTCTCTGACCATATTATTGAATGTCTATAAATGATTGACGCTCCTCGAATAAGTTCAGTTGAAAAATTAAATGCGCAAGTGTCGTGTCCTCCTTTAAAGTGTCGTCCCTGGAGTGAGGAGAGTCAACACCCACACTACAATACTTCTTTCCCCTTTATCAATATCCTGGAGAATCCACCAGCCTGCGTCCAACAAACTCCATCAGCCCGTGGACACCTTTTCCTATCACTCTCTTACTGTCGTACTATGCCCCCTCTCATACCTCCCCAACGCAACATACTCAACAACTCTTGCTTCTAAAAATTAATAAAGATTAATTTATTAAAAGAAAAGTGTAACGTATATGAGACGTGTATGCGAAGAAAATGTGTGTCGTGTATTTTAATGTAAATGTATAGGTCAGACCACAGAGTTCATGTTCAGAGTCCACTCATCATGGCAACGATCACACGACATCACAAGACTCATCACAATGGACCTCACCGAAGTCGTGTCCTTCTCTCCAGACATGTCCTCCTCCAGGAGCTCTGATGACCATGAGATCTGAATCCCATGTAAATATAATCCGTGAAAAATACTATTATTGTTCCTAACACAACGGTTCCTAATAGTTTTAGAAAAACCAAGATCTCATAATTCCGCACAATGAAAAATAATGGAACGCTGTCTCATGAACATGACGTTTTCTTCTAGCGAAATGTTCTATATTTTCACTCTTAAACAGTCATTGTATCTAGACTAAAATGGCTTGCTGTATTTACTAGATATTGTCTGACAGTTCTGATTTCCTTGATACGTGGAACAACTACACTTCAATGTTTGGTTTCATCTAATGTGACCATCAGTTCTTACTGATCTAGTTCCACGTGGGCTGAACATCCATCACTTCAGAAGTGTTAACGATTGGTATTGCACTCATGTAGGATACTTATACCATTCAGCTCCACCGAGCAATGTTTATCAGCTTCTTCCGTTGCGAAAGTTGCTGGCCCATCTCTCTACATCATAATTTATCCGGGATCGGATTTTTCATTGGTTCCGGGTTTTTCATTCCAACCAGAGGGAACCTGTAAAATAGATCATACAACTGGTGATAGCCTCCACGTCACTGATCTCTATTAGATGATCGTGGCCATTGGCCCTTGCTCAGTAAAATACAATGAACCTACTCTGTCAGGGACAGATGACTCAACCCATTGGTTATCATCAGGCCAAGACAAGAAAAAAAAATAATCAACAAACAGAATGCGGAACCCCGCCCACCAGGGACACCTACTGGAATATCCCAATTATCCCTCATTACTCAATTCTCAACTAGTAAAGCTTATCAACACTTCACTAATATATTTTCAACTAACAGTGCTAATCATCACACTCTAGTTTTAACAAGACTATTGTCTATATTAATTAGAACTAATTATAATAGGTTCTACCTTAGGCAACACCGCAGTTAGATCAAATTACATCTACTCTTGCCATGACAGGCACGTGTAAAATTAAATTAACTCAATTCGCACACGTTAGACATATTTCCACTCAGAACCGCAGTGCCGAAGCACGTCCGCCTCAATCAACGGTTTTAGTTCAACTCCCCTCTCCAATCATGGTTTTTGGCAACCTCCTAAAATTGGTTACGTGACGGTATTCTTCCTGTCCACACAGGTGTTATTTGGACATATCACCCATTGTCAAGAATCTATCCTCCCTGGCTTAGTCACTGTCAGAGTTGTCATCACTTGTTTTGACTCCCACAACAAACTAGCGAGTTACCGTATGGATACAACAACGGGTTTCCCCAACAAGCTGCCAATCTTCTGTCGAGGGGTGACAATCCCAGCCATCCTTCCGTTTTATGTCGGGAAATTCTAAATGACAGACGGACTGTTTTCTTCCGAGCTGGGTACTTCCGCTCTCAATCCAACCTGTTTATGAACTGTCAAAGCGATGTATGATTCAGCTCACCCACTCCCCCTACACATCTGCAGCTGTTAACTTTGCCCGACCTGTGATGGGTGACATCCTATTGCAACCAGGATCCGACGGGTTCCATCTGTATTCGAATGTTGACAAACTGTCAAAGCGATGCAGGGACCCGTCTCACTCACCACCGATTGTTCCCAATCCGTCGACCAGATGTAAACACGTGCAGTTACATTTTCTGGATTTGTTGAAACAACCTTTGGCCTCGAACATGCCGCTAATTCAGAACGCCTTTTATTCTCATCACTGGTTAAATCACGTTGGTCTATTATGTGACAGCAAGTATGGCTCATATCACCCAGATCAACGACTCATCATCATTGGACGTTTACAGACTGGACAGTCACAAAGAGTAGTAGCCAGAGAATTTAATGTGGTTAGAAGCACCATTAGTCTCCTTTGGAGGCGATTTCAAGAAACTGGCTTAGTGGCAGACCGGCCACACAGTGGAAGACCCAGAATCACAACTGCTGCCGAAGACCGCTTCATATGGCTGTGACACCTTAGGAACCAATTTGCATCTGCATCCTACACAGTCCAGTCATTGCCAGGAGCTCGTCGAATTTCAGATCAAACGGTCAGGAACTGGCGGCACGACGCTGGTATTTGGGCTAGACGACCCGACAGAAGTCATATTCTTACGGACCAGCATCGCCAGAACCGAATCTGTAGTGGGCGAATTAGCATGGTCAATAAAATGTTGGTACACATTTGCAATTGGAAATGCAATAATGTTGCGTTTCTTTTTTTGAACAGTATAGTTCATCTAAGAGTCAACATGTGTGTATTCTAGTTTATCTAAGAGTCAACATGTGCATATTCTAGTTCAAATATAAGTGAATATTTGAGTGTTCTAGTAGACGGAAGATACAAGTACACAGCACAAACACAAACTGACCGTTGAGAATGTCGGTGGCGTCGTATCTGGTCCCCAACTCGGCCGTTATTTCTGTGATCAGACTTTTGACATCCTCCCGGGAAACTGCAGACGTGGAATCGAAGACGTGAGAAGGACGACTAGCATAACATAACACATGTGTAAGTGGCATGAGTACATGTCTGGACTAGGGAAGACATGAGAAGGAAGACTAGCATAACATAGTTAGTTAGTTAGTCGAGGTTCCAACTTCACGGCAAAGGGTCGTCCCCATTATGCCCCGTTCCTGTGCCAGTGAATATCACACAAAATGCTCCCCACTGTCCAATTTGAAAAATGGAATAGACACGAGTCTCGGCAATCCAACAGCCCGCACGGGTACACTGTGCATAATGCCGCCGCTAGAATGCCAATACAAAAGTCACCCACGAAAACCACAGTTCATGGTCGAAGGACTCGGCAGTCACCAGACAAACCTCATTGACCCGGGTTTTCTCACATGGCTCGGTATTTTTCCGCAGGGCGACCCGCCGAAAGTGTCGCATAAAGAACAAACTCCGTAGCTTCAGCGCCGATTCCCAGGAGTCTCCTTAAAAAAGCACTTGTGAACCGAAAAGGCAAATCAGTCAATTTAGCAACAGCCGGTAGTAATTGTTCTGAACATGCAGGTCACTGTACATAACAGATGTAACAGCATTCCACGCGAATTTCACAGCTCACAGTTTCGCCCACGTACTCACTCAGTAGCAGGGCGACGGAACCATGTACTACCAGTCCAACATGAGGAAAATGCGAATGTAAACCGAGCCACAAGCATAAACACGCCACATGCCTTAACTGTTCAATGCCTAACCGCCATGTTGGCGACCGGAAGTCCTAACTTAACATAACACAGGTATAACTGAAATGACTACACTTCTTGTCTGGGGAAGACATGAGAAGGACGAATAACATAACATAAAGACAGGTATAACTGACATGAGTACACTTCTGGTCTGAGGAAGACATGAGAAGGACGATTAGCAAAACACAACACATGTATAACTGGCATGAGTACACTTCTGGTCTGGAGAAGACTTGAAGGAGAAGCAGAGGGTCAAGAAAAAGAACACAAGAAGAAGAAGTAGTAGATGATGAGCACAAGAAGAAGTAGATGAAAGAAGAAGAAGAAGAAGAAGAAGAAGAAGAAGATGGAGGAGGAAGAGAAGGAGGAGGAGGAGGAGGAGGAGGAGGAAGAGGAGGAGGAGGAGACCTGTTAGGATGGTTGTGTTGTCTTGTACTTTTATAATCATTAAAGTACACTTGGTACTTTCTGAAATGTTAAGCATGCTCACATGTCACTCTAGACAAGTAAAGACTACACTCTGGGTGAACGCTAATACACACACAAACAAGCTGCAACACTTGTAACTACAGGAGTATAGACAAAATACAAACTGTATCACCTGTAACTATCCGAGTAAAGACAACATGCAAACTGTAACACTTTGTATGCTGTACACAAAGTCACACTAAAACACATTTTAAAACAATAAACGTATGTAGAGGTGCTTCGTAGACAAATAGTTAATTTAGGACAGACAGAGGCCATACCAGTGACCGAAATCTGCTTCTCCGCCGTTGTTGTTAAATGTGGTAACTTGTTTGTTTGTTCTCAAATCTACAATTATTTATTGAGGAATTGATGCAGTCAGTGCACAGGCAACACCAACTGCCTTGATTTTCCTTTCTGCAACTTTGCTGACGAACTTGTCGCTGATAATCACGAGCCTCGTCGGTAAGTGGCCTTTGCCCCAAACCTTGTAATAACCAGCCTTGACAACATCGACGACTGGAGCCTTCTTTGTCTGCTTGTCCAGCTAACTGACTCTAGATGACTGATGCCTTCTCTGAATGCTGGTCCAGCTAACTGACTCTAGATGACTGATGCCTTCTCTGAATGCTGGTCCAGCTACCTGACTCTAGATGACTGGTGCCTTCTCTGTCTGAAGGTCTAGCTACCTGGCTCTAGATGACTAGTGCCTTCTCTGTCTGCTGTTCCAGCTACCTGGATCTAGACTGTCTAATCAACAGTGACCACAACTTGTCCACATTGATGGATGGGTTATGAAATGTGTTGTTGATCTTGTGGTCAAACCTATTAACCATTTTGCCAGGGTAGCCGAGATGGTAATCTCAAAGTTCATTCTGTAGTGATGTTATCCACCAAGGATACCACGACAATCAGGGTGCCCTCTCTGTTTGCCCCCCTCCCCACCACACACACACACACACGGTCACGGCCACCAGGGTGCCCTATCTGCTGACACAGCCTGGACCATGGCTCACATATCCACTTAGCTTTCTGTTCTCCTTCAACTTGGTAGTCCTCCTGCTACCTCGACGACGTCCAACCTTAACCTCATTAACATCAGTACACATCACCGCCCCTCTAACGTGTCTTCACATTACCGAGGTAGTCTTCTTGCTATCTCGACGACGTCCAACATTCAAGTCACTGACATCGGTACACATCACCACAAATATATCCTGTCTTCACCTTACCGAGGTAATCTTGCTACCACGACAATGCCCAACATTAACATCATTAACATCAGTACACATCACCGCCCATCTATCGTATCTTAACCTTACCGAGATAGTCATCTTGCTACCACGACGACGTCCAACATTAACGTCATTAACATCAGCACACATCACCGCCCCTCTATCATGTCTTCACATTACCGAGGTAGTCTTCTTGCTACCTCGACGACGTCCAACATTCAAGTCACTGACATCGGTACACATCACCACAAATATATCCTGTCTTCACCTTACCGAGGTAATCTTGCTACCACGACAACGCACAACATTAACATCATTAACATCAGTACACATCACCGCCCCTCTATCATGTCTTCACATTACCGAGGTAGTCTTCTTGCTACCTCGACGACGTCCAACATTCAAGTCACTGACATCGGTACACATCACCACAAATATATCCTGTCTTCACCTTACCGAGGTAATCTTGCTACCACGACAACGCACAACATTAACATCATTAACATCAGTACACATCACCGCCCCTATATTGTGTCTTCACCTTACCGAGATAGTCATCTTGCTACCACGACGACGTCCAACATTAACGTCATTAACATCAGTACACATCACCACCCCTCTATCGTGTCTTCACCTTACAACTCTAGAGGGGCTTGCGTTTTCCAATGACTACAATAGCCATACCGAAGGTAGTGCTGCCACCGGTAGAGTATTCCATGCCGGACAGGTCAAGGAATAGAAACCACAGGAAGGGAGACACAAACCTGCCGTCTTGTAGGAAGACTAGGAACAGTCAAAGGCTAGGGGAAGCAAACTGGAAATAATGTCTGTCGAAGTCGGATGTATTGATAGACAGGCTTGAGGAAACAGTGTAGGGAGACTACTTTATGATGTCAATACACGTGACCACAGACTCAAACATACCATTGGCTCCTGCAAACTCCAGACTGACGGCCGCCAGAAGTTGGAATGTCTGTGAAGCGGCCTTCAAATCCTCGCCCCGGATGCCTAGAAAAGCGGGACAATGAACATGTCAATTGTAAATGTCATCTGGCACTAAAACAATCTAGTCCATAAGTGAAGTTAAACACAGACGTCATAAACAAAATATTGCACGATTTCTTGCCTGGCATATTTCCCTGCATCTGGTCAGGTGCATCCTGCAGAGTTATATCTCATATGAAGTGAATAAGCAAATAACACTTTGCCTGAAATACTACAAACATAGTCGCTGTTATTTGTCAAATGTCGTAAACTTTATCTCCACGGAAGTCGAAGATTTAACAGGACATCCTTCTGTTTGCATAGCAACGGCTGAAATGGCCTAATAGATAATATTTCGATATATTTGAGCAATCGATTATTGTTCGTCAAATACAGTATACGAAATGCTATTTCTTTGTTACCTCTTTGACTGCTAATCAGCAAATGTTCCGTGGCGGCAAAATTGTTTGTTTTATGTTTTATTGACTGCACAGGGATTCCCGAAGAATGATTACCTCTCTTTTCCACCCAGACTGGTATATGTTCGGTTACTAGATTTGCTAATTATCTCTCCGTTCTGCCTATGTAAAGCATTCACACTGGAATTGATAAAGGCAGTTTGATTTGGCGTACTGGGAAAATGGTTGTTTCGCAGATGGAGTAGGTATCCGGGTGGTTTTATGTCTGATCATTGGCTCAGCAGCAAAGAATGTTTGGTTTTTAACCGCTATAAGCCGGTCGTGTATTCCTTTCATTATGTGGTCCCCTCGGAAGGTCAGCTGAAGAAACACTTGCAATGTGGGAACCGTTGATTCTGTGGAGGTAGTTTTGGGTGGCTGGCAGTGACGCTTGATGAAACCGGTTGGATATTAATTAGATTGCAGAGTCTGATGAAGGGTGTCTAGTTCTTCCTTTAGTGTGTAATCGGGGCAAATATTTGTGGCTCGATTAAACAAGGTCTGTTCCATCCACGCTTACATTGGATGGGTGCAAAGTTATTGAAGTTCAGGTATTGGCCCGTCCATGTTCCTTTTGATTAGACTAGTCTTTGGATGGTGACATCCTCTCGACGTCGGATTAGGATGTCCAACAACGGTATGGTATCGTTATGTTCGTGGCCAATTTTTTCCCCCCGCATATCCTAGTCACAGGACATTGCTGTCAACACCAGCATTTTACCGCTGTTGATGATATCTTGGCAATAGTCAATGAAATGTTCTTGTGGTTTTGTCTCATAATGGAGTGGAACGATTATGTGTGTTGTCTGGGCTCTGTAAGGAGTATGTTATCCACATACCGGCGGCATAGAACTAGGACCTTAATATTCGAAATCTGTGTTCTTCTAAGTATGTCATAAAGATGTCCGCTAGAATGAAATATAGAGGACTCACAATGGCCACTCCTTCTATTTAGCAGTAACAGTTTTTAAGAAAACTGAATTTAATATTAGATGTGCACGGTGGTAGTAGTTTATCAAGTTTGGATGTCGGCTGGTCTAACTTTAGTTTCTTCACTTTTAAGATATCACAGATTATCTTTACCGTTTCACCCAGGGCAACGTTAGTGAAAACAGAGGCATCGTCCAATGACGCCGCGTGCTTTTGTTAAACATCGTAGATGTCCAATATTTCGACCAATTCAAATGGATCTATTAGTAATAAGGGGTCGAATGATTGTCCTACTGGTTTAAGAATGTCGGCAAGTTATTTAGCCATCTTGTATTGGGCAGAGTTGACCATCGATAAAGTACATCTAAGTGGTACCCCAGAGTACTGCAATTTGTGTGTGTGTGTGTGTGTGTGTGTGTGTGTGTGTATCCTTCACAGGACATCGCTGTCAACACCATCTTTCAGCTGTATGTTGATTTCTTGGCAAGATTACGCTCAGTAGTTTGCCATTGCTTTCTGAGCGGCCGGCTCACATACCCCGTAAGTTACCGATGCGATTCGAACCACAGCTGATTCTCACCGTCATCACGTTACCTACGAGAGTATACGAGATTACGGAGAAAAGTCATAACCTCTAAGACACGAAGCCGGCTGCAATTTACGGAGGTAATAAATTAACGTTCTCAAACGAACCAATTATCAGATATAAAACCACTCCGACATCTACTCCATCTGTGAAAGAATCATTGTCTCCCTACACCAAATCAAACTGCATTTATCAATTCCAGTGTGAGTGTCAAGCGACTTACATAGCTTGAACGGAACGACAGTTAGCAAATCGAATAGCTAAATATATACCAGTGTACCAATGTGGTTGGACAAGAGAGTTAATCATTGTACGGGAATCCCTGTAGTCGACATGTCATCAGTCGTCGAATTCAGCCGTCACGGAATATTTGCTAATTAGCAGTCATATAGGTAACAAAGAAAACGCATTCGTAAACTGTATTCGACGAACAATAATCGATTGCTCAAATATATCGAAGCATTATCTATTAGGCGATTTCAGTCGTTCCTATGCGAACAGAAGAACTTCCTGTTCAGTCTTCGACTTCCCTGGGGATAACATTGGAAGAATATCAGCGACTATGTACTTAGTATTTCAGCCAACGTATTATTTGTTTGTCCACTTCATTTGATACTCTGCAGTATGCACCTGACGAACTGCGGCGAAATATGCCAGGCCAGAAATCGTGCAATATTTTGTCTATGGCTTCTTTGTTTACAATAATCTTGGATGTTGGATAAATACGTTAATGACAATGCTAGTGTCTGTGCTAGTCTAACAGCTAATGAATAATCACTAAAACACCAGAAGCAAATTGTTAGTTTTACTAGAACACGATTTCAATAAATAAAATGGTCATTGCGGCGAAAGCCTTCGTCAATACAGAACAAACAACTATATAAAAAATAGTACATGAACAAATTAAGGTTACTTATCTGTATCTTTGTTTGGCTGCATACGTTTTGAGCGACCGACGAGTTTGATAACAATCAGTGGATGGAATGAACCGGGTGTGTGGTTCAAGCGGGTCAATTGATCAAAGGTCAATAATGTTAGAAGCTCAGCGATTGGCTAAGCCAATCGGTGGGAGAACACCCGCTGGGGGGGGGGGGGAATGAGGAAACGCCCTTGTCAGCGAAATGTAAAATAGGGATTAGCCCTCTGTGGCGAAGGTGTCACAGATGCAGTTCGCAATTTTGCATCCCGCGTTCTAAACACAGCTGCAGGTGATTTGGATCAGACCACCCTATGTTGGTATTCATAAAATTGTGTGAGTGTTAGTCGCCCAGAAAGCAATGACAAACCACTGAACGTAAACTAGCCAATAAATCACAAACAGCAAAAATAATGCTGGGGTAGACTGCGGCGTCATGTAAAGGATAAGCAACTAACTTTTTAGTGGATTATACAACAGCGTGGGTGGGATGGGGGTGGGTGGGGTGGGGGGTGGGGGTGGAAGTTAACTGAAACTATGTTGGGCATTGAGGCCGTGAGGGGAGAGTGAACCTAACTGGAAGATGAGACTGTTTTCCAATGTCTTACGACCCCGTTCGTGAGATGCGCGCGATTTGATCGCCGTGACCTGTATGTCGGCCACGCCACAGTGGTCAGGACTGCTAAAGTGTATGGATACCGGTTTCTGGGCACCACTGTTGATATTAGAGAGGTGTTGCCTAAATCTGTAAATCAGACGTAGACCTATTTCTGCGACATATCGCATGCCACATCGTGTGCAGATGATCGCACAGATAACGTTGTGACTCGTGCATGAGAAACCCTCACGGTTGTGGAAAGTGGTCTTAGGGCATGAAAAACTCTGGGTTTGAAGGACATGTGGGCAAGTCTTAAACAAGTTCGAAGACAAACCACAGTGCCATGAAGAAACGTGTGAGATTGGCGTGGACTGCTATGGACCAGCACATCCCTGAGGCTAAGATCCCGCCAGTATGCTACCAGGGGCCCTTTGAGAAGGCAACGCGAGAGACCGGATCTGCCTGGAGAATAGATAGGTGCCTCAGGGGGATATTCTTGGCAGCAATATTATGTGGATGGTAGGATAGTGGAAGGTCTATTATGTGGATGGTAGGATAGTGGAAGGTCTATTATTATGTGGTGTCGGCCTGGAGGAGAGAGCCTCGGCACGACTGATAGACTGGCAGCGGTAAAGAGCTATAGACAGAACATTCTAAGGATAGCCACGAAGAAGGAAGAAATCAAACATTTCGTATGCTTTCTGACGGAAATCGTTAATATCCCGATAAAGCCGTCGGAGACGTAACAGTTCCATCCATCCATCATGTGCCATGCCGATAAGCGTGGGCGGTCATGTTTTGCCATCTCACTCGATCGCCAGACTCCTGGATCAGCTCTGTGTTCCTGTCTCGACCATGCCACCTGGCCAAACCATCCAGGTATTTACTTCTCGGTCTTCCCCTTGGTCTCTTCCCTTTGATCTTGCCAATTGTCACCAAGTTCTCCAAGTCAGTTCTTCTCATAACATGCCCATAAAATGTTGACTGTCCACGTCTAAAGACTCTAATCAGATTACGATTTTCATTTGTTTGAAGGGCTTGTTCAATGGTTTTTCTGTCTGTCTATGGTATTCTTTGCATTATCCCCAGAAACCACATTTCCACATCCATCAGATGTTTTTTAGCTTGCCTGCTCATTGTCCACGCTTCACAACAATACAAAAGTACAGGTTCTATGTAGCACTTCAACAATCTTTTTCTCGTTTCGACTGTTTTCGTTTTTTCAGTATATTTTTCATCTTGCAATAGGCTACTTTCGCAATGGCAATTCTTGTTCTAATTTATTCAAGAAATCTCCCATCAGATCATATGACTGTTCCGAGATAACTGTACCGATTAACTTGTTTAAAGAATATGCCCATTTACTTGCCTATTACATTGTGGTATTTCCTTTTTACCCAGTGACCACCATAATCTGTGTCTTCTTACAATTCAATTCTAACCCTAGATGTTCACTGTGTGCAACAACCGCATCTACTAAATGTTGAAGATGGGAGGAAGGAATATTACCTTTATAAAAGGGTGGATGGGAGGAGATATAGAGAAGGAATGCGTGCGAGTCAGTTGGTTTATAATAAACCGTCATGCATAAACCAGCGGAGCCTAAAGAGAATGTTATATCTAGTCTAAGAGCTAGTATACATATCAGGTATATGAATCTCGTACTACATTCAAGGGGTGTGAGTCATTGTGACAGTTGTCATATTAATTTTAATAATAATAATAATAATAATAATAATAATAATAATAATAATAATAATAATAATAATAATAATAATAATAATAATAATAATAGCTGCAGCAATGGAAGTATTTGCTGTTAGTGTAGTAGTAGTAGTAGTAGTAGTAGTAGTAGTAGTAGTAGTAGTAGTAGCAGTAGTAGTAGTAGTAGTAGTAGTAGTAGTAGTAGTAGCAGCAGTAGGAGCAGCAGCAGCAGCATCAGCAGCAGCAGCATATACAGAGAATATTTTAAAATGGGGTTTCTACTTATGAAATCATAATAGTTGGATACAGCTTGACAACGGTATCTCAACGAAGAGTATGGGTTAATTCTAAGCGGAGTTATGAATTTTGTGTGTTTCGTAATTTAGAACCAGGAAGTGTAAATGAATGAATAAGGTCCTAAGTAATGAATGAGATTTTATCGCGGCTTAATAAATAGGAAGCTGAGACATTCTGCCTTCTATTACTGTGGCTTGTTTATTTTTAAACGGACAGCGTAGTACCGTATATCATTGCGTCCGTGGTGGCAAGGCCTAACTTGATATACTATCAATTTTTCGATAGGATGTGTCGTGACCTAATTAACAATTAAAAATGGCCACCAATTGTTTATTATTTATTAAAAGTCAGTCGCATTGCTAACAAACCTGGTAAGATATATATTTTATTATGCGTTTTTGGCAACAGGAAAGTAAAGACCACATTCATCTCTCGATAGAATGTAGAGAGGATTGAGAGGATCAACTTCATTGCACCGGGTTTTACCCCATATGGCTCAGTCTCTTTCCGCAGGGCGGCCTGCAGAAAGCATCGCACATAGCACGAGAGTCTCCGTGTCTTAGAGAAAAATGCACTTGACTTTTAAGACTTTTCGATAGGATATGCTGTTACCTAATTAACTGTTAAAAATAGCTGCCCATTTATATTAATTAAATGGCATGTGAAATGTTCGTCGTTAGTGAAAGAACAATTCATGAAAATGTACTCATATTGTCTTAATGTACTAACTGCATTGCGACAGCTTTCTTTTGTTGATTAAATAGCATGCATTAATGTAAGTAAATAAGTCTGTAACTGCTGCATAAATTAAGCAGCAGTTAATTAATTATTAAAATATTAAATTTAAAAAAAATAATTAAAAAATAAGTAAATATTCGCTAATAATGGATTTCTACTTCTGCTCAATAATTACACTGTTCTTTACCTAAAATTGAGCAATTTATAATTAAATACTAACTTTAAAAAACAAAATCATCACCTATTTCACAGTATTTTATTTAAATTTAAATAATTAAGTACTGGTACTCTGCTAAGGAAAAAAAGTACTCCTTACAGGTTTACAGAGACGGGTCTGAAAACTGGCTTTCAAAATTATTTTCAGTCATATCAAATGGTGAAAAATTGTACAATGACACAGATAAATTACTGCTATAAATGTAACTTGTATTCTGTTTAATTTTATTAGTTAAATTACCAGTTCTAATTAATTAAAGTAATTAATTATGCGTCCGCTATTGTGAGGGCGGCCCCATTTTGAGTTTTGAGAAATGTCATGGATGCCGATCTCCGTGGTTGTGCTAAATATTTTCTTCTGAACGCCAGCAAACACCAGCAATATTGAAACTCTTCACATTTATGTAAAATTTAACGGGGGATTCAAAAATGCAACAAAAAGTTAACGTGTTTTTAAACTACAGGAGTTATAAGACAAATTAGCTTACTATTCGTGAATAGACTCCAAGAAATTCAAGAGAAAACAAATTCTCGGCCTCAAACTCTTGGCGCTTAGCAGAAGGACCTCTACTGCAAATATCAGAGTAGTTTCTCCCTTCGTCATACCACGCTGCTTTCGAATAAATCAAATCTAATCAGACATAGTAACAACCGGAAGTGAATGGTTGGTCGCTAAAGTGGCGCAGTAAATCAAAATTGGGCTCCCCCCCCCAAAGGGCAAAGTTCGATAACTCTGACATTGCTAGTAGTAACAGCATAAGCAGCAGCAGCAGCGACAGCAGTGGCAGCAGAAGAAGAGGAGGCTAATTAACTAAGATGAACATAAAAATGTAATACCTCCAGTGGCGTTCTCAAGGGTCTGGTTGATCAGCTCGAACAAGGTTTCTGGAGGTTGGACAGGCTCTGTTGCAGGCTCAGATTCCCTCTTAGAGACACCATATGGAGTGTGACTCGGACGCAGGTTTTTGTTGTACACGACGGAACGCTAGATGGTGAAAACAGAGAGACAAATTTGGTGTTTAACTCGCAGCACTGACTGATGGCGAGGTCAGGCGACGTGTATCTAACTGGTCAGTTTAGCGTCATTGAAGCCTGCTGGACATTTCCCAGGTTAGGGTCGAGCTCTAAGGTATGCATAAAGTAGACAGTCTAGCAGCTCCACAGTGTCTGGCCTTGTTGAATACAGTCACTACGGTTGACACATGTGTACAAACTACGTCTGTGCTAGTGGATACAGTCAGAAACAGAATGTTCAAATGTAATGGTACGGGACGCAGTCAGAAACATATTGTATAAATATAATGATACGGGACACAATCAGAAACAAACTATATAAATCTGATGGTACTGGACACAGAACGAGTTGTATAAATGTGATGGTACTGGGCACAGAAACAGATTGTATAAATGTGATAGTACTGGACTGTCAGAAATGGATTTTATAAATGCAGTGGTACTGGGCACAGACAAAAACAGCTTGTATTTATGTGATGGCACCAAACACATAAACAGATTGTATACATGTAACAGTACTGGACACATAAACAGATTGTGAAAATGTTATGTTATTGGACACAGAAATATATTGTATAAATGTGATGGCACGTGACAGAGAAAGACATTGTATACGTGTTATGGTACTTAGTCTTTCCTCTTGAGCCCAAGGCGGAGCATAAGGCAGAAGTCATGACTCCCCATGCCTGACGGTTCGCTGCTACCTGTTGTAGATCTTGGATGTTTACTTGGCCGTTGAATGAGCCTTCTCTGATGATAGTTCTACGCAGGGTCTCTCATAGTCTTCCCGTTTTCTTTTCCCTACCGGTGACCATATGAGGGCTTGGTAGGGGAGTCTTGTGTTGTCCATTTTGAGTACATGGCCGATGTAGTTCCAACGGCGTTTTCTTATAAAATTGGATCTAACATCTTGCTTAGTCTCTTGTCTTATTTGCGTATTGGTTCTGAAATCTGTCCAATGGATGTTTAGAATTCTTCTAAGACATTCTTTCTCAAAATTGTCTAATTTTTTTAAAATCTAAAGCTACCGTTGATTTCCAACTCTCACATCCATACGTTAGCACTGGAATCACACAAAAGTTGTAGATTTTAAGTTTCGTGTGTTTCTGCTGAGTATCTTTGACTTCCAGATATTTGACAGTTTATTGAATGCACCAGATGCCAGTGCGATTCTAGATGATATTTCTTGTGTTGAGTCCTCTGTAGATGTCATTTTGCTTCCTAGGTATGTGAAGCTGTTGACTTTTTCAAGAACCTGGTTATTTAATTTGGTGTCGTCTGGACTGTTGGTAAGATCAATAGTTTTTGCTTTTGCGGTGTTAGTTTGGAGACCAGTTTGTCCTGAAACATTTTGTAGATGGTTTATTTTCTCTTGGGCATCTAGGTGTGTTGAACTCAAAAACACTATGTCGTCGGTAAAGTCCAGGTCTTCTAGAATTTTGTCAACCCAGTGGATACCCCTATTTGTGTTGTATGTGCATTTGAGCATGACCCAATCGATAGCTATTCCAAACAGCATCGGTGACAAGACAAATCCCTGTTTCACTCCCGTTTCCACTGAGAACCAGTCAGAGTTGCCTGATTCTGTTCTTACGCAGTAACGTGTCTCTTTGTAGAAAGATTTTATGATGTTGATATATAGGGTAGGGAAATCATAGATGGTAAGTAGGTTCCAAAGTGAAGGACAATGGATACTATCGAAGGGTTTTTGAAAGTCGACAAAGTTGGTGATTAATTTCGACTGGAATTTTACGGAGTCTTCGATGATTATTTTAAGGTTGAAAATGCGGACTATACATGACCGTTTTGGTCTGAAGCCAGCTTGTTCTTCTCTGAGCCTTTCATCTATAGACTTTTTCAACCTCTCAAGAAACATGCTACAAAACGTTTTCCTGGTACTGAGAGTAGGGTGATATCACGCTAGTTATTACAATCAGACATATCGCCTTTTTTTGCAGTTTGAAAATTACACCATCCTTCCACTGTTGCGATGGGGATTCGTTTTTCCAGATTTCATTTATCATCTGTAACAAATGTTGTAAGGTGTTCTCATCGGCTGCTTTGAGCCTTTCTCCTGAGATGTTGTTTTCGCCAACAGCTCTGTTGTTATGGTACTGGACACAGAAACAAGATTCTATAATTATGATGGTATTGGATACAGAAACAGTTTGTATAAATGTGATGGTAATGGACACTGAAAAAAAAATTGCATAAATATGATTGTACTAGACACAGTCAGAAAAGACTGTAGAAGTGTGCTTGTAGTGGTCACAGAAACAGATTGTATAAATGTGATGGTAGTGGATACAGAAATAGATTGTATAAATATAATAGTTACGGACACAGTATGATAGTGTTTAAGTCCCTTCCGATACAGACATTAATAACCGCCATTATAATATATAGTCGGTTATGTTATAATAAAAATATAAAGGAAAAATCCAAGGTCTTCTGACGATTAAATTGGTAAATATGCATCGAAATTGTTGATGATAGACCACCTGTCCTCTATACTGTACCATTTGACTGGCTGTACACCGTCACACACCCAACGACGGGGATTGAATGTCTAACAATCCGCCAATTGTATGATGATAGTGTTTACGACCCATCCACTACATACAGTAATAACCGCCATTATAATAAATAATGGGTCACATTTCATTAAACATGTAATGAAAAACACAAGGACTTCTAACGATCGGATTCTCAAATATGCGTCTAACTTGTCGAAGATAAACAACCATCTTTACTTTTCACTTTACGCATTAAAAAATACTATGATTAATATTACCTCGTAAATAATATTACTTTTAGTAATTAAAGTTTACCTTTTAAAATATACAAAACCGGAAGCAGTTAAGTATCCTCATTCATATGTGAAAATTCATCATCTTAATGCTTGTTGTGACGACACATAAGCGCATCTAAGAAAACATTTCATGTGCATGGGATATCTTGAAATACTGTTGGATATGGTATACTACTTACTATAGACACGCACCCCCCCCCCCCTCCCACTCCCCCCCCCCCCCCTGACAGTTAATTAACTACAACCAGGCAATGTATTTGTTCTTACAAATGGCGCGGTTCGCGGTGGGAAACATGAGTCGTTTGTGGAGATAAGGTCTACGCTGTTAGTGAATTTCAATATTTTTGTGTGAAATGTTACATTTTGTAGCCACGCTTAAGCAGCGAGTGATTGCCGCTACTTATAGACATACACAGCCATCAAAATGATACACACTGACATCACATAACTGTCACCCACAGAAGAATACAGTCGCATCTCGGCCTTTTGGCTAATGTCAAAGTGCAGTATCTGTTCTTATCAGCTTAATATATGTTGCAGGGTCGATTCGGTCACTACGATATTAAACTAATTTTTAGAACCAGAAGACATGCCTGGGGCCTGCCTTAATGATTTCGCTTGGTCGTCCCAGTTTTACAGTGCTTCTGGGAATGAAGTATAATCATTGCTAATGTGCTAACGTGTAGTAAATTTCAGAGACCGATTTAGTCACTACGATATTCAACTGATTTTTAGAACCAGAAGACTTCCCGGGGCTTGCCTCAATGTCTTCGCTTGGTCGTCAAAGTTTTTTTTTTTTTTTGCAGTGCTTCTGGACATTTCCCAGGTTAGGATCGAGCTCTAAGGTATGCATAAATCAGACAGTCCAGCAGCTCCACAATGTGTGGCCTTGTTGAATACCGTCACCATGGTTGACAATTGTGTACAAACTATGTCAGTGCTACTGGACACAATCATAAACTATGTCTGTGCTACTGGACACAGTCTGAAACAGAATGTACAAGTGTAATGATACGGGACGCAGTCAGAAATATATTGTATAAATATGATTATACAGGATACAGTCAGAAACAAACTGTATAAATGTGAGGGTGCTGGACACAGAAACAGAATGTATAAACGTGATAGTACTGGACACACGCCGACCTATGAGCCATAAACTCAGCCACGCCGATCACAAGGTTCGAATCCCTCTTCTTGCCCATCCTCGTCATACCCTCTGCTACACCGACCACTGGGTAATACCCCTCATAGAATGACCTCATTTCCTAATTAAATAAACATTACACACTACTTACAGTCTCTGGTGCAGGTACAGACTGCCTCACATATGGAGTGTGACTCGGACGCAGGTTTTTGTTGTACACGACGGAACGCTAGACGGTGAAAACAGAGAGACAATTCTGGTGTCAAACTTGCAGCACTGATTTATGGCGAGGTCAGGCGTCGTGTATCTATCTAGTCAGTATAGCGACATTGAAGCCTGCTGGACATTGCCAAGGTTAAGGTCGAGGACTAAAATATGAATAAAGCAGACCGTCCAGCAGCTCCACAGTGTGTGGCCTTGTTGAATACCGTCACCACGGTTGAAATGTTTGCACAAACTATGTCTGTGCGACTGGACACAGTCAGAAACAGAATGTACAAATGTAATGGTATGGGACGCAGTCAGTTACATATTGTATAAATATGATGGTACATAACAAAGTAAGAAACAAACTGTGTAAATGTGATGGTAGTGGACACAGAATTGTTTTTTAATAATTGTGATTGTCCTCGACACAGAAACAGACTGTATATATGTGTTGCTACTGGACACAGAAACAGATTGTATAAATGTGATAGTACTTGCCAGTAAGAGAAGAAATTTATAAATGCAATGGTACTGGACACAGACAAAAACAAACTGTATGCATGTGATGGCAATAACACAGAAACAGATTGTATACATGAAACAGTACTGGACACATAAATAGATAGTGGAAACGTTATGTTAGTGGACATAGAAACATATTGTATAAATGCGATGGCACCTGACAGAGAAGCATATTGTATACGCGTTATGGTACTAGACACATTAAAAGATTGTATAAATATGATGGTATTGGATACAGAAACAGTTTGTATAAATGTGATGTTACTGGACACAGAAACAGATTATATAAATATGATGGTGCCAGACACAGTCAGAAAAAAGACAGTATAAAGGTGATAGTAGTGGAAAAAGAAATAGATTGTATAATTGTAATGAAAGTGGCACATAAGTAGATTGTACACATATTATAGTACTAGACACAGTCAGACGCATATTGTATAAATGTGATAGTAGAGGACACAGAAATAGACTGTATAAATGTGATCGTAGTGGACACAGAAATAGATTGTATGAATATAATAGTTATGGACACAGTATGATAGTATTTAAGTCCCATCAACCACAGACAGTACTAACCGCCCTTATAATATACAGTCGGTTAATTTGTAACAACTATATAAAGAGGAAAAAATCAAAATTCTTCTGACGATCGAATTGGTAAATCTGAATAAAAATTGTTGATGACAGACCTCTTATACTCTATAGTGTACCGTGTGTCTCGCTGTACATCGTCACAAACCCCGATTACGTGGATAGCATATCTAAAAATTGTATGATGATAGTGTTTACTACATATAGTAATAACCCACATTATAATATATAATTGGTCATTTTGCATATGATATGTAATGGAAAAACACAAGGCCTATGACGATCGGATTCTCAGATATGCGTCTAAGTTGTCGATGGTAGACAGTTATCTTTACGGTTCACCTTACACATAAAAAATTAATAATATGTTTAATATTATCACGTAAATAATATTACGTTTAGTAATTAAAGTATACCCTTTTAAATATACAAAACCGTAAGCAGTTAAGCATCCTCATTCACGAGATTTGAAAATTCATCTTCTTAAGGCTTGTTGTGGCGACACGTAAGCGCATTAATGAAAGTATTTCAGGTTCAGGGCGATCTCGAAACACGGCTGGATAACCACATGCCATACTACTTACTATGAGACACGCATATTACCCCGCCAGATAACTAACTACAACCAGGCTATATATCTGTTCTTATCTCTGGCGTGGGTCAGGGTGTCAAAAATGAGTTGTTTGTGGAGATCTGGATTTCGCTGTTAGTGCATTCCAATGTTTTTGTGAGAAATGTTACATTTTGTAGCCACGCTTAAGCAGCGAGTGATTGCCGCTACTTATAGACATACACAGCCATTAAAATGATACACACTGACATCACATAACTGTCACCCACAGAAGAATACAGTCGCATCTCGGCCTTTTGGCTAATGTCAAAGTGCAGTATCTGTTCTTATCAGCTTAATATATGTTGCAGGGTCGATTCGGTCACTACGATATTAAACTAATTTTTAGAACCAGAAGACATGCCTGGGGCCTGCCTTAATGATTTCGCTTGGTCGTCCCAGTTTTACAGTGCTTCTGGGAATGAAGTATAATCATTGCTAATGTGCTAACGTGTAGTAAATTTCAGAGACCGATTTAGTCACTACGATATTCAACTGATTTTTAGAACCAGAAGAATTCCCGGGGCTTGCCTCAATGTCTTCGCTTGGTCGCCAACGTTTTTTTTTTTTTTTTTTTTTGCAGTGCTTCTGGACATTTCCCAGGTTAGGATCGAGCTCTAAGGTATGCATAAATCAGACAGTCCAGCAGCTCCACAATGTGTGGCCTTGTTGAATACCGTCACCATGGTTGACAATTGTGTACAAACTATGTCAGTGCTACTGGACACAGTCATAAACTATGTCTGTGCTACTGGACACAGTCTGAAACAGAATGTACAAGTGTAATGATACGGGACGCACTAAGAAATATATTGTATAAATATGATTATACAGGATACAGTCAGAAACAAACTGTATAAATGTGAGGGTGCTGGACACAGAAACAGAATGTATAAACGTGATAGTACTGGACACACGCCGACCTATGAGCCATAAACTCAACCACGCCGATCACAAGGTTCGAATCCCTCTTCTTGCCCATCCTCGTCATACCCTCTGCTACACCGACCACTGGGTAATACCCCTCATAGAATGACCTCATTTCCTAATTAAATAAACATTACACACTACTTACAGTCTCTGGTGCAGGTACAGACTGCCTCACATATGGAGTGTGACTCGGACGCAGGTTTTTGTTGTACACGACGGAACGCTAGACGGTGAAAACAGAGAGACAATTCTGGTGTCAAACTTGCAGCAATGATTTATGGCGAGGTCAGGCGTCGTGTATCTAACTAGTCAGTATAGCGTCATTGAAGGCTGCTGGACATTGCCAATGTTAAGGTCGAGCACTAAAATATGAATAAAGCAGACCGTCAAGCAGCTCCACAGTGTGTGGCCTTGTTGAATACCGTCACCACGGTTGAAATGTTTGCACAAACCATGTCTGTGCTACTGGACACAGTCAGAAACAGAATGTACAAATGTAATGGTATGGGACGCAGTCAGTTACATATTGTATAAATATGATGATACATAACAAAGTAAGAAACAAACTGTGTAAATGTGATGGTAGTGGACACAGAATTGTTTTTTAATAATTGTGATTGTCCTCGACACAGAAACAGACTGTATATATGTGTTGCTACTGGACACAGAAACAGATTGTATAAATGTGATAGTACTTGCCAGTAAGAGAAGAAATTTATAAATGCAATGGTACTGGACACAGACAAAAACAAACTGTATGCATGTGATGGCAATAACACAGAAACAGATTGTATACATGAAACAGTACTGGACACATAAATAGATAGTGGAAACGTTATGTTAGTGGACATAGAAACATATTGTATAAATGCGATGGCACCTGACAGAGAAGCATATTGTATACGCGTTATGGTACTAGACACATTAAAAGATTGTATAAATATGATGGTATTGGATACAGAAACAGTTTGTATAAATGTGATGTTACTGGACACAGAAACAGATTATATAAATATGATGGTGCCAGACACAGTCAGAAAAAAGACAGTATAAAGGTGATAGTAGTGGAAAAAGAAATAGATTGTATAATTGTAATGAAAGTGGCACATAAGTAGATTGTACACATATTATAGTACTAGACACAGTCAGACGCATATTGTATAAATGTGATAGTAGAGGACACAGAAATAGACTGTATAAATGTGATCGTAGTGGACACAGAAATAGATTGTATGAATATAATAGTTATGGACACAGTATGATAGTATTTAAGTCCCATCAACCACAGACAGTACTAACCGCCCTTATAATATACAGTCGGTTAATTTGCAACAACTATATAAAGAGGAAAAAATCAAAATTCTTCTGACGATCGAATTGGTAAATCTGAATAAAAATTGTTGATGACAGACCTCTTATACTCTATAGTGTACCGTGTGTCTCGCTGTACATCGTCACAAACCCCGATTACGTGGATAGCATATCTAAAAATTGTATGATGATAGTGTTTACTACATATAGTAATAACCCACATTATAATATATAATTGGTCATTTTGCATATGATATGTAATGGAAAAACACAAGGCCTATGACGATCGGATTCTCAGATATGCGTCTAAGTTGTCGATGGTAGACAGTTATCTTTACGGTTCACCTTACACATAAAAAATTAATAATATGTTTAATATTATCACGTAAATAATATTACGTTTAGTAATTAAAGTATACCCTTTTAAATATACAAAACCGTAAGCAGTTAAGCATCCTCATTCACGAGATTTGAAAATTCATCTTCTTAAGGCTTGTTGTGGCGACACGTAAGCGCATTAATGAAAGTATTTCAGGTTCAGGGCGATCTCGAAACACGGCTGGATAACCACATGCCATACTACTTACTATGAGACACGCATATTACCCCGCCAGATAACTAACTACAACCAGGCTATGTATCTGTTCTTATCTCTGGCGTGGGTCAGGGTGTCAAAAATGAGTTGTTTGTGGAGATCTGGATTTCGCTGTTAGTGCATTCCAATGTTTTTGTGAGAAATGTTACATTTTGTAGCCACGCTTAAGCAGCGAGTGATTGCCGCTACTTATAGACATACACAGCCATTAAAATGATACACACTGACATCACATAACTGTCACCCACAGAAGAATACAGTCGCATCTCGGCCTTTTGGCTAATGTCAAAGTGCAGTATCTGTTCTTATCAGCTTAATATATGTTGCAGGGTCGATTCGGTCACTACGATATTAAACTAATTTTTAGAACCAGAAGACATGCCTGGGGCCTGCCTTAATGATTTCGCTTGGTCGTCCCAGTTTTACAGTGCTTCTGGGAATGAAGTATAATCATTGCTAATGTGCTAACGTGTAGTAAATTTCAGAGACCGATTTAGTCACTACGATATTCAACTGATTTTTAGAACCAGAAGAATTCCCGGGGCTTGCCTCAATGTCTTCGCTTGGTCGCCAACGTTTTTTTTTTTTTTTTTTTGCAGTGCTTCTGGACATTTCCCAGGTTAGGATCGAGCTCTAAGGTATGCATAAATCAGACAGTCCAGCAGCTCCACAATGTGTGGCCTTGTTGAATACCGTCACCATGGTTGACAATTGTGTACAAACTATGTCAGTGCTACTGGACACAGTCATAAACTATGTCTGTGCTACTGGACACAGTCTGAAACAGAATGTACAAGTGTAATGATACGGGACGCACTAAGAAATATATTGTATAAATATGATTATACAGGATACAGTCAGAAACAAACTGTATAAATGTGAGGGTGCTGGACACAGAAACAGAATGTATAAACGTGATAGTACTGGACACACGCCGACCTATGAGCCATAAACTCAGCCACGCCGATCACAAGGTTCGAATCCCTCTTCTTGCCCATCCTCGTCATACCCTCTGCTACACCGACCACTGGGTAATACCCCTCATAGAATGACCTCATTTCCTAATTAAATAAACATTACACACTACTTACAGTCTCTGGTGCAGGTACAGACTGCCTCACATATGGAGTGTGACTCGGACGCAGGTTTTTGTTGTACACGACGGAACGCTAGACGGTGAAAACAGAGAGACAATTCTGGTGTCAAACTTGCAGCAATGATTTATGGCGAGGTCAGGCGTCGTGTATCTAACTAGTCAGTATAGCGTCATTGAAGGCTGCTGGACATTGCCAATGTTAAGGTCGAGCACTAAAATATGAATAAAGCAGACCGTCAAGCAGCTCCACAGTGTGTGGCCTTGTTGAATACCGTCACCACGGTTGAAATGTTTGCACAAACTATGTCTGTGCTACTGGACACAGTCAGAAACAGAATGTACAAATGTAATGGTATGGGACGCAGTCAGTTACATATTGTATAAATATGATGATACATAACAAAGTAAGAAACAAACTGTGTAAATGTGATGGTAGTGGACACATAATTTTTTTTTTATAATTGTGATGGTGCTCGACACAGAAACAGACTGTGTATATGTGTTGCTACTGGACACAGAAACAGATTGTATAAATGTGATAGTACTTGACAGTAAGAGAAGGAATTTATAAATGCTATGGTACTGGACACAGACAAAAACAAACTGTATGCATGTGATGACAATAACACAGAAACAGATTGTATACATGAAACAGTACTGGACACATAAACAGACAGTGGAAACGTTATGTTATTGGACATAGAAACATATTGTATAAATGCGATGGCACCTGACAGAGAAGCATATTGTATACGCGTTATGGTACTAGACACATTAAAAGATTGTATAAATATGATGGTATTGGATACAGAAACAGTTTGTATGAATGTGATGTTACTGGACACAGAAACAGATTATATAAATATGATGGTGCCAGACACAGTCAGAAAAAAGACAGAATAAAAGTGATAGTAGTGGAAAAAGAAACAAATTGTATAATTGTAATGAAAGTGGCACATAAGTAGATTGTACACATATTATAGTACTAGACACAGTCAGACACATATTGTATAAATGTGATAGTAGAGGACACAGAAATAGACTGTATAAATGTGATCGTAGTGGACACAGAAATAGATTGTATAAATATAATAGTTATGGACACAGTATGATAGTATTTAAGACCCATCCACCACAGACAGTATTAACCGCCCTTATAATATACAGTCGGTTAATTTGCAACAACTATATAAAGGAAAATAAAATCCAAGTTCTTCTGACGATCGAATTGGTACATCTGAATGGAAATTGTTGATGACAGACCTCCTATACTCTATAGTGTACCGTGTGTCTCGCTGTACATCGTCACAAATCCCGATTACGTGGATAGCATATCTAAGAATTGTATGATGATAGTGTTTACGACCTATCCACTACATATAGTAATAACCACCATTATAATATATAATTGGTCATTTTGCATATGATATGTAATGGAAAAACACAAGGCTTATGACGATCGGATTCTCAGATATGCGTCTAAGTTGTCGATGGTAGACAGTTATCTTTACGGTTCACCTTACACATAAAAAATAAATAATATGTTTAATATTATCACGTAAATAATATTACGTTTAGTAATTAAAGTATACCCTTTTAAATATACAAAACCGGAAGCAGTTAAGTATTCTCATTCACGAGATTTGAAAATTCATCTTCTTAAGGCTTGTTGTGGCGACACGTAAGCGCATTAATGAAAGTATTTCAGGTTCAGGGCGATCTCGAAACACGGCTGGATAACCACATGCCATACTACTTACTATGAGACACGCATATTACCCCGCCAGATAACTAACTACAACCAGGCTATGTATCTGTTCTTATCTCTGGCGTGGGTCAGGGTGTCAAAAATGAATTGTTTGTGGAGATCTGGATTTCGCTGTTAGTGCATTCCAATGTTTTTGTGAGAAATGTTACATTTTGTAGCCACGCTTAAGCAGCGAGTGATAACCGCTACTTATAGATACACACCGTCAGTAGGATGATACTTACTGACATCACATCACCGTCACCCACGGACGAATACAGTTGCATCACGACATTTTGGCTAAGATCAAAGTGCAGTATCTGTTCTTATCAGCTTAATATATGGTTCGTGGTCGATTCGGTCACTACGATATTAAACTAATTTTCAGAACCAGAAGACATGCCTGGGGCCGGCCTTAATGATTTCGCTTGGTCGTCTTAGTTTTACAGTGCTTCTGGGAATGAAGTATAATCATTGCTAATGTGCTAACGTGTAGTAAATTTCAGAGACCGATTTAGTCACTACGATATTCAACTGATTATTAGAACCAGAAGACTTCCCGGGGCTTGCCTCAATGTCTTCGCTTGGTCGTCAAAGTTTTTTTTTTTTTTGCAGTGCTTCTGGACATTTCCCAGGTTAGGATCGAGCTCTAAGGTATGCATAAATCAGACAGTCCAGCAGCTCCACAATGTGTGGCCTTGTTGAATACCGTCACCATGGTTGACAATTGTGTACAAACTATGTCAGTGCTACTGGACACAGTCATAAACTATGTCTGTGCTACTGGACACAGTCTGAAACAGAATGTACAAGTGTAATGATATGGGACGCACTCAGAAATATATTGTATAAATATGATTATACAGGATACAGTCAGAAACAAACTGTATAAATGTGAGGGTGCTGGACACAGAAACAGAATGTATAAACGTGATAGTACTGGACACACGCCGACCTATGAGCCATAAACTCAGCCACGCCGATCACAAAATTTGAATCCCTCATCTTGCCCATCCTCGTCATACCCTCTGCTACACCGACCACTGGGTAATACACCTCATAGAATGACCTCATTTCCTAATTAAATAAACATTACACATTACTTACAGTCTCTGGTGCAGGTACAGACTGCCTCACATATGGAGTGTGACTCGGACGCAGGTTTTTGTTGTACACGACGGAACGCTAGACGGTGAAAACAGAGAGACAATTCTGGTGTCAAACTTGCAGCACTGATTTATGGCGAGGTCAGGCGTCGTGTATCTATCTAGTCAGTATAGCGTCATTGAAGCCTGCTGGACATTGCCAAGGTTAAGGTCGAGGACTAAAATTTGAATAAAGCAGACCGTCCAGCAGCTCCACAGTGTGTGGCCTTGTTGAATACCGTCACCACGGTTGAAATGTTTGCACAAACTATGTCTGTGCGGCTGGACACAGTCAGAAACAGAATGTACAAATGTAATGGTATGGGACGCAGTCAGTTACATATTGTATAAATATGATGATACATAACAAAGTAAGAAACAAACTGTGTAAATGTGATGGTAGTGGACACAGAATTTTTTTTAAATAATTGTGATTGTGCTCGACACAGAAACAGACTGTATATATGTGTTGCTACTGGACACAGAAACAGATTGTATAAATGTGATAGTACTTGCCAGTAAGAGAAGAAATTTATAAATGCAATGGTACTGGACACAGACAAAAACAAACTGTATGTATGTGATGGCAATAACACAGAAACAGATTGTATACATGAAACAGTACTGGACACATAAATAGATAGTGGAAACGTTATGTTAGTGGACATAGAAACATATTGTATAAATGCGATGGCACCTGACAGAGAAGCATATTGTATACGCGTTATGGTACTAGACACATTAAAAGATTGTATAAATATGATGGTATTGGATACAGAAACAGTTTGTATAAATGTGATGTTACTGGACACAGAAACAGATTATATAAATATGATGGTGCCAGACACAGTCAGAAAAAAGACAGTATAAAGGTGATTGTAGTGGAAAAAGAAATAGATTGTATAATTGTAATGAAAGTGGCACATAAGTAGATTGTACACATATTATAGTACTAGACACAGTCAGACGCATATTGTATAAATGTGATAGTAGAGGACACAGAAATAGACTGTATACATGTGATCGTAGTGGACACAGAAATAGATTGTATGAATATAATAGTTATGGACACAGTATGATAGTATTTAAGTCCCATCCACCACAGACAGTACTAACCGCCCTTATAATATACAGTCGGTTAATTTGCAACAACTATATAAAGGGGAAAAAATCCAAATTCTTCTGACGATCGAATTGGTAAATCTGAATAAAAATTGTTGATGACAGACCTCTTATACTCTATAGTGTACCGTGTGTCTCGCTGTACATCGTCACAAACCCCGATTACGTGGATAGCATATCTAAAAATTGTATGATGATAGTGTTTACTACATATAGTAATAACCCACATTATAATATATAATTGGTCATTTTGCATATGATATGTAATGGAAAAACACAAGGCTTATGACCATCGGATTCTCAGATATGCGTCTAAGTTGTCGATGGTAGACAGTTATCTTTACGGTTCACCTTACACATAAAAAATTAATAATATGTTTAATATTATCACGTAAATAATATTACGTTTAGTAATTAAAGTATACCCTTTTAAATATACAAAACCGTAAGCAGTTAAGCATCCTCATTCACGAGATTTGAAAATTCATCTTCTTAAGGCTTGTTGTGGCGACACGTAAGCGCATTAATGAAAGTATTTCAGGTTCAGGGCGATCTCGAAACACGGCTGGATAACCACATGCCATACTACTTACTATGAGACACGCATATTACCCCGCCAGATAACTAACTACAACCAGGCTATGTATCTGTTCTTATCTCTGGCGTGGGTCAGGGTGTCAAAAATGAGTTGTTTGTGGAGATCTGGATTTCGCTGTTAGTGCATTCCAATGTTTTTGTGAGAAATGTTACATTTTGTAGCCACGCTTAAGCAGCGAGTGATTGCCGCTACTTATAGACATACACAGCCATTAAAATGATACACACTGACATCACATAACTGTCACCCACAGAAGAATTCAGTCGCATCTCGGCGTTTTGGCTAATGTCAAAGTGCAGTATCTGTTCTTATCAGCTTAATATATGTTGCAGGGTCGATTCGGTCACTACGATATTAAACTAATTTTTAGAACCAGAAGACATGCCTGGGGCCTGCCTTAATGATTTCGCTTGGTCGTCCCAGTTTTACAGTGCTTCTGGGAATGAAGTATAATCATTGCTAATGTGCTAACGTGTAGTAAATTTCAGAGACCGATTTAGTCACTACGATATTCAACTGATTTTTAGAACCAGAAGACTTCCCGGGGCTTGCCTCAATGTCTTCGCTTGGTCGCCAACGTTTTTTTTTTTTTGCAGTGCTTCTGGACATTTCCCAGGTTAGGATCGAGCTCTAAGGTATGCATAAATCAGACAGTCCAGCAGCTCCACAATGTGTGGCCTTGTTGAATACCGTCACCATGGTTGACAATTGTGTACAAACTATGTCATTGCTACTGGACACAGTCATAAACTATGTCTGTGCTACTGGACACAGTCTGAAATAGAATGTACAAGTGTAATGATACGGGACGCACTAAGAAATATATTGTATAAATATGATTATACAGGATACAGTCAGAAACAAACTGTATAAATGTGAGGGTGCTGGACACAGAAACAGAATGTATAAACGTGATAGTACTGGACACACGCCGACCTATGAGCCATAAACTCAGCCACGCCGATCACAAGGTTTGAATCCCTCTTCTTGCCCATCCTCGTCATACCCTCTGCTACACCGACAACTGGGTAATACCCCTCATAGAATGACCTCATTTCCTAATTAAATAAACATTACACACTACTTACAGTCTCTGGTGCAGGTACAGACTGCCTCACATATGGAGTGTGACTCGGACGCAGGTGTTTGTTGTACACGACGGAACGCTAGACGGTGAAAACAAAGAGACAATTCTGGTGTCAAACTTGCAGCACTGATTTATGGCGAGGTCAGGCGACGTGTATCTATCTAGTCAGTATAGCGTCATTGAAGCCTGCTGGACATTGCCAATGTTAAGGTCGAGCACTAAAATATGAATAAAGCAGACCGTCCAGCAGCTCCACAGTATGTGGCCTTGTTGAATACCGTCACCACGGTTTAAATGTTTGCACAAACTATGTCTGTGCTACTGGACACAGTCAGAAACAGAATGTACAAATGTAATGGTATGGGACGCAGTCAGTTACATATTGTATAAATATGATGATACATAACAAAGTAAGAAACAAACTGTGTAAATGTGATGGTAGTGGACACATAATTTTTTTTTTTTATAATTGTGATGGTGCTCGACACAGAAACAGACTGTATATATGTGTTGCTACTGGACACAGAAACAGATTGTATAAATGTGATAGTACTTGACAGTAAGAGAAGGAATTTATAAATGCTATGGTACTGGACACAGACAAAAACAAACTGTATGCATGTGATGGCAATAACACAGAAACAGATTGTATACATGAAACAGTACTGGACACATAAACAGACAGTGGAAACGTTATGTTATTGGACATAGAAACATATTGTATAAATGCGATGGCACCTGACAGAGAAGCATATTGTATACGCGTTATGGTACTAGACACATTAAAAGATTGTATAAATATGATGGTATTGGATACAGAAACAGTTTGTATAAATGTGATGTTACTGGACACAGAAACAGATTATATAAATATGATGGTGCCAGACACAGTCAGAAAAAAGACAGAATAAAAGTGATAGTGGTGGAAAAAGAAATAGATTGTATAATTGTAATGAAAGTGGCACATAAGTAGATTGTACACATATTATAGTACTAGACACAGTCAGACGCATATTGTATAAATGTGATAGTAGAGGACACAGAAATAGACTGTATAAATGTGATCGTAGTGGACACAGAAATAGATTGTATAAATATAATAGTTATGGACACAGTATGATAGTATTTAAGACCCATCCACCACAGACAGTATTAACCGCCCTTATAATATACAGTCGGTTAATTTGCAACAACTATATAAAGGGAAAAAAATCCAAGTTCTTCTGACGATCGAATTGGTACATCTGAATGGAAATTGTTGATGACAGACCTCCTATACTCTATAGTGTACCGTGTGTCTCGCTGTACATCGTCACAAACCCCGATTACGTGGATAGCATATCTAAAAATTGTATGATGATAGTGTTTACGACCTATCCACTACATATAGTAATAACCACCATTATAATATATAATTGGTCATTTTGCATATGATATGTAATGGAAAAACACAAGGCTTATGACGATCGGATTCTCAGATATGCGTCTAAGTTGTCGGTGGTAGACAGTTATCTTTACGGTTCATCTTACACATAAAAAATAAATAATATGTTTAATATTATCACGTAAATAATATTACGTTTATTAATTAAAGTATACCCTTTTAAATATACAAAACCGGAAGCAGTTAAGTATCCTCATTCACGAGATTTGAAAATTCATCTTCTTAAGGCTTGTTGTGGCGACACGTAAGCGCATTAATGAAAGTATTTCAGGTTCAGGGCGATCTCGAAACACGGCTGGATAACCACATGCCATACTACTTACTATGAGACACGCATATTACCCCGCCAGATAACTAATTACAACCAGGCTATGTATCTGTTCTTATCTCTGGCGTGGGTCAGGGTGTCAAAAATGAATTGTTTGTGGAGATCTGGATTTCGCTGTTAGTGCATTCCAATGTTTTTGTGAGAAATGTTACATTTTGTAGCCACGCTTAAGCAGCGAGTGATAACCGCTACTTATAGATACACACCGTCAGTAGGATGATACTTACTGACATCACATCACTGTCACCCACGGACGAATACAGTTGCATCTCGACATTTTGGCTAAGATCAAAGTGCAGTATCTGTTCTTATCAGCTTAATATATGGTTCGTGGTCGATTCGGTCACTACGATATTAAACTAATTTTTAGAACCAGAAGACATGTCTGGGGCCTGCCTTAATGATTTCGCTTGGTCGTCCCAGTTTTACAGTGCTTCTGGGAATGAAGTATAATCATTGCTAATGTGCTAACGTGTAGTAATTTTCAGAGACCGATTTAGTCACTACGATATTCAACTGATGTTTAGAACCAGAAGACTTCCCGGGGCTTGCCTCAATGTCTTCGCTTGGTCGTCAAAGTTTTTTTTTTTTTTTTTTGCAGTGCTTCTGGACATTTCCCAGGTTAGGATCGAGCTCTAAGGTATGCATAAATCAGACAGTCCAGCAGCTCCACAATGTGTGGCCTTGTTGAATACCGTCACCATGGTTGACAATTGTGTACAAACTATGTCAGTGCTACTGGACACAGTCATAAACTATGTCTGTGCTACTGGACACAGTCTGAAACAGAATGTACAAGTTTAATGATACGGGACGCACTCAGAAATATATTGTATAAATATGATTATACAGGATACAGTCAGAAACAAACTGTATAAATGTGAGGGTGCTGGACACAGAAACAGAATGTATAAACGTGATAGTACTGGACACACGCCGACCTATGAGCCATAAACTCAGCCACGCCGATCACAAGGTTCGAATCCATCTTCTTGCCCATCCTCGTCATACCCTCTTCTACACCGACCACTGGGTAATACCCCTCATAGAATGACCTCATTTCCTAATTAAATAAACATTACACACTACTTACAGTCTCTGGTGCAGGTACAGACTGCCTCACATATGGAGTGTGACTCGGACGCAGGTGTTTGTTGTACACGACGGAACGCTAGACGGTGAAAACAGAGAGACAATTCTGGTGTCAAACTTGCAGCACTGATTTATGGCGAGGTCAGGCGTCGTGTATCTATCTAGTCAGTATAGCGTCATTGAAGCCTGTTAGACATTGCCAAGGTTAAGGTCGAGCACTAAAATATGAATAAAGCAGACCGTCCAGCAGCTCCACAGTGTGTGGCCTTGTTAAATACCGTCACCACGGTTGAAATGTTTTCACAAACTATGTCTGTGCGACTGGACACAGTCAGAAACAGAATGTACAAATGTAATGGTATGGGACGCAGTCAGTTACATATTGTATAAATATGATGGTACATAACAAAGTAAGAAACAAACTGTGTAAATGTTATGGTAGTGGACACAGAAAAAAAATTGTATAATTGTGATGGTGCTCGACACAGAAACAGACTGTATATATGTGTTGCTACTGGACACAGAAACAGATTGTATAAATGTGATAGTACTTGACAGTAAGAGAAGGAATTTATAAATGCTATGGTACTGGACACAGACAAAAACAAACTGTATGCATGTGATGGCAATAACACAGAAACAGATTGTATACATGAAACAGTACTGGACACATAAACAGACAGTGGAAACGTTATGTTATTGGACATAGAAACATATTGTATAAATGCGATGGCACCTGACAGAGAAGCATATTGTATACGCGTTATGGTACTAGACACATTAAAAGATTGTATAAATATGATGGTATTGGATACAGAAACAGTTTGTATAAATGTGATGTTACTGGACACAGAAACAGATTATATAAATATGATGGTGCCAGACACAGTCAGAAAAAAGACAGAATAAAAGTGATAGTGGTGGAAAAAGAAATAGATTGTATAATTGTAATGAAAGTGGCACATAAGTAGATTGTACACATATTATAGTACTAGACACAGTCAGACGCATATTGTATAAATGTGATAGTAGAGGACACAGAAATAGACTGTATAAATGTGATCGTAGTGGACACAGAAATAGATTGTATAAATATAATAGTTATGGACACAGTATGATAGTATTTAAGACCCATCCACCACAGACAGTATTAACCGCCCTTATAATATACAGTCGGTTAATTTGCAACAACTATATAAAGGGAAAAAAATCCAAGTTCTTCTGACGATCGAATTGGTACATCTGAATGGAAATTGTTGATGACAGACCTCCTATACTCTATAGTGTACCGTGTGTCTCGCTGTACATCGTCACAAACCCCGATTACGTGGATAGCATATCTAAAAATTGTATGATGATAGTGTTTACGACCTATCCACTACATATAGTAATAACCACCATTATAATATATAATTGGTCATTTTGCATATGATATGTAATGGAAAAACACAAGGCTTATGACGATCGGATTCTCAGATATGCGTCTAAGTTGTCGGTGGTAGACAGTTATCTTTACGGTTCATCTTACACATAAAAAATAAATAATATGTTTAATATTATCACGTAAATAATATTACGTTTATTAATTAAAGTATACCCTTTTAAATATACAAAACCGGAAGCAGTTAAGTATCCTCATTCACGAGATTTGAAAATTCATCTTCTTAAGGCTTGTTGTGGCGACACGTAAGCGCATTAATGAAAGTATTTCAGGTTCAGGGCGATCTCGAAACACGGCTGGATAACCACATGCCATACTACTTACTATGAGACACGCATATTACCCCGCCAGATAACTAATTACAACCAGGCTATGTATCTGTTCTTATCTCTGGCGTGGGTCAGGGTGTCAAAAATGAATTGTTTGTGGAGATCTGGATTTCGCTGTTAGTGCATTCCAATGTTTTTGTGAGAAATGTTACATTTTGTAGCCACGCTTAAGCAGCGAGTGATAACCGCTACTTATAGATACACACCGTCAGTAGGATGATACTTACTGACATCACATCACTGTCACCCACGGACGAATACAGTTGCATCTCGACATTTTGGCTAAGATCAAAGTGCAGTATCTGTTCTTATCAGCTTAATATATGGTTCGTGGTCGATTCGGTCACTACGATATTAAACTAATTTTTAGAACCAGAAGACATGTCTGGGGCCTGCCTTAATGATTTCGCTTGGTCGTCCCAGTTTTACAGTGCTTCTGGGAATGAAGTATAATCATTGCTAATGTGCTAACGTGTAGTAATTTTCAGAGACCGATTTAGTCACTACGATATTCAACTGATGTTTAGAACCAGAAGACTTCCCGGGGCTTGCCTCAATGTCTTCGCTTGGTCGTCAAAGTTTTTTTTTTTTTTTTTTGCAGTGCTTCTGGACATTTCCCAGGTTAGGATCGAGCTCTAAGGTATGCATAAATCAGACAGTCCAGCAGCTCCACAATGTGTGGCCTTGTTGAATACCGTCACCATGGTTGACAATTGTGTACAAACTATGTCAGTGCTACTGGACACAGTCATAAACTATGTCTGTGCTACTGGACACAGTCTGAAACAGAATGTACAAGTTTAATGATACGGGACGCACTCAGAAATATATTGTATAAATATGATTATACAGGATACAGTCAGAAACAAACTGTATAAATGTGAGGGTGCTGGACACAGAAACAGAATGTATAAACGTGATAGTACTGGACACACGCCGACCTATGAGCCATAAACTCAGCCACGCCGATCACAAGGTTCGAATCCATCTTCTTGCCCATCCTCGTCATACCCTCTTCTACACCGACCACTGGGTAATACCCCTCATAGAATGACCTCATTTCCTAATTAAATAAACATTACACACTACTTACAGTCTCTGGTGCAGGTACAGACTGCCTCACATATGGAGTGTGACTCGGACGCAGGTGTTTGTTGTACACGACGGAACGCTAGACGGTGAAAACAGAGAGACAATTCTGGTGTCAAACTTGCAGCACTGATTTATGGCGAGGTCAGGCGTCGTGTATCTATCTAGTCAGTATAGCGTCATTGAAGCCTGTTAGACATTGCCAAGGTTAAGGTCGAGCACTAAAATATGAATAAAGCAAACCGTCCAGCAGCTACACAGTGTGTGGCCTTGTTAAATACCGTCACCACGGTTGAAATGTTTTCACAAACTATGTCTGTGCGACTGGACACAGTCAGAAACAGAATGTACAAATGTAATGGTATGGGACGCAGTCAGTTACATATTGTATAAATATGATGGTACATAACAAAGTAAGAAACAAACTGTGTAAATGTTATGGTAGTGGACACAGAAAAAAAATTGTATAATTGTGATGGTGCTCGACACAGAAACAGACTTATATATGTGTTGCTACTAGACACAGAAATAGATTGTATAAATGTGATAGTACTTGACAGTAAGAGAAGGAATTTATAAATGCAATGGTACTGGACACAGACAAAAACAAACTGTATGCATATGATGGCAATAACACAGAAACAGATTGTATACATGAAACAGTACTGGACACATAAACAGATAGTGGAAACGTTATGTTATTGGACATAGAAACATATTGTATAAATGCGATGGCACCTGACAGAGAAGCATATTGTATACGCGTTATGGTACTAGACACATTAAAAGATTGTATAAATATGATAGTATTGGATACAGATACAGTTTGTATAAATGTGATGTTACTGGACACAGAAACAGATTATATAAATATGATGGTGCCAGACACAGTCAGAAAAAAGACAGTATAAAAGTGATAGTAGTGGAAAAAAGAAATAGATTGTATAATTGTAATGAAAGTGGCACATAAGTAGATTGTACACATATTATAGTACTAGACACAGTCAGACGCATATTGTATAAATGTGATAGTAGAGGACACAGAAATAGACTGTATAAATGTGATCGTTGTGGACACAGAAATAGATTGTATAAATATAATAGTTATGGACACAGTATGATAGTATTTAAGTCCCAACCACCACAGACAGTATTAACCGCCCTTATAATATACAGTCGGTTAATTTGCAACAACTATATAAAGGGGAAAAAAATCCAAGTTCTTCTGACGATCGAATTGGTAAATCTGAATGGAAATTGTTGATGACAGACCTCCTATACTCTATACTGTACCGTGTGTCTCGCTGTACATCGTCACAAACTCCGATTACGTGGATAGCATATCTAAAATTTGTATGATGATAGTGTTTACGACCTATCCACTACATATAGTAATAACCACCATTATAATATATAATTGGTCATTTTGCATATGATATGTAATGGAAAAACACAAGGCTTATGACGATCGGATTCTCAGATATGCGTCTAAGTTGTCGATAGTAGACAGTTATCTTTACGGTTCACCTTACACATAAATAAAAAATAATATGTTTAATATTATCACGTAAATAATATTACGTTTAGTAATTAAAGTATACCCTTTTAAATATACAAAACCGGAAGCAGTTAAGTATCCTCATTCACGAGATTTGAAAATTCATCTTCTTAAGGCTTGTTGTGGCAACACGTAAGCGCATTAATGAAAGTATTTCAGGTTCAGGGCGATCTCGAAACACGGCTGGATAACCACATGCCATACTACTTACTATGAGACACGCATATTACCCCGCCAGATAACTAATTACAACCAGGCTATGTATCTGTTCTTATCTCTGGCGTGGGTCAAGGTGTCAAAAATGAGTTGTTTGTGGAGATCTGGATTTCGCTGTTAGTGCATTCCAATGTTTTTGTGAGAAATGTTACATTTTGTAGCCACGCTTAAGCAGCGAGTGATAACCGCTACTTATAGATACACACCGTCAGTAGGATGATACTTACTGACATCACATCACTGTCACCCACGGACGAATACAGTTGCATCTCGACATTTTGGCTAAGATCAAAGTGCAGTATCTGTTCTTATCAGCTTAATATATGGTTTGTGGTCGATTCGGCCACTACGATATTAAACTAATTTTTAGAACCAGAAGACATGCCTGGGGCCTGCCTTGATGATTTCGCTTGGTCGTCCCAGTTTTACAGTGCTTCTGGGAATGAAGAATAATCATTGCTAATGTGCTAACGTGTAGTAAATTTCAGAGACCGATTTAGTCACTACGATATTCAACTGATTTTTAGAACCAGAAGACTTGCCGGGGCTTGCCTCAATGTCTTCGCTTGGTCGTCAAATTTTTTTTTTTTTTTTTTTTGCAGTGCTTCTGGACATTTCCCAGGTTAGGATCCAGCTCTAAGGTATGCATAAATCAGACAGTCCAGCAGCTCCACAATGTGTGGCCTTGTTGAATACCGTCACCATGGTTGACAATTGTGTACAAACTATGTCAGTGCTACTGGACACAGTCATAAACTATGTCTGTGCTACTGGACACAGTCCGAAACAGAATGTACAAGTGTAATGATACGGGACGCACTCAGAAATATTTTGTATAAATATGATTATACAGGATACAGTCAGAAACAAACTGTATAAATGTGAGGGTGCTGGACACAGATACAGAATGTATAAACGTGATAGTACTGGACACACGCCGACCTATGAGCCATAAACTCAGCCACGCCGATCACAAAATTTGAATTCCTCATCTTGCCCATCCTCGTCATACCCTCTGCTACACCGACCACTGGGTGATACCCCTCATAGAAGGACCTCATTTCCTAATTAAATAAACATTACACATTACTTACAGTCTCTGGTGCAGGTACAGACTGCCTCACATATGGAGTGTGACTCGGACGCAGGTTTTTGTTGTACACGACGGAACGCTAGACGGTGAAAACAGAGAGACAATTCTGGTGTCAAACTTGCAGCACTGATTTATGTCGAGGTCAGGCGTCGTGTATCTATCTAGTCAGTATAGCGTCATTGAAGCCTGCTAGACATTGCCAATGTTAAGGTCGAGCACTAAAATATGAATAAAGCAGACCGTCCAGCAGCTCCACAGTGTGTGGCCTTGTTGAATACCGTCACCACGGTTGAAATGTTTGCACAAACTATGTCTGTGCGACTGAACACAGTCAGAAACAGAATGTACAAATGTAATGGTATGGGACGCAGTCAGTTACATATTGTATAAATATGATGATACATAACAAAGTAAGAAACAAACTGTGTAAATATGATGGTAGTGGACACAGAATTTTTTTTTTATAATTGTGATGGTGCTCGACACAGAAACAGACTGTATATATGTGTTGCTACTGGACACAGAAACAGATTGTATAAATGTGATAGTACTTGACAGTAAGAGAAGGAATTTATAAATGCTATGGTACTGGACACAGACAAAAACAAACTGTATGCATGTGATGGCAATAACACAGAAACAGATTGTATACATGAAACAGTACTGGACACATAAACAGATAGTGGAAACGTTATGTTATTGGACATAGAAACATATTGTATAAATGCGATGGCACCTGACAGAGAAACATATTGTATACGCGTTATAGTACTAGACACATTAAAAGATTGTATAAATATGATGGTATTGGATACAGAAACAGTTTGTATAAATGTGATGTTACTGGACACAGAAACAGATTATATAAATATGATGGTGCCAGACACAGTCAGAAAAAAGACAGTATAAAAGTGATAGTAGTGGAAAAAAGAAATAGATTGTATAATTGTAATGAAAGTGGCACATAAGTAGATTGTACACATATTATAGTACTAGACACAGTCAGACGCATATTGTATAAATGTGATAGTAGAGGACACAGAAATAGACTGTATAAATGTGATCGTTGTGGACACAGAAATAGATTGTATAAATATAATAGTTATGGACACAGTATGATAGTATTTAAGTCCCAACCACCACAGACAGTATTAACCGCCCTTATAATATACAGTCGGTTAATTTGCAACAACTATATAAAGGGGAAAAAAATCCAAGTTCTTCTGACGATCGAATTGGTAAATCTGAATGGAAATTGTTGATGACAGACCTCCTATACTCTATACTGTACCGTGTGTCTCGCTGTACATCGTCACAAACTCCGATTACGTGGATAGCATATCTAAAATTTGTATGATGATAGTGTTTACGACCTATCCACTACATATAGTAATAACCACCATTATAATATATAATTGGTCATTTTGCATATGATATGTAATGGAAAAACACAAGGCTTATGACGATCGGATTCTCAGATATGCGTCTAAGTTGTCGATAGTAGACAGTTATCTTTACGGTTCACCTTACACATAAATAAAAAATAATATGTTTAATATTATCACGTAAATAATATTACGTTTAGTAATTAAAGTATACCCTTTTAAATATACAAAACCGGAAGCAGTTAAGTATCCTCATTCACGAGATTTGAAAATTCATCTTCTTAAGGCTTGTTGTGGCAACACGTAAGCGCATTAATGAAAGTATTTCAGGTTCAGGGCGATCTCGAAACACGGCTGGATAACCACATGCCATACTACTTACTATGAGACACGCATATTACCCCGCCAGATAACTAATTACAACCAGGCTATGTATCTGTTCTTATCTCTGGCGTGGGTCAAGGTGTCAAAAATGAGTTGTTTGTGGAGATCTGGATTTCGCTGTTAGTGCATTCCAATGTTTTTGTGAGAAATGTTACATTTTGTAGCCACGCTTAAGCAGCGAGTGATAACCGCTACTTATAGATACACACCGTCAGTAGGATGATACTTACTGACATCACATCACTGTCACCCACGGACGAATACAGTTGCATCTCGACATTTTGGCTAAGATCAAAGTGCAGTATCTGTTCTTATCAGCTTAATATATGGTTTGTGGTCGATTCGGCCACTACGATATTAAACTAATTTTTAGAACCAGAAGACATGCCTGGGGCCTGCCTTGATGATTTCGCTTGGTCGTCCCAGTTTTACAGTGCTTCTGGGAATGAAGAATAATCATTGCTAATGTGCTAACGTGTAGTAAATTTCAGAGACCGATTTAGTCACTACGATATTCAACTGATTTTTAGAACCAGAAGACTTGCCGGGGCTTGCCTCAATGTCTTCGCTTGGTCGTCAAATTTTTTTTTTTTTTTTTTTTGCAGTGCTTCTGGACATTTCCCAGGTTAGGATCCAGCTCTAAGGTATGCATAAATCAGACAGTCCAGCAGCTCCACAATGTGTGGCCTTGTTGAATACCGTCACCATGGTTGACAATTGTGTACAAACTATGTCAGTGCTACTGGACACAGTCATAAACTATGTCTGTGCTACTGGACACAGTCCGAAACAGAATGTACAAGTGTAATGATACGGGACGCACTCAGAAATATTTTGTATAAATATGATTATACAGGATACAGTCAGAAACAAACTGTATAAATGTGAGGGTGCTGGACACAGATACAGAATGTATAAACGTGATAGTACTGGACACACGCCGACCTATGAGCCATAAACTCAGCCACGCCGATCACAAAATTTGAATTCCTCATCTTGCCCATCCTCGTCATACCCTCTGCTACACCGACCACTGGGTGATACCCCTCATAGAAGGACCTCATTTCCTAATTAAATAAACATTACACATTACTTACAGTCTCTGGTGCAGGTACAGACTGCCTCACATATGGAGTGTGACTCGGACGCAGGTTTTTGTTGTACACGACGGAACGCTAGACGGTGAAAACAGAGAGACAATTCTGGTGTCAAACTTGCAGCACTGATTTATGTCGAGGTCAGGCGTCGTGTATCTATCTAGTCAGTATAGCGTCATTGAAGCCTGCTAGACATTGCCAATGTTAAGGTCGAGCACTAAAATATGAATAAAGCAGACCGTCCAGCAGCTCCACAGTGTGTGGCCTTGTTGAATACCGTCACCACGGTTGAAATGTTTGCACAAACTATGTCTGTGCGACTGAACACAGTCAGAAACAGAATGTACAAATGTAATGGTATGGGACGCAGTCAGTTACATATTGTATAAATATGATGATACATAACAAAGTAAGAAACAAACTGTGTAAATATGATGGTAGTGGACACAGAATTTTTTTTTTATAATTGTGATGGTGCTCGACACAGAAACAGACTGTATATATGTGTTGCTACTGGACACAGAAACAGATTGTATAAATGTGATAGTACTTGACAGTAAGAGAAGGAATTTATAAATGCTATGGTACTGGACACAGACAAAAACAAACTGTATGCATGTGATGGCAATAACACAGAAACAGATTGTATACATGAAACAGTACTGGACACATAAACAGATAGTGGAAACGTTATGTTATTGGACATAGAAACATATTGTATAAATGCGATGGCACCTGACAGAGAAACATATTGTATACGCGTTATAGTACTAGACACATTAAAAGATTGTATAAATATGATGGTATTGGATACAGAAACAGTTTGTATAAATGTGATGTTACTGGACACAGAAACAGATTATATAAATATGATGGTGCCAGACACAGTCAGAAAAAAGAAAGTATAAAAGTGATAGTAGTGGAAAAAGAAATAGATTGTATAATTGTAATGAAAGTGGCACATAAGTAGATTGTACACATATTATAGTACTAGACACAGTCAGACGCATATTGTATAAATGTGATAGTAGAGGACACAGAAATAGACTGCATAAATGTGATCGTAGTGGACACAGAAATAGATTGTATAAATATAATAGTTATGGACACAGTATGATAGTATTTAAGTCCCATCCACCACAGACAGTATTAACCGCCCTTATAATATACAGTCGGTTAATTTGCAACAACTATATAAACGGGAAAACAATCCAAGTTCTTCTGACGATCGAATTGGTAAATCTGAATGGAAATTGTTGATGACAGACCTCCTATACTCTATACTGTACCGTGTGTCTCACTGTACATCGTCACAAACCCCGATTACGTGGATAGCATATCTAAAAATTGTATGATGATAGTGTTTACGACCTATCCACTACATATAGTAATAACCACCATTATAATATATAATTGGTCATTTTGCATATGATATGTAATGGAAAAACACAAGGCTTATGACCATCGGATTCTCAGATATGCGTCTAAGTTGTCGATGGTAGACAGTTATCTTTACTGTTCACCTTACACATAAAAAAAATAATATGTTTAATATTATCACGTAAATAATATTACGTTTAGTAATTAAAGTATACCCTTTTAAATATACAAAACCGGAAGCAGTTAAGTATCCTCATTCACGAGATTTGAAAATTCATCTTCTTAAGGCTTGTTGTGGCGACACGTTAGCGCATTAATGAAAGTATTTCAGGTTCAGGGCGATCTCGAAACACGGCTGGATAACCACATGCCATACTACTTACTATGAGACACGCATATTACCCCGCCAGATAACTAACTACAACCAGGCTATGTATCTGTTCTTATCTCTGGCGTGGGTCAGGGTGTCAAAAATGAGTTGTTTGTGGAGATCTGAATTTCGCTCTTAGTGCATTCCAATGTTTTTGTGAGAAATGTTACATTTTGTAGCCACGCTTAAGCAGCGAGTGATAACCGCTACTTATAGATACACACCGTCAGTAGGATGATACTTACTGACATCACATCACTGTCACCCACGGACGAATACAGTTGCATCTCGACATTTTGGCTAAGATCAAAGTGCAGTATCTGTTCTTATCAGCTTAATATATGGTTCGTGGTCGATTCGGTCACTACGATATTAAACTAATTTTTAGAACCAGAAGACATGCCTGGGGCCTGCCTTAATTATTTCGCTTGGTCGTCCCAGTTTTACAGTTTCTGGGAATGAAGTATAATCATTGCTAATGTGCTAACGTGTAGTAAATTTCAGAGACCGATTTAGTCACTACGATATTCAACTGATTTTTAGAACCAGAAGACTTCCCGGGGCTTGCCTCAGTGTCTTCGCTTGGTCGTCAAAGTTTTTTTTTTTTTTTTTTTTTTTTGCAGTGCTTCTGGACATTTCCCAGGTTAGGATCGAGCTCTAAGGTATGCATAAATCAGACAGTCCAGCAGCTCCACAATGTGTGGCCTTGTTGAATACCGTCACCATGGTTGACAATTGTGTACAAACTATGTCAGTGCTACTGGACACAGTCATAAACTATGTCTGTGCTACTGGACACAGTCTGAAACAGAATGTACAAGTGTAATGATACGGGACGCACTCAGAAATATATTGTATAAATATGATTATACAGGATACAGTCAGAAACAAACTGTATAAATGTGAGGGTGCTGGACACAGAAACAGAATGTATAAACGTGATAGTACTGGACACACGCCGACCTATGAGCCATAAACTCAGCCACGCCGATCACAAGGTTCGAATCCCTCTTCTTGCCCATCCTCGTCATACCCTCTGCTACACCGACCACTGGGTAATACCCCTCATAGAATGACCTCATTTCCTAATTAAATAAACATTACACACTACTTACAGTCTCTGGTGCAGGTACAGACTGCCTCACATATGGAGTGTGACTCGGACGCAGGTTTTTGTTGTACACGACGGAACGCTAGACGGTGAAAACAGAGAGACAATTCTGGTGTCAAACTTGCAGCACTGATTTATGGCGAGGTCAGGCGTCGTGTATCTATCTAGTCAGTATAGCGTCATTGAAGCCTGCTAGACATTGCCAAGGTTAAAGTCGAGCACTAAAATATGAATAAAGCAGACCGTCCAGCAGCTCCACAGTGTGTGGCCTTGTTGAATACCGTCACCACGGTTGAAATGTTTTCACAAACTATGTCTGTGCGGCTGGACACAGTCAGAAACAGAATGTACAAATGTAATGGTATGGGACGCAGTCTGTTACATATTGTATAAATATGATGATACATAACAAAGTAAGAAACAAACTGTGTAAATGTTATGGTAGTGGACACAGAAAAAAAATTGTATAATTGTGATGGTGCTCGACACAGAAACAGACTGTATATATGTGTTGCTACTGGACACAGAAACAGATTGTATAAATGTGATAGTACTTGACAGTAAGAGAAGGAATTTATAAATGCAATGGTACTGGACACAGACAAAAACAAACTGTATGCATATGATGGCAATAACACAGAAACAGATTGAATACATGAAACAGTACTGGACACAAAACAGATAGTGGAAACGTTATGTTATTGGACATAGAAACATATTGTATAAATGCGAAGGCACCTGACAGAGAAGCATATTGTATACGCGTTATGGTACTAGACACATTAAAAGATTGTATAAATATGATAGTATTGGATACAGATACAGTTTGTATAAATGTGATGTTACTGGACACAGAAACAGATTATATAAATATGATGGTGCCAGACACAATCAGAAAAAAGACAGTATAAAAGTGATAGTAGTGGAAAAAGAAATAGATTGTATAATTGTAATGAAAGTGGCACATAAGTAGATTGTACACATATTATAGTATTAGACACAGTCAGACGCATATTGTATAAATGTGATAGTAGAGGACACAGAAATAGACTGTATAAATGTGATCGTAGTGGACACAGAAATAGATTGTATAAATATAATAGTTATGGACACAGTATGATAGTATTTAAGTCCCATCCACCACAGACAGTATTAACCGCCCTTATAATATACAGTCGGTTAATTTGCAACAACTATATAAAGGGGAAAAAAATCCAAGTTCTTCTGACGATCGAATTGGTAAATCTGAATGGAAATTGTTGATGACAGACCTCCTATACTCGATACTGTACCGTGTGTCTCGCTGTACATCGTCACAAACTCCGATTACGTGGATAGCATATCTAAAAATTGTATGATGATAGTGTTTACGACCTATCCACTACATATAGTAATAACCAACATTATAATATATAATTGGTCATTTTGCATATGATATGTAATGGAAAAACACATGGCTTATGACGATCGATTTCTCAGATATGCGTCTAAGTTGTCGATGGTAGACAGTTTTCTTTACGGTTCACCTTACACATAAAAAATATAATATGTTTAATATTATCACGTAAATAATATTACGTTTAGTAATTAAAGTATACCCTTTTAAATATACAAAACCGGAAGCAGTTAAGTATCCTCATTCACGAGATTTGAAAATTCATCTTCTTAAGGCTTGTTGTGGCGACACGTAAGCGCATTAATGAAAGTATTTCAGGTTCAGGGCGATCTCGAAACACGGCTGGATAACCATATGCCATAATAATTACTATGAGACACGCATATTACCCCGCCAGATAACTAACTACAACCAGGCTATGTATCTGTTCTTATCTCTGGCGTGGGTCAGGGTGTCAAAAATGAATTGTTTGTGGAGATCTGGATTTCGCTGTTAGTGCATTCCAATGTTTTTGTGAGAAATGTTACATTTTGGCCACGCTTAAGCAGCGAGTGATAACCGCTACTTATAGATACACTCCGTCAGTAGGATGATACTTACTGACATCACATCACTGTCACCCACGGACGAATACAGTTGCATCTCGACATTTTGGCTAAGATCAAAGTGCAGTATCTGTTCTTATCAGCTTAATATATGGTTCGTGGTCGATTCGGTCACTACGATATTAAACTAATTTTTAGAACCAGAAGACATGCCTGGGGCCTGCCTTGATGATTTCACTTGGTCGTCCCAGTTTTACAGTGCTTCTGGGAATGAAGAATAATCATTGCTAATGTGCTAACTTGTAGTAAATTTCAGAGACCGATTTAGTCACTACGATATTCAACTGATTTTTAGAACCAGAAGACTTGCCGGGGCTTGCCTCAATGTCTTCGCTTGGTCGTCAAAGTTTTTTTTTTTTTTTTGCAGAGCTTCTGGACATTTCCCAGGTTAGGATCGAGCTCTAAGGTATGCATAAATCAGACAGTCCAGCAGCTCCACAATGTGTGGCCTTGTTGAATACCGTCACCATGGTTGACAATTGTGTACAAACTATGTCAGTGCTACTGGACACAGTCATAAACTATGTCTGTGCTACTGGACACAGTCTTAAACAGAATGAACAAGTGTAATGATACGGGACGCACTCAGAAATATATTAAATAAATATGATTATACAGGATACAGTCAGAAACAAACTGTATAAATGTGAGGGTGCTGGACACAGAAACAGAATGTATAAACGTGATAGTACTGGACACACGCCGACCTATGAGCCATAAACTCAGCCACGCCGATCACAAGGTTCGAATCCCTCTTCTTGCCCATCCTCGTCATACCCTCTGCTACACCGACCACTGGGTAATACCCCTCATAGAATGACCTCATTTCCTAATTAAATAAACATTACACACTACTTACAGTCTCTGGTGCAGGTACAGACTGCCTCACATATGGAGTGTGGCTCGGACGCAGGTTTTTGTTGTACACGACGGAACGCTAGACGGTGAAAACAGAGACAAATCTGGTGTTAAAATCGCAGCATTGACTTATGGCGAGGTTATGGGAAGTGTATCTTACTGGTCAGTTTAGCGTCATTGAAGCGTGCTGAACATTTCGCAGGTTAGAGTCGAACTCTAAGGTATGCATAAAGCAGACTGTCCAGCAGCTCCACAGTGTGCGGCCTTGTTGAATACCGTCACCATGGTTGACACGTGTGTACACGTTATGTAAACATAATGTATACGTGTTGTGGTACTGGACACGAACAGATTGTATAAACCTGATGGTATTGGTTTCAGAAACAGTTTGTGTCATTGTGATTGTACTGGGCACAGAAAAAAGATTGTATAATCTGATGGTACTAGACACAATCCGAAACAGAATGTAAACGTTTGATGGTAGTGGGAACATAAACATATTGTATATATGTAGCGGTTGCGAACATAATCAGAAATAGATTGTACAAACGTGATGGTAGTGGATACAGAAAGCGATCGTATAAATATAATGGTACTAGACAAAGGCAGAAACAGATTGTTGAAATGTGATGCAAGTCGAAAAATAAATAGATTGTATAAATGTGATGATAGTGGACACAGAAATAGACTGCATAAGTGTGATCGTAGTGGACACAGAAATAGATTGTATAAATATAATAGTACTGAAATAGAACGATTGTGTTGACGTCTCATCCACTACATATATTAATAACCGCTACTATAATATACAGTCGTTTACTTTACAATAGATATATAAAGGACAAATCCAAGATTTGTTGACGATCGAATGGGAAAATATGCATCGAAAATGTTGATGGTAGACCTCCTATCCTCTATACCAGTGTTTCCCAACCTTTTTTGTGCTATGCCCCACCTAAGCCTTTCTAAAATTCTTATACCCCCCCCCCCCCCAACAGATGCATCATTTTTAATATTCAAGAATTGAAATGTTCACTAAAGAAACTTGAATTTTTTTTAGAAGGGCTCACGGTTCCCAGAGGGGCCATAGAATCCCTGCGTCCCTGTGTGTCGGTTGTGTTGGGTGAATTTTTTTTTTGTTTGGCGGTTACCCCAGACAAGCTGGTTCCCCCGCCTCCCCCTTTTTTGTGTGGACCCTTAGTCTCACTGTAAGCTATTGCCCACAGTCGTCCACCAGGCTCACATCTAAGGTGAAGATATGTGTTGAGTTTTATTTGATCATCCCGGCCTTCGACCAGACCAGGCGCATTACCTGGGGAGGGGGGGGGGGGAGAGAGCAGCAAATGCACCCGATCCTAGCCAAAGGACCGATAGGTTTTAGAAAGAAATCACTAGGAAATTATTGAGCAAACACAGTAAGTAAATTTTCAAAACATATAATGGAGAACTGAAGTTCAAGTACAAAATAATTTTAATGAAAGATTTTTCTATATTATTTAATTATTAGTAATTATTTAAATTTAGTTAGATCCTTGCGTTTGATGCTTGCTGCAAAGAGATTTTATGTCAGGTTCCAATTTAGTTAACTTCAGTCTCAAGTCTTGTTATATCCAGCAGATTTCTTCCATTTTTGAATTGCCCCCCTTAACAATCGAATTGCCCCTATGTGGGGCGTGGGCCCCACGTTGGGAAACACTGCTCTATACTGTACTAACTGGCTGTATATCGTCACACACCATGAGGACGGAGATTGTATCTCTAACAATCTGCACAGGTTGCGATGATTGTGTTTACGAACCATCCACTACATATATTAATAACCGCCATTATAATATATAATCGGTCCCTTTTCGTTTGATATGTAATGGAAAAACACAAGGTCTTCTGACGATCGGATTCTCAGATATGCGTCTAAGTTGTCGTTGGCAGACAGCTATCTTTACTTTTCACTTTACACATAAAAAAATACTATGTTTAATATTACTACGTAAATAATATTATTTTAGTAATTAAAGTTTACCCTTTTAAATATAGAAAACCGGGAGCAGTTAAGTACCCTAATTCACGAGTTTTGACAATTCATCTTCTTAAGGCTTGTTGTGACGACACATAAACGCATTAGAGAAAGTATTTCAGGTTCATGGGCGATCTCGAAATATGGCTGGATAACCACATGCCGTACTACTTACTATGAGACACCCATATTTCTCCACCAGCTAATTAAACACGACCAGACCATGTATTTGTTCTTATATCTGACGTGGGTCAGGGTGTGAAAAAATGAGTTTATGTGGAGATCAGGTTTTCGCTGTTAATGCATTCCAGTGTTTTTGTGAGAAATGTTACATTTTGTAGCCACGCTTATGAAGCGAGTGATAACCACTACTTGTAGACACACAGAGTCGTTAGGATGATACTAACTGACATTACATCAATGTCACCCACGGACGAAAACAGTCGCATCTCGACCTTTTGTCTAAGTTCAAAGTGCGGTATCTGTTCTTTTCAGCTTAAAATATGATACGTTGTCGATTCGGTCACTACAATACTAAACTGACTTTCAGAATCAGAAGACATGCCTGGGACAAGCCCCGATGTATTAGCTTGGTCGTCACAGTTTTGCAGTTCGTCTTGGAATGTCCTAAATGCAATTCTATTATGCAAGTGGTTACGAGTTGTAAAACTCTGAGAGATAGATAGATAGATAGATAGAGAGATAGATAGATAGATAGATAGATAGAGAGAGAGAGAGAGAGAGAGAGAGAGAGAGAGAGAGAGAGAGAGAGAGAGAGAGAGAACCATACATAAAATATTATTCAAACCAACTGTCACTCCGAACACTGGGTTCGAAACCTCTCTTCGAAACCTCTCTTCCGGTACCCTCTGCCACACCGACCTATGAGCCATAACCTCAGTCACGCCGTCTACTGTTCGAATACCTCTTTGGGCCCATCCGCATCATAGCCTCTGCCTCACCGACCACTGAGTGATATCCTCTGTCACGCCGACCACAGGGAAATACACTCAGCCACGTCCAACATTGTGTCATACACTCAGCCACTCCAACCACTGGATCATACACTCAGCCAGGACGACCACTTGGTCATACTCTCAACCACAGGGAAATACACTCAGCCACAATGAACACTGGGTCATATACTCAGCCACGCCGACCACTTGCCCATATTCTCAGCCACGCTGGCCTCCTTTTTCAATTTTTCAACCCGGCTCCACTTTACATCCATCCCGCGACCCGACACGCCCATCTCCTTAACAACGAAATCCAGTTTTACACTATTTCCACAGCCACTCCCCTTCCGAAGGACGAGTAATGTAACCCTACAACCTCGCCTCAACCCCTGCGTCATCACCTAAACAGCTTAGCTCTCCCGCGTGCCGCCCGCTGCGCACTCACATACACTGTTCCATATAATAAAGTAGACATGTTATTTCCCTTACACACGACCTGGATTGCTGACCTAAGTTTCACCCTTCTTGAGGGCGGATTCCTATGAGAGCGGGCTTTGTTGACCAACAAATATACAAGGATTTACTAGCAGCCTCCCTCATAGATCGCCATCATTTCCTAATTAAATACAACATTACACACTACTTACAGTCTCTGGTGCATTCACAGATCCCCTTTTGAAGGCAACATATGGAGTGTGACTCGGACGCAGGTTTTTGTTGTACACGACGGAACCCTGCACGGTGAAAATAGAGAGACAAATCTGGTGTTAAAATCGCTGCATTGACTTATGGCGAGGTTATGTGAAGTGTATCTTACTGGTCAGTTTAGCGTCATTGAAGCGTGCTGGACATTTCGCAGGTTAGAGTAGAACTCTAAGGTATGCATAAAGCAGACCGTCCAGCAGCTCCACAGTGTCTGGCCTTGTTGAATACCGTCACCATGGTTGACACGTGTGTACAAGCTATGTCTATGCTACTGGACACAGTCAAAAACAGAATGTTCTAATGTAATGGTACGGGACGCAGTCAGAAATGTATAAATATGATGATGCGGGACACAGTCAGAAACACATTGTAAAAATTTGATGGTAGTGGGCACAGAAAAAAAATGTATAAATATGATGGTACTGGACACAGAAACAGACTGCACAAATGTGATGATAGTGGATACAGTCAGAAACAAATTGTATAAATGTGATGGTAATGCACATAGAAACAGATTGTATGAATGTGATTGTACTGGACACAGAATCACATTGTATAAATGTGATGCTACTGGGCACAGTCGGAAACAGTTTGTATCAATGTGATAGTTCTGGACAGTCAGAAATGGATGTTATAAATGCAATGGTCAGGATACAGACAAAAACACATACAGGACGCAGTCAGAAACGTATTGTATAAATATGATGATATGGAACACAGTCAGAAACAAACTATAAAAAAGTGATGGTATTGGACACAGAAAAACAACCTGCATAAATTTGATGGTACAGGACACAGAAAAATAAATGTATAAATGTGATAGTACTGGACACAGAAACATATTGTATAAATGTAATGCCACGTGATATGGCACTTCACACAGAAAAAGAATTTTTATAAATGTGATGGTATTGGACTCAGAAACAGTTTGTACAAATGTGATTATAGTAGACACAGCAACTTTTCGTAAAAATATAACGGTACTGGATACAGAATTAGTGTGTATAAATGTGACGGTACTGAACACAAAAAAGATTATATAAATGTGACGGTACTAAATACAGCCAGAAACAAGTCTGTGTACATGTGATGGTATTGGACACAAACAAGATTATATAAATGTGATGGTATCAAACACTGTCAGAAATGGATTGTGTAAATGTTATTGTAGTGGACATATAAACAGTTTGAATAAATATGGTGATACTGCAACACAGTCAGAAACAGATTATATGAATGTGATGGTATAGGACCCAGTCAGAGACACATTGTATAAATGTGATGGTACTGAACACATAAACGCATTTTATAAATTTGATAGCAATTGACATAGAAACATATTGTATAAGTGTTATAGTACTGGACACAGAAACAGATTGCATAAATGTGATAGTGCTGGACAGTAAGAAATGGATTTTATAAATGTAGTGGTAATGGGCACAGACAAAAACATATTGTATACATGTGATGGCACCTAACACAGTAATAGATTGTATACACGTAACAGTACTGGACACATAAACAGATTGTGAAAATGTTATGTTACTGGACATGGAAACATATTGTATAAATGTGATTTCACCTGACAGTAAAACATATTCTTTACGTGTCATGCTACTGGTCACAGAAACAGTTTGTACAAATGTAATGGCAGTGGACACAGTCAGAAAGAGATTGAATAAATGTGATGGTTGTAGACGTAGTCAGAAACAGATTGTATAAATGTGATGGTAGTGGACACAGAAAAATATTGTACAAATGAGATGGTAGTGGACACAGAAACAGAGTGTATAAATGTGATGGATGTGGACATAGTCAGAAAAGATTGTCCAAATGTTTTTTTTTTTAAAGTTTTAATCATTGGATCAACATCGCGGCATACGGTTTAACCCATAAGTGCTCCGATTTCCTCCTAACTCAAACCTGAGTCTGGAGAAACTCAGCTCAATGCACGAACTCCGTTGCATCGGCGAGGATCCTGAAATACTTTGGGTAGATTTTTAACTCGAAATTTTGCCCGGGCAGCGCCGTTAGGCTACTCTTTTTCGATTTCCAACTGCCAAGGGATTTTTTATGTGCGCAACAATACACACGGGCGTCCGATCTCACTACCCAGAGACCAGGGGAAATTTTAATACTGGAAATTCAGGTGTATTTTTTTAAATAAATCCCGGTCCTCACCGGGGCCTGAACTCGAGACCTCCAGCACCCGAGGTGGATACCATACCTTGAGACCACTCAGCTCCCCAAATGTGATGGTACTGAACACAAAAACAGTGTGTATAAATGTTATTGTACTGAACGCAGAAAACAATTGTATAAATATGATGATACTAGACACAGTCACATAGAGACTGTATAAATGTGATGCTGGATATAGAAAATGATTGTATAAATTTGATGGCACTGAACACAGACAAAAAGTGTATACATATAATGGTAGTGGACATAGAAAGAGATTGTAAATATGTGATGGCACTGGACAGTCGCAAATGGATTTTATAAATGCAACTGTACTGGACACAGAAAGACATTGTATAAATGTGATGGTACCGGACACAGTCAGAAACAGACTTTATAAATGTGGTGGTACTGGACAGTCAGAAAAGGATTTTATAAATGCTATGCAACTGGACAAATACAAAAACATATTGTATACATGTAATGGTACTGGGCACATAAACAGATTGTCACAATGTTATGTTATTGGACACATAAACAGATTGTATAAATGTGATGGCATATGACAGAGAAACATATTGTATACTTGTTATGGAACTGGAGACAGTGAAAAGATTGTATAAATGTGATGGTTGTAGACACAGTCAGAAACAGATTGTATAAATGTGATAGTAGATGACACAAAAGCATATTGTACAAATGTGATGGTAGTGGACACAGAAACAGACTGTATAAATGTGATTGTTGTGGACATAGTCAGAAAATATTGTACAAATGTGATGGAACTGGACGCAGAAACAGTTTGTATAAATGTTATTGTACTGGACACAGAAAACAATTGTATAAATATGATGGTACTAGTATAACAGTGTAGGCTGTTATACGGGGTTTAGTTAGATGGCACGCACGCTGTGCAAGGGGAAAGAGATAGGTAAAGCTGATGCACGAATGAGCACTGTAGTTAGGGATTTAGAGACGCTCACGTGCTGAAGTAGGGAAAAACGAGGCTTAGTGACAACTCAGCTGCCGAACCAACAACATGCTTTTATAGTTGCTGTCTACAATTTTTATATTATGGAAACTTCTTCAATTAAACTGATATTTATAGACATCGCTGGTTTGTCTTCATATCTTCCGTTGCTGTCGAGTCTAGTCACTCTGCAATAGACTCGAAATGGAGCCAGATTGACCAGGATCTCGGACCTGGATTGTGAGAGAAACTCGAAGTATTGATGGCTTCTTCCATTCAATAGCCGTGACCTGAAACTGTTGTTCTCAAGAGGCTGCTGCTGCTTCACGCTGTCATTTTCAGAAGACCTATAAGAGCTCGTTGGCAAGTCAGTTACAAGCTCTATTGGATCCAGCCACTCTTAGACGCCGCTGTTGGATACATCACTGTATCTATCGATCTTACAAACCTGGGTCGTTACTAGGCAATTTGTAGCAAGGGTCTACCTGCAGCCGTATAATCATTTTTGCTGAATCGAGAAATGGTCTAATCGGACAGCACAGCCACGACAACACTGAAGGTTACTCAAGTGTGAAAGAAAATTGTTCAAGTCATGAAGTTTCTCAGATAATCCGATCCAGCCGCATTGGGTTCCTCCGAGGCGGTTAGGCATAATGGTTGCCGACTCTGCTGAGGAGGGTACCTTACTTTGATCGTCTCGTTTACCTGACCACAATCCTGACGTAGAAGTGCCCTTTTGCGGGTGAAATCAGAAGTGCCCTTTTACGGGTGAAATCATAAGTGCCCTTTTACGGGTGAAGCCCGAAGTTATTCATCACACAGCCGAAGCCAGAGGTTTACCGGGACCAAAAACTGAGCCAGAACAAAAGCAAAGATCACGCTCGTCATTTAAGAGAACTTTGAAGGACACACCACTCGGATGGAATGTAGTCTACATACACCTTAACTTGTATCCTTACATAAAAACTATATTGACTATATAATTATAATTGTTTAATATTAGCATTGAATGTAATTAGAATAATTAACAAAAATATTAAAATGGCACAAGATGAGGCTTCTTTGACACAGGTTTTGGGTGAAGTGGGTAGAGCAATAGGCAGACTCAACTCCGCAATAAAGCAGCAAGGGGTAGGTACAGACATTGAAAAATTCAGTGGGCAGGCGAGAGATTTCAAGAAATGGATGACTTCGGTGGAGAAACATGCATTTTTGGTAGGAGCGACAGACGAGGAGAAGAAAAAAATTGCTTACCAGGCCACTGTAACACCGGTTTCGGATCATATTAAGAGGAAATTAGAAGCTGGGGCAGATGAGACTTGGGAACATTTTAAAGATGACCTTGCCCACAAGTATGCGGAGATCACAGATCCACAACACGCTTTCTCAGTGTTAAGACAATTTAAGGAGAACAGTGGAGAAACTGTGCAATTATTTAGTGATAGGTTAATTAATCTAGCTGAGGAGGCGTTTCTAGGACAGATCGTACAAGGTGAGGAGGTGGAAAGGATGTTAGTTGGAATTTTTGTTGATGGAATAAAGTCAGATGGACTTATATTTAAACTTATGAGGGAAAATCCTGTGAGATTATCACAGGCTGTGGATATAGCTGTACAGGAAGAAAGTTTGAGAAGGAGATTCAGACTAAGGGTAGGACGAGAAATAGGAAGCAATACAGAAGAGAGAATTGAGGAACCTATGGAGATAGGACAAGCAAGGTACGGATGGAGAATACGGGGAGAAATACAGACACTGCAGGGAAATAATAACGAAAGTAATCAAGACGGAGGAAGACAAATGAGAAATCCTATTAGAGAGACAGTATGTAGTACAAATATGGTCTGTTGGAATTGCGGACACCATGGACACACTTTTAGATTTTGTGGCAAAAGACGTCCTCAGGTTAGTGCACGGAATAGAAGTGTGAATAATAGACCAAATAGGAATTATGGAGAAATGCAGAGACATTTTGCAAGGTCAGGAAGTCAGGGAAACTGGCGTCCCACATACTGAGTAGGACCTGCGTTAGGAGGCAAAACAAAAAGGTCCAAAAAATGAGTGAATATATCAATTACCCAAATGACAAGTATAGAAGGATAAGTAGAAATAGAGAACATAGAAAATGGCCTCAACTTGGAGAGATAAAACAATTTTCAGTGAATATGATTGATCCCAGTTCATGCATTATAGAAATAGGAAAATTTAGAATTAGAACATTGATTGATTCGGGAGCGCAAGTCAGTGTCATCAAGGAAAAATTCTTACATAGTATATTAAAGAATTCCAGAATATTTAGGAAGCAGTATACCCTTCACTCGGTTACTGGACAAAATTTGGAAGTGATTGGACAAACAATGATCAACTTTAGGTTGGGAGGTATAAACGTGAGACACCTTTTTCATGTGGTCAAAGATTTAAGTAGGAACATGATCCTAGGTAGAGATTTCTTACTGAAAAATGGTGTAAGACTTTATTTTGATTTACATAAGTTGAGATTTCGGGAAGTATATGTTGATTTAGAGGAAGACATGCACGTATCAGCGCTAGTCAGAGTAAAAACATCCATGATTTTAAAACCACAGACAGTCAATCTGATACAAGCAAAAATAAAAAAAAAATCCTTATTTTTCGATAGGACAAACAGTTACAATAACAGAGTTAGAAAGAGAGATAATAGATGAACCAGGGTTAGAGGTCACAGATGGGATAACGACGTTAGACAGACACTTCAGTTTTCCAGTAATAATTTTTAACAACACAGGTAAGGAGATTAAATTGTATAGAGGGTGTGTGATTGCAAAAATAGCACATGATCTTAACAGCATAAAAACAACAGTTAAAGAGGAATGAACAATAAATGAGTATCCAGAAGTCCCAATTAATACCAGAAATAGAAGTAGAGGAAGTTGGAAAAGACAGAATGATGAATTGATCCATGCATTCAGAAAACATCCATCTCAGGTACATTCTGTAGACAAAACAACGGCATTTTTGAAGAGAGAACAAGAGTTATTATCACAATTGAAAGCTCCGCAAGAGTATAAGGAAGTATTAGAAGAGTTAGTAAGAAAAAATCAGGAAGTTTTTGCTATTAATGACTTGGAGCTGGGTAAGACTAAAACAGTTACTATGGAAATAGACACAGGAAATCACCCACCATTCAGTTTGAAACCATATAAAACTCCTCTAAGGAATAGAGAGATTGTAGAAAAAGCAATAGAAGATATGCTAAAAGCAGGAATAATAACAAGATCCAAGTCAGAATGGTCGTCTCCGATTGTAATCGTAACCAAGAAGGACGGTAGTCACCGGTTCTGCTGTGACTACAGGGCCCTGAACAAAATTACGAAGAATGTAGCTTATCCATTGCCGGTGATTGATGATATTTTGGGGCTACTTAATGGGTCTACCTTCTTCACTAAGCTAGACGCAAGGTCAGGATTTTGGTGTATCCCTATGTCTCCTGATGCTCAGAAGAAAAGTTCTTTCTGTACTCACGTTGGATCCTACGAATTTTTACGAATGCCATTTGGCGTACGGACTGCGCCTTCTCATTATATGTTATTAATAAATCAAGTATTAGAAGGCATGCAAAAGTTCGAATTAGTATATATAGATGACATTTTGACCTACACAGCAGGAGACGTACAAGACCATCTGAAACATGTAAAATTAGTATTTGATAGGCTAAGATTACACGATGTTAAATTGAAACTCAGTAAATGTGAATTTATAAAAACAGAAACTAAGTACTTGGGGTACATGATCGATAGGGAAGGAATTAAACCAGATCAGGATAAAGTAAAAGTCATTAGAGAATTACCTGCTCCGACCAACGTAAGGGAAGTGCGAGCTTTTATCGGTATGTGTGGGTATTATCGTCGATTCGTTCAAAATTTTGCACAAATAGCAGAACCCATCACAAACCTAACTTGCAAATACGCAAGATTTAAATGGAATGATGATTGTCAGAAAGCATTTAATTTTTTTAAAAATAGTTTAACAACAGTTCCATTATTAGCACATCCAGATCTAAACAAACAATTGATTTTATATACAGATGCTTCAGATAATGCCCTAGGAGCATGTTTAACACAACCATATAAAGGAGAAAATTCAGGAATACCAGGAGTAAAGAATGAAAGACCAATCTATTTTCTCTCACACAAACTTAGCAAGTCTCAAAGGAAGTGGGCGACAGTGGAGAAGGAGGCATACGCTATACACTATGCTTTGCAGAAACTAGATTATTACTTACATAACGCTAATTGCATTATTAAAACTGATCACATGCCACTAAAATCTTTACTAGAGGCCCCAGTACAAAACAGAAAAATACAGACATGGGCGCTGAACTTACAAGGGTACAACGCAAAAGTCGAGTATATATCCGGTAAAGAAAACACCTGTGCAGATTTATTATCCAGAATCCCGTATCCAGAGACATCAGCGAATACTGAAGATGAGGGAGAACCAGAGATAGACGACCGAAACTGGCAAGTAAACATACTAGATTCTGCCAAGATAAATAGAGAAAATTTTGCAAGTTCACAAACAGAACAAGATTATGAATCATTAGAGGAAAAACCCCAGTTACTACATTTCAATATGAAAAACGAGCAAGAAATGGATCCAAAAGTAATAGAAATTAAACAGAAGTTGAAAGAAACAGGTGAAAACACTTTCAACAAGAATTTTACAGAATTACAACAAGATGGGCAGTTATATTATATGAATGAAAAAGGTGAAGACGCGGAATTGAGGAAATACATTCCGAAACAATTAGAAAACAAGGTTTTGAAGGCATATCATGATGAAAATGGTCATCTTGGCCGTGACAAATTGTGCAAAGCCCTCAGAAAAAAATATTATTGGCCAAATATATTTAAGAATGTTTATAAGTACGTTGACGCATGTGAGAAATGTAGGTTAAGAAATAAGAAAACAATTAAATGTCCCTTTCAAGAAACTGATATTCCTCAGTTTCCAATGCAGAAAGTTAGTTTAGACATTTCAGGTCCTCATCCTAAAACATTATCGGGAAATGTATATTTACTTCACATCGTGGATTGCTATAGTCTTTGGCCAGAGGTTTATCCAATTCCAGATAAGAGCGCTGATTCCATTATTAATATTTTTCTACAAGAATATATACCAAGATTTAGTTGCCCACAGACAGTACTCACATATAATGGAAAGGAGTTCGTAAACAAGAAGTTTGAGAAATTATTACAAGATTTTAATATCAACCACGTAAAAACTTCTTATTATAGACCTTCCTCAAATGCGAAAAATGAGAGACAACATCGGACATTATACAATATACTAGCAAAAAATGTAGAGGAACATGATAGGGACTGGGATCTTTACTTAGGACCAGCACTGGGGGAGATTCGAACACGCCAAAACGAAGGGACAGGGTTTTCACCATTTTACTTGCTACACGGAAGAGAACCAATACTCCCAATTGACAATCTGTTAAAACCTAGACGGAAATATATGGGGGAAGATTTTCAGGAAATGATTTTACAAGAAATGCACAAAGCACATTTAAGCTTGAGAAGTAATATAATTAAAGCCAGAGAAAGACAGAAAAAGTACGCAGATAAAAATACACAACTACAAGAATTTAAAGTAGGTGATAGGGTTTACTATAAGAAACATAGAAGAAACTCCAAATTCGATGCTCATTGGATCCCAGGATATTACATTTTAGAAAAGTTAGGTCCAGTATCATATAATATCAAGAACCAAATTACAGGACATGTGGCACGTTCACATGTGGAACATTTAAGAAGAGATAATGAGGATAAGGGGGATGATAATAATAAAAATTATTCAGAAGAGTAATACGCAGGTGGACAACTAGTCAGACAAGTTAAATATGCGATACCCCCGGATTTTGGAAAAGAATTAGTACAAAAACAGACAATAACAACACCATTTTATGACGAAACTGGTGAACAACCGGAAACAATACCGAAAACTCTTATGAGAGAAGAAAATAATACGTATGATGGTTATAATAGTGTTGAACCTATGGAGGAGGAAGTAACCGCTCCGTTTAAGAATACCAGACAAGCAGTGAAAAGGAGGATAGATAGACAAAAAGAAAGGGAAGTTAAAAGACAAAAGAGAATTAGAGAAAGTTCATCAAGCGACGAAGATATACCACTGTTAGAATGGTCGTTAAGAAACCAAGATAGACAGATTAGGTTAGATATAGAAAGAAAAAATTTGAGGCCGCAAGCAACGTAAATACAGAAGAACAAGAAATGGATGAAAAGTCAGAGTCTGATGGAAATAATAGTATGAAGGAAGATATTTTAAGTTCTCTTAGGGAAAATGAGGACATTGAGGACATTGATGTAGAGATGCCGCTTATAGAGAATAATCTAGCATTATTGAAGAGGTGGAGATATGGCAAATATAATTATTAAGAAAGACTCCGCAGATGGCAGAAGATGAAATAGTTGCTGATTTAATGAGGGTTGGACATATAGCTGATTGTGTTAAAACTTTTATAATAATTGGTATAAAACAATATTTGTAGTTTACAGTGCTTATAAATGTTAAACTGGTTTTAGAATAGTGGAATAGGCATGACTTGTGTTATTGGTAGTGAATAGATATATATTACATTGGTCCGTACAAGAGACCAATGTTGTTTAGTTACAATAAGTAGTTAATTTTATTTGAATTTGATTATTATTTCATTATGTATATTTATTTTGAAAAAATGTGGGGATATATGAAATCATTGTGAAAACCAAGGGGGGTGACATTGTGTTATTTTGATTTGTTGTGATTATTTATGAATTGTGCATATTACCTTGTTTGTTAATTTTCATTTGCAAAAGTTATAATGATGTTACTTCTTAAGTTGTCCTGATTATGTTTAAAATAGTTTTTCGTTTGGCGTTCAGTTGTGGGGAGTTAGAAATGGGTTCATGGGAGTTCTGGATGCAGAGTTACGTTCAGAAAAAGTGAGGCAACTTGAAGAAATGATCTTCATGGGGTAGAGAGAAACACATAGATTAAGAGCCATGGAGGTATATAATTGACATTGGAAATGGCTGCGGCTGTCAGCAAAGATGGGAATATAACGTGGACTGAGAGCCATGGAGAGTGGATTAAGTAGGCAAGAAAAAAGGGTTTTGTTCTAAATTATGATTGGTTATCATGTTTAATCGTTTTGCATTGTTAAATATTAAATTGTTAGAACTTGTTAGAAAAATAGTTATCAGTTGCTCGCTCTGAGTAAAGACAGCATTAGTAGAAACACATGGATGTGGGGGTTAAAATAGGAGCTGCATGAGACAGCGTTAATTGAAACACATGGATGTGGGGGATAAAATAGGAGCTGCATGAGACAGCGTTAAAATGGGGGTTAAAATGAGAGCTGTATTGGACAGCGTTGGGAGCAGAGTGGCTTAACTCAAAGAGGAGGCGACTATTTATCAGCACAAAAGAAACATATTAGGAATAAGTATATTTTTGAGGGAACATGGAGATTGAGAAGGTGTGTTACAGATAGTAAGTGCAGTCATATATTGCTGGCTGTTGTTGGCAGCGAAAATAATACAGGTTGGAAAGTAGAATAATATTTTTTAATACTGAGTGTAGAAAGCTGGAGTTTTTTTTAGATCGATGAAACTTTTGACAACAGCATTTATTATTGACAAAAATGAAGATTATGTGATTGGGTTTTTGAAAACTTTATTTTATAAAGTTTTGAAAGTGCATGGGAGGATAAATGTGATAAGTGTAACTACTTTTTACTACTCTTCGGTGCGCACCAACCACTTTCCTGTCTTTCTTTCTTGTCTATCTTGTGTTGTTAATGTTAGTGAGAGTATGATAGCTTGAATCTTCAATTTTTGTTAATAATAATTTAGATCAACATTTTATAAAATGAAGCGGGTTGCTTTGTGAATGAATATTATACGATGAGATTTTGGTGATATAGACTTACGATATGTAAATAATGTATGTGGATATTATAATGAAGAAGAAGTGTGGAGTAGGGCAGTGGTGGATGGCTATGAGATGAATTGTGGGGATAGAGAGAGGTGTATAATGAATAAGAGTTCCAGGTTAGAGTTAGAGGTAGGTTCAGATTACTTAGTACGGGATAGGTAAGCGGATTGCTTATGATTTATAGAAACGAAGAAGAAGTAACTTTAATTTTTGTGGGATTAGTGGGTTAAGTATCTGGGGGCATGGATTTGGGAGTAATTGAGTTGTGGAATTAAGACTTTTCGGGGAAAAGTCTTGTTAGGATGGGAAGGTAATATAACAGTGTAGGCTGTTATACGGGGTTTAGTTAGATGGCACGCACGCTGTGCAAGAGGAAAGAGATAGGTAAAGCTGATGCACGAATGAGCACTGTAGTTAGGGATTTAGAGACGCTCACGTGCTGACGTAGGCAAAACGGGGCTTAGTGACAACTCAGCTGCCGAACCAACAACATGCTTTTATAGTTGCTGTCTACAATTTTTATATTATGGAAATACTTCTTCAATTAAACTGATATTTATAGACATCGCTGGTTTGTCTTCATATTTTCCGTTGCTGTCGAGTCTAGTCACTCTGCAATACTAGACACAGTCAGATAGAGACTGTATAAATGTGATGGTAGTTGACCCAGAAACAGATTGTATAAATGTGATGGTAGTGGACACAGAAGCAGATGATAAAAATATCATGGTACTGAAAACAGAAACAGACTGTATAAGCGTGATTGTAATGGACACAGTAACAGATTGTATAAATGTGATGGTACTGGACACAGAAATATATTGTATAATCACAATGGTACTGGACATATACAAATAACGTAAAAATGTGATTGTACTCAATACAGTCAGAAACAGTCTGTATAAATGTGATGGTAGTTGACTCAGAAACAGTTTGAATAAATATAATGATACTGGACACGGTCAGAAACAGATTTTATAAATGTTATGTTATGGTACTGGACCCAGACATCCGGTCTCGTTGTTGATAGTAAAGACCAAGTACTTCCACAATTTGCAACTAGAAAATAAATTTGAGCGATATTTACACGAACTTAGTGATGATGAGCTGGATTTGGTGCGAAACCCATTCAAATTATCAGTTGAAAAAGTTTCTGATGATTGTCAAGATTAATTTCTGGAGCTTAAAAATGATTCGGGAGCAAGAGATATTTCGATGAGAAACCAATCACGGAATTTTGGCCTTTGGTGTGCGTTTCCTACCCAAAAGTGGCGGAAAAAGCACTCCGTGCATTGCTTCCATGTGCGTCATATATTTGTGAGTCAGGCTTTTCAGTTTTGTTGGCAATTAAAACGAAACGACGTAATAGATTAGAACTACAAATTTTGGAGGACAAAGTTGAAGATGCCAGGAAGACAGCAGAGAGAGAGAACAAACAACTGAAGAGAACATCTTTCTCAAAGCCATCTCAGCAAAATATAAAAGAACAGTAAATCAAACAACAAGAGATTATTGGAGGGAAAAAACAGAAAACCTGAATTTTGACAGGGAAGGAAACAAACTATGGAAACTAGTGAAAGCCATGAACAATGAAGGACCTGGAAACAAACAAATAACAATTAAACAAGGAAATGCCTTGATTACAGGAAAAAAAGGCTGCAAATGCACTAATGGAACACTATGCAAGTGCAAACCACATTGATATTACAACCGAACAGAAGAAAGCAATCAAAGACAAACAGATACATTATAGTAATACAGAGACAGCAGCAGAATATATGATGGCAAATCTAACAATGGAAGAAATGGAACAGGCAATGAATACCCTAAAAAAGAAGACATCACCAGGAAAGGATGGAATCACAAATGAAATGCTAATAGGACTAGGCACCAAGGCAAAAAAGAAACTACTAGCAGTCCTAAATTACAGCAGGAAGAGAGGTATAGTCCCACAAGCATGGAAGGAAGCTATACTAATACCAGTCCCAAAGAAAGGAAAAGACCTGGAGGAACCAAATGGCTATCGACCTATCAGTCTACTTAGCTGTGTAGGAAAATTAATGGAACGCATTATCAATGGCAGGCTAATATGGCATCTGGAAGAAAACAAACTCTTAACACCTCACCAAGCAGGATTCAGAAAGTACAGATCCACTGAAGATCAAATAACCTATATAGCTCAAGAAATAGAGGATGCCTTGCAAGAGAAAAAAGCACACACTAGCGATCTGGATAGATTTAGAAAAAGCATTTGATAAAGTATGGAAGGAAGGACTGAAAGTAAAACTGCAAAAAAATTCATGTTTTTGGGAAAATGTATAAATGGATCAGCCACTACCTTGAGAACAGAACTGCAAGGACAAAAGTACAAGGACAAACCAGCAAAATGATGCTGTTGGAGCAAGGTGTCCCCCAAGGAGGAGTTCTTTCACCAACATTATTCCTATCATATATAAATGACATCACAGAAAATTTTCCAACCAGAGTACACACATCCACCTTTGCAGATGACCAAGCCATATGGACATCTGAAGAATATACTAGTACAGCTAACAGCAGAATACAGCAAACCTTATTAGGGCTAGAGGACTGGTCAAAATCATGGCTAGTGAAGATAAGTGAGGAGAAAACATGCACAGTGTTCTCCCTCTCAAATAAAACTCAGCAACCTAAGCTGGTATTGAATGGAAAAATATTGCGCCATGAAGACAATCCAAACTATCTAGGAGTCACCTTTGATCGTCGCCTGACATGGAAGACACAGGTTGAGAAAAATCGAACAAGAGAAGGGCAAAGAATGGCAATCATGAAAAAGCTTGCTGGTGGAGCAGATGAGAAAGTTCTCAAGAAGTTATATACTGGACGGGTGAGGCCAGTACTGGAATATGGCATTGCAGCGTGGGCAACAGCAGCTAAATCAAAATTTAACAAAATAAGTAGAGTCCAAAATCAAGAAATGCGAATCATAACTGGAAGCCTGAAGACAACGCCTATTAATGAACTAGAAGAGATCACTTGTTTACAACCAATGCAGGATAGAAGAGATAGCAGAGCCCAGCAACAAGCAAGAAAATTCAGAAGATTGACAGACCACCCTATGTATAACAGGTTTAATGGTTTTGGAAAGGGAAGACTGAAACGTGGCAACTTTGTAGAAACTGCAAAACGAAAGATTATGGCAGATCCCATACTTAACATATCAACAGTCAAACCCATTTACAATGCACACAAGTTCCCAGCTTGGAGACAGCACCAACTGCCTGAGATGATAGAAAACATTCCTGGTATTGAGAAAAAGAACACTCAGAATGAAACCGAAAGAAGAAAAATAACCCTAAACTACATACAAGAACATTACCCAAGCAGCAATTGGACCCATGGGTATACAGATGGATCAGCCAAAAATTCAATAGAAAATGGAGGAGGAGGAATTCTCCTAAATTTAAAAACTGGAATGGAAAAAAAAAACACAGTCAGTGGCAACTGGAAAATTTTCAAGTAACTTCAAAGCGGAGGTAGAGGTTTTGAAAACTGCAGCAGAAATGCTCTTGATGGAGGAAAATAAAGAGAAGCAAATAGCTATCTTCACAGATGCAAAGTCAGCTGTCTCAATACTGAAGAGTAAAAACGGCACAGAACTAGTTGACCTAAGAGCAGCACTCCATGGTCTATGCCAGCAATCCAAAAAAGTTGTAATACAGTGGATCCCATCACATTGCAGTATACCTGGAAATGAAGAGGTTGAAAGACTAGCAAAAGAGGGTGGACGACTACCACAGCCTGACATAGACATAACCTATAATGAGGCAAAGATGTTTATATAAAGCACTTATAGAACCAAATGGGAATCAGAGCATCTAGGCCACCAGAAGGATGATGCATATTACAAACTAGACCGGAGAGAACAAGTAGCAATCTTCAGACTCCGCACAGGACATAACAGGCTGAAATACCACTTCTTCTTCTTCTTCTTCTTCTTCTTCTTCTTCTTCTTCTTCTTCTTCTTCTTCTTCTTCTTCTTCTTCTTCTTCTTCTTCTTCTTCTTCTTCTTCTTCTTCTTCTTCTTCTTCTTCTTCTTCTTCTTCTTCTTCTTCTTCTTCTTCTTCTTCTTCTTCTTCTTCTTCTTCTTCTTCTTCTTCTTCTTCTTCTTCTTCTTCTTCTTCTTCTTCTTCTTCTTCTTCTTCTTCTTCTTCTTCCTCTTCTTCTTCTTCTTCTTCTTCTTCTTCTTCTTCTTCGTTCATCCGGATTTTTTTTTCGGACGTGACTGCGTTGTGCCTGTTTACAGCAGAGCTGCGTTCTTGCGCCGTTAGGCCGACACATTCGACTTCTGCGGGCATTTTTTGACAATTTAATGCACCTTTTGAGGCTGACAATTTTGGAAAGGTGGGGGGGGGAGGGGGGTGTGACAGTCTGAACATATGGTGAAGGGGTACACAGGCTTAAAAGGCTGAGAACCACTGGTATAGATAATATTGATTGTATAGACCAGTGGTTCTCAGCCGGTGGGGAATTCCCCCCCCCCCCCTCAAGGGTTTCCAGGGGGGGGGGGTGAAGACCATTTCAAGATCGCGTTAATACAAGAACCGATTACTTGATATTGTTTTTCACTTCATACTTTACAGTTATGTATGTCTCATCCTTCTAAAATTCATTTTATAAAGTAAGTAGACCCACAAATCATGTTTTATAAAAGTCGCTTAACGAGACACAGCTTACCCCAGCAGACAGGAGGGCACAATAATGGGGGAATAACGAGACACAACTTATCCCAGTAGACAGGAGGACACAATGATGGGGACACAACTTACTCCAGCAGACAGGAGGACACAATGATGGGGTCACAACTTACCCCAGCAGAAACGTGGACACTAATGATTGGGACACAACTTACCCCCAACAGACAGGTGGACATATTGATGGGGTCACAACTTATCCCAGCAGACAGGAGGAAACAATGATGGGGACACAACTTACCCCAGCAGACAGAAGGACACAATGAGGGGGATACAACCTACCCTAGCAGACAGGTGGACACAATGATGGGGACACAACTTACCCCAGCAGACAGGAGGACACAATGATGGGGACACAACTTACCCCAGAAAAAGGTGGAAACAATGAATGGGGACACAACCTACCCCAGCAGACAGGATGACACAATGATAGGGACACAACTTACCCCAGCAGACAGGAGGACACAATGATGGGGTCACAACATACCCCAGCAGACAGGAGGGCAAAATGATGGGGGAACAACTTACCCCAGCAGACAGGAGGGCAAAATGATGGGGGAACAACTTACCCCAGCAGACAGGTGGACACAATGATGAACTTACTCCATCAGACAGGAGGGCACAATGATGGGGACACAACTTACCCCAGCAGACAGGTGGACACAATGATGGGGATACAACTTACCCCAGCAGACAGGAGGATACAATGATGGGGACTCAACTTACCCCTGGAGACAGGAGGACACAATGATGGGGACACAACTTATCCCAGCAGACAGGAGGGCACAATGATGGGGACATAACTTACCCCAGCAGACAGGAGGGCACAATGATGGGGATACAACTTACCCCAGCAGACAGGTGGATACAATGATGGGGACACAATTTACCCCAGCAGACTGGTGACATAATGATGGGGACACAATTTAACCCAGCAGACAGGAGGAAACAATGATGGAGACACAACTTACCCCAGCAGACAGGTGGACACAATGATGGGGACACAACTTACCCCAGCAGAGAGGTGAACACAATGATGGGGACACAACTTACCCCAGCAGACAGGATGTTACAATGATGCGGACACAACTTACCCCAGCAGACAGGAGGACACTATGATGGGGGTCACAACTTACCACAGCAGACAGGGGGGTACAATGATGGGGAAACAACTTACCCCAGCTGACAGCAGGTTACAATGATGGGGGTCACAACTTACCCCCAGCAGCCAGGAGGATACAATGATGGGGGTCACAACTTACCCCCAGCAGACAGGAGGATACAATTATGGGGACACAACTTACCCCAGCAGACAGGAGGACACAATGACGATGACGTAGAGAGGCGAGTTAAAATATTTTAATTAATTAATTTAAAATGACGGGGATATAACGAGTCACAAACTTACCCCAGGAGACAAGGCCATCAGACAAGAGAAGATAGCGAGCAGCTTCATGATTATAGAGCAGCACTTGTGATTGGGCACTCGTGTATTCCTGGAAACATTTATATCAAACAAGGTGTTATCTCAATTTCTTTGTTTGTTTACTGTACAATATTAGTTTTTAGACGAAGCGACAAATAAGTGGTGTATTGTGATAGATAGTTAACCGCAAACAGCTCAGGCAATCAGGTGGAACCTGACTTCAGAAGTGTAAACATGGCAATGTGCCGCAGACACGCTTCTCAAATAGTCATTGCCAAACTGAACAACACCGCTGGGATATCAATGTATATATATTGGGCGGAACGAGGTGTCAGGGTTCACGCCAGATGATGCAGCAAACTGTACAGCTTCTGAAACAAACATGATTGTCCTGCTTTCAGTGTGAAAAGCTAAATTAGTCGAACAGACCACCATCAAATGCCTTACTGAGTGCTTCGCCACAAATTGCGATTTCCAACGGAATGGATCAGTTCACGTACCATGGCACAAGACAGTCCTCATTTTCACTGTCTTACTAGAGTAACAAACTCATCTTCAACACTTATAGATCACATGTATGTAACTTGCTCGGACAACATCATAGAATGCACCATGCCCAATTGTGCAGTGAGCGATCACTACCCAATATGCTGCACATGGTCTAAAAAAGGAATTAAAACTCCTAAACATAAACACATAACTGTAAAATATAGAAGCTACAAAAATTTCAACCAGAACGCATTTTTACAGGACCTGCTCAGTTCACCTCTGTGAGGTTTTTTGTGGGTTTATAGAGAATTACAGAAGTTCCAATGAGTGAAGTTCTATAAAGTATATCTCTCCATAAAAGATACAGGTTAGTAACAGCAAGTGTTGTCTAGAGGTATTGATATTTATTCTCGCATAACCCTTGTAGAGAAACCATTCAGAATTTTGGCTCACCGAGTACCCCCCACTGTGAGAAATTAGACCTAAGTTAAGTTCTACACAGAATTATTTATAGATGATTTCTCTTCTAGGCCATATATATATATATATATATATAGAGAGAGAGAGATCTTGGCAGTTAGCCACAGTAACCAATGAAAGCAGTTCTCTCATCTTCCAGCTGACTGTGCTCTGGTCGCCAACCTCATTTTTGATCTCATTACATCTTTCAAGTGACACAAGACACTTGGACAAATGATCACATTGACAATTGTACCATTGTAGTGAACATAAACAACAACAACTGTATTTTACACTGGTTGAACAAGACAACATGAGAAGATCTTGACAACAGTTGGACAAATATTCACAAAGAATGATCACACCAACAGGTTAGACAAGTCATACATCATGGAAGATACTTGACAACAACCACACAGACTTTCACAATATCTGTAACCAACAGCAACAGTAGAGTAACAGTCACCATGAAGATGCTTGACACCAGTTGGACATTTCTTTCTCAACAATGTACAAGACAATCACAGAGACATGTATCTCAAAAACTGTTTTCTTACTACTAATCATTTATTAATGTTTCTGGACCAGGTGAAGACTCAGGCTTCATATAGTCAATCATCACACTTCAAATTCTTAGTTAATATGTAATATATTGACATAATTATGAACCTAAATACAACACCCAAATCCCACCGAGACATTAATCTAAATAACCCTCCTCCTTCACATCTCTACACCATAGGTTATCCTACACCACACTTTAGACTTAAATCTTTTCTTCGACTGTTAATGAGGGAAACACAAGATAAACCATAAATTGGGGCAAGCATAGGGACGTTCTGCTCCACTGGTCTGTTTCATCCTTTTAGCACCTATGATGGTGTTGGACAGCTCAGGTTACAGTTCTCCCCATGATGGTTTTCCAATTCAGGCTATTCCCTGCTGTCACAATCTTGAAAGAAATTTTAAAGCTCTATCTTTTCACTGGTGAGTTCATGAAGTTGACACTTAGGACTGTTCTTTTACTTTTCCAGTAGAGGAAGATCTAAAAAGAAACAATATGTCCCAGCATTCTTCTTTCTGTCTATCTCACCTAAATTTGACTGTTCATGAAGTTGACACCCAAGACTGTTCTTTTGCTTTTCCAGTAGAGGAAGATCTAAAAAGAAACAATATGTCCCAGCTGTCTTTCTTCACAGTCTATCACTCCTAAGATTTCTGATGGAACTGAATCACCACACCGACTTAACACCAATCCATTTTGTGAATTTGCTCTATTTATTAACTTCTGCTCCTTCAGCTTTCAGCCATTATTAATATTAAGCTGTGATAGGGTCAGCTCCAAGTGCACCTTTAATGTCCACTCTTAGCCAGTAGTGACATGCTGAAGACCAGGTGATCTCTCCTCTTAAGGTTTCTTCTTGAATTTATCTTGAAGATATAGCCTGGAGCTTTTACAAAATTGGAGAGTATCCCAGAATTAGTGGATTCAGGCTGAATCTTTGCAACCTGTTGTTCATTTTGGTCTTTTTGGAGTCTGACTTTTCAGCTGGAGTTGAAGCTAGAGCTAAGGACTTCCCTGGATTTGTCCTGGTAATTGAAAGGCCTCCCCCATCTCTCTCATTCTCTGGAGTGCAGATGACCACCTCCCAAAGAATGCTTTTGGGCAAATTTTACCACTGCATCTTGAACATGTCCTTACGGGATGGAATCAAGGCTTCGACTCGCGGGCTAATTATGTATTAAGGAGCGTTACCAGCCCAAGGGTTACCCAATCAAATTGAGACTCCACCATTCATCTACCCTCTCTCGATCTAGAATCTACGATTCTATTTTTAGTTAGGGTATCACGACGGCTTACGTGGTTAACTACTGAGTATTGAGAAATGTAAATGGACTGGGGATGCGAACGTCTGAAGACATCATGCCACAACCTCTAAACAATGTTTATCAACTTCCAGACCGGGATGATGCTCTGGAATCCTCGATGAAGATCTTTATTGATGTGTTTGATAGACATGCGCCAATCAAGGAAGTTCGAGTAAAACATCACGTCAAACCACCTTGGTTCACCCAGGAAATTCTTGAAATTATGAGAGACAGAGATAAGGCACATAAAAAGCGGGATCTCAGCACATACCGTACTCTTAGAAACAAAGTTCAATATACCATACGAAAAGAAAAGAAAAATTACTTTAAGAACTTAGTAATGGATAAAACAAATAGTAAGGATATATGGAAGGCAATTAACACCGTAACAAACAATATAACTTCTCAAATTCATTACCATCAAATCCTATTTCATGCGACCAATTCAGTAACTTTTTTTCAAAATGACATACCTCAGTTGAAGGCTACAATACCAAATTCTCCTTGCAACTTATCTTTACTATCATCGTTTTGCGAGACTAGATGCCCCCGAGATATCCTTTCTGACATACCGCTAATGACAGTCACTGAAGTATTCACTTACCTCAGTAACCTAAAAAAAAACACAAACTCATCTGGGTTAGATGGAATCAGAAGTCGGATTCTCCGCTGTGCTGCGCCAGTGATCTGTGTATCACTAACCTATGTATATAATCAGTGTCTCACCAAAGGTAACTTTCCATCAGCTCTCAAAATCGCTAAAGTGTATCCACTCCTTAAATCTGGTTCATTGGACAATGGTCTCCTGAACAATTATAGACCCATTTCTTTACTATCATCACTATCTAAACCACTAGAAAAACACATCCATAAGGTAACATTACAGTATTTAGATCGCAACAAGCTTATATTTGACAGTCAATCAGGATTTCGACCAAAATATTCTTGCCATACGGTCCTAACAAACATGATAGAAAATTGGCACCAGAATATAAATAACAACAATCTATGTGGAGCTGTGTTTATCGATTTCAGAAAAGCATTTGATATGACAGACCATGCCATTTTAATTAAAAAACTAGAGACAATGAAAATTGGCCCTAATGTTGTGACGCTAATAACATCTTTTCTGTCAAACAGAAATCAAGTAGTATCATACAATAAATCTCTGTCCCAAACCACTACCTTCAATACTGGAGTACCACAAGGCTCTATTCTTGGCCCTCTATTATTCGCCATATATATTAATGATCTACCTTTGCATCTTTCGTCGTCATGCGATCTATTTGCAGACGACTGTACAGTGTATACAAACGCTGAAAGCAGTAATTTGCTGGAGTCGTCTTTGCAACAAGAATTAAATAATGTAGTGAGGTGGAGCTATGCGAACCGTGTGCAAATTAACATCACTAAAACAAAATCTATGTTATTAACAACCAGACAAAGACTTCAGACTCTAAATTCACACAGATCACTTCAACTTCACATCGATAACATGCCAGTAGAAAGTGTAATTGAGCACAAAACATTAGGCCTCATCATTGATAGAAACCTAACCTTTAATCCTCACGATCAAGCGCTCACTAAACAAACAGCGAAAAAAGTCTACCAACTCGCCAAAATTAAAAATTTCCTTGATGAGGACACAAGGAAAATATTCTATACGTCTCACATACAGACACATTTTGACTACTGCTCTACAATCTGGGACGGTTGTTCCAATTCAAGCACCAAGCGACTTTACTCACTCCAGAAACGGGCCATGAGTTTAATTTATAGCAAACATTTAACTGACAATCCTAGCCTACATAAACGCCTCAGTTACTACCACTCCGCAAACGTCTGCTTTTCAATAAGGCCAAACTAATTCACAAAATCCTACATCGGAATGCCCCAAATTACATTTGGCCATTGTTTGAATATAATGCTAGACACAGTAAACGATTAAATATATTACACATTCCGAAGCCTAGGATAGACTTATACAAAACAAGCTTAACATACTCTGCATCTCAGCTGTGGAACAATCTTCCACATGAAATAAAAGACATCACCAATCCCTATACATGTAATCGCAAATTATTTGAACACTATCTCAGTACTGATTACCTTCCCCCTTAATAATAGAAGTAATAATAATAATAAAACCCTAGTATAACAGCCAGTCCCCTTTTGGTAGGCCAGTATATTCCACATAGCTAATAACAAGTGCCACACCAGTTATTACTATTACTGAGTCGTGTAGTATTGATTTTTCATTTTCCACATCCCCTTATAATGCATATCTTTTATATTGTTGCTGTTTTCAGTTAGCCTTGAATGATGTGTGAATGGCATAATGTATGAAAGAGAGTGATAAAAGGGCAGACTGTTAGACGGGACTGCGTGCCCAATTCTTAACCCTTTCAAAATAAAGTTTTGTTGTTGTTGTTGTTGTTGTTGTTGTTGTTGTTGTTGTTGTTGTTGTTGTTGTTCTCTTTCCACAAATCTTTCCTGTCGTGACATGTGACATGTTTCTGTCTTCTGATAATGTAGCCAAAAATGATGACTGCCACCTTCTGATGTTTGTGAAAAGTTGTATTTGCGACTTAGCCTGCCTCAAAATGTCCAAATTACCATCTTTGGCTGTCCAAGGACTTTTTAGCATTCTTCCACAAAACCACATCTTCAAGACTTCTGTTGATATTTGTGTGTGAGGGGGGAGGGGGTGGGGGATGTTTACTAACTGTCCGGGATTTGCACCCGTATGATAAACTTGATCTATATAACATGCAAGAGTTATTTATCTTACTTCCATTGACAAGGACTTATTGCATGACATGTTCTTCATTTGATAGAATGCGGGTTTTGCTTGTCATATTCTGTTCTTTATCTCAGTCATGCATCTCCCATTTGATGTTATCCACGTGCCTAGACAACCGGATTTTCTGCACGTGTCCCAAAATAACGTCCTGGACGTTAATTTCAAATTTAGGCACAACCTGTTTTCTTGATATCACCATGACTTCTGTCTTTCTATTATTCAAGCTAAGGCCCATTTTTTTTTTCACTTTCTAAAGCTACTGTATTTTTTATTTCCGGTAGTTCCTTTTGACTTGTTGCTATCAAGACGGCAACATCAGAATGACGTAAGTTATTTAAATTATGTTCATCAACCAGGATCCCTGACATATTTTCTGTGGATTTCATTATATATTCACTGTACAATGAGAACAAATTACGGGACATTACACACCCTTGTCTGACGCCCTTCTTTAACTACTGAAATGTTCATACCAGGTTGTTGATTCTTATGGCTGCTGTTTGCTGCCAATATATACTCTTTATTATTGGCAAATCTTTGCCGTCAATATTTAGCGTGTCATCATGTCCTCATGTTTCACATTGTCAAATGTCGATGTGTTATCTATGAAGCATACAGCCGTCAATGTGTAGCGTGTCATCATGTCTTCATGTTTCACATTGTCAAATGTTAATGTTTTATCTATGAAGCATAAAGCCGTCAATGTGTTAGCGTGTCATCATGTCCTCATGTTTCACATTGTCAAATGCTGATGTGTTATCTATGAAGCGTAAAGCCGGCGCTGTGGCGAAGTTGTTACTGACGCAATACGTAATTCCGCATAACGCGTTCGAAACATAGCTGCAAGCGATTTAGCAGCAGGCCGTCTTGCGCAGGTTTCATACAGGTACGAGTGCCGGTCGTTCGTAAAGTAATGGTAAACTACTGAATGTAAATTTTCCAAGAAATTACAGACAACCTAAAATGTTGGGATTGACTACGACGTCCTGTGAAGGATATTTAACTATCTTGTTATGAAGCATAAGTACAGATCTGTTTTCACGTCCATAGCTCTTTCTGTGAGTAGATCACAGGACCGAGGAGAACATTGTCGTATGCCGACGATGTGTTAGTCTATCATCAGGGTAAGGATATGGATCAGGGTGCTGTGGAACTACAAACAGAACTCAATCGCGTAAGCACATGGTGTGGTGAAGCTGGTCAACCCAACTAAGGCAGCAGTGGCATGGTTCTCTCTGAACAACCATATTGTCAACACTCCAACACCAATTATACATCTTAGCTCAGAGACTGTGGAAAGAACGCGGGCAATGAATTACCTGGGAAACGATTTGATCGAAGCCTTGATTATACTGAACACATAGATCAGGTGATAATAAAGGCCAAGCGGGTTGATGCGATGCGGGTGATGACGGCGGCAAACTGTGAGCAGCGCCATCTATGTATTCAATACGACGGTCTTGTCCTTTCTGTTTTTGAGTATGTGATGGCGATCCTGAATCTCAGCCATAAGACGGTGGAAAGGACGGAGAGGATAGAGACAACGCTATGCGTATTATAATTGGGTGTACAAGAGATACAGCATGCAGGGCGATGCGCTACTTTCTTGGTTTTCCAACAATAGGGGACAGAATACAAATCTGCCGAGCACAGGCCTACCTCTGAGTCAACGCAAACATACAACAGCAGCAGGTTAAAAAGAGGAAAGTCGTGGATGGGTCAAGCCGAAGACATTCTTCAACAGGTGTCTTCACTTGAAGACTCAGAACCCGGGGAGGTGTGGGACAAGTGTCAGCAGAGTTCTGTACGTTCTTTTCAGTTTGCATCCAACTAGACAGAAAATGCAGACAAGAAAATCCTGCTACTGTGGAGGCGGAAGTACAGGCTTTGATCTTCGAGAATTATTTAGAGGGTGATTCTGTCATTTACACAGATGGGTTTGTCGTTCGACGCGTGGCATGTTCATGGTCCTTTACTATTCAAGCTAGAGGGAGAATTGTGAAGGAAGATCCTGGTGCATTTGCTTTGACCACAAGTAGTCTTACTATGGAAGTCATGGCAGTAAGTAAATCAATTACATGGCTCGAGACACAGACCTTCTCTCGGCATGTTTCCTTAGTGAACCAATGTTTATGCTCAGAAAGATATCAATGGGGTGGTTCCGAAGACAGTGTTTGTTATCTCTGGAGCGGCCACGGCTGGCAAAGATTAGTTTCATTTTCGTGCCAGGGCATGCCGGTATCCAAAGAAATGAACAGGCTTTCAGGTAAGGCTACTGTAGAGGGCGGACGAGTAATGGACCGGGCTGATATACTGAATGCTCTACGATAAGTAAGTCGTTTAGGAGAACCAAGTGATGACTGTTAATCTACATCCATGGTCAAACTGCTATAACAGCAAGTTACAAGAGGTGTGGCCAAACAAGAACACTGTACAGGAAGCCAGAGAAGATTAATAAATCAACACAGAACTGGTGTCGTTAACTGCTACACGCTGCGGGATTTACCAAAGAGGGGATCTGAGCACTTGTGGACTGAATGGTTCGATGTGCAATGAGGATGCCCTGCCGACTAACTAATTAGCTCTTTCAAATAGTGTCCTGAGAATATATATATAGCATTGGTTGTGTTCTTTCTCTCTACAAATGCACACCGTTCCTCTCTAATTTCTACGTACTGTCCGTATTCAAAATAGCCCTTTGCCAAGGCCGATTAACATGGCGCCACAATAAAGTTCTTAGTGAGTTGGCAGCCATAGAAGCCAAAATGGGGGTGAACAGAAGGAGTAGGGCGAGGCCGCTGGGGATTTACTTCGTCAGAACTGGGCAGCAACGTAGAGACAAGGAAGGCTGTCGACCTACCTTCCATTTTCGGTGACTGGGAGGTGACCGTGGATCTGAAGGGCCGTGGTGAGTACCATGAAGTAATCCAACAGTTTGCTTGCGACCTGACATTGTACTTCAGTCCTCGTCAGCCAAACAGCCAATGCTGATTGAGCTGATAGTTCTATATGAGTCGAATATCGAGGAGCAGCATGCGTGCCAGATGGAGAAGTACAATGATATGGTCGCTAGTCTGCGACAGGAAGGGTACACTGTCAGACTATTCGTCGTACATGTGGTGCAGGTGGTCTAGTGTCCCACTCCGTGTATGACGCGCTAAAACAGCGAGGCATCAAAGGACAAGCGAGAACTCGGGCACAAAAATAACTTGGTGATACAGCAGCAAAGACCTCGTGCTGGTTGTGGAACTGCCGAAACGTAGAATGGGACGAGTCTCGACAGTAATATGGTTACAGTTTCTATCTGTAACTGCAGGGCAACTAACATCGGAACCAATCTCTCAATAAGAGCAAGAACTTACACTAGCTGGTGTCGGCTCTGTAGCCTTCCCTCCGAGCGAGGGTAATGCATCTGAGTACGGGACTGATTGGTGGGGCAAATCACTGTACGGTAGCAATTAGCAAATCATGCAAATTTCGCCCGAAGTACAACCTCCAAACCGGGGTGGTAGTCATCTTACGAAAGCCGCACTCCGCAGCAGAGACCAAGAGATGGGTCGAGGAACCCAGAGGAAGAAGCCAACTTCCCAGGGTGCGGCGCCGTGAATGGGGCACGAAGAAGGAACATGACAACGAAGACGAACGGAGGCGGCAGAAGCAGTAGCTGGGGAAGAACCTGGCTCCCCACGACCACGGGTGATAGTGTGATGTAAGGGCACCAAGCACCGTGTGTACAGGGCTCCCCTCCCTGAGGAAGGGGTTGCTTGAGAGCAGACAGTTTCGCAGGTATGGGACAAGGACGGAACACAAGGACAACGCAAACGACCGAATGTCTCGCACGGTAGGGAAAAAACGCCCGGAATAATGACACGGACTGGCCTGACCCTAGAGAATGCCAATGAGTGAAACGGCCGAAACATTCTGACATGAGTCTCATGAGTTTCCATGTGAATAACTATGATTGCCAAAGCCAGGCGACAAGGCACTGGGTGATGATGATGATAATGATGATGACGATGATGATGATGATAATTACATCTTCACAGAGAAACATCAGTGTTCAATCATTAATATTCCTTGTGGTGCACGGGAATTTCCTTAAGAGAAGCACGTCACGTTGTGGAACGAAAGTGCTCAGAGATTACTGTAAAACAAGTTTGTTAGCGTGAATTCAATCCATTTTCATCAAAACACCTAAGAAATTTCGCAGTGTTCCACGATTTAGATTGCTTGTGACCTATAAAAGAGACATTCCTTGGGTGGGACAGGCAAATTTTCATAAGTGACACATGCCTGGGTCATTGACATTAAGGCGAATGACTGTGCTAGTACAGAAACAAATGACCGGGCATGAGAAATAATAGATGAAAGTTAGAGACAGTAAGGTGAGTGACCCCAGTAGGGAGACTACGAGAAAAACAATCAACCCTGAGAAATAATGGGGCGGGTGTGAGTGGAGACCCCCAGAGTGGATGGGGTGAAGGACAGTTTAGTTTTGTGTGAAGTCAAGGGACTTGAAGACAGTTGATGTTTTGGCGGCCGAACGGATCGGTTGTCGAGGATGTGGGAGTTTAGACTGACTGTGGGTCAGTTCTTGTGTTGTGTTGTGCTCCCAGTTGTGAAGACAGGCTTGAAACCCAGTGGGGGTTGGATAGTAATGGAGGCCTGAACCCAGAGTGGGTTTATAGTTAGTGGAGACTAGACCCATGTGTGCGGGTGTATTGTGTGAGGTCCAGCTGTGGGTAGGAGCTGGATTACCTGTCTTATGGATTTGAGATGAAGCAGGCCGTGAGAAGACAGTGATGTGTACGTGTTAAAATTGTGAGGAGGATATTTATATTCTATGGATGATCTTGTGTCTGGATATATAAGGATGGTCCGTTTGTCCGTGTTCTTTCTGTATTAAAGGATTATGTGCGCCAACTCAATCTTGTTTACTGACTGATGGATGTGTATTACTGGGGTGAGTTGCATTGTGAGACAGTTAGATAGCTCAATTGACACACCAGGAATATCGTTACCTAGACAACGACCATCGCACGCACTTATCATCAAGAACGTCGTGTGATATCTGGATGGCTCGTCCGGCCAAGCAAAACGGTGTAATATTGAGATATCTGGATGGCTCGTCCTTTCAAGAAACCCAGTGTATTATCTGGGATAGAAAGAAAAGGACGTCTTGTCGACAGCTTTCTGTCGCATAACCCAGGTCTCGCGGGAAATGTCCCTCGCCAAGCATACGCGACCTCAGAACAATGAATCCCAGTTTATCCTCACCTTCCATCCACATGCCTATGCCATCAAGCACATTTTCCTGAGACACTGGTCCATCTTGGAATCCGATCCTACCACTCGTGAGGTATTCTCAAATGGCCCCAGGGTAATTTTCCGCCGTAACCAGAGCCTCAGAGACCACCTTGTGCATAGTCGCCTCCCCACGGTTACTTCATCAGTGGGCACCTTCGAATGCCATCGTAGGAACTGTCTGACATGCCCATACGTTGTTCAGACACCAGAAATTGCATTTCCCTGAGGCACCTTCACCTTGAAAGATTCTTTCACCTGCACATCCCGCAATCTGATTTATGTTATCATCTGCAAACGATGTGACATGAAATACATTGGCCAAACGGGCAGACGTCTTGCTGATCGTTTTAGAGAACACCTCAGAGACATCAATCAGGGCGCTGACAAACCTGTCCCCAACCATTTCAATTCCTCCAACCATAATGGAGCCGACGATGCATGTGTCACCGCATTAAAACCCTGCTTCTCCAATAGCTGCGTCAGACTTAAAATTGAATGCCAGCTAATCAACAATCTGGGATGCATCCACCCAGCAGGAATTAATACTTCGTGGACGCTACAGTTTAACTGTGGCATCTTCCCCAATTGTTTACACTACCTATTACCGTGCTGTCCCCCCCCCCTCCCCTGATATCTAGACTTAATTGTCCCCACATTTCTATATTTTCATAGCAGACTGTTCACATATTTTTGGCTACTCAAATCCTTTTTGGCAACCCATTTTCAATTCTGCGCCACAAGCGTCTTCGCATCTGGCCAAGTCACCTTTTCTGCCTCACATGTAAATATCAGGTTGTGCATCATAAGTGATAGGTCGTGTGTTTGTGTTTTGTCGTTGTTTGTCGTTAACTATCTGTGTTGTCATTGACAAAGATTCTGGGAATCGAAACGTCTGTGTGCCGTATTGTACGCGTTCGTGTGTATTTTATCTTATTTTGTTTTATTATTCATTTTTTTATATTTATTGGGTGCTTCTGATTTCGGATTTTTCACCTGTATTTCGTGACACGTGGATCTCCTTGTAAGGTATGTGCAACGTTGTGATGTTCAGTACATTTTTTCTCGCAGGAGTTTAAAATACCTATTTGTTTCCATTTCATATTATTATCTGGGAGCTTGTCGCTTAGAAAAGATTTTCTGACAGCTTCATTCGGTCAAGAAACACCATGCAATATTGAGATATCTGTGGGCTCTTCGCTGAGAGAGGAGTTATTATCTGTGACTTCGTTCCATCAAACTAGTCAGCGCGTGGGAAAAAAAAATACGCGGCAGAAATCACAAGCAAAACAGGTGATTACGGGACCAAGTTTGTCCACGAAAAACAGACGAGAGTCAAGACTCAAGCTAGCAGACGGTTTACGTGAAGGTCACACTACAGGTAAATTACCGGACAGTCAGCACACGTAAACAGACGAGGCGGGGGGCCAGGAGAAGACACGGCACAGATCAACGAAGAGTGTGGGGTGACGGGGTTGTTCACTAGGCACAAACACCGAGCACAGGTAAAAGTCGCGTGAACAAAACGGTGTTTGCGACAAGAGCGGAGCATCACAGTTGGACGTTATCGCTGTCGGTGATAAAGACAGGATTGAAAATCAAATATATTGACAGGTGTGTGTGGCGAGGCAATCGCACTGTGTGATCAAGATTTTTCGACGCCGTTAATAGGACGGGAGGGACACCAGCGACCAGGTGCTGGGGCTGAGAAGGTTGGGTGGAAATTGTTTACTGAGGATTTTTCCACTGAAAGTGATAAAGAGAAATTAGGTTGACCTTGGGAGACAAGGTTGTTAACAGTAAGCAGTTACTGAGGAAATTTCCACGGCCTATTGTGGTCAAGATGACTCATTGTGAATGAACAAAACAAGGGTTTTGTCTGAAAACCAGACTTTATTGTTCGTCTTTGTTGAAATCCCTTTGTCATCATTACTCTGTTATGAGCAAACATTTACAACGCAGTGTCATCACCGCAAACAAGGGTGCATACAGTTGCCAAAAAGAACGGACGGTACTGTGTTAAAATGCAACGGATACTTTTCAAACATATTGCACTTATTTGAGAGCAAACATTGTGAATGCGTGTGAAACTGTATGTGTATGTTTTTTTTTTTTTTTGGGGGGGGGGGGGGTGTTGGGTGGGGGGGGGGGAGGAGGAGTGTAATTATAAACTTTTGTTTCGTATAAAACAGTGCGTATTTATTTACAAGGCAATGTACACTGTGCTTTTTTCTTTGCATTGCGAATACAACAAATGCATTCATATACACATATGACAATACTACATTTATGGCTTGGTGCAAGTACTTACACATTATTTGATGATTATGATGATTTAATAACATCCTGCTCTCATGCCTACTAAAATCTATCAATAGAAATCCTTTCATTCTCCAAGTATTCTCATGCACACTTAGTTTTATTTAAACAAGTTTAAACGTATCACTGAGTGGATCATACATGAAACATCGCAACAACCATCCTAATTTACAAAGTTGTCAACGTCTCTAGGGGTTTACATAGTGGGTTCAGACAGGCAGATTGTGTGAGACAGATGAAGCGTGAAAACATGAATCTTATATATAAAAAAGGATGTGCGTATCTCCGTATGTCCTTTATTCGTTCGCGAACGGCCCATCCGATTGAGATGAAATTTTCTACACGCCTTCCTTTCATTCCAGAGCTGTCAACTGTGATATTTTGTTAGTGTGAAATCGCCTGCTTACTCAGTATTATTTCATTTTTCATTTTTCATCATAATTTCATATATCTCAGGGGACCTAACTCTGTAAAAGTTATTTCAAGGGGCATAACTTTTCTGTATAACTTATAGTCATATTGTGGCATCGTTTTCAAAGATTTATAAACTCTTTGTCCATAGTTATGTACCGGCATATGAGTTATAATAAATAATGATACAAACTGTAAGGCATTTTCAAAGTTTTCATAAAAATGATGCACAATGCATAACATTGTAACTCATCTTTTTTTGCTTAAGAAGTTACTGTAGTCATGCAGGTGATTAGAAAGAGTTTTCATTAAAAATAATGGATGGTGTGTGGAAGGGCATTTTTTAAAGTTACTTTTTTTGTTGTATGAATTTAATGAGACGCTACCCGCCAGGAGCTGGGCGAAGTCACGCCGGGTCAGATAGATAGACAGACCCACCTTTTCGCTGCAGTTGTCTACTCCTCCTTTTCCTTCTTCTGCTGATGCTGCTGCCGCCGCTCCATTTACCCAAGTTAATTGTTGGGGGAAGATGTAAAGATCTTTCAAGTGCTCTTTCTAATGCTTTTTGTAAGTTGGTCTTCGTTTATCTAAGGTTGTTCTAACTGCAACCAATAAATGATTAGACAGACAGGCAGACAGACAGACAGAGAGGGAGGGACGGACAGACAGACAGACAGACAGACAGACAGACAGACAGACAGACAGACAGACAGACAGACAGACAGATAGTCGGTAACGGGAACGGGAACTTTTATGACTACTTATATGAATTAAATGAGATGCTCCCCACCAAGGACTGGGCGAAGCCGGGCGGGGTCAGCTAGTGTGATATATAATAATATTTAATTGTTATACATCATAAACACCATCATAAATATCACAGGATTATTTGCACAATTCCAAATACGCTCTCGCACAGCTTTCAGAATATACTCTTGCGCAACTATCAAGAAAATGCGCGCTGGCGATTTAGCCAAGCACACCAACACACGTTAAGTAGCGGTCACATTCACTCGCACTGAAGTCTAAGCATTAGTCCATTCTGTCTCTCCACACAGTCACACATCCTCTCTCATCCGTGTCGAGTCTCGTCTGTCGTTTCCTACTCAGTCCGGTGGTCACGAGGCACTTGACCTCCGTGGGAGGTCGTGCTGTCACGTCTGTCCTGAACTCGCCTGTTGAGGCAGGCGTTCTGCGTCATTCCGTCCAAGGTGAACCTGTCCCGTCACTCACGGGCACAGTCCTGTCTCTAACCTACTGTCCAAGGCATCTGGACCGTTCTACTACCCCCGTACTCTTCCCATGTCCGTCCTCTGTCCTCAGTTATGCTATCTCAAGGACCTTGACAAAAGTAAAATAAAAACAGGTATGTATAGCTCATGAGTGAGAATGAGAGAGAGAGAGAGAGAGAGAGAGAGAGAGAGAGAGAGAGAGAGAGAGAGAGAGAGAGAGAGAGAGAGAGAGAGAGAGGTAGGGAGATAACAAACCCCAAAACAAAGAAGGATTGTAAATTTAGTTGCATTGCGTAGTAACTTCCTCGCAAGCACAATGGATGCATTTGGGGCGCGCGTGGGTGGGATGGAGGTTAAAGGAACAACTGAACAACAAGGTTACTTCCCGGCTGACAAACACCTTTGATCTATGAAATATAGACTCCCTTTGTGTTGGGTAGCTTAATGAACATTTGTCCTTGGCTATGATAATATGGAGTGGGTCGTGAGTGCAGAGAATGGGCAGCGGGTCACACTGAGTTCGAAGTGCAACAACTGATCCAGAGACACAAATGAAGGTGACATGGTCATCTACACCAATGGGTCAGTTGTGAGAAACAGACGTAGTGGTTGGGGCTTTATTGCAAAGGCTAATGGACGAGTCTTGGAAAAGTAGAGTCTGGCATATGAGACTACGACTTCCGGAATGAGAATGGAGTGGAAGCACTAGCAGCGGCATTCCGTTGGCTAGAGGAGAGTACTGCAACACACATTGTATTCATTACGGATTCAAAGAGTATGCTTAGTAAGGAGTAGAAAGGAATGTTTCGTGTGGAATGGCTATCGTCCCTTCAGAGGTCACAGAATGTGAGAATTGTATGGATATTTTGCCTTGGCCATGCAGGGGTACGGGGGAATGAACAGGCTGATAGGCTAGCAGTGAATGCACCTCTTGTGGTAGATTGCCTATGGACAAGGGGGATGCCACATGGCGTTTAGACAGAATGACGTCATCGGAAAATGCGGTATAAAATCATAGAGAAAAACACCACAAGAAACTGTTGATAAAGAACACAAAAGAGAGTGACGTCAGTTATCAACAGAAAAGGACATTGATTGGGAAGGTACTAGCTGGCCGTGAAATGCAAATACTGGCGGTAGAATAGTGTTGGCACATGAAACAGTGGCTGCGACGGAGATAGCAAGGAAGGAAGATATACAGGGTTTGCTACAACGTGTCGCTACATAACTTACGGGGTACCTAGACTTATATCGTGCAGAGCGGCAAAGGAGAACTGCAGGCAGAACGACAGAAGGGCAATGGAAGATACGAAGGTACAATATCTATGTAAGCAGGTTAGTGTTGAGTATCAATGAGTTCCTGTAAATAGAACTAGGTCCCGCTTGGCAAAAACAAGCACCTAGGTACGGATAGAATTGATAGAAAATCTCAAACTGACTGTGAGAACTTATTAAATGTTATTACGTTTCAAAATCTTCAACATGACAATTGGCTTCGTCATTTCTCTGCCGTTCCAGTTCTGAACTTTGCTCGTTTACGTTTATAAGTTTGTGTCGAGCCGAAATTATTGCTCGTGCTATTTGGACATTTTGCATGTAATTGTTATGAATGCTGTACCAATAGCATGGCAGCCTTGGGTGCATCGTTTTTCCGGGAGGCCAACAGAAAATATTACTAACTAGCCACTCATTCACATCCGCCATTTGCCACTTATTTGCACTGGCCAGGAAAACATCGGAACCCAATCACAAAAGTAATTATCTGTATAATTATTGGTCAAGTCAGGAATCGTGTCTACCACCAGTCTGCATCAAGTTTATATAGACAGGAAACATACCGTTTACACGTGGATATAGGTACTAGAGGAGATATAGAGATGGAACATACACAATAGACTGTCCCTTCCACAAACTTCCTTTTCTCCACATGATCCACTCAAGACATTTTCCCACACCAACGCTTCCGTCCACAAGACTCCCTTACGCCACCTTCACTAGTTCACCAATTTCTGCACGTGACATTTATGATGCCATTAACTAGAAAGTAAACATGCTCATGGATCTTACGTCGTACACATTGCGTTGAGTCAAGCATTCATCAACGTCATTCCAGTAATCAAGGTCGTCTCTGGAACACTGTCGCTGGCTGTTAGAGACGTTGAAGCAGCATTTCGTTTATCACGGTGCCATTTCAATATATTAGACTGACACCTCACCTGCATATAATCAACGCAACGAGTTTTCTGCACAGAATATCGGATTACTCAACGTCAACGCTTCACACTGGACATTATAGACTGGACCTCCATCGACGCTTCCTTCCATCATCAGTCTTTGGGAAAGATGGATTTTATTGAGACGCTCATCTAGACATTGTTCACCGGATCTTTCAGGAAGGTACCTACATTTCGAATGACACTTCTAAGCGGACGTCAACACATTATCGGACACATCAGTCAACCTACTTCGGGATCAGACAGTCATCATACTGTAAACATTCTTTTACACGGATATACTGCACACGTCATTACGGACAAATTGTAAGACATACAGGACAGTTCACAAATCAGTCAACTTACTCTGGACTTTAAATACGCAACTACATTTAGTCACTACGGGTATCATACGTTCAGATACCCACTTCAACTGGTCAACCAGGATTTATCTCGTTAAGGCCAGTACATTTGCTGTTTGTTGTTATATAACTGTGGTCTGTTTGGGTGTCTAATATATAACATATTTTTTCTTCCGATAGCCGACTCCGTAGTTATTTAACAAAGCGAGAGATTGAAGCGCTATCTGAATGTCACATGAGTTTATTTGTCTGACATTCAGACACGTATTTACTGACGGCTTGTCAGCTTGTGACAAATATATTTTTTGTGACGAACTTGCGATTCGTTGGTAGTATATTAATTTTTTTTCGCGTTGTACCGTTAGGCATTTACATTCCTTATTCTGTCACGTCTCCTTATTTATATGTGATTAAATATTATGTTGGTATGTCACTTCGTAGTTCGTTATCGTAACAGCGTCATTGTTGTGTCAGTATATTCTTTATATTGAATATATATATTTTTACTACTAATTTATAGTGCTTACGTTTTGTAACGTTTAGGACGTTATCTATCTTGCGCCGAGTTGCTATTTTTCTCGCGTATTTATACTCTTCTATATTATTGATTTCGAGTTGACTTCTCATTCAACTTGCGTATATATATTTAGATACGCTTGTCATTGTCTACCTACGCATTCTATCGGCTGTGCGTCACATATCTACTATTGTAGCGGCATAATTTACAGATCATTAAGACAACATGTCAACACTCCAAGACTTCATGGACATGGGTGAAAGGTCTGGTTTGACTGGTGCAGACCTCAGGAATTGGGCGAAGCAAGAATTGAAAGATTTTCAGACACAGCAACGTGAAGAGAGAGTTGAAAAATTGGCAGCAGAGAAAGAAGCAAAACAACTTCAAGCTGCACATGAACGAGAGAGATTGGCTCTTGAGAAAGAGTTAAAAGAAAAAGAGATGGCGTTGGAACGTGACAAAATTGCCGCTAGGGAAAAGGAATTAACGCTGGAACGGGAGATGAAAGATAAGCAACTGGCATTTGAGAAAGAAAAACTTTTGACCGAACAACTTCTTAAGGACAAGGAAGTTGAAGGTAATTTGAAAGTTAAGTCATTGGAAATGGATCGTGAAGCTGAGATTAATCGAGAAAGAATTCAAGCAAAACATAATGATCCAGTGAAAAAGTATCAAGGTCTTTTTCGCAATTTCCAGCAAGGTGATTCTGTCAGTTCTTGGATTACCAATTTTGAAGTACTTGTAAAATACTACAAGGTACCGGAACTAGACGTACCGATTCTGTTCCACAGGCATCTCGCATGAGAGATCGTGTTTTGGCACACTTTAGTTTAGACGAATCGGGCTTACGTACTAAGTTTAAAACACTCACTCCTAAATCTAACCAAACTTTCCTTGACTTTGTTTCTGAATTAACCTCATCTTTTGATAAATGGACTAAAGCCGCTGATATTGGGTCTGACTACAATAAAATTCGAAACTTAATAATTAGAGATAGACTACTATCTGCGGTACCAGAGGCCATGTCTATATTTCTAGTGGAGAATAAATGCAAAGATCTTAAGGAAATGGAAACGAGGGGAGAATCATATTTGAATGCACACCGTGACATATTTGCAGAATGCACACAACCTGAACTGGTAATAGGGGCTAGTGCTAGAATTCAGAATAACAGAAGTAATGGTAAGTTCAAGAAATTCTCTAATAGAAACAGGGGACCTTACCAGAACAGAAACAGAGATTCTGACAGACCTAGAAAGGGTCACTTCACACGATGTCAATATTGTAAACTCTCACACGGTGCTTTGGAAATGTGTGACCAACATCCTGCGTACCTAAGAGACATCACATCTAAGAAAAAGAGTAAGTATGACTCCTACAAGAAGAGTGTTAAATGTTATTCTTGTCGGGCGTATGGACATACAAGCCGGTCGTGCGCGATGAGAAACACTTGGAAGGAGGCGAATACTGCATACGTGTTCTCCAGCAGCGATTCTGACGACTTAGAGGACACACATGCGGCTATTATTCAGACTTACAACGACAAATTAGATAGGACTGAGAAAGACATTCCTGATGACGAATGCCTAGCGACCATTCAAGAGGCCAATGCGGCTGACATACAGAATGGCACACTTAAAGTTCACCAAGCTTGGGTGAACGGGGAACCTACTACATGCGTTCGTGATACAGGCGCATCTATTATTGGGGTAGACCAAAAGCTCATAAGAGAGCAAGACTACACAGGCAAAACTGTAGGCTGCAGAACTTTCGGCGGCACAGTTGAAAGGTATAAAATCGCCACAATCACGATAAAATCTCCATACTTTAAAGGCACAGTAAATGCAGCAGTACTTCCAAATCCTTGTGCCGGGTTACTCATTGGGAACGTACCCAATGCAAATGATCGCACTCATGAAGAGGCAATTGAATGGGAGATTGAAAACACGCCAACAAATGCTGTCACAAGAGCACAAGTACATCGTCAAGAAGAAGAAGATAAGGACAATTCTTCATCTTTTCAGACTGATAGTGACAATGTTCAGAATACTATAACACTGACTGCGGACTTAGCTACGGAACAACAACAAGATTCTTCTCTTAAAATCTGTTTTAATAACGTGAACAATCCTTCGAAACAAGCTAAAAATGGTGATTGGAAATTTGTGTTAGACAATAATATTTTGTATAGACAATACAACAGAGGGTCAACATTGTGTTTACAAACAGTGCTACCAACCAAATATCGTAGCGAAGCACTGAAGTTGGCACATGATTCGCCATTTGCGGGGCATATGGGCATTGCTAAGACTACTCATAGGTTGTTAGCACAATTTTATTGGCCTGGTTACGCCAAAGATATCACAAATCATGTTCGTTCGTGTTCATTGTGCCAAAGAACCACACAAAAAGGCAAACACCCTACAGCTCATGTCCAGAAAACTGATTTGGCATCACGTCCATTTCAAAAGATTGCTGTGGATATTGTGGGTCCACTTAACACTACTACTGATCGTGGTAATCGATTTATCTTAACCATGATTGATTTATGTACTCGTTGGCCGGAGGCTATCCCGCTCAAACACATCACTAGTAGATCCATCCTAGATACATTTTTATTGATTTTCAGTAGGATAGGATTTCCATTATACATTTTATCAGACAGAGGTAGTCAGTTTATATCTGCGGCTACCCAAGCAGCGATGAAAGTGCTGGGTATTCCACAGGTGTTTAGTTCACCGTGGCACCCAATGACGAATGGGGTAAATGAAAATTACAACGGGGTCCTTAAACGAACCCTAGCAAAAGTTGCGGCTGAACGTCCGAAAGACTGGGACATTCTATTGCCTGCAGTATTATTTGCATACCGGGAGGTACCACAAGCTAGTACTGGTTTTTCTCCATTTGAGCTCGTGTACGGAGCCAATCCTCGTGGTCCATTGATGCTATACAATGACATGCTGACTAACAAAACATATGACCACCCTAAAAGAGAAGCATATGAAATGGTTACGCAGTTGCGACATAAAATCATGACAGCTTGTCAAATTGCTAAATCAGCACTTGAGAAGGCAGGAGAGAAATATAGGCAATACGACAATAGAAAGGCCAAGACAATAGTCTTGAAAGAAGAAGACAACGTGTTACTGTTACTTCCCGACCCTCGGGATTGTCTTGTTACTTCGTGGCAGGGTCCATTTAGAGTCATCAGAAAGGTTAGCGACGTCGATTATGTCATTGAGGTAAAAGGGAAAAATAAAATTTTCCACATTAATATGCTAAAACCTTATGTTACACGTGACACTGACACTCCGTATGATAACCAACAAATACCACATAGAGTTGCAGCAGCTTGCTGGGTTATCAACGAACAACAAGAAGACGTTATTACACAACAAATACCAACACCAACAGTTAACAGTGATAAGGATTGGCAAGCAATACAAATTAATAACAAACTACCACCACAAGATAAAGATAAGCTTATTTCAGCTATACAAGAGTTTAGCACAATCTTTTCTGATAAACCTGGGCAAACATCACTTATTAAACACAAAATTACTTTACTATCTGATATTCCAGTAAAGGTGAAACCATATCCTATCCCTCTACATTATCTGGATAAGATTACAGCAGAAATATCTGAACTTGATCAAAGTGGTATAATTAGGAAGTCCATTTCAAATTATTGTTCGCCGGTAGTCATTGTGAAGAAAAAAGATGGTTCACTACGTTTGTGTGTCGATTACAGGAAAGTGAACGCGTTAACACTCCTCGATGCTGAACCAATGCCAAATATCGATGAACTAATTGAAGGCATGGCAAACTCTAAGTTATTTTCCAAGATTGATCTTACTAAATGATATTGGCAAATCCCCATGGATGAAGATTCCATGCATATTACAGCATTTAGTACTCCTTTAGGTTTGTATGAATGGGCATATCTTCCATTCGGGTTACAAAATGCACCAAGCACATTCATGCGTATGATGAGAAAATTACTACATGGTATTTCTAATGTTGCTACATATATGGATGATATCTGTATCCATACTTCTGACATTGACACACATGTTAAAATATTAAAACAAGTATTTCAGAGAATACAACAACATGGTCTGAAAGCAAAACCTAGCAAAATAGAAATAGGTTTCACTGAAATACAATTCCTTGGTCATAGAATTTCTGACGGATTCCGTAAAACTGATCCACAAGTAGTTACCAAGATCTTAAATATTAAACCACCTACCACTAAGAAGGAACTTCGAAGTCTGTTGGGTCTCATTAATTACTATCAGAAATTTATTCCTAACTTTGCTGATATGACGGCAACATTTTCTGAACTTCTAAAAAAAGGTCAACCAACGAAAATTATCTGGACAGGTTATCATGATAAATTATTACAACAGATCAAAACTCTGTTCAGCACATATCCTATTCTTAAATTGCCTGATATCTCTAAAGATTTCGTTTTACAAACAGACGCTAGTTTTCATGCAATTTCAGCTGTTTTACTTCAAATACATGATGGTAAATTGCATCCTATTCTGTACTTCAGTAAGAAACTATCAGATACTCAGAGAAATTATGCAATTACCGAACTGGAAGCTTTAGCGTTAATTGAGAGCATTGATAAGTTTTCTAGATATCTTCTTGGGAGAAAATTCCTAGTTCTTTCTGACAATAAACCATTGCAGATCTTTAAATCTGGTCATCCAAAGAACTCCAGAATTCATAGATGGTCACTTCTGTTACAGGATTATGAATTTGATATCTGTCACATTCCAGGCAAAGACAATAATTTGGCAGATCTTCTTAGTCGTCTCTAAAAAAATTATGTATGTTATATTTTCTTACTTATTGTCTGCGTTCGTATTTAGATTTTCGTTAGGCTGGTTAACATATGTTGCATACATTCACCCAGGTAGATTACTGTTGAAAACAACAAATTACGAAGTATGTAAAATTTATTAGTGTTATTCGGATATGTACTTGGTTTGTTTAATTCGTTCTTTGGCAGGGACATTGTTCGCCATGACAAGTGACACTGCACAATCGAGTGTGATTGACCATGTGCGCTGTAATTGATGAACTATACCTGAACACTTCTGGATTATCGGAAATCGTTTGTATTTCTAAAATAATGTTATGTCATATTATTACAGCATATTCGCGATAAACATTGATGTAGTGCTATTTCGTGGATCGAAACCTGACTCTTGATGAGAGTATATGTGTTAAACAATGATACAGTCGATGAAAATGGACATGGTTGTCGCGAAACAACATATGTACCAACATTGTACCCTTGTGCCATGATAATTCATTGCTATAATGAAGTGCCTGACTGTGTAATTAGTCATTGGTTACTACTTGAGTAACATTATTCATTTCATTAATTAATTATTAATTTATTGCTAATGCGTAGCATAGAATTATATATAGATTTTTTCTTTCACATAATTTCAGTTCATAGAGTTAAGTAGTTACATATTCTTCTTATTATTATTATTGTTCATATTTAGTACTTAATGATACATATGATGGGTCATAGATTTTTCAATTCTCATTGTGATCGCCATTGCCAAGTATAGCCACCACATTTTGAAATACGCAGTTAAATAATATTGTCACTCGGTTGTTATTGCCACACCTACACAAAGAGTTTATGATGACGTCTCTAGGGAGCATTTACCTCGACTACGCCTAAAATTATGACGTCATAATACTAGTACGTCACCTACCCGTTTGATGAAATTAAGATTCACAACATAGCAGTCGGGACAATTGCACAGATGATTACAAGACACTAGTAAATGCAACTGGTACCTGTTTATTCCTCACGTCCCCTTACTCCAGGTTTTGACCTAGAGAAGGACGTTTGTCCTTAGGGACAAATGAGGGACTGATCTTTATGATTAGTTAGTACAGCCTCCCCATGGGCTGTATACACGACATCTACCGTTGGTGTGTAGATTGGAGGGCGTGCCCGTTATATAAATTTTTTTTTATTTTGTGGGTAATCGATAGGTGTCCATAGCATATTGCTAGTCCGATAAAAGTCATTGTGTCTGCACTGCTATGTGTCAGGTTAATTCTCTTGATGTAAAAAAAAATGATTACATCATTTTAAAAGGGAGGGGGGCATACTGCCACATGGCGTTTAGACAGAATGACGTCATCGGAAAATGCGGTATAAAATCATAGAGAAAAACACCACAAGAAACTGTTGATAAAGAACACAAAAGAGAGTGACGTCAGTTATCAACAGAAAAGGACATTGATTGGGAAGGTACTAGCTGGCCGTGAAATGCAAATACTGGCGGTAGAATAGTGTTGGCACATGAAACAGTGGCTGCGACGGAGATAGCAAGGAAGGAAGATATACAGGGTTTGCTACAACGTGTCGCTACATAACTTACGGGGTACCTAGACTTATATCGTGCAGAGCGGCAAAGGAGAACTGCAGGCAGAACGACAGAAGGGCAATGGAAGATACGAAGGTACAATATCTATGTAAGCAGGTTAGTGTTGAGTATCAATGAGTTCCTGTAAATAGAACTAGGTCCCGCTTGGCAAAAACAAGCACCTAGGTACGGATAGAATTGATAGAAAATCTCAAACTGACTGTGAGAACTTATTAAATGTTATTACGTTTCAAAATCTTCAACATGACAATTGGCTTCGTCATTTCTCTGCCGTTCCAGTTCTGAACTTTGCTCGTTTACGTTTATAAGTTTGTGTCGAGCCGAAATTATTGATCGTGCTATTTTGGACATTTTGCATGTAATTGTTATGAATGCTGTACCAATAGCATGGCAGGGGAGGTGGTCTTGCGCTTGTGGGACCAGGTAGAGAAGGCGGGGGAACAGACTGGGAACCCATATGTGTAAAGAATGAGATTAAGGGGGCTCGGCAGGGGTTCTGGAAGAATCTCAAGAGAGGAAAGACAAGGAGTACTTTTAATCAGATAGTGGTGGGAACGAGTGCAGTATGTCGGTTATTAACTCAACTCAACTCAACTCAACTGTGGTAATACGACTGTTATTGTAAATGTCCATGTCCGTCTAATATTAGGCTGTTTCTCTTAATCTATGTTCGTGTAATATGAGGCTGTTTCTACTGGTCCATGCCCGTCAATTATGAGGCTGTTTCACCTGGTCCATGCCCGTCTAATATGAAGCTGTTTCTCCTAATCCATGTCCGTCTAATATGAGGCTGTTTCTCACGGTCCATGTCCGTCTAATATGAGGCTGTATTTACTGGTCCATGTCTGTCTAATATGAGGCTGATTCTCCCGGTCCATTTCCGTTAATATGTGACCGTTTCTCCTGGTCCATGTCTGTCGAATATGTGGCTGTTTCTTCTGGTCCATGTATGGCTAACACGTGACTGTTTCTTCTGGTCCATGTCTGTCTAATATGTGGTTGTTTCTTCTGGTCCATGTCTGTCTAATATGTGGTTGTTTCTTCTGGTCCATGTCTGTCTAACATGTGACTGTTTCTTCTGGTCCATGTCTTTCTAATATGTGGTTGTTTCTTCTGGTCCATGTCTGTCTAATATGTGGTTGTTTCTTCTGGTCCATGTCTGTCTAACATGTGACTGTTTCTTCTGGTCCATGTCTGTCTAATATGTGGTTGTTTCTTCTGGTCCATGTCTGTCTAACATGTGACTGTTTCTTCTGGTCCATGTCTGTCTAATATGTGGTTGTTTCTTCTGGTCCATGTCTGTCTAACATGTGACTGTTTCTTCTGGTCCATTGTCTGTCTAATATGTGGCTGTTTCTATTGGTACATGTCCCTTCATTATGTGACTGTTTTTCCTGGTCTATTGTCTGTCGTATATGTGACTGTTTCTCCTGTTCCATGTATGTCAAATATATGACTGTTTCTCCTGGTCAATCAATCAATCAGGTACCATCTCCGCAATGAAGGTTGGCTGCAATGGATCTCCAACACTGTCTGTCTCTCGCCCTGACTGTAAATTCTGTCAGGCTGATGCTCGTCCATTTTTGATGTTATCCTCTCACTTGTATCGTTGTCTACATCTTTCTCGCTTGCCCTCAACCTTGCCTTCCATTATGGTTTTTATAAGAGTATCATGTCTTTTAAAGTGGCCAAAATATTTCACTTGTCCTCTCTTTATTTCTTTCATCTCACTTTCTGCTAGTAACACGGTATCGTCAGCATATCTAAGATTGTTTATGATTCTTCCATTAATGTTAAGTCCAGGCATTTCAACTTGCTTAAAAATTCTTTCTGTATATAGGTTGAAGAGGCTTGGGGATAGTACACATCCCTGCCGTACTCCTCTTTTTATCTCTATAGGCGACGAATAGTTATTACCACATCTAGATGACGCCACTTGTTCCCAGTACAAGTTACTAATAAGTCTGATGTCCTTTCCGTATACACCTATATCATGAAGGTACTTAATTAGTCGTTCATGTTGTACTCTATCAAAAGCGTTCTTGTAGCCTATAAGACAAACATATATACTATTTTGAACTTCTATATATTTTTCAATTAACATCCTCAAACAGATGATTGCTTCTCTGGTGCCGCTGTTTTGCAGAACCCAAATTGTTCTTCAGCCACTTCCTCATCTATTTTATGTTGAATTCTTTCTTGTATGGCCTTGAGTAGTATCTTAGTTATGTGGCTCATTAAGCTAATAGTTCTGTAATCCTCACACTCAACAGCTCTTGACTTCTTCGGTAGTGTGACGAAAATGGATGTTTCCAAATCCTTGGGGATGTACCCAGTATTATATATATCATTACATAATTCTCTGATAATTTCAATGCCACAGCTGGATAAGGATTTTATCATCTCTGTTGTTATCTTGTCAGGACCTGCAGCCTTTCCTTCTTTCATCTTTTTAATAGCCTTTTCTGCTTCAGCCGTTAATATTTTTGGCCCATCTTGTGTATTATATAATGTTGGTCTATTGACCCTGTTGTCCCTGAATAAATCTTCTGTGTACTCTGTCCACATTTTTATTATGTCAGTGTTATTAATTATAATGTCTCCATTTTGTTCCTCAGATACAACCGGTTTCTGTTATATTATTTTTCTTCTTTGTAAATATTTTTATATGTTCATGTAATTCTTTCGAGTTGTGTTTTATTTCCAGATCCTCTATTTCTTTGCAACTCTGCACATGTGACGTATTTCTCTATCTATTACTATATACTCTGGAGTGTTCTTTGCTTTCTTTCTTTGAGACATTTTACTCAAGATTTCATCGGTTATCCATAATTGTTTTTTCTTATTAATCTTCACTGGCAAAGTAGTATTTGAAATCTGAATACTGAGTTTTACACTTTCCTATTTTGTATTTTCTCCTCGGGATTTTCACGTCGATAGTGTTCCATAATTTCAATGATTAGCCCATCATTTCTATTTTTGACGTCAACTAGGTATTGTTGACTTATTTTTGGTTGTTTCAATGCCGATATATCTACGTGTGGGGTCTTCGATTTCCTTATTCCTGGGTTTTAAGTTTTATTTGTAAATTTAAGACTATAGGATTATGGTCAGAGTTGATATCAGCACCATGGTATGTTTTGGCATTTTAAACATTGTTTTTAAATCTATTTCTAATCATAATGTAGTCAATTTGGTTTCTTGTTCTATCTCCAGGGCTTTTCCATGTATACAGTTTCCTAGGGTTATGTTGGAAAAATGTGTTGCAAACAATAAGATTATTTTCTTCACAGAACTGTATCAGCCCGTCTCCTGTGTCGTTTCTGTTTCCCATACCATATTGCCCTACTATCTGCTTATATTTATTTTTTCCAACGTTTGCGTTCATGTCTCCCATGACAATTAGGATCTCTGATGATTTTACAACTTTCAGTGTTTGTTGTAGGTCTTCATATTAGTCTTCTAGCTGTTCATCACTATAATCAGTTGTTGGAGCATATGTCTGAAGAATTACTATGTTGAACGGTCTTGCCTTAATTTTTAGAAGTATCCTTCTTTATGAGTCCAGAATCCACTAATATTTTTCTCTACATCTCGTTTTACTAAAATTCCTATTACTCTCTCATGATGATCTCCTCCTGAATGAATGAATACGTAATCTTCTCTCCTTAAATAACTTGTATCTGTCCATCTTGTTTCAGATACGCCTAAGATATCTAAATTCATGTTTTTTTTTTTTTTTTTTTTTTTGCTTCTGCAATAAGGTTATCAAACTTCCCTGCTTGATATAAGGTGCGTACGTTCCACGTACCAGTTCTCAGACTTCTCCTTCTACTTTTCAGGTAGGTATTGCCAGAATGCACCCTTTCAAAAGAATTTGGGATGCATTCATCATTTATGCACTTCCTTATTAAAATAGGAGTTGTCTCTTCCCTGTGAATATGTACAACAGAATCATCTCAAGGGAGCCAAGAATTACCCCTATCGCTTTTTTATTGTTGTTGAATTACCATTGCTGTCTTTGGATTATTATATGGTGAGGTCCCAATCTCTTTCACGATGGTCAGCAATGTTCACTATCGTGTCCTGAACACGCCTCATGTGTGCCACACACTCTGCTGTTTCGCTTTCGAAGCCGTTGATCTATTTAGATTCATCCGCCTTCTCCACCGTCCCAGTCTTTGTGTACTAGGAATGGACATTCCCTTAGTAGGATATTACCCCTACTTCACTCATGTAGTTTAGCCAGTCAGCCAAGACTGTTGCCCGTGGTGTGGCCACCGCCGTATACAAGCGGTATTCGTGAAGCCATACATGAGCTAGGTAAAGAGATGGGAACCAAATAGGATCCTGGTCTATCCCTTCTGATATGGCTGCCACTCACCGTGAGGTACTATCCCTCTCTCTTTACCATACACAGCTCTCCTGGTCAATGTCTGTCTAATATGTGACTGTTTCTCCTCGTCCATTGTCTGTCTAATAATTGACTGTTTCGCCTGGTCCATGACTGTCTGATATGTGGCTGATTTCTCCTCCTCGATTGTCTGTCTAATATGTGACTGTTTCTCCTGATTTATGTCTATCTAACATGTGGTTTTTTTCTCCTAGTCTGTTGTCTGTCTAATATGTGACTGGTCCTCCTGGTAAATGTCTGCCAAATATGTGACCGTTTCTCCTAGACCATGTTTGTCTAATATATGACTGTTTCTCCTGGTCCATTGTCTGTCTAATATATGATTGTTTTTCTTTGTCCATATCTGTCTAATATGTACCTTTTTCTCCTCGTCCATATTTGTCTAATATGTAACTGTTTCTCCTGGTCCATATCCGTCTAATATGTGACTGTTTCTCATGGTCCATGTCTGTCTAATATATGATTGTTTCTCCAGGTCCATATATGTCTAATGTGACTGTTTCTCCTGGCCGATTGTCTGACAAGATAAATGTGGCTGTCACTACTTGTGTCCACCATGGTGGTTGTGTTAAGACCCTTCTTGTTGCTTTAGAAGGTCCCGGCGATCTAAGACGTCATAATGTGTTCGCAATGACACTTGAATGCTTTGCGGGATCTTATAGCTTTGATTTTGAACGAACGAACAGACTTTATTTTCAAAAGGTAACAAATTTGCCACGCAGGCCCGCCTTACATTCGGCCCTTCCAATCAATCATCTTTCGTTCATCAATAATGCATAATATATTCACATATGAATAAAACATAAACAATGCATATTACCATGATATGAGACACATACCACAACCACCTACCCATCCCCATCCCTCCACACATCCCCCACCCAACCACGCACACACCATCAGGCACACATACAATACCCCACCCATACATCCCACACCCACCCCTCCCCCCGCTTGCATACATCTCCAAACACACACAGACATCTCCCACCCACCACACATTTCTACACACACACACACACATCCCCCACCCACCCACTCACACACACACCCAGGCACACATACATGCATATGCCCAACCATCACCCAACCACACATCCCCCACCTACACACATCTCCCCACCCACACACACATCCTCAACCCATTCCATAACCTATCAACGCTCAGCCACCCACATGTCCTCCACCACACACGCACAGACCCCCAACCACCCAGTCAAACACACATCCCCAATCACACATCCCCAATCACACATCCCCCACCCACAAACACACATATCCCCGCCAACCCACACATCACGCACCTACCCACACACAAAACTAGCACCCACCCACACTTCCACCACTTTCACACATCCCCCACCTACACAATCTCCCCCACCCATACATCCCGCGCCCATACACACATACACATCCCTCACCCCCACCTACACACACTCACCCACCCACACATCTTCCACCCACCCCAAGTCACACATCACTTAACCACACATCCCTTAATCACACATCCCTTAACCACACATCCCCTACACACACCACACTCATACACTCAAACACACACATCTCCCCACCCATACTCACATCCCCACCCACCAACACATCCTCCATCCACAAACACACACCTCCCACCCACACGCACACCCCACCAACCACACACATCCCCACCCACACACTCTTCCCACCCACATACACGTCCCCCACCCATACACTCATCTCATACACACATCCAACCACTCACGTACTCATCCCTCAACCACTTACACCCACACATCCACCAGGATGCTGGTGTGCTGGGGAATTAACAGGCACACAGATTGGCTGGCTCTGCAAAACTTGGTGGAGTATTGATGCATGATAAGGCAGACGTGGTTGCGGCCTTGTGGGAGCACGTGTACACCTCGGAGGAGCAAATAGATCAGCATGGTCTGGCAAGAATGCGACAGCGAGGAGTGACGAGGGGATCTGGCCTATGCTCGACGCTTAGAGGAAAGGCGAGACGCACATATAATCAGATTGCTACTGGTACTATTGGGATTGGAACTCTTCGCTGGCTTCTGATGATGGGAATAGAGCGCTTATGGGAATGCCCCGAATGCTGTGATGTCAGTTCCTAAATCAATCAATCAAACACATCCACAACCCACCCATCAACACAAACCTCTCCCATGTAGTCACCCACACTCACACACCCCATCCACCCAGCCAAACACATATCTCCATCCCTCACATACATCCTTTACCAACCCACACATTTCACACCCAATCCCACCTATACACCTACCCACATACACATCCCTCATCCACACACATCTCCCGTACCACACAACACCCCACCTATATACACATCCCCCATCCTCACACAAACACCCCCCACACGCATCCCCATACACATCCCCACCCACATTCACACACACACACATCTCCCCACCCACCCACACATTCCCCACCTACAAACACCCTCACCACCCACAATTACCTCACCCACACGCATCCCTACCCACACAGACATATCCCCCACCCACACACACATTCCCACAACCACACCATCCCCCAAACCTATCACACATCCGTCCCCAACTCACACACATCTCCCACACACTCATTCACCCACATATTCCTCACCCACCCACCCACTTACACATTCCCCACCCACACAACGGAACACCCACCAACATCCACACACTTCCATCCATAACCCAAACACCCCCCACCCACCACACATCCCTTCACAAACCCACATATCACCCACCAACCCACACACAACCCCTCCACACATACATCCCCCCACAAACATCCTCCCAGACAAACACACACACACACACACATGTCTCATACACACCCAAACACACAACCTCACATCTAGACACATACATGATGCCTCACATAATCACTTAAACAAGTATGAACAAACTCCCAACCTTTACACCCACATACACTGACGATTGTCGTGAGCATTCTCGCAATAATTGTAATAAATGGAGAAACAATTGTACATATGTAACATAAAAATTAGTAATGCAAATTAAATTCTCTCTCTCTCTCTCTCTCTCTCTCTCTCTCTCTCTCTCTCTCTCTCTCTCTCTCTCTTTTCTCTCTCTCTCTCACACACACACGCACACATATTTTTTCTCTCTCACACTCACACTCTCTATCGCTCACACCCACTAACCCTCACTCACTCTACAGTAATGTACATGTGTTCATATTATACATGATAACATCAAGTGGCATACAAAATGATAATATGAAAGATGAGAATACATAAACAATATGTAATAGCATGTTGCATGACATGCATGCGCTCAGATCTCTCTCTCTCTCTCTCTCTCTCTCTCTCTCTCTCTCTCTCTCTCTCTCTCTCTCTCTCTTTCTTTCTTTCTCTCTCTCTCGCTCGCTCTCTCTTTAACTCGCTCTCTCTCTATATTTTTCTTACACACACACACACACTCTCACACTCATTCACTCTTTCTCTCTCACTCACACTTACTAACTCTCTCACTCACTCTACAGTAATGTACGAGGATTCATATTATACATGATAAAATCAAGTGGCATTCAACATGATAATATGACGATGAGAATACACACTAAACATGGAATGCCATGTAACATGACATGCGTACGCGCAACTCTCTCTCTCTCTCTCTCTCTCTCTCTCTCTCTCTCTCTCTTTTCTCACAAACACACACACACACACACACATGCACAAGCACACAGACACACAGACACACACACACACACAAACATGCACGCACACACACACTAACACATCCATTCTCCCACTCTCTCTCTCTCCCTCTCTCTCTCTCTCTCTCTCTCTCTCTCTCTCTCGTTCGCTCACTCTCTCTCCATCACTCGCACTACTTTTTCCCTCATTAATTCACTCTCTCCATCTTTCATTCACTCTATATATCATTCTCTTTCACTATCATTCACACACAGATAGACACCCTCACGCTATACAATACACTCCCTCACAAACACGACATGCATGCTCTCATACACACCCAAGCATATACACATACACACGAGCATACGCACACAACGTACACACGCAAATACACACATATACCCACGCACATACACGCATCCACACCCATACACATATACTTACACACATATACACACATAACACCAGCTGACTCTTTGCGACAGTGAGCAGTCCTAGTCCATAATCAATCACTGAGCGGATCAAGTGCTGGTATAGTGTGAAAAGCATTCTCTGCTCTGTGTCCATTGCAGCCATAGATTTCAGTGCATTGAGTCCTTTGTGAGATCTTGTCACAACCGTCTCCACATGGTCCTTGAAGGATAGGCTAATGTCAAATGTGATTCCCAGATACTTCAGTTTGTTCTCTTTGTTGACGCTTCTACCATATATCCCGAGGCTTGGCTAGCGCATACAGAACGAAGCTATGCGAGTCAATCTGGGATGCAACCAAAGACACTCCAGTAGTGTGTATGCGTTATCCTTGGTCTGCAGACTGTTGCTGGTAGGCTCTAGGTGATGCAGGCGAAGGCATACCTCACAATAGCTGCAGTCACAGATCACCCGTTGCATGAGACGCTGAATGATGTTAAGGGTCAGCGACTTATAAGAGGGAAATCATGGATGGCTCAGGCGGAGGATACGATCAGACAGGTGTGCCCCTTGGAGAACATTAGACGAGGAGAGGAGTGGGTCAGAGTGCCAGCTGAGAAGTCAGACTTGTTCAGAGTTATAATCACATTGAGCCAGGAGTGCAGGGAATGGCCAGCAGGGGCCACGGAAGTGGAAATTCAGCAACTAATTCAAGATAATGCTCTCCCGTGTGATGTGATTATCTACACAGATGGGTCGTCGTTGAGAGTTAGGAGAATTGCCTAGGGGTTCTTAGCAAAAGCTAATTGTTGACATTTGGTGCATAAGAGCCTGGCATATGATACCACAACATCTAGTTTAAGAATGGAGGTGGAGGCGGTCAGTGCAACTTTCCGCTGGATGGAGAATACGATACATACACACATCGTGATTGTAACTGACTCAGAAAGCTTGCTGAGGAAGGTGAGTGCAGGCAAGCTTCGAGAAGAGTGACTTGCTTCGCTTCGGAGGTCACGGGTGGCAAGCATCACCTGGAACTTTTCTCCGGAGCATGCCGGTGTGCTGGGGAATGAACAGGCGGATAGATTGGCTGGCTCTACAAAACTTGATGGAGTATTGATGCATGACAAGGCAGACGTGGTTGCGGCCTTGTGGGTGCACGTGTACACCTCGGAGGAGCAAATGGATCACTATGGTCTGGCAAGAATTAGACAGCGAGGAGTGACGAGGGGATCTGGCCGACGCTCAGAGGAAAGGCGAGACGTAAATATAATCAGATTGCTACTGGTACTATTGGTGTTGGAACTCTTCGCTGGCTGCTGAGGATGGGGAAGGAGCGCTTATGCGAATGCCCCGAATGCTGTGATGTCGGTTCCTAAATCAATCAATCATATAACACACATAACACACGAATGCACACTCCCTCGCATACATGGCATACATGTACACATAAACACACAAAAATATACACTCACACACACACACACACACACACACACATATATATATATACACACGCACATACATATAAACACACATGTACGCAAACATAAATACACGTACAGACATGCACACACACACAAGCACACACACATATACACATGTTCACACACATATACACCCATACACACATACAGACATGCACATACACATACATCAACATACACACATCAAATACACACACACATAGACACACAAACACCCATCCATCCACACACATACACGCTGCCTTACATAATCACTTTAAAAAATATGAATAAACTCAAACTCACAAACTCACTCACTCTCTCTCACTCATTCACTTTCTCATGAACTCTCTCACTCACTCTCTCTCTCTCTCTCTCTCTCTCTCTCTCTCTCTCTCTCTCTCTCTCTCTCTCATTTACACACTCACTCACTTTCACATTCACTCACACACGCACATGCACACATACCCACAAATTCTCTCTCTCACTCACTCAATCACTCACGCTTCCTTACTCACTCACTCGCTAACACTCTAACTCACACTACCTCACTCACTCTATCACGCAGACAGGCAGACACACAACCTCTCTCTCACATTCACTCATTCTCTCACCCAATCTCTCACACATATGTGCACACACATACGCTCACTCACATTTTCACTCACTCAAGCACAGGCGCATGCATACTCTCTCACTCTCTCTCTCTGTCTCATACTCACTCTCTCACTCACACTCTTTCTCACTCACTCTCTCACCCACTCTCTCACTCACACACACGCGCACACACAGTGAAGAATGATAGTGAAAAAATGATACCACTGGGTGACTTATGGAGGTATATAGTCGGTTTGAGGTAAGTATTGAAAGAGTTTTCGGTTGAATGTGTGGGGACTCATTGGCGTTTTCAGATCTGGTGGAAGGATATTCCACAAGTGAGCACAAGAATACGCGAAACATGGTTTGTATAAGTCCAATCTAGGCTTCGAACCTGTAATAAATTTAAGCGCTTACTGTTCATTGCATTAGATTGAATTAACGGTAGAAGATACTCTGGGGTATTTTCAGTTATAATTTTATTCACTAATTTGGCTTTGTTAAAGAATAAGCGCATTCGAAGTGGTAGAAGTCTTAGATGGTTGTATAAGTTATTACTTTCAGCGTGCTTTATGCCACAAACTAGACGTATAGCGCGGTTTTGAATCAAACACTGTCGTTTCATGTTGTTTGTCCATCAAGAATGATGATGACCATTCATTTCATCCAGTGGGGTTGAAGGTATGGAGCCGTGGGTTCTAAGATGGCTGATAAGGCCTATTTTGGCTCCAAATGTTCTTTGACAATGTGGGCAAAGAATGCTTGACGTTTCTAGAGAAGGATTTCCTGCAGTGGTTTTTCTGTCCTGCCTTTTCTTCACAGCTCTTGCAGTCCTGGTTGCCTCACATATGACTGCACCTTTGCGCAATGATGCACGCCACGAATTTTGGTCTCTGGCTGCAGTCTCCTAGGTGTCATGATTAATTCCAAAAGCATTCAGTGAGATTTTCAGAGTGTCTGTAAAGCGTTTCCTCTGGCCACCTTGGGAGCGTTTACAACAACGCAGTTCGCTGTTGTCGTTTCATATTAGATTTACGGCAACCATCCCAGACTGTGGAACAATAATCGATAGTTGATTGGATATAGGATGCATAGAATATTTCTCGTGTGCTTTCATCCAAGAAGTGCTGAATTTTAGCAAGTTGGTAAACTTGTCGTGCTATTCTCTTGGTAATTACGTGAACATGAGACCTTCTGTTTAAATGTCTGTCAATTAAAAGACCTAATGTTTTGTGATCATTTACATTAATTATAGGTAACGTGTCCACGTAGAGCTCGAGCTGTGTCCCAGTTATGGCTATGGACTGTAGTTTTGTGTCTGGTAGTTATAAGCATGGATTTGGTTTTGTCGATGTAATTTAACATCCGGTTTTCATTGCTCCATCTACTAAGGTTATCAATTTCATTTTGTAAAGAGCTCTCTAAGTCACTACGATTCTCTTGACTAGTTTATATAGTGCAGTCGCCCGCAAATAGGTCACACGAAGTATTGAGATATAAAGGGAGATCGTTAATATAAACTGCAAAAAGCAGCGGACCTAGTATTGAGCCCTGAGGCACACCAATATTAAGTTGTGTGGGTCTTGATAGACAGTTATTGAAGGACACTACTTGCTGTCGGTCGGATAAAAATGACGTAATTAGGTTCACCATATTAGTGCTAGTCTTCATTTGTTTTAATTTTATAATTAAAATATCATGTTCTACCATATCAAAAGCTTTTTTAAAGTCTACAAATACTGCTCCACAAATGTTGCCATTGTTGATACAAAGATGCCAGTTATCGGTCATTTTTGTAAGGGCACTATTGCAAGAATATTTAGGTCGACACCCAGATTGACTGTCAATTATTAGATCGTTGTTAATTAAATGGTGTAATGTTATTTTATGTATGTGTTCTTCTAATGGCTTTGATAGCGACGATGGTAAGGAAATAGGTCTATAATTACCCAAGACGCTATTATCAATTGAGCCATTTTTAAGTAGAAGATAAACTTTAGCAAATTTAAATACAGAAGGAAAGTAATTTTTGGACAGGCACTGGTTACATATGAACGTTAAGGACTCACTAATAATTGGTGCAGCACACCGAATAATTCTATTACTGATACCGTCAAGGCCGCCTTCTGAATTTGTTGCTTTGAGATTTGAGAGATATTTATATACTTCTGCAACAGACATCAAGGGAATCGCAGGGGAAATATTTCTAGTGAAGTTCCTTTCACAGAATGATGACAGTGAATTTAAATTACATAACGAGTCTGGCATTGAGGACTTTAGATTCTCAAGTTCTGATTGAAAGAAGCAACTGAAATCCTCGCATGTTATAGTGTTTAGTATTGCTGACTCTGAAGTGTGTTTCTTGTTGGTTAGCGAGTTAATAGCCTTCCACATATTTGTGTTATTTGATTTATCTACAATCAAATTTTTGAAATGATATTTCTTTATCCTACGAATTTCATATTTAACTTTATTTCTTAGTCTGCGGTAATCGACAAAATCTTATTTTTGTGTGCTGTCTCTTGATCTATCATGATTTCGAGAACTTCGATAGTGACCCTTGGGGATTTATGTTGATTCTTGGTTCGAAATTCTTTGACTGTCACATGTTTATCAAACACACTGTAGACTGTCTTTGTCCAGTAAGCTAGTGTATGATCCGGATCAGGAAGGTGATAAACATGTTCAAGGGCTGCATTTTGTAAGTCGTCTAGAAATAAATATTGGTTGAGAGCTTTAAAATTTCTAAATTTCATGCTTAAATTTTTATTTTTAGGAGTTTTTAACCCAATTTTCGACTATGTACAACACATTGGGTAATGGTCTCTAACTGCACTAACAGGAACAGAACATTCGATAATATTAACTGGACAAGTAACATATATATGATCAATTATAGTTGAGGAGGTGTATGTAACCTTTGTGGGACGATTTATTAGTTGTTTGAAATTGTAAGATAGAATGATATCGTCCCATGTCTGGTTGGATTTAGTAATATCCATGTTAAAGTCAATTAATATCATGACTTCTCTGCCTGCTGTAAACACTCTATCCATCATTGGAGAGAAACAGTCATACCAACTGTACCCAGCACAAGGATTCCGATATAGGTATCCAATGAGAAACGGTTGCTGGCTGACTGGCTTTACCTCTAACCAAATATATTCTATCTCTTCTGTCTCGAGATCACTTCTACGGGAACAGTTGAGAGAATTGGAAATGTATACAGCAATACCTGTCTATAATTTTTGATTTGCTTCTCTTCGAATTAGTTTAAACCCCTTAAGAGAGTTTTCTGAGTCGGCTATTTTGTCGTTTAGACAACTTACTGTGATTCCAAACACATGGAACTGTTTGCACAGTATTACTGAAAGCTCAGGTAATTTATTGAGCAAATGATAGATGTTGAGATGGCCTATATGTAACGATCTTTGTTGAGCCACTGATCGTGATTTGCGAACATTACACAATGAAAGGATGATGTCGTTTGTGGTAGAAACATATCAGAGTTTTGGAAACTTTATTTAGTAGTTGTTAAGGTTATTAGATGGGGTAGGAAAATGTCTGTGGTGGAGTGACATCATGAAAGCTTGGTGCAGGGCTGCAAGATTTATTGCATTAGCCGTTGAAGTTGACGGTTCCACTGATAGGAGTGTAGATTACCGTCCAACCTAGGTACCAGTACAGAACAGGGTAGAGAGTTAGGACTAATTGAAGTGTTCTGAGGGTACACCTGGTGCCAGGGACCTCATATATGGTGACTTCAGTGCGAGAATCAAAGGGTGGGACAGGTCTGGCAAGAACAGAGAGGGTACTGCCCTGGCACTGAAGCCTTGCTTGAGACATGGTCTGTATAAATGACGGAACATCAGCTTGGCTAGCAATGAGACCGGGGGACCAAGACACGGTCATTGACCTGGCACTTGTATCCCAAAAGGCGGCATAAAATAGAAAATGGAGTGTTCTTGGGAGCCACGGAAGCGACCACCTCCCCTGTTCTGTACTGGACATATGTATGAGGGTATAACTCTGTCGTCGCAAGGAAATATGTATGATTGAATGACTCTAAGTTATGCATATATTAGCCTAATTAAGTAAATTATCCATTTTGATTACAGATGTTGATACTTATCACAAACCAGTCATAATAAAAATGATTTCAACATACAGGAAAATAAGAAACAAAAAGGTAACAACATATGTCATCAATTATAGGAGGCTTCAGGAAAATACGGTTAAATGCGAATTAAATCAAGAAATCCAAAACCTTCATAAGAGCATCCCAGGTGACCACTCAAGCGTTGATAAGGAATGGACAATTTTCAAGGCTGCCATGCTCGACACACTGGAAAATAAATGTGGAAAAATGAAAGTAGGGCAGGACAAAAGATTAAGAACAGCCTGGTGGAACAACGAAGTTGAAGATAGCATATTCAAAAAGAAGGTAGCGTTCAAAAAGTGGATCACAACTAAATCTGAACAAGACTATGTTGCTTATAGAATAGCACGACGTAATGCCAAACGAACAATTAGAGCATCTGAAGATGAATCCTGGAGAATATATGGTGAACAGATGGCGACCCTTAGCAAAGACTGCCAAGAGAATTTTATAAACGTGTCAACACAATGAGAAAAAGAGATGCATGCTACAACCCAACCACCATCATAAACAGCAAAAGAGGTATACCGATATTTAATCCACAACAAAGACTAGCAAGGTGGGCAGAATACTTTCAAGAACTACTTAACCCCACACATAACATAGAAAACCTCACTTTTGTGCCTAAAAGTCAGGGACAGCCAGAACCAAATTTCATACCTGCAGAAGTCAAAGCAGTTATACAGAAAAGTCCTAAAAACAAATCACCAGGTCCAGATGGAATAACCACAGAAGCTATTCAGGCCTGTGGGGAAACAGGAGTTAAATGGCTATCAAGACTTTTTAATATAGCATGGGAAGAAAGAAAAGTCCCAGATGATTGGCAACAGACAATAATAGTACCAATATGGAAAAAGAAAGGCAATATGAGAGAGTGCGAAACATTCAGAAGTATATCACTACTGAGCCATATAGGGAAAATGTATGCAAAACTATTGGAAGAAAGAGCTAGACCCATAGTTGAACAACAGTAAAGCAAAGTACAATTCGGTTTTCGGAAAGGTAAATGTTGCACTGATGCACTATTTACACTTAGGCAAATATGTGGAAAAAACTATCGAATATAGTGACCAGCAGAATAGTGTGTTTGCCGGCTCCATGGCCGAGGCGTTAGCAACTTTCTCCGCTAACCCCGAATACTCTCATCACGTGACGCGACGAGAATTAGCAGTGGTTCGAATTGCAAAAGTGACTTATGAGAGTATGGAGCCGGTCGCTCAGAAAGTCGTGGCGTGCTGATGAGCGTAATCTAGCCTAGGAATCAACATACAGCTGAAAGATGCTGGTGTTGACCGCAATATCCTGAAAACAGGATGGAAACGCGGAAAAAAAAAGAATAGTGTGTTTGTAGATCAGGAAAAGGCTTTCGACAGAGTAGACAGATACAAATTATGGACCATTCTTGAAGACTATGGGATACAAGGGCTACTGCTAGAAAACATCATAGCCATGTACAACTCGGGCCGAAGTGAGGTAAGAACACAAGAAGGTATATCAGATATGTTTACAGTCAATACAGGAGTGAGACAGAGATGTGTGCTCTCTTTCCTGCTATTTAATATCCACATGGACAGAATTTCCAAAGAAGCAAGTTTCGACACAATAGGTTCAGAAAATTTAGAACTCTTTACTCCACATGAAACAACTGATCCACAGAAAATAAATGAACTTCTATTTGCAGACGATCAGTGCCTGTTTTATAGCGACGAGGGCAGACTGCAAAATCATATTAATAATCTGAGTTCAACATGCAGGAGATACAATATGAGCATAAATACAGCCAAAACCGAAGTAATGTGAGTTAGCAGATCGCAGGGCCACTAAGTATACAGTTAAATAGCACAACTCTGAAACAAGTTAAAGAATTCAAATATCTTGGAAGTATGATCACAGAAGATGGCAGATTAGATAGAGAAATTGAAATCAGATATCAAAAAGCTAGTGCACTTACACATAAACTATCACCCTTATTGAAACATCCAAATATACCCATGTCCGCAAAACGACAGATAATAAACAGCATATTCACACCAACCCTTTGCTACCAATCTTAGACCTGGACTTTATCCAAATTACACCTTCGCAAAATCAACACCTGCGACATGAGATGCCTGAGGAGAGCTGCCGACTTAACAATCCGAGACCGGGTAAGAAATGCTATTATCAGACAGACTGTGGGATCAACACCTTGTGCCACATTTATTGAAAGACAGAAGATCAAGTGGTTTGGCCATGTCGTTAGAATGCAATACCAGCAACTACCATCACTGGCCTTACATCAAAGTTCATCTGCGACGAGACCACGAGGACGTCCAAGAAAAAAATGGATTGACGACATCAGAGACATTGTACAACCACACTGAATGACACTATCCAGTGCCGCCCACAAGGCGCTGGAACGCATATTATTCCTTCCCACGACGCTTGACGGCAGAAGGGGAAGATGATGATGTTGATGATGATGATGATGATGATGATCCATTTTGATTTTAAGTATTAGTCATTAATTGTAACATACACAACATCTATGCAGTGTAGCAATAATATTAATGTTAATTTATCCCACACAAATTTAATCATGGGAAATTGTGTGTGTGTGTGTGTGTGTGTGTGTGTGTGTGTGTGTGTATATATATATGTGTGTGTGTGTGTATGTGTGTAGAAACGCCTTTGTCTGGAATCCGCAGGGTAAAAAGAAAAGAGGAAGACCACACAGCCACACGGAATAGACAAGTAGGAATAGAGGAAGACCACAAAGTCACACGGAATAGACAAGAAGGAACAGAGATGAATAATAAACTGCAGCGAAAAATAGGGCAGCTTGGGGAGTTAGTAGGATGTGTGCCTCTTCCGCATTGGGCTATAACTTGTCAAAGAAGAAGAAGAATTGTTGGTGAAGATAGTAAGGTTGGAAATATTTACACTTGAGCCAGTCACACTATACTTCTAAGGTGGTCTGGAACATGATCTGTCTAGGTACGGTAAGTTAATGACCGATTCTTCTTGGGAATTTTATCTGTCTATCCAGCTTTCTGGGAGCCACTGTGGCCTAGTGGCCAGACGCTCATATGCCGACCAGGTAGCGGTGAGTTTGATCGCATAGGTCACAAAGAATATCTCAGGACTTGCAATTTACGTCTCTATGTCAACATCTTAGGAACTTGTAATCTACGTCTCCACGCCACCATCTGAAAACTGGTAATTTACGTCCCTATGTCAACATCTGAGGAACTTGTAATTTACGTCTCCAAGCCACCATCTGAAAACTGGTAATTTACGTCCCGAGTCTCGTAGCAGACGAGAACTGGGAACGGTTCGTCCCCCTCTGGTGACTTGCGGGATAGCTGAGCCGGCCGCTCAGAAAGCAATGGCAAACTACTAAGCGTAATCTTGCCAAGAGATCAACAGACAGCTGAAAGATGCTGCTGTTGACAGGTAAGTCCTGTAAAAGGATATGAGGAAAAAAAATAATTACGTCCCTACATCAACATCTGAGGAACTTGTAATTTACTTCCCCACGACAACATCCTAGGAACTTGAAATCCCCATGCAAGCATCTGAGGAACTTGTAATTTACGTCTCCACGCAAACATCTGAGAAACTTGAAATCTATTGCCCCACGCTAACATCTGAGGAACTTGTAATTTACGTTCCCTTGCCAACATCTGAGTAATTGGTAATTTACGTTTCTACGCTTACATCAGAGTGTCGTCTGGGTGTATTGGTGGATCTAAATCTACAGTGGCAGTGACGGTTAAGGGAAATATAATTGTATGTATGACTCAATACCTTAAGGGAAATATGATTGTATGTATGACTCAATACCTAAAGTGGAAATATGATTGTATGTCATTGTCAAACTGTCATTTACTACCAATATAGTACCTTGCGGTGTATGGCAGAGGTTGTCTTTGAGCCTGAGGAATTAAACTGGCTAGTGCAGTCGCCGCGAACTGTGCAAGTTAGGATTTTCTTTTTGCCCCCGACAGAAAAAAAATCCCACACCTTACCGAGGCTTCTTTGTTTCTATGTTCTTGCTGGTTTGTGGAGATGGGTACCCGGTCGTGTTCATAGCGATGTTAGGCAGCAGTGATATTCACTGTGGAAACGTAGGTTCCCATTTCTGTATATGTCAGTTGTGTGACAAGTCAGGATGTCTGTTTGTCCCTGAATCTTGCAGTTCTGTCAATAAAAGTCTAATTTTGTTGTTCTTAACTTGTTTTGTTTAGTTTACAGTTTGTTGTGCAAACTCAGTGATCCTGTTACAGTCCAATGGTGTAATCTTTTGGCTGGGGTATACAACAGTACATCCACCTCACAACGACCGCCTGGAATCTTCTGTCTAACTCTCTATCCCTTTTCTTGTTAACTGAGGAGAATGCATAAAGTGCTCTTTTTCTCTTTTTTCTTATTATCCTTTTCTTCTCTGACCCACTAGAAGTCAGTGTTGCGCTTCTTCACATTTGAGCACATGAGTATAGGAAATTATATCATCCTATCCCTGATATTCTACCTCTGTGACAATTGTATATATGACTCAATACCTTACATATAAATATGATTGTGTGTATGACTCAATATCTTACGTGAAATATGATTCTATGCATGACTCAATAATTCACAGGGAAATATGATTGTATATATGACTCAATACCTTACATGGAAACATGATTGTGTGTATGACTCAATACTTTACAGATAAATATGATTGTATGTATGAATCAATAACTGTAACAAGCTACGTGGAGGGTCCCAAAAACACCTGTCATAATGCTTCAATAATATTCTATCGCTCTGGCTGGGATAGGTCTTTGCTTGCCAACCCTCCTCCGTTCCCTGGACTCACTGTCACTCTCTCTTTCGACCTCGGGGCCTATTCCCTGTGGTGTCTTTCTGGCTGACGCATAGACAACATGGCGAACGTCAGAATAACTATAACTTAATTTTAATAAGTTAATAAAGAACAGCACAGGAAAACATCAAGGCAGTTAAAGCAGATAGTTTCCTACAAAAACAAACAAGGATAAAGTTCAGTTAAGGCACAGAGCCTTATGGCTTTCCATCATAGACCAAGCTGTAGTCAATGTCCGTTCCGTCCACATACAGCTCACCGAATAAGTCTTCAATTCTTTCCTTCCCGGTACGTTGTGCTAACAACAGGCCTCTGTGGAACCAATATAATGTTCGTGGGAAAACGTCCTGTGATTCCTGGTCACGATGCTGAGTAGAAGTTCATACAATGGGAATAGTTCATGAACGGGAATTGGGTAGGTATTCTTCACTGTCTCAGACAAGGATGGCTGGGTCTGATATTTAGGCGGGGTCCAGTCCAGAATACAAAATGACTCGATCCTTGCGTATCGAGATGACTGGCTAGGTGTTAGAAAAGCTGATGGTCATTCTTTCGGGCCAGCAGTGGCTCTATCTCGTAGAGATCATACCCTTGGCCAGGCACGGCCCAAAACTTGACAAGGACTCGTCTAAAACATAACTTTCCGTGTAGAAGCCCTGTCGAGACTTTCAGCTCTATTCACTTCCAAAAGAAGGACCCTGGAGATGACAGAGATTAGTGAGCGACGGGCTGACTCAAGTACCACAATCCTGAGGTCCAATAGGGCCTCAGTTAATACATTGGTCATATACTTCCCTTACCTACTCAATTAGATAAGAGGCCCGAGTGAATGGGCCTGACATGTCAGGTAGCCCCTAGATTGGCTACGTCATGGTTGACTAGACCTCCAGCTTGTATACGTCATGATGGCTACCTTTGGAACTCTTTGCATACAAGATTCACTCTCCCCTCTCATACCATGCCTTTATTATTATTGGGCACATTCGTTTCCCGGCTTCCCTCTCACTGGCAAACCCTCTCTTTCTCACGACCAAGCTCTTGTTGTGTTGTGTGAGTAATTATGTGTGTTTCCCCTCTTAACAAATTTTATAGTATTTGGTCTGTATGGAAAGAAGTGTCGTTCCCCATTCCCAGCAAGAATAGGAAAGAAGATACTACCCCTTCCGGCCGCTGCTCTCGTCTGAGCTGTCGCCGCAATGTACCGGCAGTGCCTCACATACCACGTAGATTCAGATGAGTTCAGGTTCTCTCAGTGATATAGAGAAGACTATTTATATCCCCGACATCATCCTATCGACCAGTAACCATTCAGTCCACCTGGCCACCCCATCGGCTAAAAGACGAAAGAGATAGCACAGTGGATACCCTCTTCCGGCTCAAGAAGATAGATGGGTGGAATCCGTCCCCACGGAGCCCTCCCCCCTTTCCGGCATACTGTTATCAATTATCAGTTATCAGTTGGGGTATCTTCGTTGCACTCCGGACATGTCAATAGGTGCTCAGATCCTCCCCCCAGCATATGCATCAACGTCCGGTGGCTAATAGTGCCAGTTCTGTGTTGGTTGACGAGGCGCTTTGTTTTCCCGATGTACCTCTCGCGTCTGGCTGTGCCGATTCTTACTCCCAGGTCTTTCATCCTGGACAGCGATGTGGAATCATTGACGTCAAAGTCCTCTGTTCTCGCCATATCTTTAAGGACGTTAATAACATCGGCACGATCCATGGGCTGGCCATCTACAGGGGGTGCAGAGCCAGCCAGTTTGTCAGCTCGTTCATTTCCCTCGACTCCCGCATGTCCCGGGACGAAGATGAAGGTGACTTTACGGACAACAGACTTCCGCAGCGATTCAGTCCACTGTCTACGTACAGATCCAGCTTCGACCTTCTGAATCATGCTCATTGAATCACTTAGTACACAAACGTTGGTATAATGCTGTGACTCCAGCCATATGAAAGCCTGTGTAACTGCCATCACCTCCATCGTCATACTGTATATATGTTGTGTTTATATTTAAACTAAAGACAACACTAGGCAGCGTTCAGGCCGTAGGAAGAAATATAACACCCGCCCATCTGCCGCCAAGAACAAGCGAAATCATCCAGGGAGATATATTGCTCAGATTCGTTCCCAGACGATGTCAAGAACAGAACGCTTAGCTAGATTGGCCAACGGTCAACCAACTCACAATATGGGCATGACCGGCTTTTCGCCAATTCGTCTCACCAGTCGAGACAATAGAGATTCACAAGCCAAGGTCTGGCAGGAATACTTAAAACCCAATTATTACCTTTCCAAATCCACCAGTAGGAAGCTGCACTTCATTTGTCTCACTCTTTGAAGTGTCCAATTGACATGAGGCAGTCTACAAATGGTAGTTGTTTAAACGGACATGGATGGCCCAAGAAGTTACATTAGTGCGTATTTGGTGCAAGGTGCCCTATCGGGTTTTCCCGAAGAAAAGACATATTTCTAATCGTTCTATTAAGAAGAACGTGTTGTTAAAGTAACCAAGAGAACTATCTTCCATGGGGATTGAGCGAATAAGAGAACTGAGGGTTCCCGAAAGCTGTTTCCCACTGTTTACCCAAACCCAAAGAAGGCATGAGGACATGGGCCACTGGCGTTTCGCCACATAGGCCCCCTCTTAAGAAAGTCGAACCCCACGAACTTTCTACTGCCAGAGGTTCTGTCAGAATGGCCCCACCTTCAGATTCGACCATCGGATGCCGTGACAGAAAATCCGCTCCCACATTCTCCCTTCCGGGGATGTATTCGACCGTGAACTGATACGGTTGTAGGAGCAATGACCATCTCATTAACCTCGCTTTCAGTTTCTTAGAAGTTGCCAAAAACCTCAGAGGTTGATGGTCGGATTGCACTTTGAACGGTACTCCATACAGATAAGGTTGACATTTCTGTACTGCCCACACGAGAGCCAGACATCCCGTTCGACGGTGGAGTAATTCCGTTCCGCGGGTAACAGTTTTCTACTTGCATATGCCACCGGACATAGCACCGTGGGATCATCTCGCCCTTCCTGCAACAGAGTTGCACCAATCCCTATGTTACTCGCGTCTGTTCTTAGAACAAACGTTTTCTCCAAATTTGGGAGTTGCAGGACTGGCCTATCCACCAAAGCCTGTTTCAGCTTCCTATAAGCTTCTTCACAGCTCGGGGTCCAGACTATAGGATCTGGTGATCCCTTCTTCAGGGCCTCGATTAACGGTGCCCCAATTTCGTTGAACTTCGGAATAAATTTCTGGTAAAACCCACACAGAGACAAGAAAGACCTAACATCCTTTTTGGATTTAGGACGGGGTGCGAGTCTGACCTTCTCAACATTCTTTTCTTCCGGTACCAGTCCCCCCTGGGTAATAGTATGTCCCAGAAATTCCAAGGATTGGTATCCAATCATGCATTTGGCTGGACGGGCGGTTAACCCTTCCTCTTTTAACCTTGTGAAGATCTGTCCCAAGGACTTCAGGTGATCCCTCAGATTGTCAGACGCAATGAGAATATCATCCATAAACGAGACCACAGAGGGATTCTTTAAAGGCTCTAATAACATTCTCATCATGCGGGTGAACACACTGGGCGCATTGCTAAGCCCAAATGGCATCACCTTGAATTCGTAATGCCCGCTCGGAGTGCTGAAGGCGAGCAAGGGGCGAACCTCGGGCTTCACAGGGATTTGATAATATCCCCGGCTTAGATCAATTTTCGAAAAGTACTTTGCCTTATTTAGTCTGGCAAACAGTTGATTTGTGTTCGGTAACGGTTCAACTTGGAATGTCGTACAACTGTTTAAATGCCTCTAATCAATACATAGGCGGTGCTCCCCACTGGGCTTCCTCAACAAGACAACCCCGGCATTATAAGGAGAAGTCGAAGGAGTGATGATGTCATCGTCCAGAAGCTTCTGGATTTCGGCTTCCAGGGCCTTCTCTTTCGAAAAGGGCACTGGATATATTTTTTTGGCGGACGGGGTCTTGGGTAGTCAGAGTCATGTCAAACTCGACCAACCCTGTGCGCCCTGGCCGATCGGTAAGAATCTGCTGATGGGACTCCAACAAACGGATGACCAGGTCTGTTTCTTCAGCCGACAGATCAGGATTTATATGTACATCCCTATAGGTTTCCCCAGGGTGTAAAGGATACTCCCTATCCGCGTCTTCGCCCGATTCAGTTTCCATCGCGACCGCCATAGTCATGAGTGGGAGAGAAGTACCATCAGATCGTTCTTCATACTTTTTGAGGAGGTTAATGTGGAAGATTTTGGATTTCCCCCTGATCCGGATGGCATAGTTGGTGCGGGACACAACCCTTTCCACCGGGAAAGGCCCCTGCCAACCAATCTCGAGTTTATTGGAACCTACTGGAAGTAACAACAGAACCCGATCCCCCACTTTAAGAGACCTATCTTTCGTCCTTCTATTGTAGTAGACCGCGTGTCTCTTTCTTGCCGCCCTCAGATTCTGAGCTGCCAAAGCCCAACCCGTCAGGAGTTTCTTCTTTAACTCTTCGACGTATTTATATGAGGATACAACTTCTTCGGAAGTTTCCTCCTCTGTCCAACACCTCAATAGGGCTTCTAAGGGACCCTTGATTGGTCTCCCGAATAGTAGAGTGGCTGGTGGCAACCCGGTCGACCCATGGGGAACCTCCAGGTAGGCGAACAAGGCGGCTGGGATATACTCATCCCATGTCTGGTTTCTCTTGAGCCAGCTTCCGAAGCATGGTCATCAAGGTACCAATAAACCTCTCTACTTGCCCATTCGACTGGGGGTGGTATGGGCTTGTGTGAATGTGGTTGGTTTGGAAGATACGAAAGACTTCCTCCATCAGCTTACCACAGAACTGAGACCCATTGTCCGTTAGGATCTGATTTGGAAATCCCAACCGAGTAAAGGTCTCCATCAATGCATCAGCCACTCGCTTAGATTCGATTGTGGCCAACGGTATCGCCTCACCCCACATGGAACAGCAATCCACCATCGTAAGAATGTACATATTCCTCTTCCTAGTCCGAGGAAGAGGACCAACAAGATCTATGGCAACTCTCTCGAAAGGAGAGTTCATAATGGGCATGTCGCCCAAGATTACCGGAGCCGTCCAGTGTTTTGATGCCACACGCTGGCACTCTGGGCACGACTTGACGTACCGACGCACGTCTCCAGTAATCCCTGGCCAGTAGTAATGGCAGGAAATGCGCTGGAGTGTTGCCCCGACACCCATATGTCCACTGAAAGAAATGGTGTGTCCCATATGAAGAAGCTGTTCCCGATAGGCCTTAGGAACTACCAGCTGTCCATGCTGGCGTTCCTCTACTCCGGCTCTCCGGTAGAGTAACCGATTCTTCATATAATACTGACCCCGTCTTGTGAAATATGATTGTATGTATGACTCAATACTTTACATGGAAATATGATTGTATGTATGACTCAATAATTTACAGGAAAATATGATTATCTGTATGAATCAATACTGTACAGGGACATTTGATTGTATGAATGATGCAGTACCTTACAGGAAAATATGACTGTGTGTATGACTCAATATCTTACGGGGAAATATTAATGTGTATTTGATTCAATACGATACAAGGAAATATGATAATGTTTTTGACTCAATAACTTAAGGGGAAAGATGATAATGCGTGTGACTCAATAACTTTCGGGGAAATATGAAAGTGTGTGAGACTCAATACTGTACAGGGAAATATGATAATGTGTGTGACTCAATACTTTAAAAGGAAATATGACTGTATGTATGACCGAATACCTTACAGGGAAATATGATTGTATGTATGAATGCGAAACTTTTAGGGAAATTAAGATGCATGTGTTTATATCTTTTCAATCAAAGATGAATGTGTGTAGGGTCTATAACGTTACATGGAAAGATGTATGTATGTAGCAACTATGCCTTCTCAGGGAAAGATGTATGATTGTATGTTTGCAGCGACTATACTGTCACAAGGATAGATTTATGTATGTAGCAAGTATACCAGCAAAAAGAAAACTGCATGTGTGTATAAGTCTATATACACAGCAAGTGTCACAGAAAATATAACGCGTAAATCAGACGACTTTAAGCATTTATTCTCCAAGAGGCGCCACTTCAGTTGTCGTGCAACGGACTAGTTCCAGATTAAGGCATGTCTGTCAGTTGTCTAACGTCTGCCCCACCTGTAGCTAAGTGATGCATCGACTCCCCAGTTCCCACCCCCACCGTAGTGACTATTGACACCCAGGCTCCACTCTTCACAGAACAAACAACAACAAAGAGAACAATGGTGTGCATTTGATTCAACGAAAGATGCAGACGTGGCGTGAAGAATAAATTAAACACAGACAAGGATAGAACAAATTCTAGCGGTCTTTCTCAACAACTGTCTACTATTGGTGCACTATTCAATGAGCTAGAGCTCTCTCGGTGCACCGACGGTTGTTTCAAGCATTTGCGATCATGAAAACCAAATCGCAACAAATGAGTAGTAAGATATAAACAATGTCTAGCTAAAGACTGCCACCCAGTGTAGACAGCACAAGAGATTTGGACGAATGACTGAAACAATATTGTGTGCTTGTGAAAGTGTCTGGCTTATGCAATACGTGATGTTAATCTCCTGTGTTACAGCTACCGTGCAGCCGGCGGCAATATACCCGTGTGACAATGCTACCGTGCTTCCAGCCAAACTTATAGAATACCTCTCCCAGCATTCTCATGTATGCTTTATCTTCTAACCGCCTTCAATCAATGCCCATTGATTTACTCATGATTTCCGGCAGAACATTTCTTAGTCGCGCCACATAAGAGATCAAATCAAATCAAATCAAATCAACTTTATTTTAAAAGGGTAACAAATTGGGCAAGCAGGCCCGTCTTACATTCGGCCCTTCCAATCACTCGTCTTTCGTTCATCAAGAGCATTATACATTTACATAGGAAGAAAGATAAACATTGTGAAATGAATGTTGTAAACATAATCAAGACAAATTACCATGTTATGAGGCCCATCTCCCACCTACCCATACATCAACCCACCCATACACACAACCCCACCAACCCCCACACACACACACCCAGGGACACATACGTACCCCACCAACCAACCCATCCCCTTCCTACACATCCCCCACCCACACACACTGCCCTCACCTGTTCCCTCAACCAAAACACAATCGCCACCCACAAACATCCCCCACCAACCCACACATCCCACGTCCACCCACATACACATCCTAACCCACACATCCTCTCCCCCACCCACACCTCCAACCACCCATCCCCCAGCCACATCTACATCGACCACATATTCACCACCCACGCACACACATCCCACACCAACCCACACATCGCAAATCCACTCACACATCCCCAAACCACACACACACATTCCCACCAACTGACATCTCCCTACCCCGACACACACACATCTCCCTAACCACCTATACATCCCCAATCCACTCACACACACCCCACCATACTCACATACATCCTTCAATCACCCACACATGCCCTAACCCAATCCCCCATCACACACACCCCCACCCGCACATCACATACATCCTCTACCACGCAATATTCCCAACCCACACACCGCACACATATCCCTCACCAACACATCCCACATCCACATACCACCATGCATCCCCACCTACACACCACACACATATCCCCCATCCACATACCACACAATATTCCCACCCACACCCACACAGATACCCTTACCCATCCACCCCACATACCCTCACCAACACACACATATACCCCACCCACACAATATCCCCAAGCAACACACCACGCACCTCTCCCCACCCACACATGCATTTCCCACCCATCCACCAACACTCACTCACTCACACACACATCCTCCACTACGCACCCAGACACCCCCACCCACCACCAACCAAATATTTCTCGATCACAATACCCCTACCCACACACTTCCTCCATCTACTCACGCATCCCACCCCGACAAATACACATCCCTCACCCACATACACATCCCTAAGCCACTCATACACCCCCACCCACACATTCTCCATCCACGCACTCATCTCCCACCCACACACCCCCATCACCTACACATACTTCTCCCAACCACCACACACCCACTACTCACCCACACATATCCCCGCACCCACCACACACATCCCTCACACCACAAACTATCCCCCACCCACACACATATCATCACCCATACCACCACAAACATACCTCCCATCCGCACATCCCCCACCAACACACCGCACACATATCCCAAACCCACACACCATACACTTCTCCCCACCCGCCCTTACATCCCCAATCCACCCACACAATCCCATACCCACACATCCCCGCCACCCACACATACTTCCCCAAACCATGCACACATCTCCACCCACCCACACATATCCCACACACAAACACACATCCCCCGCACCCGTCCCATACACATATCCCCCACCCAAACACACATCCCCCGCACCCGTCCCATTCACATATCCTCCACCCATACACACATCCCCCACACCCATTCCCACACCCCTACTTTCACCCCCACACATCCATCCACATATCCCACCAACACCCACAAATATCACTACCCACCAACACCCACACACCTCAACCCATCCAAACGATTACCCCCACCCACATTCCCCCAACCACACATCCCCACCCACACATATCCCCACACTCACACACATCCTCCACACACACTCACACATCCTCACATCTAGACACATACAAAATGCCTCACATGAGTATTGGAACTAGTATGAACAAACTCCCACACTTTATTCACACATATACACTGACAATTGTCGTGAGCAGTCTCATAAAAATGTTAAACATCGAGAAAAATGTGTACATAAACAGTGTGTGAAGTAAAAATAGTGATGCTCCCACACACACACACACACACACACACACACACACACACACACACACACACACACACATTCACTCTCACGCTCACTCATTCTGTCTCTCACCCAAACTACAATAATGTACATGAGTTTACATTATACATGATAAAATCAAATGATATTTAACTGATAACATGACAGATGAGAATACACAAACATATGGATTCGCGTTATACATAACATGCGAATTACATGACATGCATCTGCTCAACTCTCTCTCTCTCTCTCTCTCTCTCTCTCTCTCTCTCTCTCTCTCTCTCTGTGTATTCTTTCATATACACACACTCACACACATGCGCGCGCTCACACACACACACACTAACACATCAACTCTCCCACTGTCTCACTCTCTCTCTCTCTCTCTCGTTCGCTCACTCTCTCTCTCTCTCTCGCTCTCTCACACTCACTATTTCCCCCATTAATTCATTATGTCTATCTTCATTCACTTTATCTCTAACTCTCTTACTCTCTCTCTCTCTCTCTCTCTCACTTATACACAGACAACCACACACCCTCACGCTATCACTCAATGTTTCACTTACCCTAGCGCACTCACTCACTCTTTTTACTCTCTCTCTCTCTCTCTCTCTCTCTCTCTCTCTCTCTCACTCACACACACACATACTCTAACACTCATTACTCACTCACACACACTCACTCTCTCACTCATTCATTCCTCACTCATTCACTCACTTACTCTCTCACTCTCTCAAACACAATCCTTCACACACACACTCACTCTCTCAATCACACTCTCTCACACATACACATACGCATGAATGCACGCACGCACACACTCCCTCACTCACTCTCACACATACACGTTCGAATGCATGCACTGACACACTCCCTCACCATTTCTCGCTCAATCACTCTCTCCACACACACGCATGCACGTGCCCACACACACATTCACTCTCTCACTCTCTCTGACACCCACTCTCTCTCTCTCTCTCTCTCTCTCTCTCTCTCTCTCTCTCTCTCCTACACGCACACACATATATAGTGAACAATTATAGTTAAACAATTATAATGAACAATTATACCAGTAAATGAATTATGGTGGCATATAGTCAGTATGGATTATATATTGAAAGAGTTTTCTGTTAAATGTGTAGGGACTCATTGGAGTTTTCAGATCTGGAGGAAGATCATTTCATAAGTGAGCACCAGAATAGGCGAAACATGTTTTGTATAGGTCCAATCTAGGCTTTGAGACACCTAACAAATTTAGGCGCTTGCTGTTCATTGCATTAGATTGAATCCGCGGCAGAAGATACTCTGGGGTATTTTGAGATATAATTTTATTCACTAATTTGGCTTTGTTAAAAATGAAGCGCTTTCCAAGTGGTAGAAGTCTTAGATGCCTGTATAAATTATTACTTTCAACGTGCTTTCTGCCAGAAACCAGACGAATAGCGCGGTTTTGTAGAGAACATAGTCGTTTTAAATTAGATTTAGGGCAACCATCCCAAACTGTGGAACAGTAGTCGAGATGTGATTGGATATAGCATGTATAGAATATTTTTCGTGTGCTTTCGTCCAGGAAGTGCTGAATTTTAGCATGTTGGTAAACGTTTTGTGCTATTTTCTTGGTAAGAACGTGAACATGAGAGCTCCAGCTCAAATGGCTGTCAATTAAAAGACCTAGTGTTTTATGTTCGTTCACATTAACTATAGGTAACGAGCCCAAGCGGAGTTCGAGCGGTGCTCCAGTTATGGCTAGTGTCTGTAGTTTTTGTCTGGTCGTTATTAACATGGATTTGGTTTTGTCGGTGGTAATTTGCATGCGGTTTTCATTGCTCCATCTAGCAAGATTATCAAGTTCCTTTTGTAAGGAATTCTCTAATTCACTACGGTTTTCTTGACTAGTATATATAGTACAGTCGTCTGCAAATAGATCACAAGTTGTACTGATATATAAAGGAAGATCATTAATATAAACTGCAAAAAGCAGCGGACCTAGTATTGAGCCCTGAGGCACACCAATATTAAGCTGTGTGGGTCTTGATAGACAGTTGCTGAAGGACACGACTTGTTGTCTGTCGGATAGAAATGACGTGATTATGTTCACCATGTTGGTGCTTGTCTTCATTTGTTTTAGTTTTCTAATTAAAATATCGTGATCTACCATATCAATAGCTTTTTTAAAGTCTACAAACACCGCTCCACAAATTCTACCGCTGTTGATGTTTAAGTGCCAGTTGTCGGTCATTTTTGTTAGAGCACTATGGCAAGAATATTTAGGTCGAAACCCACATTGACTGTTAATTATTAGATAGTTGTTAATTAAATGGTGTAACGTTATTTTATGAATGTGTTTTTCTAGTGGTTTTGATAGCGACGATAGTAAGGAAATAGGTCTATAATTACCCAAAACACTATTATCGATTGAGCCATTTTTAAGTAGCGGAAACACTGTAGCAATTTTAAATGCAGATGGAAAGTAGTTTTTGGCCAGGCACTGGTTATATATGAACATTAAGGATTCACTAATGACTGGTGCTGCACAACGAATAATTCTGTTGCTGATACCATCTAGGCCGTGTGAATTTGTTGATTTGAGGTTTAAGATTGATTGATTGATTGATTGATTGATTGATTTAGGAATCGACATTACAGCATTCGGGGCATTCCCATAAGTGCTCCGTCCCCATCCTCAGCAGCCAGCGAAGAGTTCCAACACTAATAGTACCAGTAGCAATCTGATTATAAGTCCGTCTCGCCTTTCCTTTGAGCGTTGAGCGTCGGCCAGATCCCTTCGTCACTCCTCGTTGTCTCATTCTTGCCAGACCATGGTAATCCATTGCTCCTCCGAGGTGTGCACGTGCTCCCACAAGGCCCCAACCACGTCTGCCTTGTCATGTATCAATACTCCACCAAGTTCTGCAGAGCCAGCCAATCTGTCCGCCTGTTAATTTCCCAGCACACCGGCATGGCCCGGAGAAAAGATCCAGGCGATTCTTGTCACCCGTGACCTCCGAAGCGAAGCAAGCCACTCCGCACGAAGTCTGCCCGTCCTCACCCTCGTCAGCATGCTTTCTGAGTCAGTTACAATCACGATATGTGTGTGTGTCGTATTCTCCATCCAGCGGAGAGCCGCAGTGACTGCCTCCACTTCCACTCTTAAGCTGGATGTCGTGGTATCATATGCCAGGCTCTCCTGCCCCAAACATCGCTTTGGCTATGAAACCCCAGCCACTTCTCTCACCTCCTGACACCGAACCATCTGTGTAGATAATCACATCACTCGAGTGAGCATTGTCCTGAATTAGTTGCTGGATTTCCACTTCCGTGGCCCCTGCTGGCCACTCCCTGCACTCCCGGCTTAATGTGATTATAACTCTGCACAAGTCTGACTGCTCCGTTGGCATTCTGACCCACTCCTCTCCACGCCTAATGTTCTCCAGGGGGCACACCTGTCTGATCGTATCCTCCGCCTGAGCCATCCATGATTTCCCTCTTATCAGTCGCTGACCCTTAACTGCGTCCAGCGCCTCATGCAATGGGTGGTCTGTGTCTGCAGCTACTCTGAGGTATGCCTTCGCCTGCATCACCTTGAGCCTACCAGCAACAGTCGGCAGACCAAGGATGTAACGCATACACACTACTGGGGTGTCTCTAGTGCATCCCAGAATGACCCGCATAGCTTCGTTCTGTATGCGCTCCAACTTCATCAGCTGACTCTCTGAGACAGTGAGCAGACCTAATCCATAATTAATTACTGAGAGGATCAAGTGCTGGTATAATGTGAAAAGCATTCTCTGCTCTATGTATACTCCAGCCATAGTTTTAAGTGCATTGAGTCCCTTTTGAGTTCTTGTCACGACCGTCTCCACGTGGTCCTTGAAGGATAGGCTCCTGTCAAATGTGATCCACAGATACTTCAGTTTGTTCTCTCTGCTGACATTTCTACCATCTATAGCGAGGCTTGGGACATCAGCTCTCACAATCCTGTTGTCCAGAGAGCACCACAAAACAGCCACCTTTTTCGGGTGGATGACAGCACTCATTTCTGTGCACCAGTCAATCACTTCATCTACTGTCGCCTGTAACTCCTGGGCTGTTTGCTCCCTATCTCTCCCCTGCCTATATGCAAGAATATCATCTGCAAATGTTAGTATTCTTCCAACCCCTGGTGCTTCTAGGTTTGCAATCTTGCTCGTATACACATTAAAGAGCACCGGTGAGACTGCAGATCCCTGTGGCAGTCCCGGGGTTAACATATGTGGCTCTGAGATCCATGCGCCCAGATGGAGAGCAACCCGACGAGAGTGCAGGACGGCTGCTATCCAGTTCACCAACCAGGGATTGACCCCCTTCTCCATCAGTGCGGTCATCAAAATATCATATCGAACTCTATTGTACGCATCCTCGAGATCAAGCGCTACCGCCATCGTTTCCTGTCTACTCTGGAACCCCTCATAAACATCAAAGGCAAAAATGGCTGCATTAGACCAGGTATCCTTTCCTGGCCTGTAGCTCCCCAGGCCTCTTGGAAGAAGCTTCCCACTTTCCAAACAATCCTGCAGCTTAACAGCGACTATCTTCTCTAAAACCTTCCCAAATGTATTTTGAAGGGTGATGATCCTAAAGCCGCTAAGCTTTGACTGATCCTTGAATGGTTTTGGGAGAGGGATGAGATAGCTGTGCACCCAATCCTGCGGTACTGATGCTGTCCTAATGCTCTGGTTAAAGCAGTTGGTCATCTCCTCCAGGTCTGCTTCGCTCAAACTCTTCATGTGGCCATACCTAACCCCACCGGGCCCTGGTGCCGTGTCTTTTGCCTTTTTCAAAATGTGTTTAACATCTTCCACCCGTATGATGTCTTCATACTGCATATTCTTCGTGGTGCCAGATAGCTCCTCTCTAACTACATCCCTGGTGTCCGCATCATTATTATTGATCTGCTCTAAAAAACTCTGGAGAAACGCCTCCCCTTTCTCTTTGTCTGTTGTCACGCGCACACAATCATGCTCTATAGATTGTTCCCACTGTCATCGGCTGATCTTTTCTCTGCATTTGCCTGTGCAGTTTCCAGAATTTTTGCAGTGTTTTATCCCCTCCAATCTCCTTCATGAAACATTCCCATTTTGCCTTTTTTGCCTCTGCAGCACAGCGCTTGAAAACCTCCACCTTGTCTTTCTTGACATTTCCCGCTGTGTCCACTTCCTTTCGTGAGCTTCGAAGTGTCTGTCGCAATTTCTTTAGCTGTTTCACTGCAGCTCTCTTTGCTTTCCAAGCATGGTCTACTTCTGGGGTCCACCATGGTGGCTGCAAAAAGGGAGTTTTAACAGTCCTATTGCATGCCCCTTGTCTGGGGCGTCCAAGAAGACAATCGGTCCACTCATACCGGAAGGTCTTGCGCGCTCTCCCAGCTTTAACTTTCCTGGGTTTAGAGATCAGGACTGAGCATGGCATGTGATCATTCCCATGGCCATTCAAAACATTCCACTTTACATCAAGGACTGATGACTGGGAGACAAGTGCCAAGTCAATAGCTGTGTCTGCATCGCCAGGCCTCATTGCCATTCTTGTCGGCCTACCATCATTTATGCAGACCACATCGGAGTCCACCATGGCATCTGCAAGGGCACTTCCCTGTCGGTTTTCTCCACTACTGTCCCAATCTCTGTTCCTTGCATTGAAGTCTCCACATATGAGTAGCCTATCACCTGGTAATTCCTCCAGTTTCTTAAGCCAGTCCCAATGTTCCTTTCGGACAAAACAGTCCACTGTGGCATATACACTTATGATGTTCCAACTTAAGCCACCAATCTCCATTTGTATACCCTGGACCTCTCTTGCACTGTGATTCCACTGGCTCAAGTCGAGTACCACATGCTTCACTCCTTCCGTCACCAGCAGACCTTGTCCATGTCTCTTCTGCCCAGTAGGGTTTATATAACTGGCGTACCCAGGGCAATGGTATTTGTCTGTATTTAGCTCCTGGAGCATGAGGACGACAAAATCATATATTAGTCTCTCCAATACAGGACCTCTCTGTCTGGCACTGCGACAATTCCAGTATCCAACTCTTACATAGTTGAAACCCTCCTATTTCTATGCCGTCGTCTCACACCATTTCCTCGTCTTCTCCTCCTCACCCTCTCTTCGCTAGCCTCTGAGGGATGTGTCAAGCGCAGAGCACGTGCTCCGTAGCTCCGGCGACGATTACCATGTTTAAATAAATCCATAGGCAAAGTTTGGATATTGCAGGAAATAAACGGTCACCCTAGCATTGCCTGCTTGCTAGGGAAGAGGCAGGGGATGTCCCGCAGGAGTCCATACGCCTGATGCCGCCCCGCACGCCTGTCAGACGTCAAACGTTCACGACCAGTTAACCCATGGCCATCCAGTTCCTCAGCACGCTGGTCCACCTTGAACTTGGGGGTTTATATTTGGAGTTTTCCGTCTCCTAGATGGATTGCTATCCAAAGCTAAAGGGTTCCACCTACTCGGGAGCGTAACCCTGATCGGGGGGCTAAACGGGTACTCCACCTTGCCCAAGGGTGTCCTGTAGGCTAGCGGAGGTTTAAGAGATATTTATAAACGTCTGCAACAGACATTAAGGGAATCTCAGAGGGAATATTTCTGGTGTACTTCTCCTTACAGAATGATGCCAGTGAACTTAAATTACACGATGAGTCTGGTATTGAAGACTTTAGATTCTCTATTTCTGATTGAAAGAACCAACTGAATTCATCGCATGTTATAGAATTTGGTGTTGCTGATTCTGTAGGGCGTTTCTTATTGGTTAGCAAGTTAATAGCCTTCCATATATTTGTACTTTTGAATTATCTACAATCAAATTTTTTAAATGATCTTTTTTTTTATCCTACAAATTTCATATTTTACTTTATTCCTCAGTCTACGGTAATTGATTAAGTCTTTATGTTTGTGTGCTGTATCTCGCTCTCTCATGATTTCCAGAACTTCATTAGTGACCCATGGGGATTTATGTTGATTTTTGACTTGAACTTCTTTAATTGGTACGTGTTTATCGAACGCATTGTAGACTGTCTTCGTCCAGAAAGCTAATGCATCGTCCCGGTCAGGAAATTGGTAAACGTGATCAAGGGCTGCTTTTCTTAAGTCATGCAAAAATAAATCTTGGTTGAATGCTTTAAAATTTCTAAATTTGATACTTACATGTTTATGTTTAAAAGATCCAAGTAGTGTAGTAAATCAGAAATCCCCCCGTTTTGTGGAGGTGGAGGTGGAGGATTATATAAATCAACCATTTATCGATTTCCCACTACAATCTGCAATCTATTTTTAGCTCTGATCGATTTTCCTCCACAAAGGGCGATAACCTTTTTAAGTAGGCGTGGTAGTCAAGTGACCTCCTCTAATTATAGGTACATCTAGTATACATCATAAAACAACAATAAAGAAAACAAACGATCAAACGAAGGTATATAATAATGTAAATAAAACATATATAGAAAAAGGAAGGAAAAAACGAAAGAAAAACAAAACATACTCAAGTGACTTCTTAAATTATATGTGAGGGCGTGCAATGACGTGGTCAAGAGGTGGTCAAGAGATGGTCAAGTAGTGGTCAAGTAGTGGTTAAGTGGTCGAGTGACCACTTAAATTTTATAGGAGAGTACGTGTAGTGACACGGATGTGGATAAAGCGGTCAAGAGGTGGTCAAGCAGTGGTCAAGTAGTGGTCAAGTAGTGGTCAAGTGGTCGAGTGAACACTTAAATTATATAGGAGAGTACGTGTAGTGAAATGGTGGTGGATAAAGAGAGGGATTAGGTGTTCTAGTAGTGGTCAAGTAGTGGTCAAGTAGTGGTCAAGAAGTGGTCAGATGGTAGAGTGACCACTTAAATTCTATAGGAGAGTACGTGTAGTGATATGATAATGGATAAAGCGAGGTACGAGGTGGTCAAGTAGTGGGCAAGTGGTCGAGTGACCACTTAAATTGTACAGGAGAGTACTTGAAGTGACATGGTGGTAGATAAAGTGATCGACGAGGTGGTCAAGTAGTGATCAAATACTAGTCAATTGGTAGAGTAACTACTTAAATTGTCGGGGAAAGTAGGTGTAGTGACATGGCGGAGGTTAAAGTGGCAGATGACGTGGTCAAGTAGTGGTCAAGTAGGGGTCAAATAGTGGTCAATTGACCACTTAAATTGTCGAGGGAAGTGTGTGTAGTGAGTTGGTGATGATCAAGAGTCGGTCAAGTAGTGGTCAAGCAGTGGTCAAGCTAGGCCAAGTTGTGGTCAAGGTGTCGAGTGACCACTTACACTGTAGAGGAAAGTACGTGTAGTGAAACGATGATGGTTAAAGTGATCACTGACGTGGTCAAGAGGTGGACAAGTAGGGGTCACGTGATCGAGAGACCACTTACTTGTAGAGGAAAGTACTGTAGCGAAACCAGGATCTGTAAAGTGAGGAGGAAGCAGTAGTAGGTTTATTAATAGTAGTAATATTAGTTGTAACGACACCTTTAGTAGTAGTAGTAGTAGTAGTAGTAGTAGTAGTAGTAGTAGTATTAGTAGTAGTAGTAGTAGTAGTAGGAGTAGTAGTAGTAGTAGTAGTAGTAGTAGTAGTAGTAGTAGTAGTAGATGTGGTTGTAGTAGTAGTAATAGTAGTAGTAGTAGTAGTAGTAGTAGTAGTAGTAGTAGTAGTAGTAGTAGTAGTAGTAGTAGTAGTAGTAGTAGTAAAAGTAGTAGTAGTAGTAGTAGTAGTAGTAGTAGTAGTAGTAGTAGTAGTAGTAGTAGTAGTAGTAGTAGTAGTAGTAGTAGTAGTAGTAGTAGTAGTAGTAGTAGTAGTAGTAGTAGTAGTAGTAGTAGTAGTAGTAGTAGTAGTAGCAGTAATAATAGTAGTACTACCAGTATTGATAGTTCTGATATTAGTAGTGGAAAAGGGAGAAAAAGAAGAGGAAGAAGCTGTGGAGATGAACTTGTATTAGAGTAGCATTAGTAGTAGCAGCAGTATTAGTAATAGTAACAAAACAATATTAGTAGTAGTAGTAGTAGTAGTAGTAGTAGTAGTAGTAGTAGTAGTAGTAGTAGTAGTAGTAGTAGTAGTAGTAGTAGTAGTAGTAGTAGTAGTAGTAGTAGTAGTAGTAGTAGTAGTAGTAGTAGTAGTAGTAGTAGTAGTAGTAGTAGTAGTAGTATAGCGAGGGTGCTTGTTGTTTCTCTAAGTATTTGTATATCTTATTGCTATGTATTATAAAGCTAGTTTGTATTGTATATTGTGTAATGTGTTGCTGAAATATTTGTTTTTTATAGTTGTAAGAGGTGATGACGTCTTAATCCCCCGCTCTATCATTGTCGTCAGCTTACTGATAGTGTCTTCAGTACCGCAAAAAAGGCTCATTGTGAGATATCGATAACTCCTTTCTCCACACTGAGGGCATCAGGGATGCATGACCAATAGGAGCAAACAACGATACGACAATTGAAAGGCAACGACAAGGCAAAAGGAAGTCGGATATAGCGTAACATTCAACACTTATGAGATCATCGGTTGTCCGTTCCATCACGGTCGACAAATAACGACGTCATATAAACAAAACATTAAAGGATAACAATTGTTGCTCCGCCTCATTTGTTATTCTGTAATTTTTTTGTTTATATAACGTCACGAGTAATATCGCTTGTGTGGGGATATATTTTCATAATTCCCAGACTAAGGGGGATAACTAATTCGATCCTTTTCCTAGTTAAGCTGCCGCTACTACTTCCAGAAAGGTGTAATAATTCAAGCCTGCGGTAGCTTTCATTCAACGGAAGTTCATTTTCTCAACTTTATCACATGCAGAAGAATAGGTGTCCACAGGCAGTGTTAGTAATTGACCACTCAGGTTGAAATTCTAGCTAATAGATTTCTGCATTTTCACGAAAAGTAGGCCTTAGCAAAACATGAACTGTCGAAGACATGAACTTACACACAACAAAATTTATGATGACGACATGAACTTACAAAAATCTTATGGTGAAGAAATGAATTTACAAAATATGAACTGCGAAAGACATGAACTTACCTACACACACAAATATTGCTGATGACAATATGAGGGCACCTCTGTATGACTTGAGGGATACATTTGTATTTTATGAAGGCTACTTCTCTACGTGGTGAGGAAGACATGAAATCACAAGTGGATACCTTTGTGCACGCAATTTGGACAGTTTGAAAGAGTAAGTGGTAATTTGGGCGAGACTGTCGACAAGTTGTAATAGCGAGTGGACATTTTGTGAGCGCAAGTGGGGAAGTTGTTAGAACCAGTGGGTAAGTTGATAGGGCAAGTCGACAATATGAGAGAGTCAGTGGACAAGTTGTTGGGGAAAAGGGACAGTTGTTACGGTAAGTGCGTGAGTTGATGGGGCAGGTCAACAAATTGTAATAGCAAATGGACAAATTATTAGAGCCAGCGGGGAAGTTTGTAAGAACAAGAGGGGAAGATTGAAGTGGAGTGGGAAAGTTTTTAGGGCAATTCGGCAAGTTGTCAGAGCAAGTGGACAAATTGTGAGAACCAGCCGGCAAGTTTGTAAGAGCAAGTGGCCAAGTTGTGAACGTATATGGATAAGTTGTTAGGGCAATTTGACAAGTTCTGAGAGCCAGTGGACAAGTGTGTAAGAGGTAGCTGACAAGTTGACAATGCAAGTGGAGAAGTTGTCATGGTAAGTGTGTCAGTTGATAGAGCAAGTTGACAAGATACGAGTGTCAGTGGACAAGTTGTTGCGGCAAATACGGGGGGGGGGGGGTTGTTAAGGCAAGTGGTGAAGTTGATAGGTCAATTCGACAAGTTTGGAGAAGATTGGGGAAGCTGTTTTGTCCAGTGGGCAAGTTGGTAGGGCAAGTCGACAAGCTGTGGGAGTTAGTGGGGAAGTTGTTATGATAAGTGTACAAGTTGGTACAACAAGTCGACAATATGCGACATCTAGTGGTCAAGTTGTTATGGCAAATGGGGGAGTTGTTAGGTCCAGTAGGCCAGGAGCTAGGTCAATTCGGCGATTTATGAGAGCGAGTGGAGAAGTTGTTATGGTAAGCATGCAAGTTGGTAGGGCAAGTCGACAAGCTATGAGAACTAGTGGCCAAGTTGTTAGGGCAAACGTGGGAGTTGTTAGGGCAAGTGGAGGAATTGATCGGTCAATTCGACAAGCTGTGGGAGGATGTGGGAGAGTTGTTAGGTCCAGTGGGCAAGTTGCTAGGGCAAGTCGACAAGTTGTAAGAATAAGTGGGGAAGTTGTTATGTTAAGCGTGCAAGTTGATAGCGTAAGTCGACAAGATGCGAGAGCTAGTAGACAAGTTGTTAGGGCAAACTGGGGAGTTGTTAGGGTAAGTGGTCATGGCTGTGTTTATGTCGGCAATTTTCATTGGTTGTTTAAGTTTTCAATTTTTTTGGGTGTCAGTTTGTCTTTGTGTCGGTTTTTTGTCGATTTATTTTTGTGTACGTGTTTGTTACATTTTGGATGTTTTATTTTGTTTACGTCAGTGTGTTGTTGTGTCATTTTGTCGCGTCATTTTAGTTTTTGAGTAGTTGTCGATTTCTGTGTATGTCTTATATTTTGACGTTTACATTTGTGGATCGTTCAGTGTTTATGTCATTTTTCATTGTTTTTGTCAGTTTTCATTGTTTTTGTCAGTTTTCATTGTTTGTGTTGGCAAATTATTATCGTATACGTGTATTTGAGTGATTAATTTGAGGACTTAGTGACCACCTATTTGTCGACCGTGATGGAACGGACAACCGATGATTTTATAAGTGTTGTATGTTACGCTATATCCGACTTCCTTTTGCCTTGTCGTTGCTTTTCAATTGTCATATCGTTGTTTGCTCCTATTGGTCATGCACCCCTGATGCCCTCAGTGTGGAGAAAGGAGTTATCAATATCTCACAATGAGCCTTTTTCGCGGTACTGAAGACACTATCAGTAAGCTGGCGACAATGATAGAGCGGGGGATTAAGACGTCATCACCTCTTACAACTACAAAAGGCAAATATTTCAGCAACACATTACACAGTATACAATACAAACTAGCTTTATAATACATAGCAATAAGATATACAAATACTTAGGGAAACAACAAGCAACATCGCTATTCTACTATACCTACTACTACTACTACTACTACTACTACTACTACTACTACTACTACTACTACTACTACTACTACTACTACTACTACTACTACTACTACTACTACTACTACTACTACTACTACTACTACTACTTCTACTACTACTACTACTACTACTACTACTACTACTACTACTACTACTACTACTACTACTACTACTACTACTACTACTACTACTTCTACTACTACTTCTACTACTACTGCTGCTGCTGCTGCTGCTGCTGCTGCTGCTACTACTACTACTAATACCATACAACAACAACAACTACTACTACTACTACTACTACTACTACTACTACT
>OY992879.1:70240121-70402621 GCA_963921405.1 Cepaea hortensis
TATACTAGATGTACCTATAATTAGAGGAGGTCACTTGACTACCACGCCTACTTAAAAAAATTATCGCTTTTTGTGGAGGAAAATCGATCAGAGCTAAAAATAGATTGCAGATTGTGGTAGGAAATCGATAAATGGTTGATTTATATAGTCCTCCACCTCCACCTCCACAAAATGAGGGGGGGGGGGATTTCTGATTTACTACACTACTGACCCATCCCTGCAACATCTAGTATGAGCTTCACAACTCTTGCTGAACGACGAGTGGCCGCCTGCCTAAAGCTGTGGAGGTCGCTGGTTTGTTTCCGAACTGTATCGTTATGTGAAACAAGTTCAATATTTTTGGACTGCCTCGCTACGTTTCACTAGTGCAATATTTTGGGACTGCGCCGCTACGTTTCACTAGTGCAATATTTTGGGACTGCGTCGTTATGTATCACTAGTGCAATATTTTTGGTCTGCCTCGCTATGTTTCACTAGTGTAATATTTTGGGACTGCGTCTTTATGTATCACTTGTGCAATAAAATAGGACTGTGTCGTTCTGTTTTACTAGTGCAATATTTTGGAACTGTGTCGTTCTGTTTTACTAGTGCAATATTTTGGAACTGTGTTGTTCTGTTTTACTAGTGCAATATTTTGGAACTGTGTCGTTCTGTTTCACTAGTGCAATAGATTATGTGGAATTTGGTGATGCTTAAATCAAAGATTCCGACCAACACCACCACTATAAATTGTAAGCAACGCCGTTCTTTTATAATAGATCAGCCAAAGTCAAATTATATTCCATCTAGATTCAGAAGTTCGTGTGTCGAGTAAGACCATAGTCTGCTCTAGAAAAAGAAAGGTACTGAAGACGGAGACAGCCAGCCAGGTGGTGCAACATAAATATCGGGCTGCCACGCAATTATGCCATGAAGTATGTCGGCAACTGCTAAATGTTATGGTGCTCGCCCTGCTTTGGACCCCCCAGGCAGGTATATGTTTGTAGCGACTATGCCTTCACATGGAAAGATGTATGATTGTATGTTTGCAGCGACTATACAGTCACAAGGATAGATTTATGTATGTAGCAAGTACACCAGTAAAATGAAAATTGCATGTGTGTATAAGTCTATATACACAGCAAGAGCCACAGAAAATATAACACGTAAATCAAATGACTTTAAGCATTTATTCTCCAAGAGGCGCCACTTCAGTTGTTATGCAACGGACTAGCTCCAGATTAAGGCGTGTCTGTCAGTTGTCTAACGTCTGCCCCACCTGTAGCTAACGGATGCACCGACTCCCCAGTCTCCACCCCTACTGTAGTGACCGCTGAAACCCGCGCTCCACTCTGCACAGAACAAAGAACAACATGGAGAACAATGGTGTGCATTCAATGAATAAATAGCGTGAAGAATAAATTAAACACAAACAAGGATAGAACAAATTCTAGCGGTCTTTCTCAACAACTGTCAATTATTTGTGCACTATTCCGTGAGCTACAGCTCTCTCGGTACACCGACGGTTGTTTCAAGCATTTGCGATCATGAAAACCAAATCACAACAAATGAGTAGTAAGATGTAAACACTGTCTAGCTAATTACTGACACCCAGTATAGCCAGCACAATGGGTTTTGTACGAATGACTGAAACAATATTGTGTGCATGTGAAAGTATCTGGCTTGTGCAATACGTGATGTCAAACTGCTGGTGCACACATCCGGACTACACACAAGTGTATCACAGTACTCCCGCAAACCCCGCTACCGTGCAGTGGCGACAATATACCTTGTGTTACAGCTGCCGTGCAGCCGGCGACAATATACCCGTGTGACACAGCTACCGTGCATCCAGCGAAAATTATAGAATGCCTCTCCCAGCATTCTCATGTATGCTTTATCTTCTAACCGTCTTCAATCAATGTCCATTGATTTACTCATGATTTCCGGCAGAACATTTCTTATTCGCGCCACATAAGAGATGACCTATCCCTGCAACATTCAGTATGAGCTTCATAATTCTTGCTGAACGACGGGTGGCCAAATCGTCATGCCGCCTGCCTAAAGCTGTGGAGGTAGCTGGTTTGTTTCCGAAATGTATCGTTATGTGCAACAAGTGCAATATGTTTGGACTGCATCGCTACATTTCACTAGTGCAATATTTTGGGACTGCGTCGTTATGTTTCACTAGTGCAATATTCTGGAACATCATCCATTGGCATCTTGCCATCTTGACAGACTATAGTTTGTGCTTTAAAAAGGCATAATAACTTTTACCCATGGTGGTAGCGAATGTGACTGATAAGGCCAATTCGCGCTATAAATGTTCGTTCACGGTGGGTGCATGTGAACACGTGGTCATTTCCACCATCTTGCACCATCTGACGTCTCACACGCTCGGTGTGTGACTTATCTGCAATAATTTTCTCCTTTGTTTTTATTCCATTTCTGATGCTCCCAATGTACATTATCAATGCCTGTATCAATCATGTCCCGCTTACACACATCTTTGTAGCGTAGCAGAGGCCGACCCTGAGATCTCTTACCCATCTGTAATTCGCCAAAAACAGATGTCCTTTGGTATTCTACCATCATCCATCCTCCTAAGATGTCCTATCCATCTAAGTCTACGAAGGCTGAGCATGGAATAAACCGTCACACAGCCTGATCTTTCCAATACTTCAGTATTTGTGATTTTGTCTTGCCACGTAATACCAAGAATTCTTCGCAGGCACCGCATATGAAAGCTGTTTACACGTTTCTCTTGTAAGTTGACCAGGTTTCACTGCAACAACGTTTGGAACAGCGTCTTTATGTTTTACTAGTGCAATATTTTGGAACAGCATCGTTATGTTTTACTAGTGCTATATTTTCTAACTGCGTCGTGATGTTTCACTAGTGCAATATTCTGGGACTGCTTCGTTATGTTTCACTAATGCAATTTTCGGGAGTGCCACGGGGTTTATCGATGGAGTTTGGGATGCTCTCCACAGCGGCTTGTCGCTGTGCAGAGAATGACCGAATCATTAGGCAAAATCCGGTGCCATGATGTTGATTCTCTCGCCTTTAACCTTTGACACGTTTATATCACAGTACTAACCACGTACAACTCAGTTCTATTTAGTAGCATATCAGCATTGAACTCCGGCAATATGGCATTTGTGGGCGCCAATAGAGTTTGTAAAAAAAAATAATAAAGAAATTAACACCAAACTTTGAATATTGAACTCCCATGTCAAATCAGTAATGTTATATAGATCAGAGAGCGACTGCAAGAATTACAAATGGCATACAGACATTCACTAATTGGTGCCTGCCAGAATAGTAGGACTAAAATAGTATGACATCATCGGTAACGTGGAGGTCACGGAGAGAGCTGAATAAATAACGGGAATCAAGAGATGGGGGTCAAGGCGTTGTTGCCGGATAGGATCAACACTGAAAAAATAACCTCCAAGACCGCATAACTGGACATACCTTTGTGTGGAACTCACAAGGAGAAGGAAAAAGTGGAGATCTAAGACACACGGAGAAGAGAATTAAAGACGGGGATAAATAATAGGGGGAGATCATAGACAGAGCTGCAGCAGATAAAACACAAAAAGACTGAAGGAATACAATCCAATGGGAGATAACGGGCACACGAGGTGCCCTGTGTCAGGCATCAGTCTCACACGCTGAACGTGTGCAATGTGTTTTTGTGATGCAATATTTAGTGATGTAGTTTGAGGACAGGCCATTGTAAAGAGTGGGCGATAGGAGATACAGGGAGTGTGACACACTGGCATACTTACGTCTTTTGTGCAGGTCCTGTGGGAGAACAAGGAAGACAATGACAACATGTTAGATCATGTTTCTGTTGAGTGTGTCAAACACAAGATGGTGACAGTGGTAGAAGTACAACGTGTTAGACTGTTTCTGTTGACTGTGTCAAACACACACGATGGTGACAGTGGTAGAAGTACAACGTGTTAGACTGTTTCTGTTGACTGTGTCAAACACACACGATGGTGACAGTGGTAGAAGGACAACGTGTTAGACCGTGTTTCTGTTGAGTGTGTCAAACACACGATGGTGACAGTGGTAGAAGGACAACGTGTTAGACAGTGTTTCTGTTGAGTGTGTCAAACACACGATGGTGACAGTGGTAGAAGGACAACGTGTTAGACAGTGTTTCTGTTGAGTGTGTCAAACACACACGATGGTGACAGTGGTAGAAGGACAACGTGTTAGACAGTGTTTCTGTTGAGTGTGTCAAACACACGATGGTGACAGTGGTAGAAGGGCAACGTGTTAGACAGTGTTTCTGTTGAATGTGTCAAACACACACGATGGTGACAGTGGTAGAAGGACAACGTGTTAGACTCTGTTTCTGTTGACTGTGTCAAACACACACGATGGTGACAGTGGTAAAAGGACAACGTGTTAGACTGTTTCTGTTGACTGTGTCAAACACATACGATGATGACAGTGGTAGAAGGACAACGTGTTATACTCTGTTTCTGTTGACTGTGTCAAACACACACGATGGTGACAGTGTTAGTGTGATAGAAGGACAACGTGACACACACGATGGTGACAGTGGTAAAAGGAAAACATATTAGACCATGTTTCTGTTGACTGTGTCAAACACACACCGTGGTGACAATGGTAGATGAATGTGTCAAACACACACGATGGTTACAGTAGTAGAAGGACAACGTGTTAGACATTTTTTCTCTTGACTGTGTCAAACACACACGATGGTAACAGTGGTAGAAGGACAACGTGTTAGACCGTGTTTCTGTTGACTGTGTCAAACACGCGATGGTGACAGTGGTAGTGTGATAGAAGGGCAAACATGAAAGTTACTTTCCACACACAAGACGGTAATGAAGTCAGTATAACACAATGGTCAAACATGAAAGTTACTTTCCACACACAAGACGGTAATGAAGTCAGTATAATACAATGGTCAAACATGAAAGTTACTTTACACATACAAGTCGGTAATGAAGTCAGTATCATGCAATGGTCAAACATAAAAGTTATTTTCCACACACAAGACGGTAATGAAGTCAGTATCATGCAATGGTCAAACATAAAAGTTATTTTTCACACACAAGACGGTAATGAAGTCAGTATCATGCAATGGTCAAACATGAAAGTTACTTTACACATACAAGACGGTAATGGGCTCAATTACAAACAATGGTCAAACTGAACGTTACTTTCTACATACAAAACTGTGACAGTATCAAGCTTATAGAAGGACCAAACATGAAAGTTACTGCCTTTATACTCGCAATGAGTCTTTCAGTTACAACTGAAGAGATAAACTACTCTCTAGAACTGTATTTATAGAAGTGGATATTTAACGAGCGATATGCTGAAATCTATATTTATAGCTACACCAAAAATGCCAGGAGCAATTCAATGCAAAAATCTCCGCACAATTAACCTCATAAACTATGTCACTAGGCTTCTACTCAGAATTATAATGAGAGGAACAAGAAAAACAATAAAAATGGAAAGTAGTGAATAACAGTATGGATCTGTGGAAGGAAAGGGTACAAACAATGCAATATATACATTACTGACACTAATAGAAAGGTCAATAGAGACACAGAAAGACATATATTTGTGCTTCATAGATTACACTAAGGCATTTGATAAAGTAAAACATGATGAACTGATTAAAATGTTGGAACATATCAACATTGATGGGAAAGATTTAAGAATAATAAAGAATATTTACTGGAACCAATTAGCAGCAATTAAAATGGGAAATAAAGAGGGCAATCACGAACAGATAAAGTTAGGAGTACGAGAGGGGTGTGTCTTGTCACCCAATCTCTTCTCCATATATAGCGAAGTAATAATGAGAGAGATCAACGAGACGCCAGGAATACCAATCGTTGGTTATAATATAAATAATATACGCTATGAAGATGACACAGTATTGAAGGCGGACAATGCAACAGACCTACAACAATTGTTGAACATTGTAGTAACAGAGAATGCAAAGAAAGGGCTCTCCTTCAATATCAAGAAAACGGTAACAATGGTGATATCAAAGAAAATGATGACACCAAAATGTGATATAGAAATAGAAGGGACAAATCTTAACCAAGTGGATAGTTTTAAATACCTAGGGGCATTAATAACATCAGATGGAAGATCTACAACAGAGATTAAAGAGCAGAATAGGGCAAGCCAAAACTGCATTTCAGAAAATGAAGAGTATTTTATGCAATAAGTCATTATCACTGAATGTAAGAAAGAGTGTGCTGAAATGCTATATAGAACCAGTTTTGCTGTGTGACAGTGAACCTTAGAACGTAAATGAACAAATTAAGAAGAAATTAGAAGCAACAGAGATGTAGTTCCTGAGACGAATGTTGCGAATTCCTTAGACTGCCAGAAAAATTAAAAACGATTGCCTGAAACAGGCTAATGCCACTAGAACAGTATATACAACAATAAGAAAGAGACAAACCAAGAAGGGCCATGTGATGAGAAGAGAGGCATCGGAGAACATCGTAACAACTGAAAAGATCGAGGGGAAAAGAGGCAGGTATAAACCAAGAGACATGATGCTGGATGGATTGAGACGGTGTCCTGGAGGAATATCAGCAGCAGAGTTGATCCAGAAAACCAAAGACCGAGATCTGTGGAGAGGCATGAACGCCTACGCCAGCTGGCAGGGCACTTGATGAATATGATGATGACGACGATGTTGATGATAATGATAACATAGCCCTGGCTAGAATAAACAGAGTTAAAAAGTAAGTTGCCTATCCTTTAAGGACGTTGCAGTCAACACCAGCATTTTGTGATCTCTTGGCAAGTTTACGTTCAGTAGTTTGCTATTGCTTTCTGAACGCCAGGCAAGCATACCATGTCGATGAAAACCAGCGTAAAGGGGTTTGTTTTCAAATCGCGCGCAGCTGTGTTGTGAACGCGGTATGCGGGATTGCGAACTGCGTCCGTAACTCCTTCGCCATGGAGCAGGCATAAACATAGTACTTGATACAATAGATATTATACTTGCTAGAACAGAGTATTTGTTGGCTTACATAAAGTAATTGATAGACAAAGGTAGGGTACTTGCTAGAACAGAGTATTTGTTGGCGTACATAGAATAATTGATAGACAAATGTAGGGTACTTGCTAGAACAGAGTATTTGTTGGCGTACATAGAGTAATTGATAGATAAAGGTAGAGTACTTGCTAGAACAGAGTATTTGTTGGCGTACATAGAGTAATTGATAGACAAAAGTAGGGTACTTGCTAGAACAGAGTATTTGTTAGCGTACATAGAGTAATTGATATACAATGGTAGGGTACTTGCTAGAACAGAGTACTTGTTAGCGTACATAGAGTAATTGATAGACAAATGTAGGGTACTTGCTAGAACAGAGTATTTGTTAGCGTACATAGAGTAATTGATAGACAAAGGTAGGGTACTTGCTAGAATAGAGTACGTGTTATAATATGTAATTGCTAGAATAGACAGTGTACTTGTTATAATATGTATCAGAATATGTACTTGCTAGATAGAGTACTCTGCTAGAATAGAGTTCTTGATAGAATAGAGTACTTGCTGGAATAGAAAGAGGATTTACAGGACTGTGAAAGTATTTGCTGGAATAGAATTAAATCTCAAGATAATAGAGAAAGTACTTGCTGTGATAGAGAGAGAGAGAGAGAGAGAGAGAGAGAGAGAGAGAGAGAGAGAGTACTTGCTAGAACAGAGAGAGTACTTGCTAGAATAAAGAGTATTTGCTAGAATGTAATACCTATTAGCATTGAGAGAGAGAGAGAGAGAGAGAGAGAGTGAGAGAGAGAGAGAGTACTTGCTAGAGAGAGTAAGTACTATAGAGAATACTTGCTAGAGTAGAGAGAGTAATTACTAGAGAGAGTACTTGCTAGAGTAGAAAGAGAGTAATTACTAGAGAGAGTACTTGCTAGAGTAGAGAGAGTAATTACTAGAGAGAGTACTTGCTAGAGTAGAAAGAGAGTAATTACTAGAGAGAGTACTTGTTAGAGTAGAAATAGAGTAATTACTAGAGAGAGTACTTGCTAGAGTAGAGAGTACTTTCTAGAGTAGAAAGAGAGTAATTACTAGAGAGAGTACTTGCTAGAGTAGAGAGTACTTGCTAGAGTAGAAAGACTTACTAGATAGAGTACTTGCTAGAGTAGAAAGAGAGTAATTACTAGAGAGAGTACCTGCTAGAGTAGAGAGTACTTGCTAGAGTAGAAAGTGAGTAATTACTAGAGAGAGTACTTGCTAGAGTAAAGAGAGTAATTACAAAAGACAGTACTTGTTCATATATAATAGTGTACTTGCTAGAATAGAGTACGTGTGTGAATATAGAGTGTGCTTGCTAAAATAGATCAGTTAAAGTCAGCTATTGTAATTATAGGAGCTAAGGGAATAACTGACGCACATGCGTCAGCATCATCATGTGCTATACAGATACGCATAGGCAGCCAAGACTCGCCATCTTACGCGATCACCAGAGTCGTGGATCACGTCCGTGGTCGTGTCTTGTTTAAGCCATGTTACCAAGCCATCCAAATATTTCTCTGTCTGTGCACCCCGTCCACTGTTTGTATCCATCCTGCAAGCTGTCACTTAATTTTTCCACGTATGTCTCCTCGTAACGTGCCCGGACGTCTTGACTATCTACGCATTATTTCTCAAAACAGTTTACGGTTTTCATTTGTTTCTTGTAGGACGTGCTCACTGTTTTCTGTTTCTGTCCGTCCATGGTATTTTTTCTGTGAGCTGGAGAATCATGACATTCTAGACATCTGTACAGAAGGTAGCTTGCACTTGCTTTCCGTCTTGGCAGTGACAATACCAGTCGTCGACCCTGTCTCTATAAAGAGATCCTCTGTCTACCGTCGCGAAACTTGAGACCAGAACCAACAATTATCTGCGGGCTGATCCTGCTCCACCCAGCGCCTGCACATACTGACTTGAACCACGCACTGTCTAGCACAGTTTAGGACGAGCATCTATTCTTGCAACGTCTTGACCTACGTTACATTCTGACGCACTCACTTCTCGTGTAGTCGTTCTGTAGTTGTCGCTTATCTTCCTGTGTGCTCTGTCCTCTTCCACCCTTGGGAGAGATATCACCACATAAACACACATACATCATCATCACGTGCCGTGCCGGCTGGCGTAGGTGTTCATGGATCTAAACAAATCTCGGTCTTTGGTGTTACTGGATCAACACTGCTGATGATATTCCTCCATGCCACGGTCTCAATCCGTCCAGCATCATTTCTCTTGGTCTGCCTCTGCCTCTCTTCCCCTCGATCTTTCCAGTTGTCACTATGTTCTCCAATGCCTCTCTTCTCATCACATGACCAAAGAAAGCTGTTTGTCTCTTTCTTATTGTTGTATATAGTGTTCTAGTTTCATTAGCCTCTTTCAGGCAATCGTTGTTAGTTACTCCGGCAGTCCAAGGAATTTGCAATATTCGTCTTAAAAACCACATCTCTGTGGCTTCTAAGTTCGTCCTAATTTGTTCATTTACATTCCAAGATTCGCTGCCATACAGCAAAACTGGTTCTTTATAGTATTTTAGCACTCTCTTTCTTACATTCATTGATAGCGACTTATTGCATAAGATACTCTTCATTTTCTGAACTGCGGCCTTTGCCTTCTCTTAAGTTCTGTTGTACATCTTCCAACTGATGTTATAAGTACTCCCAGGTATTTAAAATTATCCACTAGGTTGAGAATTTCCCCTTCTATTTCTATGTCACATTTTGGTGTCCCCATTTTCTTTGATATCACCATTGTTACTGTTTTCTTGATATTCAAGGAAAGTCCTTTCTGTGCACTCTCTGATACTACAATGTCCAATAATTGTCGTAGGTATGTTGCATTATCCGCCACCAATACTGTATCATCTGCATAGCGTATATTGTTTATATTATATCCTCCGATTAGTATTCCTGGCTTCTCTTTGATCTCTCTTATTATTACTTCGCTATATAGGGAGAAGTGATCGGGTGACAAGGCACACCCCTGTCGTACTCCTAGCTTTATCTGTTCGTAACTACTCTGTTATTTCCCATTTTAATTGCTGCTTCTTTATTATTCTTAAATCTTTCCCATCAATGTTGATATCTTCCAACATTTTAATCAGCTCATCATGTTTTATTTTATCAAATGCCTTAGTATTATCTATGAAGCACAAATATATGTCTCTCTGTTTCTCTATTGACCTTTCTATTAGTTTTCTATATATATATATTGCATTGTTTGTACCCTTTCCTTCCATAAAACCATACTGTTCTTCACTAATTTCCATTTTTATTTTATTTCTTGTTCTTTGCATTATAATTCCGAGTAGAAGCTTAGTGACATGGTTTGTGAGGTTAATTGCACGAAAATCTTCACATTCAATTGCTCCTGGTCTCTTTGGTATTGCTATAAATACAGATTTTAGCATATCGCTCGGTAAATATCCACTGTTGTAAATATCATTCAGCATTTTGGTTAATATATCTACCCCAGATTCCCCCAATACTTTTAATTCTTCTACTGTGATTTCATCTGGCCCAGCTGTTTTTCCTTTCTTAATATGTTTCATAGCGTCAGCGACTTCTTCTTTTAGAATAGGTGGGCCTTATAAGTTACTTTCTTCTGTTAATTCTTCCCTTTCTCCATTATATAATTCTCTTATATACTAATTCCACCTCTTCATTATAGCACTTTCCTCCAATAATATCTTTCCTGTTGTTGATTTCAAACACCCTGTATTTATTCTTATTTTTCTTCCTGCTCACTGATTTGTCTGTGCATACTTTTTTGATCTTTAATGGAATTTAATTAAATTTTTTTGCATTGCTCATTTAACCAACTTTCTTTTTCCTTCACACATTTATCTCTTATTTCTTTATTTATCTTAGCATACTCTTGTGTGTCATTTGTATTCTGTTTCCTTTTGACCATCAGCATTAAGATTTCTTCATTCATCCATTTTTTTCTTAGCTTTTTGGCTTCTCTCCGGTAATATTTCTTTGCTAGTTTGATGATTACTCACTTAAAGGAAAAAGCCAAACAGATTGGTTATCAACCAAGATAAGACAGAATATATGGTAATTTCAAGAGAAGGAATGGCTAAAAACTCTGGCCGCATACAAATAGATAATATGACCATTAAAAGAACGGAAACATACAAATACCTGGGTACAATATTCAACTGCTCCAACATCATAAGGGAAGAGATACAAACTAGAATCAATTCTGGAAATAAGATGTACTATGCACTACAACATCTACTAAAATCAAAGGCGCTATCTCGTAACACCAAGATCACAATATACAAAACACTGATCAGACCAGTTGTGCTGTATGGCTCTGAAACCTGGAGTACAACGAAAGGAGACGAAGCCTTGCTACAAACCTTTGAGAACAAAGTTTTAAGACGCATCTCTGGACCCATTAGGATACACAAAGTGGAGAGTGGAAAAGAAGAAGCAACAAAGACATTTATGATCTGTTTAAGTCCCCGCTAATCACTGGTATCATGAAGTCTAATAGACTACAATGGCTGGGCCATATAGAAAGAAAGGAAGATAATAGGGAAACAAAACTCGCTTACACTCAGGAAATAAATGACCGTAGATCCCGAGGTAGACCAAGAAGACGGTGGAGATATAATATATATATATCTATATATATATATATATATATATAGACCTACAAGCACTTGGAATCAACGACTGGCGAGAGAAGGTCAACCAGAGAGACGAATGGAGACGGATTGTATCTGCAGCAAAGAACCTCAATGGCTCGGAACGCTGAAGATGAATAAGAAGAAGTTTGATGAATGGAGTCTCTTAACATTTCCCATTGTTCATTTATACTCTGTATTTTAGCTATTGCATTGTACCTATTTTACACAGACACTCTGTATTGTTATTGAATTTCTTTATCTACTTTTAGAACCTCTTTATTATGTCTCATGTTCTTTACCATTTTTTTCCCCTCTCTTTAATCTTACTTTTATTTGTCCACATAGTGGTACATGATCACTATCAAAGTCAGCACCAAGCATTGTCTTCACATTAATTAATGCATTTCTAAATCTTTTATTAATAAGTATGTAGTCAATTTGGTTGCGTATTTTCATATCTCGGCTTTTCCATGTGTATAGTCATCTTTTATGGTGTTTAAACCATGTGTTTCCAATTATCATATCATTAATATTTGCCAATTCTATTAGTTTCTCTCCTCGTTCATTTATTGTACTTAAACCGTAATTCCCCACTATTTCTTCTATTTTTCCCTTTCCTACTTTTGCATTAAAATCTCCCAGTATTATTTTTATGTCTTGTGATCTAATTTGAGCTATTGCCATTTCTATTTCATCGTAAAAGAGTTGTATTTCTTCATCACTACTGCTTGTTGTTGGTGCATATACTTGTATACTGTTTATATCCATTGGTTTGCTTTTGATTTTGACCATTATAACTCTGTCTGAAAAACACCAGTATCCATTCATAGATTTGGCGGTTTTTTCGTCAAATATTATTCCGACACTTTTTTCATGTGAGTCGCCTCCAGAATAAATTATTGTGTGTTTGTCGGTTATAATTTTGCCAGATCCCTTCCATCTCATCTCACTTATGCCTATTATATTCATTTTCATGTTTTCCATTTCTCTTAGAACATTGTTAAACTTTCTTAGCTCTTTTAATGTCCTAACATTCCATGTTCCTACTCTAAATTTATTTAATTTAGTTGTAGTTTTAGTTTTGCCTTCAGTAGCTGGATGACGGTCTGGTATCACCTGTGGTTCATGACTGTCCCTACCGGACGAGGATGTCCTAAGACAGCCATTAACGGCGTTCACTATTTCTGAAATGTGTGTCGCCATAAAATCTTGGGAAGATAATGTGGTGGTTTCCCCTTTCCTTCCACATTCACATGGTGGTCTTTTAACTCTGCCTTTGACAGCCATTTCCGACTATCAGGACATTTGAGTGCTCTGCTCTGCTCAGCTGCAGAGTTGTCCACTTATTCCGGTGGATACTCGGTCCCCAGAGCTGTGTTAGCCACACCGTGGTGTGTTTCCATCCTCTACCACGTGGAGGTGCAGTTGGGATTTTCCCTTCCTAAAGTTATGGTCTATGACCAAAACTCTCATATATATATATATACATACACATATATGCTCACACGCGAACACACACACACACACACACACACACACACACACACACAGATGAAATACACACATTATACGCATATATAAACATGCAGGGGTACACAGAGGCTCAAGTGTTGTCAGATAAAGAAACATTACCCTTTTTCCCCCGTCGTCGCCGCTGTCACCATAAGCTTGCTGGCTGGCGGCAGCTAGAAACCAAATAATTCCCTCTGAAAATTGAAATACATTGTTAGAGAATGATGATGACGTGTGACCAGGACAAACATCATCCCTGTCCATAACCAGACATTCACCAGATCTGCCCATCAACAAACATTGACAAGATCTGTCGTGACCAGGGTAATGTGAATAAAACAATTGAGAACACTAGGTCAGTTCTGTTATGGAATGACTATTAAAAAAAAAATAAATAAAGAACTAGGTACATTATAGAACTAGCAGTATATATAACTAGACAATATATAAAACTAGACAATATATAGAACTAGACAATATATAGAACTAGACACATTATAGAACTAGACAATATATAGAACTAGACAATATATAGAACTAGACACATTATAGAACTAGGCAATATATAGAACTAGACTATATATAGAACTAGACACATTATAGAACTAGACAATATATAGAACTAGACAATATATATAACTAGACAGTATATATAACTAGACATTATATGAAACTAGACAATATATAGAACTAGATCCCCCCCCCCCGATGTGTCTCCACCTTGTCGCGTTGGGGGTGGGGGGTGGGGGTTGTGTCCCAGTGACCCCAGGAGCTCTGCCGACGGAAGCACAACTATATGTCGGGCAGGTCTTGGGGTAGAGACCAGACCAAGAGAGACACAAGCTGCTACTCTGCAGGTAGACTGGGGATAGCAGTCAAAGTATAAATCAGGCGCACGATGCAAATAATTTTAGTCTGGACACATACACTAAGGCTCTCAGCTGAGGGCTATGGCTGAACGCCTCTAAACCATTAACCCTCGGATGTGAGAGCCAGGCCGATACTCACCTACCTCAAAGTGGAGGTGAGAAGCTGAGCACGCTAATGTGTAGTTCAGATACTCGTTCGAAGGCTCTCTGCTGGGAGATATGTGGGGTCTCCTGATGAGTGGTCTTGGCCGTTACTCGCTCCCTGATGCACGGAGGTAAGGTGCTGAGCCGGCAGCACATGTAGCCTACATCGGGAGAGATTACTAAAGGTCGAAAAAAGCGCCCAAGTCGCACGAAATAGTTACGAAGAATGTCTGTATCTATACCCATAGAGTGACTGTAGTCAACTGTGGAAAAACGTCTCATTAACACGAAATGGATCGCTTGGCTGGAGAATCTATTGAGACAAGGTCCGAAGCGAAAGCTTACCCAGTGGACGTCACCCGCAGACTGACCGTTCCTGGTTTGTGCGGTGAGCGGCCAGTGGCTACCGAAATGCCCAATATATGGAAGTGAGGAATTAAAGCAGCCATGAGTATGATATGGCGACTCCTCTGGTGAACCCAGTCTCAGAGAAATATGTGCCGGCTCTGCAACTATGGAAGCCTCCTTGGATAGCGGGAAAAGCCCACTGTCTGCCACTGCCTTCCATTGAGGGCTGACCGTGATGTCTTTGACCGTTCTACCTTGACTAGCTGAGATGTGGGCGACACCACAACAATAAGAGTCTAACGTGCCTCGAAACCCGACGAAGGCTAACCTCATTAAAAAATGCCCGCCGAAGTCGGATGTGCTGGCCTACGGGTAGCAAATAAAAACTGGGACTACGCAATTACGTCCGAGTCAAAAGTCGATCGTGCCCTGAACAGCTCTGACTAGCTAGTTTTCCGAATGTCCGGAACAGCTCTGACTAGCTAGTTTTCCGAATGTCCCTCGTGCTTGGAACAGCTCTGACTAACTAGTCTTCCGAATGTCCTTCATGTTCGGAACAGCTCCGATTAGGTAGTTTTCCGAATGTCCGTTGTGCCGGAACAGCTCAAACTACTTTGTTTTCTGGGAACAGCGACTAGCACACTGAGTGGATACCATCTGCAGTCCGACCGTCCCTGGGTTGTGCGGAGAGCGGTTCATAGTGAACGAAAGGCCCAATACATTGAAGTGAGGAATTAAAGCAGCCATGAGCAGGATGTGGCGATTCCCTCGGTGAGCCCAGCACCAGAGCGCTATGTGTCGGCTCTGCAAAGTGGAAGCCTTCCTTGGATGGCGGATAATGCCCATGGACTGTCCCTGTCTTCCATTGAGGGCTGATCGTGAAGTATTCGACCGTTCTAACTTGGCTAGCTGGGATGTGGACGGCACCACAATAGTGAGAGTCTCCCAGGAATGCAACCTGGTTAAAAATGCACGGATTTCGGTCCAAGGGCGCATAACTTAGACACACCGCAATCACATCTAAAAAAGCACTCCGGATGAACGCAGAAGAAGAAGAAGAAGAAGGAGAAGAAGAAGAAGAAGAAGAAGAAGAAGAAGAAGAAGAAGAAGAAGAAGAATAAGAAGAAGAAGAAGAAGAAGAAGAAGAAGAAGAAGAAGAAGAAGAAGAAGAAGAAGAAAAAGAAGAAGAAGAACTAGGTAATATATAGAACTAGACAATATATAGAACTAGACACATTATAGAACTAGACAAAATAAAGAACTAGACAATATATAAAATTAGACAATATATAGAACTAGACACATTATAGAACTAGACAATATATAGAACTAGACAATATATAGAACTAGACAATATATAGAACTAGACAATATATAGAATTAGGCAATATATAGAACTAGACACATTATATAACTAGACAATATATAGAACTAGACAATATATAGAACTAGACAATATATAGAGCTAGACAAAATATAGAACTAGACACAATATAGAACTAGACACAATATAGAACTAGAAAATTTATAGAACTAGACAATATATAGAACTAGACTATATATATAGAACTAGACAATATATAGAACTAGACAATATATATAACTAGACAATATATAGAACTAGACAATACATAGAACTAGACAATTTATAAAACTAGACAACATAGAAACTAGGCAATATATAGAACTAGACAAAATATAGAACTTAGACAATTTATAGAACTAGAAAATTTATAGAACTAGACAAAATAGTTCACTACGTAAGTATGAGTGCTGGTCCGTAAGAGGTCAAAATATTTCACAAGATAAGTGTGGGTGCTGGTGTACAAGAGGACAAAATAATTCACAACGTAAGTGTGGGTGCGGGTGTATATTGGCACCTTTCCGTCTTGACAGACGATAGTTTGGTACACTGTGCTTCAAAAAGGCATAATAACTACAGCCCATGGCGGTGGCGAATGTGGCTGATAAGACCAATTCGCGCTGTAAATGTTCCTCCACAGTGGATGCATGAGAACACATTGTCATTTCCACCATCATGCACCATCTTACGTCTCTCACGCTCTGTGTGTGCTTTATCTGCAATCAATTTCTCCTTAGTCTTTATTCCGTTTCTGATTGTTGCCCTCCATGCAACACGTTCAGCGGCGACTTGCTCTCAATGTGCATTATCAATATATGTATTAATAATATCCCGCTTACACACATCTTTGTATCGTAGTAGAGGCCGACCCTGAGATCTCCTACCCATCTGTAATTCACAAACAATGATATCCTTTGGTATTCTACCACCATCCACCTTCCTAACGTGTCCTATCCATCTAAGTCTACGAAGACTGAGCATGGAAAAAAACCGTCACAGAGCCTGATCTTTCCAATACTTCAGTATTTGTGATTTTGTCTTGCCACTTAATACCAAGTATTCTTCGCAGACACCGCACATGAAAGCTGATTAAATGTTTCTCTTGGTGTGAGTAAGTTGAGCAGGTTTCACTGCTATAAAGAAGAGTAATAAGGACACAGGCTTGATAGACAAGGACTTTTGTTTTGTCAGTAAGCTTCCTGTTCTCCCAGACTCTTTTTGCTAACATGTTCATTGTTGTTGTTGAATTACCAATCCTGATGTTGATTTCCTGATCCAGATATAATTTGCTATTTACCCCTGATCCTAGATATGTAAAATTGTCTACTATCTCCAATTCGACATCGTCAATAAAGATTGATGGTACCCCATGTGCACTTTGTGACATAATCTGTGTCTTCTTTTTGTTAATTGCTAAACCAAATTCAGAACAAGCATTGGAAAATGCAGATAGTAGATGTAATTCTTCCCCAGAGTGGGTCGTAATTGCAGCATCATTTGCAAAAAAGCAACTCTCTGATTAGTACTCTCCTAATTTTGGTCTTGGCCTTCAATCTCTGAGTATTATAGAGGCCACCATCTGAGCGTGAGTGAAAGTATAAACCGGCATCCTGATCACAAAAGGCATGTTTCAGTAGAAGTGAAAAGTAGATTCCAAAGAGGGTGGGGGATAGTACACAACGTTGCTTAACTCCACTCTTGATTTCAAACTTTTCAGAAGTTGCACCATCAAACTTGATTATACCCTTTATGCCTGTGTGGAACGATTCCACAATGGACAGAAGAATTGGTGGGCAGCCAATCTTCTTTAGTGCCTTGAACAGACCCTCACAACTGACCAGATCAATGCCTTTGTGGGGTCGATGACGGCAACAAACAGTGGTTGATTTTGTTCCCGGCATTATTCTTGCATTTGTCGCAATGAGAATATCATATCAATGGTAGACCGGTTCTGTCGGAAGCCGCACTGTGATTAGGGGTAGACATGATCTCCCACGACTTGAAGTCTGCGCAGAACAATTCTGGTAAATACTTTCCCAACAATACACGGAAGGGAGATACCCCTATAGCTGTTACAGTCGCTTCAATCGCCCTTGTTCTTGTACAGTGTTATGATGCTTGAATCTTTGAAATCCTGTGGGACTTGTCCTTCTCGCCAGCATAGCTCTATTAGCTGGTGGATCTGTAGAGTAAGTGTGTCTTGCCAACTCATGATAACCTCTATTGGAATTCCATCCTTACCTGGAGCCTTGCCAGATGCAAGTTCATTTATAGCACACTTAACTTCTGTTATGGTGGTAAGTGTGTCCAGGTGGTCAAGAGGTGGCAGGGCCTCTATGGCGTTGAAGGCATCATCTGCTAGTTTGGTCTCACTTGAGTAAAGCTCTAAATTATGCTCTACCCATCTATCCATCTGCTGTTTTTATCAGTGATGATTTCTCCAGTCAAGGTTTTCAGTGGTGCACGTCTTTTGATCATTGGACCACAGGCTTTCTTGATCCCTTCATACATGCTTCTGATGTTTCCCCTACCACTTGCGTTTTGAATGGACTCACATAATTTGATCCAATAGTCATTTGCACACTGCCTGGCAGCCTTTTGCACATCCTTCCTAGCTTTCTTCAGCTCACTGAGAGTGTTACGCGTTGTTCTTTCCTTGTTTCTTAAGAGAGCTATCTTCTTTTTATCAATCAAGGGCTGCAGTGTCAGGTTGTTTGCCGCAAACCAGTCCAGCCTCTTATGATCTGCAGTGCCGTAAAACTCCACCTCAGTTTTATAAAGGGTTTCACTTTTCACTTTTCACTTACTGTACAATTATTTGATGTATCAGTGAAAGCATCTTTAAGTTGCGGTTGCAACAACCATAGTATGATCCGTATCACAGTCAGCACTGTAGTAACTTCGAGTTAATGATGTATGGTTCAGATGTTGTCTCCGTGTGATGATGAAGTCCAGCTGATGCCAAAGGCCGGATCATGAATGTTTCAACGTGACCTTATGCAGCTCTTTTGTTTAAAAAAGGTGTTTGTAATTCATAGGTCATTTCTGGTGCAATGCTCCAACAGCCTTTCCCATTTTCATTTATGCGACCGATGTTGTATTTTCCAAGGCACAATGGCCATGAACTCGAGTCCTTGCCCACACGAGCATTGAAATCACCGAGCATATAAATGCAATCGGACTTTGAAACTGCCTTGATCACAGAGTCTAACACCTCATAGAACGAATCCTTCGCATCATCAGAGGAAGCGAGTGTTGGTGCATATGCAGTAATAATAGTGGCAAAACCACAAGAGGTTGCCAAGCGCAGGGATAAAGTCTTTCATTACCTCCAGCTGGGATATCAATCATTTCCAGTAGCGAATTCTTCACTGCAAAGCCCACACCATTTCGCCTTTTTTTATGCCTGCCCTCTACCCTTCAAAAAGAAAAAACAACGGTGTAATTGTTTTCCTTGAATGTCCCTTCCTCAGTGAGGCAAGTCTCCTGCAGGCCAGCAATATCAATGTTAAGACGATGTAGTTCGGCATCAATCACAGCCGTTTTTCTCACATCGTCAATATTTGTCAAGTCGGTGGAAAATCCTGGACACATGGTTCTTACGTTCCAGGTTGAAAGCCGTAGCATGAGGTTTCTATTTTTTTTTTTTTATGATTACCTGGTGCATTGGTTTTACAGCCTGCGATTCTGATTTTGTCCTAGCCCCAAGCACCCATTGAAGCAGACAAGCTGTGGCGGATCAGCACCCAATTGGCCGGGGGCTGCCCAGCTTGAGGCGGGCGGTAGCTGATCAGTGACACCTGTAGGTGTCTTCCACCGTCAGAGGCAACCGGTGGCGCCCCATGTCTGTGCCAATTGACAAGAACGTATAACCCGTAATGGTTACCTCTCGCTTTTATTCCGAGACCGGTTAAGACCAGGGATGGAGTTATTGTCTCTCTATAGCACAAAGCCTGGGCTAAAAAATAGTGACCATATGTTGCCCATGCAACATAACCCCTCTCTCGGCCTGCCTATTTCACTACAGAGGAAAGGTAACGCCTATACATCTGGAAGAAGACAAGCTGCAGAAGCTGCCGGATCAACAAAGCAATGCTCTAACTGTCCGCCTGTCGGAGCTTAAATACTAGACCAGCTGCCAACCAAGGCTTAGGGCCTGGTCTGCCCTGCCATGACATTTTGTCTTTATGTTGCATTTCATCGCACCAGGATAAGGCTTGTACCCTCCCAATGGCTCTCTTCCTCCCGAAGCCGTTGGCAGAGTGTGGGGTGTCGGGTTTGGTAAGCGTCGCCCAACATTCCGCGCTAACAGAAAGCACGTAGTACCGTCTACTGTCATACGGTAGCTCAGCCATATCTGACTAAGACCTGACAGAAGTTGCTGGTGGGTACTGGGTGCTGGTGTACAAGAAGACAAAATAATTCACAACGTAAGAATTATATATGCGGTCATTTGCGTATGTGATTCTAGATCATGTGTAATGCCGATCTGAGCGTGTGTTAGTACGGGAGTGGGAAATGTAACTGGACTTGGTCTTGTTGGGTCGATAGAGTGACAATGTTTGCTCAGTCTTGTGGCAATGTTAGGTCGGTAGTGTGACAATGTTTGCTCAGTCTTGTGGCAATGTTAGGTCGGTAGTGTGACAATGTTTGCTCAGTCTTGTGGCAATGTTAGGTCGGTAGTGTGACAATGTTTGCTCAGTCTTGTGGCAATGTTAGGTCGGTAATGTGACAATGTTAGGACAGTCGTGTGGCAATGTTAGGTCAGTCATGTGGCAATATTAGGACAGTCGTGTCGCAAAACTAGATCAGTCATGTGACAATGTTAGGTCGGTAGTGTGACAATGTTAGGTCAGTAGTATGGCAATGCTAGGTCAGTAATGTAGTAATGTTAGGTCAGTCATGTGGCAATATTAGGACAGTCGTGTCGCAAAATTAGATCAGTCATGTGACAATGTTAGGTCGGTAGTGTGGCAATGTTAGGTCAGTAATGTGGCAATGCTAGGTCAGTAATGTAGTAATGTTAGGTCAGTAATTTGGCAATGTTAGGTCAGTCATGTGGCAATGTTAGGTCAGTCATGTGGCAATGTTAGGTCAGTAGTATGGCAATGCTAGGTCAGTAATGTAGTAATGTTAGGTCAGTAATTTGGCAATGTTAGGTCAGTCATGTGGCAATGTTAGATCATTAGTGTGTCAATGTTAGGTCAGTAATGTAGCAATATTAGGTCATTAGTGTGTCTATGTTAGGTCAGTAGTGTGTCAATGTTAGGTAAATAGTGTGTCAATGTTAGGACAGTAGTGTGTAAAAGGTAGGTCATTAGTGAGTCAATGGTAGGTAAGAAGTGTGACAATGTAAGATCAGTCATGTGGCAATGTTAGGTCAGTCATCTTGCAATGTTAGGTCAGTCATGTGGCATTGTTGGATCGATAATGTGACAATGCTAGGGCAGTCGTGTGACAATGTTAGGTCAGTGATGTGGCAATGTTAGGTCAGTAGTGTGGCAATGCTGTGTCAGTCATATAGGAATGTTAGGTCAATAGTGCGTCAATGTTAGGTCATTCGTGTGTCAATGTTAGGTCAATAGTGTGTCAATGTTTGGTCAATAGTGTGTCAATGTTAGGTCATTCGTGTGTCAATGTTAGGTCAATAGTGTGTCAATGTTAGGTCAGTCATGTGGCAATGTTAGGTCAGTAGTGTGTCAATGTTAGGTCAGTAGTGTGTCAATATTGTTGCAGTAATGGGTGATTTAAACGCCAAGATATGGCCTGAAAATAAGGGTGTTAAGAAATATATGGGAATTCACGGCATAGGGGACATGAACCAAAACGGAGAGAGACTACTAGAATTCTGTGAAATAGCAAATCTGATCATAGCAAACTTTTTATTTCCGCACCAAAAAAAAAAAAAATATACACAAAATCACGTCTGACTCGCCTGATAGTATCCCAAAAAAATAATAATAAAATCAGATAGACCATTTTTGCATTAGTGCTAAATTCCGTTCATCAGTACAAGACGTCAGAGTTTACAGAGGAGCAGGTGGTGGTAGCGATCACAATCTGTGCATAGCCAAGCTAAAAATAAAGCTTAAGACTGCACAAAACACCCAGAATTAAGAAAATAAACTCGCAGTCCCTACTGTCAAAAGAACACCAACTCGCATTCAATTCAGAGGTACAAAGCATCTACGCTAACAAAGAAAGTATAACGAGCAATGCGAATACTAAATTAACATTGAAGAAAATTGGAACTTTCTTAAAAATACCTTGCTAAATGCTGCAACAAACACAGTCGGCTACGTACAAAGACAGAAGAAGAAGTGGCTAAGCGATAACACCTGGACGAAGACACAAGAAAGAAAACAAGCAAAACCAACACTTCTTTCTACAAAAGACGCATCATCATATGAAACCCATAATCAAAACTACTCCATGTTGGATAAAGAGGTGAATTCAAGCGCACGAAAAGATAAACAGAACTTTATACACGGCCTCGCCTCTGATGGCGAATCATCTGCCAAAACTGGAAACAACAAAGCCGTATTCCTTATCATGAAACAACTATGCAATCACTCACCTACATCAAACACACCCATCAAAGACAAACAAGGTAAACTACTGTTATCCGACGAGCATCAAAAGCAACGATTGGCAGAACATTTCAAAGAAATATTAAATAGACCACAGCCTGACATTGTTCCCATCCTGGATGGAGAAATTACCTTTCCCCCACTAGATGCCTCCTGTGAGTCATTCACCATGGAAGAGATTAAAGCAGCCAAAAAAACAAAAAAACATCGAGGAACAACAAAGTTGTTGGTAAAGACGACATCTCAGGAGAAAAGCTCAAAGCAGCAGATGAGAATACCTTACAACGTTTGCTACAGCTGATCAGTGAAATCTGGCAAAACGAATCCCCACCACAACAGTGGAAGGATGTGTAATTTTCAAACTGCCTAAAAAAGGCGGTGTGTCTGTTTGCAATAACAGGTTTGGTATCACCCTACTGTCAGTACCAGGAAAACTTTTTGTAGCATGTTACTTGAGAGACTGAAAAAGTCTATAGATGAAAGGCTCAGAGAAGAACAAACAGGTTTCAGACCAAAACGGTCATGCATAGAACACATCTTCACCCTCAGAATAATCATTGAAGACTCCGTAGAATTCTAGTCGAAATTAATCACCAACTTTGTCGACTTTCAAAAAGCTTTCGACAGTATCCACCGTCCTTCACTTTGGAATCTACTTATAAAATATATGGTTCCCCTACCAAATATACCAACGTCATAAAATCCTTCTACAGAGAGACACATTGCCGCGTAAGAACCGAATCAGGCAACTCTGATTGGTTCTCAGTGGAAACAGGAGTGAAGCAGGGTTGTATCTTATCACCGATGTTCATTGGAATAGCTATTGATTTGGTTATGCGCAAATGCACAAACAACACAAATATGGGTATCCATTGGGTTGAGAAAATTCTAGAAGACCTGGACTTTGCGGACGACATAGTGCTTTTGAGTCCAACACAAGAGAAAATAAACCATCTCCAAAATGTTTCAGGACAAATTGGTCTCCAAATTAACACCGCCAAAATAAAAACTATTGATCTTACCAACAGTTCAGACGAGATCAAATTAAACAACCACGTTCTTTAAAAAGTCAACAGCTTCACATACCTAGGAAGCAAAATGACATCTACAAGGGACTCAACACCAGAAATAGTATCTAGAATCGCACTGGCATCTGGTGCCTTCAATAAACTGTCAAACATTTGGAAGTCAAAGACACTCAGCAAACACACGAAACTTTAAAAAATCTTCAACTCTTGTGTGATTCCAATGTTAACGTATGGATGTGAAAGTTGGAAATCAACGGTAGCTTTAGATAAAAAAAAAATTAGACAATTTTGAGAACAAATGTCTTAGAAGAATTCTAAACCTCCATTCGACAGATTTTAGAACCAATACGCAAATAAGACAAGAGACCAAGCATTATATTATATCCAATTTTATTAGAAAACGCCGTTGGAACTTCATCGGCCATGTACTCAGAATGGACAAGACGAGACTCCCCTAACAAGCCCTCGTATGGACACCGGTAGGGAAAAGAAAACGGGGAAGACCAAGAGTGACCCTGCGTAGAACCATCATCAGAGAGGGCTCATTCAATGGCCATAAACATCCAATATCTACAACAAGTGGCAGCGAACCGCCAGGCATGGAGAGCCATGACTTCTGCCCTTTGCGCCGCCTTAGGCTCAAGAGGAAAGACTAAGTAAGTGTGTCAACGTTAGGTCATTAGTGTGTCAATGTTAGTTCAGTAGTGTGTCAATGTTAAGTCAGTAGTGTGTCAATGTTAAGTCAGTAGTGTGGCAATGTTATGTCAGTCATGTGGCAAAGTTAGGTCAGTAGTGTGTCAATATTAGGTCAGTAATGTGTCAATGTTAGGTCAATCATGTGGCAATGTTAGGTCAATAGTGTGTCAATGTTAGGTTAATAGTGTGTCAATGTTAGGTCAATAGTGTGTCAATGTTAGGTCAGTCATGTGGCAATATTAGATCAGTAGTGTGTCATTGTAAGGTCAATAGTGTGTCAATGTTAGGTCAGTCATGTGGCAATATTAGATCAGTAGTGTGTCATTGTAAGGTCAATAGTGTGTCAATGTTAGGTCAGTCATGTTTCAATGTTAGGTAAGTCATGTGTCAATGTTAGGTCAATCATATGGCAATGATAGGTCACTCATGTGGCAATGTTAGATCAGTAGTGTGGCAATGTTATGTCAGTAATGTGGCAATGTTAGGTCAGTCATATGGCTATGTTAAGTCAGTCATGTAGCAATGTTATGACAGTCATGTGGCAATGTTAGTTCAGTCATATGGCAATGGTTGGTCAGTAATGTGGCAATGTTAGGTCAGTCATATCGCAATGTTAGGTCAGTCATTTAGCAATGTTTGGTCAGTTATGTGGCAATGTTAGGTCAGTCAGTTAGCAATGTTAGGCTGTAGTATTTTTGTAGGTTAAAATTCGGTACGTGCTGTCTAATTTTGGTCCAGTGGGCCATTCTTAAGATGAGGAGGCAGCTTTTGCATGAGCCAATGGAAGAACCCGGCAACATCCTGGATAGGCAGCAGCATGATCGCCCCAACGTAGGTATAGGAATACTGCCTGATGTCCCAAGTACATGAATACTATCTGATGTCCCAAGTACATGAATACTATAAGGTGTCTCATGTACAAGGACACTGTCTGATGTCCCAAGTACAGGAATACTGTCTGATGTCCCAGATATAGGGATACTGTCTGGTGGAAGTGTACTGTCAGATATCTGACTATGTGTACCCAGACGCTGTAACCCAGCTGTGACCATTGCTGCATGTACTTCCCCATGACCCAGATGAGGTAGTTCAGTGACCAGTAAACATCCTGGAACGTGTACTTCCCCATGACCCAGATGAGGTAGTTCAGTGACCAGTACACATCCCTGTTACATGTAGTTCCCTATGACCCAGGCTGAGGTAGTTCAGTGACCAGTACACCATTCTGTTACATGTAGTTCCCCATGGACCAGGTTGAGGTAGTTCAGTGACCAGTACACCACCCTGTTACATGAAGTTCCCCATGGACCAGGTTGAGGTAGTTCAGTGACCAGTACACCTCCCTGTTACATGTAGTTCCCCATGGCCCAGGATGAGGTAGTTCAGTGACCAGTACACCTCCCTGTTACATGTAGTTCCCCATGGGCCAGGTTGAGGTAGTTCAGTGACCAGTACACCTCCCTGTTACATGTAGTTCCCTATGGACCAGGTTGAGGTAGTTCAGTGACCAGTACACCAACCTGTTACATGTAGTTCCCCATGGACCAGGTTGAGGTAGTTCAGTGACCAGTACACCTCCCTGTTACATGTAGTTCCCCATGGACCAGGTTGAGGTAGTTCAGTGACCAGTACAACAACCTGTTACATGTAGTTCCCCATGACCCAGATGAGGTAGTTCAGTGACCAGTACACCATTCTGTTACATGTAGTTCCCCATGGACCAGGCTGAGGTAGTTCAGGGACCAGTACACCACCCTGTTACATGAAGTTCCACATGGACCAGGTTGAGGTAGTTCAGTGACCAGTACACCTCCCTGTTACATATAGTTTCCCATGGACCAGGTTGAGGTAGTTCAGGGACCAGTACACCACCCTGTTACATGTAGTTCCCCATGGACCAGGTTGAGGTAGTTCAGTGACCAGTACACCATTCTGTCACATGTAGTTCCCCATGGACCAGGCTGAGATAGTTCAGTGACCAGTACACCTCCCTGTTACATGTAGTTCCCCATGGACCAGGTTGAGGTAGTTCAGTGACCAGTACACCACCCTGTTACATATAGTTCCCCATGGACCAGGTTGAGGTAGTTCAGTGACCAGTACACCTCCCTGTTACATGTAGTTCCCTATGACCCAGGCTGAGGTAGTTCAGTGACCAGTACACCTCCCTGTTACATGAAGTTCCCCATGGACCAGGTTGAGGTAGTTCAGTGACCAGTACACCTCCCTGTTACATATAGTTCCCCATGGACCAGGTTGAGGTAGTTCAGTGACCAGTACACCTCCCTATTACATGTAGTTCCCCATGGACCAGGTTGAGGTAGTTCAGTGACCAGTACACCATCCTGTTACATGAAGTTACCCATGACCCAGGCTGAGGTAGTTCAGGGACCAGTACACCTCCCAGTTACATGTAGTTCCCCATGGACCAGGTTGAGGTAGTTCAGTGACCAGTACACCTCCCTGTTACATGAAGTTCCCCATGACCCAGGCTGAGGTAGTTCAGGGACCAGTACACCTCCCTGTTACATGTAGTTCCCCATGGACCAGATTGAGGTGGTTCAGTGACCAGTACATCATTCTGTTACATGTAGTTCCCCATGGACCAGGTTGAGGTAGTTCAGTGACCAGTACACCACCCTGTTAGATGTAGTTCCCCATGGACCAGGTTGAGGTAGTTCAGTGACCAGTACACCTCCCTGTTACATGTAGTTCCCCATGGACCAGGTTGAGGTAGTTCAGTGACCAGTACACCTCCCTGTTACATGTAGTTCCCCATGGACCAGGTTGAGGTAGTTCAGTGACCAGTACACCAACCTGTTACATGTAGTTCCCCATGGACCAGGTTGAGGTAGTTCAGTGACCAGTACACCTCCCTGTTACATGTAGTTCTCCATGGACCAGGTTGAGGTAGTTCAGTGACCAGTACACCTCCCTGTTACATGTAGTTCCCCATGGACCAGGTTGAGGTAGTTCAGTGACCAGTACACCTCCCTGTTACACACACTGAACATATGGTGCTACACTCACAGGTGTAAACACTAGACGGTACTCAGTGGCTGATAACGTCAGTATCACGCAAGTCGCTTTTACTATGCAACGCATTTCCTGGAAGCCATGTTAGTCAATTCTACCCTTCAGCCCCGACTAGGATTCGAACATATGGCCACGAGAGCGACAGACTGCAGCCACTATCTCCATCTGCTCCCATTGCATAGAAAGACACATAATAGACTAATGTTAACACCGCAAATGTGCAGCTTACAACCACTGTCTACTTCTGCTCCCATTGTTTAGAGACACATAATAAACTAATGTTAAGCAACGAAAATATGCAGATTGTATATACTCTGTCGTTTCTTGAGGTTGGGGGAGCATAAAACACACCACATGGAACCCTGGCACGACTAAACAATGTGGCGCCCTGGCAGAACTACCCCATGTTGCACCCTAGTACGACTACACCATGTGGCACCATGGCACGACAGCACCATGAGGCGCCCTGGCACGACAACACCTTTTGGCGCCCTGGCACGACAACACCTTGTTGCACCCTGGCACGACTACGCCCCTTGTCTTAGAGTATTCTAAATACCCTTAATGTTCTAGGTTATAACGGCGCATGCTACATCCAACATCCACGTCAACAGTGTGAATTCCCGATGTATATTACTGTGTAGACATTGTTTTCACGTTCATAAACAACATGTTCACTACTTCCATGAGCCAGGGAAATACACCAAAACCGTCTCCCAAATGACGCTGATCAACCCTTGAACCAGGCGTCTTCTGTCATAGGACTCTGTGGATAAAGTGGTCTAGGCGCCGTCATCGCCCTGCGAAGATCGTAGGTTCCATGATTTCATTCACGAGTGCAATCTTTACAAGTACCTTGGGGGGGGGGGGGGGGGGGGGGCTGGAGATATGGCGTTCGCACTCTATGGGACGCTTTGAGCGGGCAGCTTACGGGGAGTAGCTTGCCATGCAGCTATAGACAACAGTCTAGCTCATCATTATAAACAACACCCCCACCTCACAACTATAGACAACAACACAGGTCACAACTATAGACAGCAGTCTAGCTCATAAATATAGACAACATTCCAGCTCACAACTGTAGACAACACCCCAGCTCACAACTATAGACAGCACTCCAGCTCACAACTATAGACAACACCCCAGCTCACAACTATAGACAGCAGTCTAGCTCATAAATATAGACAACATTCCAGCTCACAACTGTAGACAACACCCCAGCTCACAACTATAGACAACACCCCAGCTCACAACTATAGACAACACCCCAGCTCACAACTATAGACAACACACCAGCTCACAACTATAGACAACACACCAGCTCACAACTATAGACAACAACACAGGTCACAACTATAGACAGCAGTCTAGCTCATAAATATAGACAACATTCCAGCTCACAACTGTAGACAACACCCCAGCTCACAACTATAGACAACACCCCAGCTCACAACTATAGACAACACCCCAGCTCAAAACTATAGACAACACCCCAGCTCACAACTATAGACAACACACCAGCTCACAACTATAGACAACACCCCAGCGGACAACTATAGACAACACCCCAGCTCACAACTATAGACAACACACCAGTTCACAACTATAGACAACACACCAGCTCACAACTATAGACAACACCCCAGCTCACAATTATAGACTATAGACAACACCCCAGCTCACAACTATAGACAACACACCAGCTCACAACTATAGACTATAGACAACACCCCAGCTCACAACTATAGACTATAGACAACACCTCAGCTCACAACTATAGACAACACACCAGCTCACAACTATAGACTATAGACAACACCCCAGCTCACAACTATAAACAACACCCCAGCTCAAAACTATAGACTATAGACAACATCCCAGATCACAACTATAGACTATAGACAACACCCCAGCTCACAACTATAGATTATAGACAACACCCCAGCTCACAACTATAGACTATAGACAACACCTCAGCTCACAACTATAGACAACACACCAGCTCACAACTATAGACTATAGACAACACCCCAGCTCATAACAATAGACTATAGACAACAACCCAGCTCACAACTATAGACTATAGACAACACCCCAGCTCACAAATATAGACTATAGACAACACCCCAGCTCACAACTATAGACTATAGACAACACCCCAGCTCACAAATATAGACTATAGGCAACACCCCAGCTCATAACTATAGACTATAGACAACACCCCAGCTCACAACTATAGACTATAGGCAACACCCCAGCTCATAACTATAGACTATAGACAACACCCCAGCTCACAAATATAGACTATAGACAACACCCCAGCTCACACCTATAGACTATAGACAACACCACAGCTCATAACTATAGACTATAGACAAGACCCCATCTCACAACTATAGACTATAGACAACACAACAGCTCACAAATATAGACTATAGACAACACCCCAGCTCACAACTATATACAACACCCCAGCTCACAAATATAGACTATAGACAACACCCCAGCTCACAACTATATACAACACCCCAGCTCACAAAAATAGACTATAGACAACACCCCATTTCACAACTATATACAACACCCCAGCTCACAAATATAGACTATAGACAACACCCCAGCTCACAATTAAAGACTATATAAAACACCCCAGCTCACACTTATAGACTATAGACAACACCCCAGCTCACAACTATAGACTATAGACAACACCCAAGCTCACAACTATAGACTATAGACAACATCCTATCTCACAACTATAGACAACACTACAGCTCACAACTATAGACAACACCCCAGCTCACAACTATAGACTATAGACAACACCCCAGCTCACAACTACAGACAACACCCCAGCACAAAACTATAGACAACACCCCAGCTCACAACTATAGACAACACCCCAGCTCACAACTATAGACTATAGACAACACCCCAGCTCACAACTATAGACAACACACCAGCTCACAACTATAGACAACACCCCAGCGGACAACTATAGACAACACCCCAGCTCACAACTATAGACAACACACCAGTTCACAACTATAGACAACACACCAGCTCACAATTATAGACAACACCCCAGCTCACAACTATAGACTATAGACAACACCCCAGCTCACAACTATAGACAACACACCAGCTCACAACTATAGACTATAGACAACACCCCAGCTCACAACTATAGACTATAGACAACACCTCAGCTCACAACTATAGACAACACACCAGCTCACAACTATAGACTATAGACAACACCCCAGCTCACAACTATAAACAACACCCCAGCTCAAAACTATAGACTATAGACAACATCCCAGATCACAACTATAGACTATAGACAACACCCCAGCTCACAACTATAGATTATAGACAACACCCCAGCTCACAACTATAGACTATAGACAACACCTCAGCTCACAACTATAGACAACACACCAGCTCACAACTATAGACTATAGACAACACCCCAGCTCATAACAATAGACTATAGACAACAACCCAGCTCACAACTATAGACTATAGACAACACCCCAGCTCACAAATATAGACTATAGACAACACCCCAGCTCACAACTATAGACTATAGACAACACCCCAGCTCACAACTATAGATTATAGACAACACCCCAGCTCACAACTATAGACTATAGACAACACCTCAGCTCACAACTATAGACAACACACCAGCTCACAACTATAGACTATAGACAACACCCCAGCTCATAACAATAGACTATAGACAACAACCCAGCTCACAACTATAGACTATAGACAACACCCCAGCTCACAACTATAGACTATAGGCAACACCCCAGCTCATAACTATAGACTATAGACAACACCCCAGCTCACAACTATAGACTATAGGCAACACCCCAGCTCAAAACTATAGACTATAGACAACACCCCAGCTCACAAATATAGACTATAGACAATACCCCAGCTCACAACTATAGACTATAGACAACACCCCAGCTCACAACTATAGACTATAGACAAGACCCCATCTCACAACTATAGACTATAGACAACACAACAGCTCACAAATATAGACTATAGAAAACACCCCAGCTCACAACTATATACAACACCCCAGCTCACAAATATAGACTATAGACAACACCCCAGCTCACAACTATATACAACACCCCAGCTCACAAAAATAGACTATAGACAACACCCCATTTCACAACTATATACAACACCCCAGCTCACAAATATAGACTATAGACAACACCCCAGCTCACAATTAAAGACTATATAAAACACCCTAGCTCACACTTATAGACTATAGACAACACCCCAGCTCACAACTATAGACTATAGACAACACCCAAGCTCACAACTATAGACTATAGACAACATCCTATCTCACAACTATAGACAACACTACAGCTCACAACTATAGACAACACCCCAGCTCACAACTATAGACTATAGACAACACCCCAGCTCACAACTATAGACAACACCCCAGCACAAAACTATAGACAACACCCCAGCTCACAACTATAGACAACACCCCAGCTCACAACTATAGACTATAGACAACACCCCAGCTCACAACTATAGACAACACCCCAGCACAACTATAGACAACACCCCAGCTCACAACTATAGACAACATCCCAGCTCACAACTATAGACTACAAACAACACCCCAGCTCACAACTATAGACAACACCCCAGCTCACAACTATAGACAACACTCCAGATCACAACTATAGACTATAGACAACACCCAAGCTCACAACTATAGACAACACACCAGCTCACAACTATAGACTATAGACACCACCCAAGCTCATAACTATAGACTATAGACAACACCCCAGCTCACAACTATAGACTATAGACAACACCTCAGCTCACAACTATAGACAACACACCAGCTCACAACTATAGACTATAGACAACACCCCAGCTCACAACTATAAACAACACCCCAGCTCAAAACTATAGACTATAGACAACATCCCAGATCACAACTATAGACTATAGACAACACCCCAGCTCACAACTATAGATTATAGACAACACCCCAGCTCACAACTATAGACTATAGACAACACCTCAGCTCACAACTATAGACAACACACCAGCTCACAACTATAGACTATAGACAACACCCCAGCTCATAACAATAGACTATAGACAACAACCCAGCTCACAACTATAGACTATAGACAACACCCCAGCTCACAAATAAAGACTATAGACAACACCCCAGCTCACAACTATAGACTATAGACAACACCCCAGCTCACAACTATAGACTATAGGCAACACCCCATCTCATAACTATAGACTATAGACAACACCCCAGCTCACAACTATAGACTATAGGCAACACCCCAGCTCATAACTATAGACTATAGACAACACCCCAGCTCACAAATATAGACTATAGACAACACCCCAGCTCACAACTATAGGCTATAGACAACACCCCAGCTCACAACTATAGACTATAGACAAGACCCCATCTCACAACTATAGACTATAGACAACACAACAGCTCACAAATATAGACTATAGACAACACCCCAGCTCACAACTATATACAACACCCCAGCTCACAAATATAGACTATAGACAACACCCCAGCTCACAACTATATACAACACCCCAGCTCACAAAAATAGACTATAGACAACACCCCATTTCACAACTATATACAACACCCCAGCTCACAAATATAGACTATAGACAACACCCCAGCTCACAATTAAAGACTATATAAAACACCCCAGCTCACACTTATAGACTATAGACAACACCCCAGCTCACAACTATAGACTATAGACAACACCCAAGCTCACAACTATAGACTATAGACAACATCCTATCTCACAACTATAGACAACACTACAGCTCACAACTATAGACAACACCCCAGCTCACAACTATAGACTATAGACAACACCCCAGCTCACAACTATAGACAACACCCCAGCACAAAACTATAGACAACACCCCAGCTCACAACTATAGACAACACCCCAGCTCACAACTATAGACTATAGACAACACCCCAGCTCACAACTATAGACAACACCCCAGCACAACTATAGACAACACCCCAGCTCACAACTATAGACAACATCCCAGCTCACAACTATAGACTATAAACAACACCCCAGCTCACAACTATAGACAACACCCCAGCTCACAACTATAGACAACACTCCAGATCACAACTATAGACTATAGACAACACCCAAGCTCACAACTATAGACAACACACCAGCTCACAACTATAGACTATAGACACCACCCAAGCTCATAACTATAGACTATAGACAACACCCCAGCTCACAACTATAGACTATAGACAACATCCCAGATCACAACTATAGACTATAGACATCACCCCAGCTCACAACTATAGACTATAGATAACACCCCAGCTCACAACTATAGACAACACACCAGCTCACAACTATAGACTATAGACAACACCCCAGCTCATAACTATAGACTATAGACGGCACCCCAGTTCACAACTATAGACAAGATCCCAGCTCACAACTATAGACAACGAGTCAGCTCACAATTATAAACAACACCCCAGTTCACAACTATAGACTATAGACGACACCCCAGTTCACAACTATAGACAAAACCCCAGCTCACAACTATAGACAACATCCCAGCTCACAACTATAGACAACACCCCAGCTCACAACTATAGACTATAGACAACACCCCAGCTCACAACCATTGACTATAGACAAGACCCCAGCTCACAACTATAGACAACACCCCAGCTCACAACTATAGACTATAGACAACACCCCAGCTCACACATACAGACTATAGACAACACCCCAGCTCACAACTATAGACTATAGACAACATCATAGCTCACAACTATAGACAACACACCAGCTCACACTTATAGACTATAGACAACACCCCAGCTCACAACTATAGACTATAGACACCACCCCAGCTCATAACTATAGACTATAGACAACACCCCAGCTCACAACTATAGACTATAGACAACATCCCAGATCACACTTATAGACTATAGACAACACCCCAGCTCATAACTATAGACTATAGACAACACCCCAGCTCACAACTATAGACTATAGACACCACCCCAGCTCACACTTATAGACTATAGACAACACCCCAGCTCATAACTATAGACTATAGACAACACCCCAGCTCACAACTATAGACTATAGACAACATCCCAGATCACAACTATAGACTATAGACAACACCCCAGCTCACAACTATAGACTATAGATAACACCCCAGCTCACAGCTATAGACTATAGACAACATCCCAGATCACAACTATAGACTATAGACAACACCCCAGCTCACAACTATAGACAACACCCCAGCTCACAACTATAGACTATAGATAACACCCCAGCTCCCAATATAGACAACACACCAGCTCACAACTATAGACTATAGACAACACCCCAGCTCATAACTATAGACTATAGACGACACCCCAGTTCACAATTATAGACAAAACCCCAGCTCACAACTATAGACAACATCCCAGCTCACAACTATAAACAACACCCCAGCTCACAACTATAGACTATAGACGACACCCCAGTTCACAACTATAGACAACACCCCAGCTCACAACTATAGACAACATCCCAGCTCACAACTATAGACAACACCCCAGCTCACAACTATAGACTATAGACAACACCCCAGCTCACAACCATTGACTATAGACAAAACCCCAGCTCACAACTATAGACAACACCCCAGCTCACAACCATAGACTATAGACAACACCCCAGCTCATAACTATAGACAACACCCAAGCTCACAACTGTAGACAACACCCCAGCCCACAACTATAGACTATAGACAACACCCCAGCTCACAACTATAGACAACACCCCAGCTCACAACTATAGATAACACTCCAGCTCACAACTATAGACAACTGACTAGACCACAACTATAGACTATAGACAACACCCCAGCTCACAACTATAGACTATAGACAACCCCCCAGCTCACAGCTATAGACAACACCCCAGCTCACAACTGTAGACAACACCCCAGCCCACAACTATAGACTATAGACAACACCCCAGCTCACAACTATAGACAACACTCCAGCTCACAACTATAGACAACACACCAGCTCACAACTATAGACAACACCCCAGCTCAGAACTATAGACAACACCCTAGCTCACAACTATAGACAACACCCCAGCTCACAACTATAGACAACATCCCAGCTCACAACTATAGACTATAGACAACACCCCAGCTCACACATACAGACTATAGACAACACCCCAGCTCACAACTATAGACAACACCCCAGCTCACAACTATAGACAACACCCCAGCTCACAACTATAGACTATAGACAACACCCCAGCTCACAACTATAGATAACACTCCAGCTCACAACTATAGACAACACCCCAGCTCACAACTATAGACAACACCCTAGCTCAGAACCATAGACAACACCCCAGCTCACAACTATAGATAACACTCCAGCTCACAACTATAGACAACACCCCAGCTCACAACTATAGACAACACCCCAGCTCAGAACTATAGACAACACCCTAGCTCACAACTATAGACAACACCCCAGCTCACAACAATAGACAACACCCCAGCTCACAACTATAGACCTCACCCCAGCTCACAACTATAGACAACACCCCAGCTCACAACTATAGACAACTGCCTAGACCACAACTATAGACAACACCCCAGCTCACAACTATAGACAACACCCCAGCTTACAACTATAGACCTCACCCCAGCTCACAACTATAGACAACACTCCAGCTCACAACTATAGACAACTTCCTAGACCACAACTATAGACAACACCCTAGCTCACAACTATAGACAACACCCCAGCTCACAACTATAGACAAGACCCCAGCTCACAACTATAGACAACACTACAGCTCAGAACTATAGACAACACCCTAGCTCACAACCATAGACTATAGAGAACACCCCAGCTCACAACTATAGACAACAGCCCAGCTCACAGTTATAGACAACAGCCCAGCCCACAACTATAGACAACATCCCAGTTCATAACTATAGACAACACCCCAGCATACATCTATAGACAATACCCCGGCTCACAACTAAAGACAACACCCCAGCTCACAACTATAGACTATAGACAACACCCAAGCTCATAACTATAGACAACACCCCAGCTCACAACTATAGACAACAGCCCAGCTCACAACTATAGACAAGACCCCAGCTCACAACTATAGACAAGACCCCAGCTCACAACTATAGACAACACTACAGCTCAGAACTATAGACAACACCCTAGCTCACAACCATAGACTATAGAGAACACCCCAGCTCACAACTATAGACAACAGCCCAGCTCACAGTTATAGACAACAGCCCAGCCCACAACTATAGACAACATCCCAGTTCATAACTATAGACAACACCCCAGCATACATCTATAGACAATACCCCGGCTCACAACTAAAGACAACACCCCAGCTCACAACTATAGACTATAGACAACACCCAAGCTCATAACTATAGACAACACCCCAGCTCACAACTATAGACAACAGCCCAGCTCACAACTATAGACAACACCCCAGCTCACAACTATAGACAACATCCCAGCTCATAACTATAAACAACACCCCAGCATACATCTATAGACAACACCCCAGCTCACAACTATAGTCAACAGCGCAACTTACAACTATATACAACAGCCCAGCTCGCAACTATAGACAACAGGCACAGTTACAACTATAGACAACAGCCCAGCTCGCAACTATTGACAACAGTCACACTTACAGCTATATACAACAGCCCAGCTCGCAATTATAGACAACAGTCACACTTATAACTATAGACAACAGCCCAGCTCGCAACTATAGACAACAGTCACACTTACAACTATAGACAACAGCCCAGCTCGCAACTATAGACAACAGCCAAGTTCACAACTATAGACAACACCCCAGCTCACTACTATAGACAACAGCCCAGTTCACAATCGTAGACAACACTCCAGCTCACGAGTGTAGGCAACAACGCAGCTCACAACTATAGACAACAGCCCAGCTCACGACTATAGACAACAGCCTGACCTAGACAAACAGCAACATTCGTCGTGGGTTACCTGTTTTGCTGACGCTGCCTTCTAGGGCCTGAGCAATGGCTAGAATTGTTGCCACGATCAAGTCTTGTAACTCTCCCGACGCTGTTGGACGAATCAAAATGAGATTTTAGTATTGGAAGGTTTCTTTACCAGGAAACTATCCCTCAACTGTCCCCTGGGTGTATGTCTGGGAAAGCCAGCTACTGATGTTTAAAGTGAGTACTTCAGTGAGCAACTAGAGTGCATTACAGAAATGACACTATCAGAATGATCATGTGTGAACTACATGCCAAGATAAGATGGGGTAACACAATTTATAAAGCGATGTTAAGGACAGACGAGCCCAGGGATCAAACACAATATTTGAAAGGTAAAGCATGAGAGGCAGTAGATGCAGCAGTGAAAGGAAACATCAGAATTATTTACCGTACCACAAAAAAAAATATAATCAACCAAGTAGAGTTACAAAGAAATACTAATGAGAAAGTTCTCTCCAACATTAAATATCAAGCGAACATAATAATGCTGAATAGACCAGTTTAAAAAGTCTCTCTATTGATCTAACCTTCAGAAATTGAGGTGTATTTCGACTCTGAGAAATGATCCAAGGACATAATTAAGAAAACTACCAAACGTCTGAAGGATTCGATAGTTTTTGGTCCAGATGAGATCCTCGCAGAAGCTGTTACAGCCAAATTAAATATATCAACTAAATTACTGGATTAATCTCTTAGCAGTTTGGGATGTTGAAGAAATATCAGTAGTTTGAAGGAAATACATCTGGTGAAGTTTCCACACTCGTGTCGACATGATAGGCTAATAGATCAGTAGGAAAAACACTGACTTGTATATCCTACTCTTGTGGAAGAGAATAGTAGATCAGTAGGCAAGACACTAGTTTCTACATCCTGCTATGGTAGAATAGCATAATGGACACACTCGTGTCAACATAAGGCGTAATTAGGTCTTCAGGGTGTGGATGAGAGCATATAAAACGGCGAACGTTTATTGCATTAGTTAAGAATTGACTACATTTGAAACAAAGAGTACAAGGGGAGTTATCACTTCTCCTGCATCAACTGTCTAGCTAAACCACTGGTAAATTCTTCCGAGGCTAGAAGACAAGCAGGAACTACACACACACTGGTTGCATATCCTTGGTTAATAGAAAAACAAGTTCAACACACTCATGTCTATATCCTAGAATAATAGAACAACAAGATCAACACACTCATGTCTATATCCTAGATTAGTAGAACAACTAGATCAACAGACTCATGTCTTTATCCTAGATTAGTAGAACAACTAGATCAACACACTGATGTCTATATCCTAGATTAGTAGAACAACTAGATCAACACACTCATGTCTATATCCTAGATTAGTAGAACAACTAGATCAACACACTCATGTCTATATCCTAGATTAGTAGAACAACTAGATCAACACACTCATGTCTATATCCTAGATTAGTAGAACAACTAGATCAACACACTCATGTCTATATCCTAGATTAGTAGAACAACTAGATCAACACACTCATGTCTATATCCTAGATTAAAAGAACAACTAGATCAACACTCTCATATTTTTTTTTTCGCTTTTCCATCACGTTTCAGGATACTGCGGTCAACATCAGTATCTTTCAGCTGTATGTTGATTCCTAGGCTAGATTACGCTCATCAGCACGTCACGACTTTCTGAGCGACCGGCTCCATACCCTCATAAGTCACTTGAACCACTTCTAATTCTCATGCGCTCACGTCAACCACGAAAGTATTCGGGGTTACGGAGAAAGCTGCTAACGCCTCGGCCAGGGAGCCGGCACTCTCATATATATATATATATATATATATATATATATATATATATATATATATATATATATATATATATATATATATATATACATATATATATATATATATATATATATATCTATAAAACAAAGTGAATGTGTATATATATGTATGTATTTAAATATGTATGTCCTTTATTTGTTCGCGAACGGCCCATCCGATTGAGATGAAATTTTCTACACGCCTTCCTTTCATTCCAGAGCTGTCAACTGTCATAGTTTTTTTCTCTTCTTCCTCCTCCTCCCTCCTCCCCCTCCCAAAATACGTACGTAAATATATGATGATGATGATGAAAGAATTCCCGAACCAAAACGCTAGGGAAAGGGAAGAAAATTACGTGACTACACAGAATCGTCACACGGCAATCATGATCATCAAGTGCCGTGCCGGCTGGCGTAGGCGTTCATGGCTCTCCGTAGATCTCAGTCTTTGGTTTTTTGGATCAACTCTGCTGCTGATATTCCTCCATGCCACGGCAATATCAATAACAATTCATCTTTTTATGTGTATCTATATCTGTAAAACAAAGTGTATGTGTATATGTATATATGTATGTATGTAAATATGTATGTCCTTTATTTGTTCGCGAACGGCCCATCCGATTGAGATGAAATTTTCTACACGCCTTCCTTTCATTCCAGAGCTGTCAACTGTCATAGTTTTTTTTTTCTTCTTCCTCCTCCTCCCTCCTCCCCCTCCCAAAATACGTACGTAAATATATGATGATGATGATGAAAGAATCCCCGAACCAAAACGCTAGGGAAAGGGAAGAAAATGACGTGACTACACAGAATCGTCACACGGCAATCATCATCATCAAGTGCCGTGCCGGCTGGCGTAGGCGTTCATGGCTCTCCGTAGATCTCAGTCTTTGGTTTTTTGGATCAACTCTGCTGCTGATATTCCTCCATGCCACGGCAATATCAATAACAATTCATCTTTTTATGTGTAAGGAAGTTATCTACAGTCGTGTAGAAGGGAAGAACTAGACGAGTATGAATTCGGAATGGCGAACTCTCTCCTCCTCTCTTCTTCCTCCCTCTCATCCCTCTCCCGACTCCCTCCTCCTTCTCCCTCTTTCTTCTCCCTCTTCCTCTCCCCTCCTCCTCCATCCTCCTCCCTCCTACTCCATCCGCCTCCTCCCCCTCCTCCCTCATCTTCCCTTCTCCTCCCTCTCCCTCCTTATCCCTCCTCCTCCTCCTGCCTCCCTCCTCCTCCTCCTGCCTCCTTCTCCCTCATCATCCTCACTCCTCCTTCTCCCTCTTCCCTCTTCCTCCTCCTCCTACCTCCTCCCTCCTCCCTTTTCCTCCCTCCTCCTCCCTCTACATCCTCCCTCCTCCTCTCCACTCTTCCTCCTACCCTCTTCCTCTTCCCCTCCTTCCTATCCCTCCTCCTCCCTTCACATTCCTCCTCCTCCCTCTTCCTCCTCCCTCCTCCTCCTCCTCATCCCTCTTCCTCTCTCCTCCTCCCTCCTCCCCCTCCTCCTTCCTCCTCCTCCCTCTCCTCCTCCTCACTCCTCCTCCTCCTCTTCCCTCTACCTCCTCCCTCCTCCTCCCTCTTCCTCCTCCTCATCCCTCCTCCTCCCTTCTCCTCCTCCCTCCTCCTCCTCCCTCTACCTCCTCCTCCCTTCACATTCCTCCTCCTCCCTCTTCCTCCTCCTCCCTCCTCCTCCTCATCCCTCCTTCTCCCTCCTCCTCCTTCTTCCTCCCTCCTCCTCCTCCCTCCTCCCCCTCCTCCTTCCTCCTCCTCCCTCTCCTCCTCCTCACTCCTCCTCCTCCCTCCTCCTCCCTCTACCTCCTCCCTTCACATTCCTCCTCCTCCCTCTTCCTCCTCCCTCCTCCTCCTCCCTCCTCCTCCTCTCTCCTCCTCCCTCCTCCTCATCACTTCTCCTCCTTCCTCCTCCTCCTCCCTCCTCTCCCCTCCTCCCTCTCCGCCTCCTCCTTCCTCCTCCTCCCTCTACCTCCTCTCCTCCCTCCTCCTCCCTCTACCTCCTCCCTCCTCCTCCCTTCACATTCCTCCTCCTCCCTCTTCCTCCCTCCTCCTCCTCTCTCCGCCTCCCTCCTCCTCCCCTCCTCCCCCTCCTTCTCCTCCTTCTCCTTCCTCATTCTCCCTCTTCCTCCTCCCTCTTCCTTCTCCCTCCGCCTCCTCCATCCTCCCTACTCTCTCCTCCTCCTCCCTCCTCCTCCCTTTTCCTCCCTCTCCTCCTCCTGCTCCCTTCTCCTCCTGCGTTCTCCTCCCCTCCTCCCTCTCCGCCTCCTCCTTCCTCCTCCTCCCTCTACCTCCTCTCCTCCCTCCTCCTCCCCTCTACCTCCTCCCTCCTCCTCCCTTCACATTCCTCCTCCTCCCTCTTCCTCCCTCCTACCTCCTCTCTCCGCCTCCCTCCTCCTCCTCCTCCCCTCCTCCCCCTCCTTCTCCTCCTTCTCCCTCCTCATTCTCCCTCTTCCTCCTCCCTCTTCCTTCTCCTCGCCTCCTCCATCCTCCTACTCTCTCCTCCTCCTCCCTCCTCCTCTCCCCCTCCTCCTCCTGCTCCCTTCTCCTCCTGCGTTCTCCTCCTCCCTCCTTCTCCCTCTTCCTCCTCGCCTTCTCCTCCACACTACTCCTCCCTCCTCCTCCTAATCCCTCCTCCTCCCTCCTATTCCTCCCTACTCCTCCTGTCTCCTCCCTCCTCCTCCCTCCTCTTCCCTCCTCCACCTCCCTCTTCCTCCTCCCTCCTCCATTTACCCAAGACAGACAGACAGTCAGACAGATAGTCGGGAACGGGATCTTATATGACTACTTATATAATTTAAATGAGATGCTCTCCACCATGGGATGGGCCGGGTCAGACAGACAGACAGACAGATAGATAGATAGACAGACAGACAGACAGACAGACAGACAGACAGACAGACAGACAGACAGACAGACAGACAGTTGGGAACTTATATGACTACTTATATGAATTAAATGAGATTCTCCCCACCAGGAGTTGGGCGATGCCGGGCCGGGTCAGACAGACAGACAGATAGATAGTCGGAACGGGAACTTATATGACTACTTATATGAATTAAATGAGATTCTCCCCATCAGGGTCTGGGCGAAGACGGGCCGGGTCAGACAGACAGACAGACAGATAGACAGACAGACAGACAGACAGATAGTCGGTAACGGGAACGAGAACTTATATGACTACTTATATGAATTAAATGAGATGCTCCCCACCAGGGTCTGGGCGAAGCCGGGCCGGGTCAGCTAGTATATATATATATATATATATATATATATATATCCTAGGGAAGGCAAAGGTACAGCCACTTACCTTCAAGATCTTGGCCTTTCAGACGAAGTGTCTGCAAAAGCTTGAGTTCTATGTCGATGTTTCCAACCTCCTTGGTCAGTGCATCTAATGGAAGATAACAGCTGAGAGTAAACAGGCGGACAATCTATTATATCTGAGAATAAACAGGTAAACAATCTAGCATATCCGAGAATTAAACATACAGTGTGTGTTACAGTGCTGGTTAGAGATCATGAGTAGACAATCTAGAACACGTGAGTGTTGCGACGTGAATACAATGTTACATCTACGTGGCTACACTTGTTCATCTGAGATCTCACTTATGAGACATCTAATTTATCAGAGAGTTAAAATTTGGACCGCCTAAGTCTAATACATTTGAGCGTTAACATTTGGACCATCTAATTTATCTCAGCCGATCTCCCTGGCAAAGAGTTTAAGGACACTGGTTCGTAATCCCATATACTCATGTTCAAAACACTGCTGCACGAGATTAGGCAGCAGATCGCGTCACGGTGTTTTCTTACGAAAGGAACGTGAGCCGGTCGTTCAGAAAGCAATGGCAAACTACTGAACGTAAAAACTTGCCAAGACATCAACAACAGTGAAAAATGTTGGTGTTGACTGCAATGCCCTGTAAGAAAGGATATGAGCGTTAACATTAGGACAGTCTTACTTAATTAAGAGTTACCATTTGGACAGTCTTACTTAACTGAAAGGTAACATTAGGACAGTTTTACTTAACCGAGAGTTAACATTTGGACAGTCAAACTTAACTGAGAGTTTACATTTTAACCGTCAATTTCACATGAGCGCTAACATTTGGACCGTTTAATTTATCTGTGAGTTTCTTGTTCCTCTGGGGTGATGATCAATATATTTTCCACATAACGACGGTAGAAGACCACGTTTTGTTTTATGTCTGTGAAAATCTTTTTTTGTCTTCTGAATTTGCCATAAAGATGTTCGCTAGAGTAGGATAAAAAGGACTCCCTATGACCACACAGTCAACTTGGCGGTATGACACTTTGAGAACATTGATTTTTATGTTGACAGCGCATAGAAATAATAGTCTCCCCATAGTAGATATCAGTCTGGGTAAAGTTGGGGCGACTATCCCCAACCCAGAGCGTCCGCAGGTGGCGGATCGTAGAACGGCCTCTAGATATAGAGGTTAGCTGCGAATATACAATAACGGACCAACTGGCGGTGGGCACAGAGGGCGAGGTGGGATCTCAGGGTGGGATCTGAGTCCCTTAGAAAATACCTCATATGCTCGGAGACGTGCCTGCCAAGCGAGGCAGGGGCGCTCTAACCCCTTCCCCGGGTAGGTAGAACCTGTTAGCTTTGAACAGCAGTCCATCTAGGAGACGGAAAACTCCAAATATAAACCCCCAAGTTCAAGGTGGACCAGCGTGCTGAGGAACTGGATGGCCATGGGTAAACTGGTCGTGAACGTTGGACGTCTGGCAGGCGTGCGGGGCGGCACCAGGCGTATGGACTCCAGCGGGACATCCCCTGCCTCTTCCCTAGCAAGCAGGCAATGCTAGGGCGACCGGTTATTTCCTGCAACATCCAAACTTTGCTTATTGAATTAATTCAACACGGGAATCCGCCGGAGCTACGGAGCACGTGCTCTGCGCTTGACACATCTTTTAGAGGCTAGCGAAGAGAGAGTGAGGAGGAGACGACAAGGAAATGGTGTGAGAAGAAGGCATAGAAATTGGAGGGCAGGTGCTAGGAGAACAATACGAACAGTGGAGAGACTAGGTTTCAACCATGTAAGAGTGGGATACTGGAATTGTCGTAGTGCCAGGCAGAGAGGTCCTGTATTGGAGAGAATAATATATGATTTTGATGTACTCATGCTCCAGGAGCTAAATACAGACAAATACCATTGCCCTGGGTATGCCAGTTATATAAACAGTACTGGACAAAAGAGATATGGGCAAGGTCTGCTGGTGAAGGAAGGAGTGAAGCATGTGGTACTTGACTTGAGCCAGTGGAATCACAGTTCAAGAGAGGTCCAGGGTATACAAATGGAGATTGGTGGCTTAAGTTGGAACATCATAAATGTATATGCCACTGTGGACCTTTTTGTCAGAAAGGAACACTGGGACTGGCTTAAAGAATTGGAGGAATTACCAGGTGATAGGCTACTCATATGTGGAGACTTCAATGCAAGAAGCAGAGATTGGGACAGTAGTGGAGAAAGCCTACAGGGAAATTCCCTTGCAGATGCCATGGTGGACTCCGATGTGGTCTGCATAAATGATGGTAGGCCGACTAGAATGCCAATGAGGCCTGGCGATGCAGACACAGCTATTGACTTGGCACTTGTCTCCCAGTCATCAGTCCTTGATGTAAAGTGGACTGTTTTGAATGACCATGGGAATGATCACATGCCGTGCTCAGTTCTGATCTCTTAATCCAGGAAAGTTAAGGCTGGGAGAGCATGCAAGACCTTCCGGTATGAGTGGACCGATAGCCTTAATGGACGCCTCAGACAGGGGGCTTGCAACAGGATTGTTAACCCTCCTTTTTTGCAGCCCCCAGAAGAAGACCATGCTTGGAAAGTAAAGAGAGCAGCAGTGAAGTAGCTAAGGAAAGTGCGACAGACACCCCGAAGGTCACGAGAGGAAGTGGACACAGCGGAAAATGTCAAGAAAGACAAGATGGAGGTCTTCAAGCACTGTGCTGCAGAGGCCAAAAGCGCAAAATGGGAATGTTTCATGAAGGAGATTGGAGGTGATAAAACACTGCCAAAATTCTGGAAACTGCAAAGTTAAATGCAAAGAAAAGATCGGCCTATGACAGTGGGAACAATTTATAGAGATGATGGTGTGCGCGTGACAACAGACAAAGAGAAAGGGGAGGCGTTTCTCCGGAGATTTTTAGAGCAGACCAATCATAATGATGCGGACACCAGGGATGCAGTTAGAAAGGAATTACCTGGCACCATGAAGAATATGTATTATGAAGACATCATACGGGTTGAAGATGTTAAACATATTTTAAACAAGGCAAAAGACACGGCACCAGGGCCCGATGGGGTTAGGTATGGTCACATGAAGGCTTTGAGCGATGCAGACCTGAAAGAGATGACCGACTGCTTTAATCAGAGCATTAGGACAGCATCAGTACCGCAGGGTTGGGTGCATAGCTATCTCATCCCTCTCCCAAAACCATTCAAGGATCATTCAAAGCTTAGCGGCTTTAGAATCATCACCCTTCAAAAGACATTTGGGAAAGTTCTAGAGAAGATAGTCGCTGTTAAGCTGCAAGAGTATTTTGAAAAGGGGAAGCTTCTTCCAAGAGGCCTGGGGAGCTACAGGCCAGGAAAAGATACCTGGTCACATGCAGCCACTTTTGCCTTTGATGTTTATGAGGGGTTCCAGAGTAGACAGGAAACGATGGCGGTAGCGCTTGATCTCGAGGATGCATACAATAGAGTTCGATATGATATTTTGATGACCGCACTGATGGAGAAGGGGGTCAATCCCTCGTTGGCGAACTGGATAGCAGCCGTCCTGCATTCTCGTCGGGTTGCTCTCCGTCTGGGTGCATGGACCTCAGAGCCACATATTTTAACCTCGGGACTGCCACAGGGATCTGCAATCTCACCGGTGCTCTTTAACGTGTATACGAGCAAGATTGCAAACCTAGAAGCACCAGGGGTTGGAGGAATACTAACATTTGCAGATGATATTCTTGCATATATGCAGGGGAGTATAGGGAGCAAACAGCCCAGGAGCTACAGGCGACAGTAGACAAAGTGATTGACCGGTCCACTGAAATGAGTGCTGTCATCTACCAGGAAAAGGCGGCTGTTTTGTGATGCTCTCTGGACAACAGGATTGTGAGAGATGATGTCCCAATCCTCGCGATAGAAGGTAGAAGCGTCGACAGAGAGAACAAACTGAAGTATCTGGGAATCACATTTGACAGGAGCCTGTCCTTCAAGGACCACGTGGAGACTGTTGTGACAAGGTCTCAAAAGGGACTCAATGCAATTACAACTATGGCTGCAATGGACACAGAGCAGAGAATTCTTTTCACACTATATCAGCACTTGATCCTCTCAGTGATTGATTATGAACTAGGACTGCTCACTGTCTAAAAGAGTCAGCTGGTGAAATGAGAGCGCATACAGAACGAAGCTATGCGGGTCATTGTGGAGTGCACCAGAGACACCCCAGTAGTGCGTATGCGTTATATCCTCCGTCTGCCGGCTGTTGCTGGTAGGCTCAAGGTGATGCAGGCGAAAACATACCCCAGAGTAGCCGCAGACACAGATCACCCGTTGCATAAGGCACTGGACGCCGTTAAGGGTCAGCGACTGATAAGAGGGAAATCATGGATGGCTCAGACGGAAGATACGATCAGACAGGTGTGCCCCTTGGAGAACATTAGGCGAGGAGAGGAGTGGGTCAGAGTGCCAGCGGAGCAGTCAGACTTGTGCAGAGTTATAATCACATTGAGCCGGGAGTGCAGGGAATGGCCAGCAGTTGCAACGGAAGTGGAAATCCAGCAACTATTTCAGGATAATGCTCGCTCGGGTGATGTGATTATCTACACAGATGGGTCGGTTTTGAGAGGTAGGAAAAGTGCCTGGGGGTTCTTAGCAAAAGCTAATGGTCGACGTTTGGTGCAGAAGAGCCCGGCATATGATACCACAACATCTAGCTTACGAATGGAGGTGGAGGCGGTCAGTGCAGCTTTCCGCTGGATCGAGAATACGATACACACACACATTGTGATTGTAACTGACTCAGAAAGTATGCTGAGGAAGGTGAGGACAGGCAAGCTTCGGGCAGAGTGGCTTGCTTCGCTTCGGAGGTCACGGGTGGCAAGCATCGCCTGAATCTTTTCTTCGGGGCATTCCGGTGTGCTGGGGAATGAACAGGCGAATAGATTGACTGGCTCTGCAAAACTTGGTGGAGTATTGATGCATGACAAGGCAGACGTGATTGCGGCCTTGTGGGAGCACGTGTACACCTCTGAGGAGCAAATGGATCACCATGGTCTTGCAAGAATAAGACAGCGTGGAGTGACGAGGGAATCTGGCCGACACTCGACGCTCAGAGGAAAGGCGAGACGGACATATAATCAGATTGCTACTGGTACTATTGGTGTTGGAACTCTTCGCTGGCTGCTGAGGCTGGGGAGGAGCGCTTATGGGAATGCCCAGAATGCTGTGATGTCGGTTCCTAACTCAATCAATCAATCAATCAATCAATCAATCAATCAATCAATCAATCAATCAATCAATCAGTATATGTCATTATGTCTAGTTTTAGTTGTTTCTATTTAATTTCACCTATTATTTACACTCTTATATGTATGCCAATGAACAAGTCCTTCGAGAAACAAATGAAGATCGTAAACTGATTAGAGTCATTAGACGTAGACAGTCAACATTTTTTGGACATGTTATGAGAAGAAATGACTTAGAGAACTTGGTGACAACTGGCAAGGTCGAAGGGAAGAGACCAAGGGGAAGACCGAGAAGTAAATACCTGGATGGTTGGCCGCATGGTACGGTCGAGACAGAAACACGGAGCTGATCCACGACTCTGGTGATCGAAAGAGGTGGTAGAACATGACCGGTCGCGCTTATCGGCATGGCACATGAAGGATGGATGGATGTATGCAGTAAATGCCTAGCTCACACACGAAAATCTGTCAATAAATGCATGTCCTGGATACAACACACGTAAGAGGCAAGTTGAGAGGACAGAAGGACAAATTAAGATAAAACACACGTAAGAGAGAAGTTGTGAGGTAAGAAGACAAACAGAAGATACAACACATGTAAGAGGCTAGTTGAGAGGACAGAAAGGAAATAGAAGATACAATACATATAAGAGACGGGGGATGCAAGCTGCAAGTTAAGAAGAAACAACAGAAGATAAAACACATGCAAGGTGTAAGAATCGAGAGTGGCAAATTAAATAAAACAATAAACAAATGGAGATTAAGCGAATGTTAGTGACGGCAGATGCCAGTTGAAGGTAGGGAACAAAACAAGACAAGATACAGAGCAGACACACACTGACCGTCCAGGATATTGGCGGGCTGTAGCCCAAGCTCCACCTGTGTGTCGTTAACCAGACTGACCACGTCATCTCTGGACACTGCAAACAGTCAACGAAATGGTCAGAATAGCAGAAGTCGATTTGTTACCGGGGTTACTGCAATATGCGTCTGGGGAGGTATAAAGATAACATGGACAAAAAGGATGGAGAAGAAGAAGAAGAAGAAGAAGAAGAAGAAGAAGAAGACGAAGAAGAAGAAGAAGAAGAAGAAGAAGAGGAAGAGGGGGAGGGGGAGAATGAGCAGGAGGTTAGAATGAGAGGGAGGAGGAGGAAGAGGAGGCATAGAATGAAAAAAGTGGTGATGGATTGTTGTTAGTACTGTTCGGTTGTGGGACAGTGTAAAAGACTAGAAATGATCAATATCTAGACTCGTGAGGTTGGGGAAGAAAGAATTATGTACTACCTGGTCTCAACAAGAGAACGCAAGTGGTGGTGAATACAAAGAGAACAATGTCTTCTTAAATACAACATCAAAGTGAATGTAACCAGTCTGAAGCAAACCAAAGCATTTACATATGTGGGTGCTTTCATAAGCGTGAATTTATTTATTTATTTATTTATTTATTGTTTTTTTTGCATATCCTATTTATTATTACCATAGACAGACAGAAAAAAACCAATGACCAAGTACTACTGGAGACAAATTAAAATCGTCAATTGATTAGAGAAATTAGACGTAAACAGTCAAAATTTTTTGGACATGTTATGAGAAGAATGGATTGGAGAACTTAGTGACAACTGGCAAGATCGAAGGGAACAGAACAAGGGGAAGACCGAGAAGAAAATACCTAGATGGCTTGGCGACATGGCATGGTCGGTTCAGGAACTCTGAGCTGATCCAAGACTCTGGTGATCGAGTGAAATGGCGAGTCATGACCGCCCACGCTTTCCGGCATGGCACATGTTTGATTGATTGATTGATATCCTATTTACATGATATCAGTGTCAACACCAGCATTTCACTGCTGTGATTGATGTCTTGGCAAGTGTATGTTCAGTAGCTTGCATTTGCTTTCTTAATGACCGGCTCCCATACTAACACGTTAAAACCCACCGCAACGCGGTCTGCTGCAAAATCAGTCGCAGCTGTGTTTCGAACGTTTTTAAGCGGGCTTACGAATCGCGTCCGTAAGTCCTTAGTCACGGAGACTGGCTAGAGTGAATTAAAGAGGTTGAATATACAATCCTTCCTTTATAGTCCGTGCCATGTGGCGTTGGTGATCATGTCTATCCACAACCTTCTGTCTCTTGAGGTGCCAATCATTTACGATGTTGATGTTCTTACATGCCATGAAGGAGAAAGCTGGAGAAAGTTGTATCAACGAGAAAGTTGGAGGAGAAGAGAGGCAGAGAGAGAGACTAAGGGAGGAGAGGATACTAGACAGTTAGATATCAGTTTATGGAGGAACAGCAGTATCAGAAATGAATGCCAATTAATGAGACAAACATTTGTGGACAGACATGATCACCAATGTCACACGGCGTGTATTATGAGAACAATAAATAGAGCCAGTAAACTCGTGAACACAGAAGAATAGCTGTGTATGTATGTGTTTGTGTGTGTGTATGTGTATGTGTGTGTATGCGTGCGTGTGTGTGTGTGTCTCTCTCTTCCTCTCTCTCTCTCTCTCTCTCTCTCTCGCTCTCTCTCTCTCTCTCTCTCTCTCTCTCTCTCTCTCGCTCTCTAGGTGAGAACAGATGTAAAAGATCTCTAGCAAACTGTCGACACATGTGTGAGCTTTTTGTTCAGGACACCAAGAGCAGCAAACACTCAATTGTGTTCTCACTGAATCCCTAAACCTTTATAGTTCCTCTCCCCACATAATCATCCGGTTTATTATCACGTCACGTGGGTGTGGGTTGTCACTTATCGACTGTTGCACGGACACCTCTGTCTGCCCCCTGTCCATTCCCGACATCCTTGGCCACACGTGACCATCACTCTATGTTAGGCTGTCTTATTGGGTGGCACCCTGGTTTATTCCTTTTCTCGTACATCTTAACAACTTTACAGAGACGTCTAATCCTAAGTTTAGCCTGTGCCATCCAAGACCTACCTCTGTTCAACCTGTCTCCTTGGTGCCATCCAAGACCTACCTCTGTTCAACCTGTCTCCTTGGTGCCATCCAAGAACTGTATCTCCATAACCTGTTTCCCCAGTTGTCATTCAAAAACTGTATCTCCTCAACTTGTGTCCCCAGTTCCCATCCTAGACCTACCTCTATTCAACCTGTCTCCTTGGTGCCATACAAGAACTGTATCTCCTCATCCTGTGCCCCATAGTGCCATCCAATGTATCAGGCAGTTATGATGATGATGTATCAGAGAGTTATGAGGTTAAACATGTGTGATTGACACTGTCAACCCTTCTAAGTGTAACAGATGTAATTATGACTTCTGGTCCTAACTAACTAACTAACTAACTAACTAACTAACTAATTAACTAACTAACTAACTAACTAACTAACTAACTAACTATCTAACTAACTAACTAACTATCTAGCTAACTAACTAACTAACTATCTAGCTAACTAACTAACTAACTAACTAACTAACTAACTATCTAACTATCTAACTAACTAACTAACTAACTAACTAACTATCTAGCTAACTAACTAACTAACTAACTAACTAACTAACTAACTAACTAACTAACTAACTATCTAACTAACTAACTAACTAACTATCTAACTAACTAACTAACTAACTAACTATCTAGCTAACTAACTAACTAACTAACTAACTAACTAACTAACTAACTAACTATCTAACTAACTAACTAACTAACTAACTATCTAACTAACTAACTAACTAACTAACTAACTAACTAACTATCTAACTAACTAACTAACTAACTAACTACCTAACTAACTAACTAACTAACTAACTATCTAACTATCTAACTAACTAACTAACTAACTAACTAACAGACTGACTGACTGACTAACTAACTAACAAAATAAGAAACTGATTAATTAACTAAACTGCTAACAAACTAACTAACTAACTAACTAGCTAGCTAGCTAACTAAATACAACAGCAAGTTCATAAGTAAGTCAAACATACCTGTAGAAAGATAACTAACTATGATAACAGCTTGAAACCAGTTTATTTTTATACATACATTGTCCCTTTATTTCTCAACATAATTTCCACCAACATTGATGCACTTATCCCATCGTTTTATCAGTACTCCCAAACCGGCCGCATAGAACTGCGTGCTCTCTTTTCTAAACCACGTTTTCACTTCACATTCAACTTCGGCGTCATTCGCGAAATGTTTCCCTCCAAGGTGGGTTGTCAGTGTTTATGCTGACAAATGTTTGTCCCGTAAAGCGGTGCATAGCTGGGTAGAAAAAGTTTGAGGGGAGTCAATAAATAAGTCACACATTTCTGTGGGATGGCCGGTAAATGAAAACAAAGCAGGCAGTTCTATGCAGCCGGATTGGGAGGACTGATAAATGCGATGGGATAAGAGAATCTATGTTGCCGGAAATTATGTTGAGGAACAATGTATGTATAAACATAAACTGGTTTCAAGTTGTTATCTTATTTAGTTATATTTCTACAGCCATTTGTGACTTGCTAACTAACTATTCATTGGCGCCTTGCCGTCTTGACAGACGATAGTTTGTGCTTTAAAAAGGCATAATAACTTTTACCTATGGCGGGAGCGAATGTGACTGATAAGGTCAATTTGCGCTGTAAATGTCCGTTCACAGTGGGTGCGTGTGAACACGTGGTCATTTCCACCATCATGCACCATCTTACGTCTCAAACGCTCAGCGTATGACTTATCTGCAATAATTTTCTCCTTTGTCTTTATTCCATTTCTGATGTTTGCTCTCCATGCAACACGTTCAGCGGCGACTTGCTCCCAGTGTGCATTATCAATGCCTGTATCAATCATGTCCCGCTTACGCACATCTTTGTATCGTAGTAGAGGCCGACCCTGAGATATCTTACCCATCTGTAATTCACCAAAAAAAGATGTCCTTTGGTATTCTACCATCATCCATCCTCCTAAGATGTCCTATCCATCTAAGTCTACGAAGACTGAGCATGGAATAAACTGTCACACAACCTGATCTTTCCAATACTTCAGTATTTTGTGATTTTGAGGCTTCCGGTTTTAGGTCAAGATGACGAGACGTGTTTCTTTCTAGCTCGGCTTAGAACGGTTGATCGGCGGTCCGACAAACCACCATCGTAAAACTTCCCGTTGTTTCAGAACCAGATTTCTGGCTCTAAATGTTATGTTGCTTCGCTGAAATTTGTTGAATTCCAAGGATATTTCAAATTGGCTATTGGAACGTTAAAATCCAACCCACGTGTGTAGTGACGTGTGTGTTGTGTTATGAACGGTTACAACTGGACCGGTATATTCTCGACGTGTTTCCTTCCAGCTCGGCTTAAGACGGTTTATCGACGATCTGACAAATCATTTTCCGTTGCTTCAAGATCAGTAAATGTTATAATGTGTCGCTCAAATATGTTAAACTCCAAGGATACTTGCAAGATTGGTTATTGGAATGTCAGAACTATGTACCAGACGGGGAAAACGACTCAGGTGTGTAATGTTATGAATGAATACAACCTAGAAATTCTTGGGGTTAGCGACTGCAGATGGACTGACTCAGGTAAGACATTTCTCAACTGTGAACAAAAACACATAATTTATTCAGGAAGATCCGACAACCATCATTCGAACGGAGTCGCTATCATCATGTCAAAAAATGTAGAAAGATCACTGATCAGCTGGGAACCAGTAAATGATAGAATCATAACAGCGCGTTACCAAACGAAATATTTCAAACTAACGATCATACAGTGCTACGCACCTACCATCGACGATACAGACATCAACAAAGATAATTTCTATGAACAACTAATTGGTACCATCAACCCATCTCCCAAGCACGACATTGTTGTTGTAATGGGTGATTTCAATGCCAAGATAGGGTCTGACAATAAGGGTGTTGAGAGATATATGGGAAAACACGGCTTAGGAGATATGAACCAAAACGGAGAGAGACTACTAGAATTCTGTGAAATAGCAAATCTGATATTAGCAAACTCTTTTATTTCCGCACAAAGATATACAAAAAGTCACGTGGAACTCGCCTGGTAGCATCACAAAAAATCAGATAGACCACTTTTGCATTAGTGCCAAATTCCGTTCATCAGTACAAGACGTCAGAGCCTACAGAGGTGCAGATGCTGGCAGTGATCACAATCTCTGCATTGCCAAACTAAAAATAAAGCTCAAGACTGCACAGATCACCCAGAATTAAGAAAATAAACTCACAGTCCCTACTGACTAAAGAACACCAACTCGCATTCAATTCAGAGGTACAAAGCATCTATGCTAACAAAGAAAGTATATCGAGCAATGCGAATATTAAAAAGAACATTGAAGAAAATCGGAATTTCCTAAAAGATACCTTGCTAAATGCTGCAACAAACACAGTCGGCTACGTACAAAGACAGAAGAAGAAGTGGCTAAGCGATAACACCAGGACGAAGATACAAGAAAGAAAACAAGCAAAACTAACACTTCTTTCTGCAAAAGACACATCTACATATGAAACCCATAAGCACAAATACTCTACGTTGAATAAAGAGGTGAAATCAAGCGCACGAAAAGACAAACAGAACTTTATTCACAGCCTGGCCTCCGACGCCGAAGCAGCTGCCAGAACTGGAAACAACAGAGCCGTATTCCATATCATGAAGCAACTATGCAATCACTCACCTACACCAAATATACCCATCAAAGACAAACAAGGCAATCAATTGTTATCCGATGACCTTCAAAAGCAACGATGGGCAGAACATTTCAAAGAAATATTAAATAGACCGCAGCCTGACACTGTTCCGAACCTGGATGGAGAAATTACTATTCCCCCACTAGATGCCTCCTGCGAGTCATTCACCATGGAAGAGATTAAAGCAGCCATAAAATAATTGAAGAACAACAAAGCTGTTGGTGAAGATGAAATCTCAAGAGAAATGCTCAAAGCAGCAGATGAGAACACCTCACAACGTTTGTTACAGCTGATCAATGAAATCTGGCAAAGCGAATCCCCACCACAACAGTGGAAAGATGGTGTAATTTTCAAACTGCGTAAAAAGGGCGATATGTCTGATTGCAATAATTGGCGTGGTATCACTCTATTATCAGTACCAAGATAACTTTTTTGTAGCATGTTACTTGAGAGATTGAAAAAGGCGATAGATGAAAGGCTCAGAGAAGAACAAACAGGCTTCAGACCAAAACGGTCATGCATAGACCACATTTTCACCCTCAGAATAATCATTGAAGACTCCGTAGAATTCCAGTCGAAATTAATCACCAACTTTGTCGACTTTCAAAAAGCCTTCGACAGTATCCACCGTCCTTCACTTTGGAATCTACTTAACATCTATGGTTTTCCTACCAAATATACCAACGTCATAAAATCTTTCTACAAAGAGACACGTTGCTGCGTAAGAACAGAAACAGGCAACTCTGACTGGTTCTCAGTCGAAACAGGAGTGAAACAGGGTTGTGTCTTATCACCGATGCTTTTTGGAATAGCTATCGATTGGGTCATGCTCAAATGCACAAACAACACAAATATGGGTATCCATTGGGTTGACAAAATTCTAGAAGACCTGGACTTTGCCGACGAAATAGTGCTTTTGAGTTCAACACACCCGGATGCCCAAGAGAAAATAAACCACCTCCAAAATGTTTCAGGGCAAATTGGTCTCCAAATTAACAGCACAAAAACAAAGACTATTGATCTTACCAACAGTTCAGATGACACCAAATTGGACAGCTACGTTCTTGAAAAAGTCAACAGCTTCACATACCTAGGAAGCAAAATGACATCTACAGGGGACTCAACACCAGAAATATCATCTAGAATCGCACTGGCATCTAGTGCCTTCAATAAACTGTCAAACATCTGGAAGTCAAAGAAACTCAGCAAACACACAAAACTTAAAATCTTCAACTCTTGTGTGATTCCAGTGTTAACGTATGGATGTGAAAGTTGGAAATCAACGGTAGCTTTAGATAAAAAAAAATTAGACAATTTTGAGAACAAATGTCTTAGAAGACTTCTAAACATCCACTGGACAGACTCCAGAACCAATTCGCAAATAAGACAAGAGACTAAGCAAGATACAGTATCCAATTTCATAAGAAGACGCCGTTGGAACTACATCGGCCATGTACTCAGAATGGACAAGACAAGACTCCCCTACCAAGCCCTCATATGGTCACCGGTAGGGAAAAGAAAACAGGGAAGACCAAGAGAGACCCTGCGTAGAACCATCATTAGAGAAGGCTCATTTAATGGCCAAGTAAATATCCAAGATCTACAACAGGTAGCAGCGAACCGCCAGGCATGGAGAGTCAGGACTTCTGTCCTATGCTCCGCCTTAGGCTCAAGAGGAAAGACTAACTAACTAACTAACTAACTTGATACCAAGAATTCTTCGCAGACACCGCATATGAAAGCTGTTTAAATGTTTCTCTTGGTGTGAGTAAGTTGTCCAGGTTTCACTGCCATAAAGAAGAGTACTAAGGACACAGGCTTGATAGACAAGGACTTTTGTTTTTGCAGTAAGCTTCCTGTTCTCCCAGACTCTTTTTCTTAACCTGTTCATTGTTGGTGCTGCCTTACCAATCCGGATGTTGATTTCCTGATCTAGGGATAATTTGCTATTTACCACTGATCCTAGATATGTAAAATGGTCTACCATCTCAAGTTTGGCGTCGTCAATAAAGATTGATGGTACCCCATGTGCACCTTGTGACATAATCTGTCTTCTTTTTGCTAATTGTTACACCAAATTCAGAACAAGCATTGGAGAATGCAGATCTAACTAACTAACTAACTAACTAACTAACTAACTAACTAACTAACTAACTAACTAACTAACTAACTAACTAACTAACTAACTAACTAACTAACTAACACACTAACTAACTAACACACTAACTAACTAACTAACTAACTAACTAACTAACTAACTAACTGGCTAGCTAGCTAGCTAACTAACTAACTAACAAACTAACTAGCTAGCTAGCTAGCTAACTAACTAACTAACTAACTAACTAACTATCTAGCTAACTAACCAACTAACTAACTACCTAACTACCTAACGAACGAACGAACAAACTTTGTTTTAAAAGGGTAACAAATTGGGCACGCAGGCCCGTCTTACATTCGGCCCTTTCAATCACTCATCTTCCATTCATCAAATGTGCATGTTACATTAACATAGGGGACAAAACATTGTAAAATGGATTTTGTAAGCATAAACAATGCATATTACGCATGATACATTCACATGAGAAAAAAAATATTAACAAATGAAAGTTGTAAACATAAACAGTGCATATTGCAATGTTGTGAGACACATCCCCCATCCACCCTCATATCCCGCAGCCACCAACACATCCCCCATCCACCAAACCTCCCCCACCCACCCACACATACCTCCACGCACTCACACAGAACCAGGCAAACACACATGCCGCCACCCACCTACTCATCCCCCACCCACACACATTTCCCCACCCACACACACAAACTCACACACATAGACGAAGAAGAAGAAGAAGAAGAAGAAGAAGAAGAAGAAGAAGAAGAAGAAGAAGAAGAAGAAGAAGAAGAAGAAGAAGAAGAAGAAGAAGAGGTAAGAAGAAGAAGAAGAAGAAGAAGAAGAAGAAGAAGAAGAAGAAGAAGAAGAAGAAGAAGAAGAAGAAGAAGAAGAAGAAGACCTCCCCCACCCACCCACACATACCTCCACGCACTCACACAGAACCAGGCAAACACACATGCCGCCATCCACCCACTGATCCCCCACCCACACATATTTCCCCACCCACACACACACATCCTCACACACCAAGAAGAAGAAGAAGAAGAAGAAGAAGAAGAAGAAGAAGAAGAAGAAGAAGAAGAAGAAGAAGAAGAAGAAGAAGAAGAAGAAGAAGAAGAAGAAAAGAAGAAGAAGAAGAAGAAGAAGAAGAAGAAGAAGAAGAAGAAGAAGAAGAAGAAGAAGAAGAAGAAGAAGAAGAAGAAGGAGGAGGAGGAGGAGGAGAAGAAGAAGGAAGAGGAGGAGGAGGAGCAGAAGAAGAAGAAGAAGAAGAAGAAGAAGAAGAAGAAGAAGAAGAAGAAGAAGAAGAAGAAGAAAACCACACACACATACCCCCACTAACCCACACATCCCGCACCTATCCACACACATATCACGCACTCTCACAATTTTCACCACCCACCCACACACACATCAGCCAACCTACTCCCACTCACCCACCCAATATTCGCCACCTCTCAACTACACATCCCTACCTATACACACATCCCCACCCATAAACACCCAAAAATACACACCTCCCACCCACACACACCCCGCCACCCACACACATTCGCCGCTCACACACATCTTCTCACAACTACACACCTCCCCCACCCATACACTCATCTCTCACACACATCCACCCACTCACGTGCTCATCCATCAACCACTCACACCCACACATCACCCACGCGCCAATCAACACATGCATCTCTCATCTACCCTCCCACCCACACACATACCCCAACCACCCATCCAAACACACATCCCCCATCCTCGCATACATCCTTCAATCACCTGCACATCCCACACCTCCCCCACCTCTCACAAAACTCCCCTCCCACACAAAACTCCACCCATAAACACATCCCCCCCCCACACACACATCTCCCACATACATTCCTCATACACATCCCCGCCCACACATCACCCCACCCACTCACACATCCTCCACCCACAAACATCCTCACCACCCATACATACATACATCCTCCACCCACTCACATTTGCCCCATCCACACTCACACACTCCCACCCACACAGATATATCCCATTCACAGACACCCCCCACACTCATCCCCCCACATCCATTACACACCCATCCCCAAACCTACACAATCTCATACACACCCATTCACCCACCCAAACACACATTCCCTACCCACACCCCTTCCCAACCTACCAACACCCACATACTTCCAACTATCCTCTCAAATATCCCCCCTCACACACACACACACACACACACACACACACACACACACACACACACACACACACACATCGCTCACACAAACATACATCCACCACCGACTACACATCCCTTCACACATCCACACATCACCCATTAACCCATACACACCCCCACACACATATCCCTCACACACACACCCATACACACATCCTTACATCTAGACACATACATGATGCCTCACATGATCACTGAAACTAATAAGAACATACTCCCACACTTTACACGCAATTGAGACACTGACGATTGTCGTGAAAATTCTCGGAATTGCAAGAAGTGGAGAAAAAATTGTACATATACATTATGTAGCGTAAAATTTAGTGATGCAATTCAGCTCTCTATTTTTTCTCTCTCCCCCTCTCGCCCTCTCTCTCTCTCTCTCTTGCTCTCTCTCTCTCTCTCTCTCTCTCTTCTCTCTCACACACATGTACATACACACACCCACACACAACATACACACGCAAATACACACATATACCCACGCACATACACATACCTACACACATCCACATACTTACGCACACGTACTCACAAAACACTCCCTCGCATACAATGCACGCATGCACACTTACACATACAAAGATATACAATACATACACGAGCACACACACACACACACACTCATCCATACACACATATACACACGCACATGCATATAAACGCATATAAACACATGAACGCACACCTTAACACACGTACAGACATACACACAGAGTCACACACAGATACACACATGTACACACACACATATACACCCATACAGACATGCACACACATACATCCACACTTTCTCATGCACTCTCTCATTCACCAACGCTCTCTCTTTTACACACTCACTCGCTCTCACACTCACTCATTCGCGCACATACACGCATACCCACAAATGTTCTCTCACTCACTCAAGCTCCCTTACTCACTCACTTACTCGCTGACTCTCTAACTCACACTCACTCACTAACTTTCACACTCTATCACACAGACAGGCAGACACACAACACACCCACTCTCTCAGATTCACTCATTCTCTAACTAAATCTCTCACACATATGTCCACACACATTCACTCACTTTTACACTCACTCAGGCACACGCGCATGCATACTTTCTCACTCTCACTCATACTAATTCTTCCACTCACACTCTTTCTCACTCACTCTCTCACCAACTGTCTCGCTCACACACATACAGTGAAAAATATGGTGGAAAAATGATACCAGTAGGTGACTTATGGAGGCATATAGTCGGTATGAAGTTAGTATTGAAAGAGTTTTCGGTTGAATGTGTAGGGACTCATTGGTGTTTTCAGATCTGGTGGAAGGCTATTCCACAAGTGAGCACCAGAATATGCGAAACAAGTTTTGTATAAGTCCAATATAGGCTTAGGAAGCTGTAATAAATTTAAGCGCTTACTGTTCATTGCATTAGATTGAATTAACGGTAGAAGATACTCTGGGGTATTCTCAGATATAATTTTATTCACCAATTTGGCTTTGTTAAAAAGGAAGCGCTTTCGAAGTGGTAGAAGTCTTAGGTGGCTGTATAATTTATTACTTTCAACGTGCTTTATAGAAAAAGTAAAAGCAGCAGCAGCAACAACTGCAGCAGCAGCAGCAGCAGCATCAGCAGAAGAAGAAGAAGAAGAAGAAGAAGAAGAAGAAGAAGAAGAAGAAGAAGAAGAAGAAGAAGAAGAAGAAGAAGAAGAAGAACTAACTAACTAACTAACTAGATAACTAACAAACTAACTAATAAATTAACTAACTAACTAAGTATTTAACTAACTAACTAACTAACTAACTAACTAACTAACTAACCAGCTAACTGTATAACTAACTAACTAAGTATTTAACTAACTAACTAACTAACTAACTAACTAACTAACTAACCAGCTAACTGTATAACTAACTAACTAACTAACTAACTAACTAGCTAAATAACTAACTAACTAACTAGATAACCAGCTGACTAACTAAGTAACTAACTAACTAACTAACTAACTAACTAACTAACTAACTAACTAACTAGCTAACTGTATAACTAACTAACTAACTAACTAACTAACTAACTAACTAACTAACCAGCTAACTGTATAACTAACTAACTAACTAACTAACTAACTAACTAACTAACTAGCTAACTGTATAACTAACTAACTAACTAACTAACTAACCAGCTAACTAACTAACTAACTAGCTAACTGTATAACTAACTAACTAACTAACTAACTAACTAACCAGCTAACTGTATAACTAACTAACTAACTAACTAACTAACTAACTAACTAACTAACTAACTAACCAGCTAACTGTATAACTAACTAACTAACTAACTAACTAACTAACTAACTAACTAACTAACTAGCTAAATAACTAACTAACTAACTAGATAACCAGCTGACTAACTAACTAACTAACTAACTAACTAACTAACTAATTAACTAACTAACCAACTAACTAACTAAGTAACTAACTAACTACATAACCAACTAACTAATTAATTAAACAATTGTAAAATTAACTAACAAACTAAATAACTAATTAACTACCTAACCAACTAACAAACTAACCTAATAACTACATAACTAGCTACCTAATTTAGTAAATAATTAACTAACTAACCAGCTAACTACACAACTATCTGACCTACCAACTAACCACATAACATGTTAACTATCTAACCAACTAATAAACTGACCAACTAATTACATAACTAGCTACATATTCCCTGCGCGCCCAATTTGTGACCCTAATAAAGTTGATTTGATTTGATTTGATTTGATTTAAGTAACTAATTAACTAACTAACCAACTAACTACATAACTAGCTACCTAACTAAGTAGGTAATTAACTACCTAACCAACTGACTATATAGCAAAGTAACTAACTAACTAACTTTGAATTGGACTTTTTGAATTGAACTTTATTTAACAAGGGTTGCAAATTAGGCACGTAGACCGGTCTTACATTCCACCCTTCCAATCACTCATCTTTCCTTCATTAACAGTGCATGATACATTCACAGAGGAAAAAAATTCATTGTCAAATGAATGTTGTAAGCATAAACAATGCATATTATCATGTTATGTGACATATCCCCCCTACCACACAGACATGTCGTACCAACCCCCCCCCCTCCCCCCACACACACACACAGACACATGTTCCACCCACCCATCCACCAACACATCCCCAACGATAAGCTAATGGACAGGTATCCCTCCCATACACACTTCCCTCACCAACCCACACACACATCCCTCACCCACTCACACATCACCCACCCATCTCCTCACATAACGAACGAACGAACGAACGGAAATCTTTATTTTCAAAGGGTTAAGAATTGGGCACGCAGGCCTACATAATTAGCTACCTAATTAAGTAACTAATTAACTAAGCAATCAAGTAACTACATAACTAACTAACTAACTAACTAACTAACTAACCAACTAACTACATAACTAACTAACTAGCTAACTAGCTAATTAACTAGCCAACTAACTAGAAAACTAGCTAACTAACTAACTACCTGTCTTACTGACTAACTAATTAACTAATTAACTAATTAACTAATTAACTAACTACTTAACTAACCAACTAAGTACATTCCTAACTAACTAGCTACCAGTTACTATCACACAACCGATGAGTCATACAAACCATTAGCTTGTCGATCCTCCAGAATCGCCGTAGCCACCAACTGGATGGCTCGTGCAGCCGCCGTCAGATTGTCACCGCTGATGCCTGGAATGTACAACCATGAAACTTCTTGGTAATGACCTCTATGTCCAGCTCTCTCTCTCTCTCTCTCTCTCTCTCTCTCTCTCTCTCTCTCTCTCTCTCTCACACACACACACACACACACACACACACACACACACACACACACACACGAGGAAACGTCATTACGTGGTAGGAATTGTATTGTAGACACATCGACCAGAGTAAGGGCAACGGATAATATTATTTCATGACACAAGCTGGCTGTTGAGCAATACCCATGTAGGGGTCGTGACGATGGAGTAGTTTGTGCAAGTGCAATAACGATTACAAGTGATAGGGTGCACAACATTTTTAAATACACAGGAGAATGGTGGTTCAGTGTGGAGACAGTTGTTTGAGTCAGGTGAAGTAGTGTGAATGAGTGGAACGATTTCTAAATTCTAGACTCAAGAATCTGCTGAGAAAGTCATGATGGCCATCTTTTGGGTTATCAAGGGCCCAATATTGTGTTTTTCCAAGAAAGGAGTGAATCTGTGACTAGTGCTCGATACGATGTTCGTCCGTCATGAATGACGAGGACCTTTCATTCACTGCGTCTTTTGATGAGGAACGAATAACTTGCGCTTTAGATTTATATAGCGAGGTAGTGGTCGCGCAACTCCATCGTCCCGCTCTCTCGTCTGTGTCCATCTGGTTCCAGTGGCGAGCATGGCAAGACGACTGGAAGATGGACACAGATGCAGTGGACGTTAGGCTGCCACGGCCAGTTATCCCTGTATGTAACGACTCTCAAGCCTGGAGTCTCGTGCAAACGGCCCTTCCGTCATTCCTTTTGTTTTCAGATTTAAGACAAGCGTAGCGACTAGCAATGAGCGTATGATTACAGATAGGATCAACCAAATTTCCTTCGCCGAAGACGGACTGACCGCCAGAACAGACCAAACACATATGAGGCGAGAAGCTGCTCACAGAAGATATTGCTCGTCTAAGTTGCGAACAGATCTTCCGATTTACGGTTGAGCCTCACCAGCGCACAAATGCATATGACGAATGACTGGACAGACGTTCACGCACACGCAAGCCATTAGTAGTATCGCTAAAGCGCGCCCTCCCGGTACAAGGTGATACATGCAAAACCACTGAGACATGCTAATGAACAAATTGAAACCCGCGATAAGATCGAAACGCCGGATCTTCTCTCGAAAGGAGTATGGATGCTGCACGACAACGCCGCCTTCATACGACTGGGCATACAGTGGAATCACTGAGAGTTCGGAAATCTGAGGTCTTGAAACATCCAGCATAAGTCCAGCCTTGGCGTCATCGGAATTTTACTTGTTTGGATATTTCAAGGAGAATTTGCAGATGACAAAAAGATAATTATGGGATGGGTGCGATAGTGGTTTAAGGCCACACCCAAACAGGTTTCCCTGAAAGGCATCGATAAGCTAATGGACAGGTGGACCCAGTGTGTTGCCATTCAGGTGGACTATGTTGAGAAATAATGTTGTTTGTCCACCAAGAATGATGATGACCATTCATTTCATCCAGTGGGGTTGAAAGTATGGAGCCGTGAGTTCTAAGTTGGCTGATAAGGCCTATTTTGGCTCGAAATGTTCTTTGACAATGTGGACAAAGAATGCTTGACGTTTCTGGAGGAGGATTTTCTGCAGTGGTTTTTCTGTTCTGTCTTTTCTTCACAGCTCTTGCAGTCCTGGTTGCCTCACAAGTGACTGCACCCTTGCGTAATGATGCACGTCACGAATTTCGGTCTCCCAGGTGTCATGATGAATTCCAAAAGCATTCAGTGAGATTTTCAGAGTGTCTTTAAAGCGTTTCCTCTGGCCGCCTTGGGAGCGTTTACCACAACGCAACTCGCCGTAAAAAATTCGTTTAGGGAGCCTGTGATCTGGCGTGCGAGTCAGGTGACCAGCCCAGCGAATCTGATTCTTCATTAGTAGAGTGTGGATACTGGGCATGGACGCTCTTTCTAAGACTTCAGTGTCTGGGATCTTGTCTTGCCCTTTAATCTTCAGTAACTTCCTAAGGCAGACTGTGTGGAAGTGGTTTAATTTCCTAGCGTGTCGCTGATAAACAGTCCAGGTTTCACAAGCATATAGCAGTGTGGATAATACAACTGCTTTGTAGACTTTCAGCTTTGTTTGCAGGCTTATTCCATTTCTGTCCCATACATTCTTGTAAAGTCTGCCAAAGGCCGCGCTGGCCTTGGAGATTCTTGCATTCACTTCATCATCAATTGTGGCAGCTTGTGACACAGTGCTGCCAAGATAGACGAATGTGTCCACAACACTTAGACTATGACCATTCACTTTGATATTCGGCACAGTGTGATTATTCCCTGGAGCTGGCTGGTACATAACTACAGACTTCTCCAAATTGATATTGAGGCCAAAGTTGGCACAGGCATGTGAGAAAGCTGAAAGCTGAGAAATAATAAACACACAATGACTAGCTATTTATATGGTTTCTGAGGAAAATGCATAGAATACCGTGGACTGACAGAAAAACCAATGACCAAGTATTACAGGAGACAAATGAACCTCGTAAAATGATAAGAGAAATTAGACGCAGACAATCAACATTTGTTGGACATGTTATGAGAAGAAATGAATTGGAGAACTTGGTGACAACTGGCAAGATCGCAGGGAACAGAAAAAGAGGAAGACCGAGAAGTAAATACCTGGATGACTTTGCCACATGGCATGGTCGAGACAGGAACACAGAGCTGATCCACGACTCTGAAGATGGAGTGAAATGGCGAGTCATGACCGCCCACACTTTCCGGCATGGGACATGATGAATGGATGAGCAATAGCAATAGTAGTCATATTATTAGCATCTTCATTAGCACCATTAGAAGTATTATAGTAGTAGTTGTAGTGGCTACAGTAGTAGTAGTAGTGGTCGTGGTAGTAGCAGTTGTTGTAGTGGCTGCAGTAGTAGTAGTAATAGTGGTGGTGGTAGTGCTGGTAGTAGCAGTAGTAGTGGTGGTGGACGTGGTGGCAGTAGTAGTAGTAGTAGTAGTAGTAGTAGTAGTAGTAGTAGTAGTAGTAGTAGTAGTAGTAGTAGTAGTAGTAGCAGTAGTAGTAGAAGTGGCAGTGGGAGCAGCAAGAATGGTAGTAGTAATAGTAGTAGTAGTAATAGTAGTAGTGGTAGTAGTAGTAGTAGTAGTAGTAGTAGTAGTAGTAGTAGTAGTAGTAGTAGTAGTAGTAGTAGTAGTAGTAGTAGTAGTAGTAGTAGTAGTAGTAGTAGTAGCAGCAGTAGTAGTAGAAGAAAGAAAAGATTAAGACGATGAGGAGGAGGAGGAGAATAAGGGGTAGAAACAGGGGCAGAAATGATGAGGAGGAAGAAGAAGAAGAAGAAGAAGAAGAAGAAGAAGAAGAAGAAGAAGAAGAAGAAGAAGAAGAAGAAGAAGAAGAAGAAGAAGAAGATGAAGAAGAAGAAGAAGAAGAAGAAGAAGGGAGGAGGAGAAAGAGGAGACGGAGGAGGAGGAAGAGGAGAAGAAGAAGAAGAAGAAGAAGAAGAAGAAGAAGAAGAAGAAGAAGAAGAAGAAGAAGAAGAAGAAGAAGAAGAAGAAGAAGAAGAAGAAGCAACAGAAACATTAACAGTACTCTAGAAGTAGCCAACCTCTGGTAGCGTCTTCCAACGTCTGATTGATCAAGTGGTACAGTTTGTCTGTAGTTGAACTAGGTCCTGGCTCGGCAGCTTCTTCCCTTTTGGAGAGAACAACACCACCACCACGCCACCCTCCTCCACGGGAGCCCGAGGAATAAAACTGGAAGAGAAATAAATGCAGTACATGCGGTTACATACTGACATCAATAAGACAGATGACAACATGGGCTGAGGCATGTCTAACTCGGCCGTCTTGTGTCGTTGAGGGTGCTGCGTATTTCTCGTGCCACCTCGAATCCTTCTGCAAAGCAACATGTTGTGTCCGTGTTGAACATCCGTCCCTCAACGTTCAAACGACCAACCTGTGTCAATGTCATGGTACTAGGCACGATCTGGGTCAGAATGTTTAAACAAGGGATCTGTCATATCCAGACGATCACAAACGCTCCATAGTCGAATAGTATCAGTTGCAATGTGTGTTCGATATTTCCGCCAGAACAGGATTCATCTATTCATTTCAAATGAATAAAAATCTCCCATTCGCACATAATGAGAAGCAGGTAACATAAAATCTTCCAATCATACATCCTGCATTCCCCCGATGACATGAAATCTTACAATCAAATATCATGCATTCATCCGAAGGCAGGGAATCTTCCAATCAAACAACCTACATTCACACGATAAAGGATATCTTTCAATCAAACATCCTGTATTCATTCAATGATAGCAGTTCTTCTAATCAAACACACTATAGTCACCCGAAGACATGACATATTCCAATGAAACATCCTACATTCACCCGATGACATGAATTCTTCAAATCAAACATCCAGCATTCACCTGATGATGGGAAATCTTCCAATCAAACATCCCGCATTCACCGGATGTTAGGACATCTTCCAATCAAACATCCCGGATTCACCGGATTTTAGGAAATCTTCCAATCAAACATCCCGCATTTACCCGATGACAGGAACTATTGAAATCCAACATCCTTAAGTGAGGGCTGGTCTGGTTCGCAAGATCAGTCCCGCGTTTAGCGTTCGTTGTCTGGGATGGCTGTGTGAGGTGCACCAAAATGGGATCTTCCCAGCCAACGCAAGTTAGCGAGGCAGGCGTTTCGAGAATGTAACCGCATCGTGCAGCCAGGGTCGTGGTTTGAGCGGGAAAAAGAGCAAATCTGTACGACCGTTCGACAAAGTCTCGGTAAGCGCCCACTCTCTTTCTCTCTCTCTCTCTCTCTCTCTCTCTCTCTCTCTCTCTCTCTCTCTCTTTCTTTCTTTCTCTCTCTCTCTCTCTCTCTCTCTCTCTCTCTCTCTCTCTCTCTCTCTCTCTCTCTCTCTCTCTCTCTCTCTCTCGATGAGTAGTGGGCCTGCAGTCAGTAAGCTGGTATAGCTTTTCGGTCAGTCCTACCGGCGTAGCTTAAAAGCTCGTAGGTAGGCGTCCAGTGGTTTTGCATGTATCACCTTGTACCGGGAGGGCGCGCTTTAGCGATGCTATTTTTGGCCTGCATGTGCGTGAATAGTCCATCTGTCTGATAGATATCTGGTTGGTCCTGCCAGTAGTCATATGATTGTCTCAAAGATTAAGCCATGCATGTCTAAGTTCACACTGTCTCACGGTGAAACCGCGAATGGCTCATTAAATCAATCGAGGTTCCTTAGATGACAAGATCCTACTTGGATAACTGTGGCAATTCTTGAGCTAATACATGCTTACCAAGCTCCGACCCTCGCGAAAAGAGCGCTTTTCTTAGTTCAAAACCAATCGTCTTTGCCCTTCGTGGGGCGCGGCGTTCTCACTGGTGATTCTGGATAACTTTGTGCTGATCGCATGGCCTTACGTGCCGGCGACGCATCTTTTAAATGTCTGCCTTATCAAATGTCGATGGCTCCCCCGATGTGTCTCCAGTTTGCCGTGGTGGGGGAGCTTGCGTGCCACATTGACCCCATGTGCTATGTCGATGGATGAAAAAACTACATATCGGACAGCTTATGGGATAATGGCCAGACTAAGCGAGAGACAACCTGCTGATCTGCAGGTAGACTGAGGATAGCAGTCAAAGTTTAAATCAGGCGCACGAAGGCAGAAGTTCTTGGTCCGGACATATACTATAAGGCTCTTTGTCGAGGGTTGTGGCTGAACGCCTCTAAGCCATAAAACGCTCGGATGTGAAAGCCTGGCCGATACCCACCTACCGAAAAATGGAGGTGAGATTCTGAGCACGCTACATGCCCCGTCCAGATACTTATCCGAAGGCTCTCAGCTGGGGGATATGAGGAGTCCCCGAATGAGAGGGCCTGGCGTTTTTCTCGCTCACCTCTGCACTGAGGTAAGGTGCTGAGCCGGCAGCACATGTAGCCTACCTCGTGAATGAGTACTAAAAGGTAGAAGAGGTGCCCCAGTCGAATGAAATTGGTTACGAAAACTGTCTGTATCTAACTTATAGAGAGTCTAGACAAAGGTGGAAAAACGTCTCAATAACACGAAATGGAACGCACGGCTAGCGAATCCATTGCGTGGCCCGAAGTCCAAAGCAAAAGCTTACCTAGTGGATGTCGCCCGCAGACTGGCCGTTACTGCTGTGTACTTGAGCGACCAGTTGCAAGCGAAATGCCCAACACATGGAAGTGAGGTATTTAAGCAGCCATGAGCAGGACGTGGCAAATCCTCGGGTGAGCCAAGTCTCAGAGCTATATGTGCCGGCTCTGCAATTATGGAAGCCTCCTTGGATAGCGGGGGAATATCCATGGTCTGCCCCTGCCTTCCCTTGAGGGTTTACCGTGATGTCGATGACCGTTCTACTTTACCAGCTGAGATGTGGGCGACATCACAGCACTACCAGTCTAACGTCCCTCGAAACCCCGGGAAGGCTAACCCGTAAAAATGCCTGCTGAAGTTGGATGTGCTGGCCTACGGGTGCAAATAAATCAGGCACAACGCAAAAAAAGATCAGAGTGAAATGTCTTTCCTGCTAGGAACAGCTCTGACTACCTAGTTTCCGAATGTCGCTCTTGTTCGGAACAGCTCTAACTAGGTAGTTTCCGAATTTCCGTCGTGCCTGGAACAGCTCTGACGGGCACAACGACAAGCACATGTCCGAACCGAAAACTCGATGAGTGGATACCGTCTACAGACCTTTCTGGTTTGAGCGGAAACGGCCCGGGGCGAACGAAATGCCCAATATATTGAAGTGAGGAAGTAAAGCAGCCATGAGCAGGACGTGACGATTCCCTCGGTGAGCCCAGCCCCAGGGCGCTATGTGTCGGCCCTGCAATTATGGAAGCCACCCTGGATGGCGGAAAATGCCATGGACTGTCCCTGCTTTCCTTTCGGGAATGACCGTTAATCCTACGACCGTTCCAACTTGGCCAGCTGGGTTGTGGACGGTACCGCAAAAGTGAGTGTCTCCCAGGAATGCTACCTGGTCAAAAAAGCACGCTAAAAGTCGGATGTGTTGGCCTACGGGTTTCGGCCCAAGGGCGCATAACTTAGACACACCGCAATCACATCTGAAAAAAAAAAAACACTCCGGATGAATGCAAAGAAGAAGAAGAAACATCCTTCATTCAATCGAGGATAGGAAATCTTTCAATAAAACATCCTGTATTCATCCGATGACAGGAAATCTTTTATTCAAATATGCTGCATTCACCCGATGATAGAAAATCTTCCAATCACACATCCCACATTCACCAAATGATAGAAAATCTTCCAATCAAACATACTGCATTTCACCCGATGATAGAAAATCTTCCAATAAAACATCTTACATTCACCCGACGACAGGAAATCTTTCAATCAAATATCCTGCATTCACCCGATAATAGGTCATTTTCAATTCAAACATCCTATATTCATTCGGTGACAGGAAATGTGAAACTAATGCACAAAAGAATTCAGGAGCTTACTAATCAAAGAACACGTACATCAGCAGGCTGCCTAAAGACAAAAGATGGAAGAGTCATAATAGAAAAAAGATCAGATCTTACATGTATGGTCAGATTAAGTGAACAACCTTTATGACGATAACAGAGACGAACAGTATGATGTTCAAAATAATAATGGACCAGCAATTTTGAAGATAGAGGTTCAGAATGCTCTTAACCATATGAAATCTGGCAAGACCCCCGGTTCAGACAGCGTCACAACAGAAATGATTAATGCTTTAGAAGATTGTGGAATAGATAAAGTTACCAGTCTGCTTAATACAATATATGATACTAGAAATATACCTCAGGAGTTATGTAATTCTGTATTTATTGCAATCCCAAAGAAATCAGGAGCCTTGGAATGTGATAAACATCGAACAATTAGTATAATGAGTCACATCACGAAGATTTTGCTAAGAATTATCATGCAAAGAGTTAGGAGGAAAACAACAACCTGAAAAAGGAGAAGAACAATGTGCGTTTGTAGAAGGCAAGGGTACAGTAAATGCTGTGTACATACTGAGAACCGTAATCGAACGTTCTATAGAAGTAAACAAAGATCTACACCTCTGCTTTATTGACTACACAAAGGCTTCCGATAAAGTGAGACATGTCAATATGATAAGGATGCTTGGAGATCTATAAATTGATGGAAAAGATCTTAGACTTATAAAAAACATATATTGGAAACAGCATGCTGCCATAAGAGTTGATAATGATCATCATTGGCACCTTTCCGCCTTGACAGACGATAGTTTGGTACATTGTGCTTCAAAAAGGCTTAATAACTATGATCCATGGCGGTGGCGAGTGTGGCTGGTAAGGCCAATTCTTGCTGAAAATGTTTGCCCACAGTAGATGCATGTGAAAACATGGTCATTTCCACCATTTTGCACCATCTTACGTCTCTCACGCTCTGTGTGTGCTTTGTCTGCAATCATTTTCTCCTTTGTCTTTATTCCATTTCTGATAGTTGCCCTCCATGCAACACGTTCAGGGGCGACGTGCTCCCAATGTGCATTATCAATGCCTGTATCAATCATGTCCCGCTTACACACATCTTTGTATCGTAGTAGAGGCCGACCCTGAGATCTCCTACCCGTCTGTAATTCACTAAAAAAGATGTCCTTTGGTATTCTACCATCATCCATCCTCCTAACGTGTCCTATCCATCTAAGTCTACGAAGACTGAGCATGGAATACACCGTCACACAACCTGATCTTTCCAATACTTCAGTATTTGTGATTCTGTCTTGCCACTTAATACCAAGTATTCTTCGCAGACACCGCATATGAAAGCTGTTTAAACGTTTCTCTTGGCGTGAGTAAGTTGTCCAGGTTTCACTGCCATAAAGAAGAGTAGTAAGGACACAGGCTTGGTAGACGAGGACTTTTGTTTTGGCAGTAAGCTTCCTGTTCTCCCAGACTCTTTTTGCTAACATGTTCATTGTTGTTGCTGCCCTGCCAATCCTGATGTTGATTTCCTGATCGAGGGATAATTTGCTTTTTACCTCTGATCCTAGATATGTAAAATGGTCTACTATCTCCAGTTCGGCGTCGTCAATAAAGATTGATGGTACACCATGTGCACCTTGTGACATAATCTGTGTTTTCTTTTTGTTAATTGTTAAACCAAATTCAGAACAAGCATTGGCGAATGCAGATAGTAGATGTTGTAATTCTTCCTCAGAGTTGGTCGTAATCGCAGCATCATCCGCAAAAAGCAACTCTCTGATTAGTACCCTGCTAATTTTGGTCTTGGCCTTCAATCTCTGAGCATTATAGAGGCCACCATCTGAGCGTGAGTGAATGTATATACCGTCATCCTGATCACGAAAGGCATATTTCAGTAGAAGTGAAAAGTATATCCCAAAGAGGGTGGGGGATAGTACACAACCTTGCTTAACTCCACTCTTGATTTCAAACTCTTCTGAAGTTGAGCCATCAAACTTGCTTATACACTTCATGCCTGTGTGTAACAATTCCACAATGGACAGAAGAGTTGGTGGGCAGCGAATCTTCTTTAGTGCTTTGAACAGACCCTCACGACTGACCAAATCGAATGCTTTTGTGAGGTCGATGAAGGCAATAAACAGTGGCTGATTTTGTTCCCGGTATTTTTCTTGCATATGTCGCAATGAGAATATCATATAAATGGTAGACCGGTTCTGGCGGAAACCGCACTGTGATTCGGGGTAGACTTGATCTCCCAGGACTTGAAGTCTGCGCAGGACAATTCTGGCAAATACTTTCCCAACAATACACAGAAGTGTGATACCCTTATAGTTTTTACAGTCGCTCTGATCTCCCTTGTTCTTGTACAGCGTTATGATGTTTGAATCTTTGAAATCCTGTGGGACTTGTCCTTCTCGCCAGCATAGCTCTATAGCTCTGGTGGATCTGTAGAGCGAGTGTGTCTTGTCCACTCCTGTTCACCTCTATTGGAATACCATCCTTACCTGGAGCCTTGCCAGATTTATAGCACACTTAACTTCTGTTATAGTGGGAAGTGTGTCCAGGTGGTCAAGTTTTGGCAGGGCCTCTATGGCGTTGAGGGCATCATCCGCTAGCTTGGTCTCACTTGAGTAAAGCTCTAAATAGTGCTCGACCCATCTATCCATCTGCTGTTTCTTATCAGTGATGATTTCTCCAGTCAAGGTTTTCAGCGGTGCACTTCTTTTGGTCACTGGACCACAGGCTTTCTTTATCCCTTCATACATGCTTCTGATGTTTCCCTTATAACTTGCGATTTGAATGGACTCACATAACTTGATCCAATAGTCATCCGCACACTGCCTGGCAGAGTTTTGTACATCCTTCCTCGCTTGCTTCAGCTCACTCAGAGTGTTACGCGTTGGTCTTTCCTTGTTTATTAAGAGAGCTATCTTCTTTTTATCAATCAAGGGCTGCAGTATCTGGCTGTTTGCCGCAAACCAGTCCTGCCTCTTATGATCCACATTGCCGTAAACCCTTACCGCTGTTTTATAAATAGTTTCCTTAAGTTTACTCCATTTATCATTTACTATACAATTTTCTGATGTATCATTGAAAGCGTCTTCAAGTTGCATTTGAAATTCAAAGCACTTTCCAGGATCGTGAGTGTTAATAATAGTAATCATGGGGCTAGACTTGTGTTTAGCTGTGTAGATTCTCTTTGGTCTCAGTCTAACCCTTGCAACAACCAAAGAATGATTTGTATCACAGTCAGAACTGTGGTAACTTCGAGTTAATGATGTATGGTTCAGATGTTGTCTCCGTGTGATAATGAAGTCCAGCTGATGCCAATGGCCGGATCTTGGATGTTTCCATGTAACCTTATGCATCTCTTTTGTTTTAAAAAAGGAGTTTGTAATACATAGGTCATTTCTAGTGCAATGCTCCAGCAGCCTTTGCCCATTATCATTCATGCGACCGATGTTGTATTTTCCAAGGCACACTGGCCATGAACTCGAGTCCTTGCCCACACGAGCATTGAAATCACCGAGCATGTAAATGTAGTCGGATTTTGGAACTGCCTTGATCGCAGAGTCTAGCTGCTCATAGCACGTATCCTTCACATCATCAGAGGAAGCGAATGTCGGTGCATATGCAGTGAGAATGGTGGCAAATCCACAAGAGGTTGCCAAGCGCAGTGATAATAATCTTTCATTACCTCCAGCTGGGATATCAATCATTCCCAGTAGCGAATTCTTCACTGCAAAGCCGACACCATGTTGCCTTTCTTCTGCTGGCCCTCTTCCGTTCCAAAAAAAAGGTGTAATTGTTTTCCCTGAGTGACCCTTCCTCAGCGAGGCGAGTCTCCTGCAGGCCAGTAATATCAATGTTAAGACGATTGAGTTCAGCATCAATCACAGCCGTTTTTCTCACATCGTCAATATTTGTCAAGTCAGTGGAAAATCCTGGACACATGGTTCTCACGTTCCAGGTTGCAAGCCGTAGCATGAGGCTTCTATTATTCTTTTTATTAGTACCTGGTGCATTGGTTTTAGAGCCTGCGATTCAGATTTTGTCCTAGCCCCAAGCACCCATTGAAGCAGACAGGCTGTGGCGGATCAGCACCCAATTGGCAGGGGGCTGCCCAGCTTGAGGCGGGCGGTAGCTGATCAGTGACACCTGTAGGTGTCTCCCACCGTCAGAGGCAACGCGTGGCGCCCCATGTCTACGCCAACTGACAAGGACTTATAACCCGTAACAGTTGCCTCTCGCTTTGGTTCCGAGACCGGTTAAGACCAGGGATGGAGTTATTGCCTCTCCATAGCACAAAGCCTGGGCTAAAATAAAGAAACCATGTGTTGCCCATGCAGCATGATCCCTCTCTCGGCCTGCCTAGTTCACTCCAGAGAAAAGTTAACACCTATACATCTGGAACAAGACAAGCTGCAGAAGCTGCCGGATCAGCAAAGCAATGCTCTAACTGTACGCCTGTCGGAGCTTCGATCCTAGACCAGCTGCCAACCAAGGCTTAGGGCCTGGTCTGCCCTGCCATGAATTATTTTGTCTTTGGGTTGCATTTCCTCGCACCAGGATAGGGCTAGTACCCTCCAAATTGCGCTCTTCCGCCCGAAGCCGTTGGCACAATGTGGGGTGTCGGGTTTGGTAAGCGCCGCCCAACATTCGGCGCTGACAGAAAGCAGGTAGTACCGTCTACTGTCATACGGTAGCTCAGTCATATCTGACTAAGACGGTGTGAGACAGGGATGTGTAATGTCTCCATATCTGTTTTCCCTGTACAGTGAAATTAATTTTAGAAATATTGAAGATATAGAAGGAATCAACATTGGGGGACGATGCATCAATAACATTAAATATGCAGATGATACAGTCTTGATTGCAGACAATGAATAGGACCTGCAAAATTGAGTAGATGCGGTTGTTACACACAGTGAACAACTAGGGTTAGAATTATATAACAGTGTAGCCTGTTATATGGGGTCTAGTTAGGCGGCAAGGCGTGCAAAAAGGGGGGTATAAATAGATGATGCACGCATGAGCACTGTAGATAGGTAGTTAGGGGCGCACGTATTGACGTGGATATAAACAAGGACTTAGTAACAGCTGAGCCGCCGAACTAACAACACGTATCTGCTTTGATATTCCATGTATCCATTTTGATAATGTAGGAGTTCCTTCAAATAAATTGAGTCGTCCAAAGTCATCGCTGGCTTGTCTACATCTATTTGATTTCCTGCCGTTGCATTCAGACTGTCGCTCCGTTACACAGTCTGAAATGGTGCCGTTTACACCAGGATCCTGAATCATGGGTTGTTGAAGAAAACGCAAATTACTGACCGCGGCAGGAATTTTCCGAAGTGCGCTCAAAGAAAGTCATGCTACGGTTCTAAACTATTGCTGAATGCAGTTGGAAAAGATGGCTTCTTCCATTACCATAGCCGTGGGCTGAAACGGTCGTTTTCAAGAGGCTGTTGCTGCTCCACATCGTCATTTGCTTTGCAAAGGACTATAAGAGCTCGTTATCAAGTCAGTCAATTTTTGAGGCCACTCAAGTTTAAACGTTACCTCAAGTCAGTCAATTTTTGAGGCCACTCAAGTTCAAACGTTACCTCAAGTCAGTCAATTTTTGAGGCCGCTCAAGTTCAAACTTTACCTCATGCCAGTCAATTTTTGAGGCCGCTCAAGTTCAAACATTACCTCAAGTCAGTCAATTTTTGCAGAATGGCGATCAAAGTTCCAATCATTTATGAATCCAATTTGAACCGGCAGTTTTATCGAATGTTATCCAAGGTCGAAGGAACTTGCAATTGGTTCTGAAATTATTCCAACTCGGGCTTGAATGACTTTCAACAATATTTGAATCCATTGGAACTCTATCGTTTTGCTGCATGTGGCCCAGGATGGAAGAAGCTTTCAATTGTTTTAACGCCACTCAGACCTGAGGAAGTTTCTACTCGTTTTGCTTGCCTGACAAACTTGCTCTGGAAACGTTTTCAACCCAGAATTCAGAAGTGCCCTTTCACGGGTGAAGACAGAAGTGCCCTTTTACGGGTGAAGACAGAAGTGCCCTTTTACGGGTTGAAGACAGAAGTGCCCTTTCACGGGTGAAGTTGTCCATTACACAAGCGAAGCCAGATACCTGAAACTAGAGGTCTTCAAGGATCGCAACTGGGGGAGAACAGAAGTAAATCTTGGGCTCGTCATTTGGGAGGATTTTGAAAGACGCTACTCACGTGTATCCTTACATAAAAAGTGTATGTATTATAAGTGGTTATAATATTGTAAATTGTAATTGTGCAATAGTTTTCATTGATTGATGTTATAAGAGTATTTAACAGGGACACCAGGATGGCACAGGATGAGGTCTCATTGACACAAATATTAGGCTGAGTGGGTAGAGCAATAGGCAGACTTAACATAGCAATAAAACAGCAAGGGGTAGGTACGGACATTGAAAAATTCAGTGGACAAGCCAGAGATGTTAAGAAATGGATGACAGCGGTAGAGAAACATTCTTTTTTAGTAGGAGCCACGGACGAGGAAAAGAAAAAATTTGCTTACCAGGCTACTGTATCACCGGTCTCGGATCATATTCGAAGAAAATTAGAAGCTGAGGCAGATGAAACTTGGGAACAATTTAAGGATGATCTGGCCCATAAATATGCGGAGATCACGGATCCTCAACATGCTTTTTCAGTGCTGAGACAGTCTAAACAGAACAATGGAGAAAGTGTTCAACTATACAGCAACAGGTTAATTAATTTAGCTGAGGAGCATTTCTAGGACATAATGTACAAGGAGAAGAAGTGGAGAGGATGCTGGTAGGAATTTTTGTAGATTGAATAAAGTCAGACTGACTTAAATTCAAGCTTATGAGGGAAAATCCTGCGAGATTATCACACGCTGTGGATATAGCTGTACAGGAAGAAAGTTTGAGAAGGAGATTTAGACTAAGGGTAGGACGAGAAATAGGAAGCAATAGAGAAGACAGAATTGAGGAACCTGTGGAGATAGGACAAGCAAGGTACGGATGGAGAAGACGGGGAGAAATACAGACACTGCAGGGAAGTAATAACGAAGGTAATCAAGATAGAGGAAGACAAATGAGAAATCCTATAAGAGAGACAGTAGCTAAGACAAATATGGTCTGTTGGAATTGTGGACAGAGGGGACACACTTTTAGATTTTGTGGCAACAGACGTGCTCAGGTTAGTGCACAGAATAGTAGTGTTAATAGTAGACCAAATAGAAATTTTGAAGAAATGCAAAGAAGACACGGAGTTAATCAGACCAGCGCAGAAATACTGACACTGGTAAGAAATTATAGAAGACAACGTAGTCGAGGTTTCCAATCGAATGGCCAGTATGATACCATTACGCTAAGGCCACGTCAAAGTTCAACCTGCTTTAGAAAACAACTGCTTTATAACACCGACAGTAACTACCGCAGACGGGAGGTAAACGACGTGACGAGAACACGAAGGTATGAAGAGAGACAACATAACTAGCCAGAAGTCAATGCTTGGCAGAGACAGAATTTTATAAGAAAAGATGGAACTGGAACTGGCCATCTAATAGTGAAGAACAGAGAACATTGCGAAGTCAGTGGTTTGAGATCAGAAGTTTGAGATATGCACTCGCAAAGTCAAACAAAAGAGAAAATCATCATCAGACTAATAGAACCTTAGCTGATGATCGACAGGTGTTTTCAGTTGTTAGAAGTAGACAAGAAAGAGAGACACAGACGCAGATGATTGAAGTGATAGATAATAACACACAAACACAAATCGATACCGTGGAAAAAAAAAGTCCAGGTACAACCAACCAGCAAGATAATGAAGGGAAGTCAAACCGAGCTAGTAGAAACTGAATCAAAACCAACTCAGTTGAAAGTGACTAAGGGAGACACAGTTGAAATTAAGAAAGATGGACAGATAAGGAAAGTTAGGAAAAGTATTAAGGAGAGGAATGCAAATAGTCTGGTAGTCAATGTAGGTACGACTGTTGTGACAGACTCCTCAGATAGAAATATTAAAAGTATCCCAAACCGGAGCATGAAAGATGGAGGTATAAATAAGAAGAAGGTCAGAAGTTCTAGTGACGACCATAGGGATATTATTGCCATGTCTGCAGTCAACTATAATAAGCCTGATGAGGGAACTATCATCAGTGAATCTTCTGAAGACGAGATGGGGAAATATAAGCGATATATAACTTATTCAGAAAACAGTGAGCAGACCGACGCTGTAAAGACAGGAGTAGCAAATAAAGGAAACATAAATAAGGCACTTAAGAAGAAGAATAGTAATAGACAGATGGCAGAAATTTACTCGACTACGGAAGATGACATAAGAAAAATCAGAGAATATATGACCTTAAGACCTGCATACTTTAATGACAGTCTGACAGTTATGGATACTGAAGATGAGATAGTTGAAGAGAGACACACACTAGTAGTAGGAGACAATGAAGTATTTGGGTTAGATGCGCTCTATAGCTGTTAGAATTCCGAGGGTGAGAAATGGCATATTGCATTGCTTACGAGATGAATTGCGGTTTGAGCAGATACATATGTTTCTGTCTAAAATAAGCAGATGAATTGTTTTTGGTGTAGTATCACATTATATGGTGCAGACAATAGTGTTATTGTGGGTAGAGAGTCACAGCAAGTGATAGATAATTTTAAAGCTGGTGAGTGATGGAATATTCTACGTGGGTACGCTATAAAGAATATCTTGTGTTTGGTTGTGGTGCGGGGAGAATAGACAATGTGGAAATTGAAATGTCCCTTGTCCGGAATGGCCGGATGGAGTGGGTTGATCATGTTGAGTGATGTATAACTGGTGTGATTAAAGTAGGGTAGACTCAGCACAGAATTTGCATGGAGAGAGAGAAACTGATTATGAATGCTCGTACTAGACTTGACGCGTTGTTTGAGATGGCTTGAATCAGAGCTTTTAGAAGAGTGACTGGAGTATGAAAATGCTATCACGTGATGTCTGAGATAGAATTAAAGTTTCGCGAAGCAGATATAGTAGCATTGGCAGAGGTAAGATGAACCGAGCGTGTCTGATGAGGAGATGCAGATTGAGGAGGAATTGAGTATCCTGTGTAAAATAGCCAGCTGAGCACGAGAGTATTAAGAGTAGAAGACTGTGGAAGCTGATGCTTGAAGAATGCGAGTTCTTGGTGAGGGGGATGAAGTAATTACGTGATGGTTGCGGAGAAAGAAGAGGCACCTAGACGATGCACTTTCCAAGCGAGCATGGTAGGCAGAGGTTGACGGTGTAGCACGTTGAGTGTGTCTGGCTGTGTTTTAGAGGAGGTGAGAGGTTGAATGTCAGAGCAGTTGCTGTAGAGAAATTAGGTAGGACAGAAAGTGCCATGCGTGCATATTTTGTGTTTGCTTGTGTTTGATTAGAAAATAGACGAGTTAGAGTGTAAAACGTGGGATGTTTGTGTTGAGTGAGGTATGCTGGAGCAGTTGACATAACGTAAAACTGACATGGATAGATATAGGCTGGTTAGAAATGTTGGTTGTTAGAACTAATGTGTTGTTTGAACAGAATAGGCTCTGAGTTGTTGAAAGGGAGTGAATGAGTGAGAAAAGTTGAAATTAGAAAGTAATTAGATTGTGAAAGTCCTGTGGCAGATATTGAATAAAAGTTCCGTTTGTCGTTTTAGGAAACAGATCTGGTGTCGTTTGGCAGAATTATGTTGGAATGAGATTGCATGATGCAGAGAAATGAGAGAATATAGCGAAGATGTGATTAGTATGTCTCGTTGGAGTGAGAATTGTTGAGAAGAGCTGTGTATCTGTAAAGGAGATTGTCAATACTGTGTTAGATTGTCTAGGAGATAGTCGTTAGCCGTATGCGGTTGCTGTTTCTGAAAGAGTCCCGATAAATGTGACTGGCGTGACTGCCATCGCGGTGTGAGAACGAAGTTAGGAGGGAGTTAAGTATAACTTAGAGTTGTTGTGGTAAGATGTTGGAAATTAGTGATGCGGGAGAATAAAACGTTGGTTGCATCGGGTGGACGAGAGATTTAAAAGTAGAATTAGTTGTTGGTATCAAATTCAGGGGAAACAACTAGATTAGAAAATAGGTGTGCCAAATTGCAGTTTCCCTTGGTGAGTAGATGAGTTGTGGTGTGCTGAGATAGCCACACTAGTTAGTAAATGGAGCAATTTGAGCTGTAGTTAACAGTAGTTGCTTGCATCGTATTTCAAGTGCAGTGATGTCGCTGTGGTTTAGTTTCGTGAGAGATGGAATGTTGTAAAGGGAGATAATCAATGGTTTGAGTTATAAAGTTGAAAGAAGGAAGTGAAGAAATAAATAGCTTAGTTTGTGCTTATACAAAAGTAATTGTTGACTTCCAGAAAAAGTATGGTCAGTTTTAATTAATGACTTTTGTTGAGGGAATAAACATTGTTATGCGTATGATGAAAATACAGTCTGTCGGTAACAGATATATTTTGGGATTAATGTAGGTTAATATTAGTCCTAGCATTGAGTTTTTTTTTTTTATTGTTGTTGATTTAATTATGCCTTGACATATAGCTGATTGTGTTAAGACTTTAATAGTAATTGGTATAAAACAATACTTGTAGTTTACAGTGCATATAAATGTTAAACTTGTTTTAGAGTATTGGAATAGGCATGACTTGTGTTCCTTGTAGTGAATAGACATGTACTACTCATTGGTCCGTACAAGAGACCAATGTTGTTTGGTTACAATAGGTAGTTGATTTTAATTGAACTTGATTATTATTTCATTATGTATATTTATTTTGAAAAATGTGGGGATATATGAAATCATTGTGAAATCCAAGGGGGGGGGGGGGGTGACATTGTTTTATTTTGATGTGTCGTGATTATTTATCAATTGTGATTTATTTAGGTTGCATATTACCTTCTTTGTTAATTTTCATTTGCAAAAGTTATAATGATTTGGCTTCTTCTGTTGCCCTGACCATGTTTTTCTTTTAGCGTTCAGTTGTGGGGAATTAGAAAATATGAACTGGTCCATATTAAAGAGAATTGTTAATAGAGTTCTAGATACAGAGTTACGTTCAGAAAATAGAAGGCTACTTTAAGAAAGGATCTTCACGGGGTAGAGAGAATCACATGGATTGAGAGCCATGGAGTAGTGGCATTAAAAATGGCTGCGGTCGTCAGCAACGATTGGAATAAACGTAAACAGAGAGCTATGGGGAGCAAGTCAGTTACAAAAAAAGGGGAAAAGTGTTTTGTTATAAATTATGATTGGTTATCATGTTCACTCGTTTTGCATTGTTCAGATTTTAACTTGTTAGAAAAATAGTTACCAGTTGCTCGATATGAGTTAATAGAAATACATGGAAGTGGGTGTTAAAATATGAGCTGTATTGAACAGCGTTAATGGGAAATGACGGGTTTAACTCAAAAACGGGACGGCTGTGCTTATCAGCATAACATAAATATTGGATAATTGGTGGGATGCTGTGCTTATGGCATGAAAGAAGAAGTGGAAATTAAAATATAGGTTGGGGAGGTGTGTTATATATTGCTAGCTGTTGTTGGCAGCGCAAATAAGACAAAATTTTTGCTACTGAGTGAAGAAGGCGGAAGTTTTAGATCGATGTAAATTTTGACAAGAACATTTATTATTAACAAAAGTGAAGATTAACGAATGATTTGGGTTTTTGAAAACTTTATTTTATAAAGTTTTGAAAGTACATAGGAGGATAAATGTGATAAGTGTGACTATTTCTTGTGATATATACTTACGATATGTATGTGGATATTATAACGAAGAAGAAGTATTAATGGCGGCTGGCTATAAGATAAATAAATAAGAGTTCTAGGGTAGAATTAGAGGTATATGAATTTTGTAGTGGTAGTCGAGATGGGTTCAGATTGTTTAGTACAAGACAGGTAAGCGGAATGCTTATGATTTATAGAAGCGAAGAAGAAGTAACTTTAATTTTGGGAGATTATTGGGTTAAGCGTCTGGGGTTATATGGTTTTGGGATAAATGAGTTGTGGAATTAAGACTTGGGGTCTAGTTAGGCGGATGGGCGTGCAAAAAGGGGGGTATAAATAGATGATGCACGCGTGAGCACTGTAGATAGGTAGGTAGGGGCGCACGTATTGACGGGGATATAAACAAGGACTTAGTAACAGCTAAGCCGCCGAACTAACAACACGTATCTGAATTGATATTCCATTTATCCATTTTGATAATGTAGGAGTTCCTTCAAATAAATTGAGTCGTCCAAAGTCATCGCTGGCTTGTCTACATATATTTGATTTCCTGCCGTTGCATTCAGACTGTCGCTCCGTTACAATTAAATTGTAAAAAGACACAGATTATGGTCGTCACTAGGAAGAACGAAATACCACAATGTAATATACAAGTAAATGGGAATATTTTTCAACAAGTGAATCGTTACAATTATCTCGGAACAGTAATAACATCTGGTGGAAGATGCCTTGAAGAGATTAGAACAAGAATAGCCATGGCAAAAGTAGCCGTTAGCAAGATGAAAAACATACTGACCAATAAAAAAGATGTCAATTGAAACGAGAAAAAGAGTGTTGAGATGCAGTCAGGCTGAAAAACATCTGATGGCTGTAGAAATGTGGTTTCTGAGGAAAATGTAAAGAATACCATGGACAGACATAAAGACCAATGAACAAGTCCTTCAAGAATCAAATGAAGATCGTAAACTGATTAGAGACATTAGACGTAGACAGTCACAATTTTTTGGGCATGTTATGCGAAGAAATGATTTGGAGAACTTGGTGACAACTGGTAAGATCGAGGGGAACAGACCAAGGGGAAGACTTAGAAGCAAGTTCCTGGATGGCTTGGTGGCATGGTCGAGATAGAAACACGGAGCTGATCCACGACTCTGGTGATCGAGTGAGATGGCAGAACATGACCGCCCACGCTTACCGGCATGGCACATGATAAATGGATGGACAGGAAATCTTTTAATCAAATATCCTACATTCACTCGATGACACTAAATCTTTCTGTCAAACATCGGACATTTGTCAAGGACCCACTAGAGTGAATAGTCAGTGATAGACAGTAGACAGGTTAGTGCAGGATAGCAGGGCAGGCAACCAAGCGTCCTTCACACAGGTCATGGTTACGGTCACAGAGTGCGGGGAGACTTGCACTCAGGCTAAAGCCCCGTGGTCACCACACCACATCAAGCGCCACGTAACTCACGGACTGGGAGCAGCCGTGAACTGGCAAAACGTACCTGTGTTTAATCAGACGGGTTAGGACTTCGAGACGGACGGACATAGGTCTGTGACTGTGTTTAGTGAGCGTTGTGTTATGATAGTAGGATTGACAGTGCGATTGCGTTATGGAGCTAACTATGCTTGAGTTGGGAAGTGTGCGTTGAGAGACAGTGTGAGATTTATGATATGCTATTATATATTTTATTTATATCTTACGCAAGGGTGCAGCCATTTGTAAGGCAACCAGGACTGCAAGAGCTGTGAAGAAAAGACAGAACAGAAAAACCACTGCAGAAAATCCTCCTCCAGAAACGTCAAGCATTCTTTGTCCACATTGTCAAAGAACATTTCGAGCCAAAATAGGGCTTATCAGCCATCTTAGAACTCACGGCTCCATACTTTCAAACCCACTGGATGAAATGAATGGTCATCATCATTCTTGATGGACATACAACATAACAACATATTTTGTAATATATGATGTACGATTATACGATTCATGATGTTTTGAGTAAGAGTTGCGTGTTGCCGAAAGTGCAACCCGTGTGAGTTTGCACACGCGAAGATTATTATTTAATAAACAACTCTCTAATTACAATTGCCGTGCGTGTGAGTTCAGTTATTGAACGCATGTAATTGTTTCACCTCTGTCCTGAAGTGCGAAGCAGAATTATAATTAAGTAAGATCATGACAACATTCACCCGATGACAGGAAATCTTTCATTCACACATTCTGTATTTACCCGATGACATGAAATCTCCCAATCAAACATCCTACCTTCACCCGATGACAGGAACTACTCCAATCAAACATCCAGTATTCACCCGATGAAAGGAATTATTATCAAACATCAAACATTCACCCGATGACGTGAAATCTTAAAATGAAACATCCTGTATTAACCCGATGATAGCAAATCTTCAAATCAAATATCCTATATTCAGCCGAAGACATGAAGTCTTCCAATAAAACATCTTGCATTCACCCGATGACAGAGAATCTTTCAATCAAACATCCTATATTCAACCAATGAAAGGAAATCTTCCAATGAAACATCCTGTATTCACCAGATGACAGGAAATCTTCCAATAAAACATCCTGTATTGACCCGATGAAAGGAACTATTGAAATCAAACATCCTTCATTCACCCGAGGACACGAAATCTTTCAATAAAACATCCTGCATTCATCCGATAACAGGAAATTTTCGAATCAAACATCCTGTATTCACCTGATAACTGGAATTCTTCCAATCAAACATAATTTACCTGATGATGGGAAATCTTCCAATGAAACATCCCGCATTCAAGCGATGTTAGGAAATCTTCCAATCAAACATCCCGCATTCGCACGATGACATAAAATATTCCAATTAAACAACCTTCATTCAGCCGATGATAAGAAATCTTCCAATCAAACATCCTTTATTCACGTGGTGATAGGAAATCTTCCAATCAAACATTCTGCATTCACAAGATGGCAGGAAATCTTCCAATCAAACATCCTGCATTTACCCGATGACAGGAAATGTTCCAGTCAAACACCCTGAATTCGCCCAACGACAGGTAATCTTCCAATCAAACATCCTGCAGTCACCCAATGACACAAAATCTTCCAGTAAAACATCCTGCATTCATATGATGATAGGAAATCTTGTAGTCAAACATCCTGTATTCACCCGACGATAGAAAATCTTCTAATCAAACATCCTGGATTCACTATATGACAGAAAATATTCCAAACAAACATCCCGCATTCACCCGATGACATGGATTCTTCCAATCAAACATCCCGTATTCACTCGATGATACGAAATCTTACAATCAAACATCCCGCATTCACCCGATGACATGGATTCTTCCAATCAAACACCCTGCATTCACCATATGATAGGAAATCTTCCAATCAAACATCCCGCATTTACCCGATGTTCTGAAATCTTTCAATCAAACATCCTCTATTCAACCGAAGACATGAAATCTTCAAATCAAACATCCTATATTCACGTGGTGATAGGAAATCATCCAATCAAACATCCTGCATTCACCCAATAAAGGGAAATCTTTCAATCAAACATCACGCATTGACCCGATGACAGGAAATCTTCCAATCAAACAGACCCTGAGCATAAGTATGGTTCAAAATATTGACATGAAATGACGACTTCACATTGTTTTTGTGGACTGTAAAAAATCCTTTAAAAGTATTGATAGGGAATTCCTTTGTAATGTGTTGAGACACTGCACAGAAAATCAAGAACTGAATAAGGGCAACACATGAAGACGTGAAATGCAGAGTTCTTCATTGGAGAAACCAACAGATACATTTGAAACAGGAGCAGGAGGTAGACAGGGATGTATCTTGTCACTTGTAGTGTTCTTGCTGGCTCTATACTGCGCTATGAGGACGTCCGACAGCTGCCCGACTTGCTTCTGTCTGCTTCACTCCAGCTCTACTGGCTTGTTAACATACAAAAAGTAAATAAACTTAAAACGGATAAGGTATCTGTGTGTCCTTTTACAGGACGCTGGCGTCAACCCCAGCATTTAGTAGTTGTTTGTGATTGACTAGGCGATTGTTATGTTTAGTGGTTTCCCATTGCTGTATGAAAATAACATCGAAATCATGTTCATGTTTAGTGGTTTGCCTTTGCTTTATGAACATAACATCGAAATCATGATCATATTTAGTGGTTTGCCTGTTCTTTATGAACATAAAATCGAAATCAAGTTCATGTTTAGTGGATTGCCTTTGCTTCATGGGGACGGAGTATCCCCTATCAAAGGAGAAGTAAGGCGCCTCATTCCCTCCGCTAGCCTACGGGTTTCCCTTGGGCAAGGTAGAGTACCCGTTTAGCCCCCCGATCAGGGTTACGTGAATCCATGGGTGCAGGTGGTGGATGAAGTTGAAGAGCAGCCAACAGATACTTGTAGGTTATGGTCTCCAACTTCATGACGGTATGCAGAGGATCTATTTTTTGGGGAGACAATGGCTACTGTCATCTACCAGTATGGTCACTGCTATGAAGGAAAGCAATGACAAACTACCTTCTTTACAGATGCCAAGAAAATCATGTTTTGTAATCTAAATAGAAAATCAGAGAAATGGCGTAAATCGGTGCTCCGGTAGAGGTAGTCATGTGCACCAGGTGACTCCAGACCGCCAGCAGGCGACTGAGTGCAAAAGAGTATCAACATTGAAAGTGGGAAATTGGAATGTAAGAACTATGAGTGGGGCAGGAAAATGTGATAGCGTTAAGAATGAAATGAGAAGACTCAATATTAATATGTTAGGTAACTGTGAGAAAAGATGGAAAAGAATGGGCAGGATAACATCTGAGAAATATAACATAATCCACTCTGGTGGAGAGAAAAAACAACGATGAGTAGCAATTATAATGGATACAGAGAGATCTAAATCGATCAAAGGATATTGGACTGTATCACACAGAGTGTTTCAGGTGAAGTTGAGTGGAAGACCTTTTGATGTCAACGTCATACAGGTTTATGCACCAACAGCAGACAACAGTGATGACAGCATTGATGAATTTTATAATGATTTGAAAAATGCTTCCAAGAAATGCAAGAAGTAAGATTTAAATATCATAATGGGCGACTTGACTGCCAAAGTTGGAAATCAACAGAATGGATGCATAGTAGGCAAGTATGGGCTAGAGCAGGGGTGTCAAACTCAATCGCTCAGCAGGCCAAAACTCAAACCACACGTCAGGTTGCAGGCCGGACAGGAGAAACATTCAATAAGCCGAAAATTAAACCTTTTCTAAACATTAATATAAATGAAAACAGAAAGCCGGTCTCCCTGGTCTAGGAGTTACACAACTTTCTCCGTAATCCCGAATACTCTCGTGAGTAACGTGACGTGCTAGAGAATTGGTAGCGGTTCTTCCGCGTCGGTAACTTACGGTGTATGTGAGCCGGTCGCTCAGAAAGCAATGGCAAACTACTGAGCGTAATCTTGCCAAGAAATCAACAATCAGCTGATGTTGACAGCGATGTCATGTAAAGAATATGCCAACAAACAAACAAACAAACAAACAAACAAACAAACAAACAAAAGAAAAACGTTTTAATAATAAGACACCATTGGTATACACATTTTCACTTTTATGTCATTTTGTCATAGTACGATGTTTGGCATCTTTTCTTGGCTACAAGTTCGTTTATGTTGGGAGTAATGTTTCGTGTCATTGAGATTCTCATGATGGACTGCAAGTGTTCATCAGTGAGACGACTCCTCTGTGATGTTTTGTTAATCTTCATCACAGAAAACAGCTTCTCACACAGATATGTGCTACCAAACATGCTCAAGGTTCGAGCCGCATGTAGAAGAAGCCGAGACATCTCTTCAGGAATGAAATGAGTGAACTGTGCAGGCCCCACAGTGTCGTACTTTGCTTTTAGTGTCCCATTACACTGCAGCTCTATTAACTCAATCTGTAAATTTACAGGTGCAGTTTCCACATCTATGGCAAATGGATTACGAAACAGCTCGAAATTACTTTCCATATATTCATCCACCCAGCGGCTTTGAAAGGCTCTGTTTTCAGAATCGACTTTTGTCTTGGCCATTTTAAAGGCTAGCTTTGATTTGAAAAGATTGTGCATCTACCGACAGACGCTTGGTTGATATCAGGTTAGCCGTAGCGGGAAAATGTGATGTAACACTTGGGCATTACACTAAGTTCATTTTTTTATGCGGCAATTCAAAAATGAGCATCTGAATGTTGCTAGGTAACTATAACGACGAATACTAACATATTACACAACTTTTATTTTCGCTTATTCTGATCGAAGCGAGAACGCTCTCAGGTAGCCTATCATTCAGAAGGCTGCTAATTAGGGAATTTGATTTGCACTTTATATCGTGACCATAAAAAGATATTTTGCCAAAAATTTTCTCATGTGCCGAATATATGTGTACGTCAGTTAAGACCTCTCGGGCCTGATATGATTGTACGGCGGGCCGGATGTGGCCCGCGGGCCTTGAGTTTGACACATGGGGCTAGAGGAACAAAAAGAAAGAGGTTGCAGCCTTGTACAGTGGGCAAAAGAGCATAATATGATAATTGGAAACACCTGGTATCATCACCACCCAAGGAGATTATAAACACAGAGGAGTCCTGATCAGAAGATCAGAAATCAGATTGATTACATTCTCATCAACAGAAGATTTCAAAATGCCTTAACAGTCGCAAGAACTATACCAAGCGCATAATACTAAAGCGACCATAGATTAATCATAAGCAATATACATATGCCGTCTCCCTGGTGTAGGAGTTACACGACTTTCTCCGTAATCCTGTATACTATAGTGAGTAACGTGACGTACGCGAGAATCGGTAGCGGTTCTCTCCGTGTCGGTAACTTACGGTGTATGTGAGCCGGTCGCTCAGAAAGTAATGACAAACTACTGAGCGTAATCTTGCCAAGAAATAAACAATCAGCTGAACGATGCTGTTGTTGACAACGATGTCCTGTAAAAAGGATATGCGAACCAAAAAAAAAAATAAAAAAAAAAATACATATAAAATTAAAGAAAGTCAAATATACACCAAGAAACACGCAATTTAATTTAGAGGCACTGAAGAGCGAGGAGATACAAGATAACTTCAACGTAGAGGTAAAGAACAGACCTGATGCATTGTCCGACATGGAAATGTTATTTCAAGATGTCAGCGACCTATTGGAAATATTACAGAAATCAGTCAACCAAGCCGCAGAAACAACCATCCCAAAAATAAAGATGGTGGGACGTAAGAAATGGATTACGGAAGACGTCTTAACACTCATGGAAATAAGAAGAAATAACAAAATTGACCATTAAAAATATGAAGAGATCCACAGGAAAATTAGGACACTTTGCAGAGGCAAAAGAAACATGGCTTAGGGAAAACTGCAGGGAAATTGAAAATTATCACAACACCCCGAATGCCAAATATATATATATATAAAAAAAAAACCTTCTTACAATATAACACCCAATCGTTGCAACGGTACTTCAGTTGTCTACTTGTAGACTTAGAGAAGGGACGCAGAAGGTGACACTGCCGTGGAGCAGTCCAGTGTCCTGTGAAATGACCTGGAAAGGCAAATTCGGCGAACAGATGGGAACATTTCTGGCGGATATTGTAGCCAGCGTGACCACATCAACCATCATCAAGTGCCAGTTTGTCAAAGACCTGTGAACCTGACACCATGTATCCAATATGGCACGTTACATGGTCAATGACGCTTGACCTATGTCCTCTGACGCATGACCTGCGTCCACTGACAAGGACATAACAAGATGAGTAAAAACGTTCCCAGAACATAACGAGATGAGTAAAAACGGACCCAGGACATAACGAGACAAAACGTACCACAGCAGATGGGAGGACACAATAACATGGGCATAGCGAGACAAAACTTACCCCAGCAGACAGGGGGACAAAATGACCAGGACATAACGAGACACAACTTACCCCAGCAGACAGTAGGACACAATGACGGGGACATAACCAGACACAACTGACCCCAGCAGACAGGAGGACACAATGACGGGGATATAACGAGACACAACTGACCCCAGCAGACAGGAGGACACAATGACGGGGACATAACGAGACACAACTGACCCAAGCAGACAGGAGGACACAATGACAGGGACATAACGAGACACAACTTACCCCAGCAGACAGGAGGACACAATGACGGGGACATAACCAGACACAACTTACCCCAGCAGCCACGGCCAGCACACATGAGATAACAGCGAGCACCTTCATGACTAGAAAGCAGCACTTGTGGTTGGGCACTGGTGGATTCCTGGAAACATATATAGCAAACAAGGTGTTATGCCCATTTCGCTGTTTGTTTACTGTACAAGATTACTTCCTTGATGAAACGCCACGGAGGCGAGTAGTGTGATAGATAGGTGATATATTGTGATAGATAGTTGACCCTACAGAATGTAAGAGGTCATCGTGCTGAGTGAGACTCACGTATGTAAACATACCAATGTTTCACAGACACCTCATATAATCACCGTGATACACAACAGCCGGGCTGGGATGGAGGAGGTACGGTGAGTAAATATGGGATGCATGAGGTGTTTGATTTCGTTTAACAGGCTGCATCAGACCGAGCAGCTGCTGGTACACATTCAGATTTATCCTGTCATCCGTGTGCATACGTGAAGAGACCTGACAGACAGCGGGACTTTTTCTTGCAAACAGAGACAGACTTTGTAACTTGCAGACAGGACATTGGTTCACGGGGTCACATTTCAATATACAGATATTTGGGAGATTCCGCGAGCTGTCAACTACAGCACGCAGACACACTTACATTCATAAACACACACATGAAATCCTGCATATACACTTACATCATTTACACAAACTCTTACAGCTGTGCACACACTCAATACACCAAATACATATTCCCTTGCATACACATATACTTACATTCAAAAACTCACTAACTAAAGTTTAATTATTTACACTGTCACCCACCCACCCAACTATCCACCCACCAACACACTCCCACAGACACACCCACACACACATACACACACAAACTTACCTACCTACACACACACTCACACACATACACACACACATATATACATACACATATATATATGTTGTTTGTCCATCAAGAATGATGACCATTCATTTCATCCAGTGGGGTTGAAAGTATGGAGCCGTGAGTTCTAAGATGGCTGATAAGGCCTATTTTGGCTCGACATGTACTTTGACAATATGGACAAAGAATGTTTGACTTTCCAGGAGGAGGATCTCCTGCGGTGGTTTCTCTGTGCAGCCTTTTCTTCACAGTTCATGCACACACACACACACACACACACACACACACACACACACACACACACACACACACACACGCATAAACACACACATACACACACACCCCACCAACCCCCCACACACACGCGCGCACACGCACACACATGCACACATGCACACAACACAAACACACCCACACATCTAGGCACATACACGCTGCTTCACATAATCATTGAAATAATATGAACAAACACCCACACTTTACACACACATACAATTACGACTGTTGTGAGCATTTTCACAAACATGGGGGGATGGGGAATCGTGTATACATATACATCGTGTAACGTAGGAGATATTGATGCAATTCAATGAGACCTATTGTCATAGAACAACGTGTTTCCGCCAAAATGACTCTCTCATTCCACACACATAAATGAGTAATGGCAGACAGAAAAATAAATACTGAGCATATTGACACATAAAATGTACGCTCAGAATTATATGACGCCACATTGCGCCCCAACGAATAAAGCAACCAGTCTATTTCTTCAAAGAGTGATAAAACTCGCATTCTACAGGGGGCGGTAAAATCTCAAATTTGACGCCAGTCACTTCTCCTGCAAACTGAACTGCTAGGTTGTAATGACCACTTCAAACAGTTGGCATGAATCTAACTTCCGACCCGTGTTCCCAGATACCGAGGAAGACGGGCAGAAATGTGAAGTCACACCGATACTGCGTGTAACAAGCTACGTGGAGGGTCCCAAATAACTATGTAACAATATTTCAAAATTAATCTTTCGCCCTGGCTGGGATAGGTCTTTGCTTGCCAACCCTCCTCCGTTCCCCGGACTCACTGTCACTCTCTCTTATGATCTCGGGACCTATTCCCTGATGTATCTTTCTGGCTGATCCATAGATAACACGGTGATCGTTGGAATAAACTAAAACGTGATTTATTAACCTAATAAAGAACAGCACAGGAAAACATTAAGGCAGTTAAAACAGATAGTTATAAACAGACAACACCGGGACACAGAGTTCATTTCAGACACAGAGCATCATGGCTTTACATCATAGAACAAGCTGTAGTCAAGGTCCGTTCTGTCCACATATCGCTCACCAAATCATAAGTCCTCCTTGCTTTCCCTCCCAGTACGTTTGGCTAACATCAGTTCTCCGTGAAACCAGACTAATGTTCGTGGGAAAATGTCCTGTGATCCCTGGTCACAATGCTAAGTGAAAGTTCTTACAAAAGGAAATAGTTCCTGAGCGGGAATTGGGTAGGTATCCTTCACTGTCTCAGACAAGGATGGGTGGATCTGATATTTAGGTGGGGTTCAGTCCAGAATACAAACTGACTCGATCTTAGCGTATCGAGATGACTGGCGAGGTGTTGGAAAGACTGATGGTCATTCTTTCGGGCTAGCTGTGGCTCTATCTGGTAGAGATCATACCCTTAGACCTGGCATGGCCTAAAACTTGACATGGCCTCGTCTTCAACATACTTTCTGCGTATAGCCCTGTCGAGACCTTCAGCTCTGTTCCTACTTTCAAAAAGGAAGGACCCTGTAAAGGATAAACAGTTGTGAGAGTCTCCAGCCTAAACTTCTGATACAGCCGACATGGAGACTCCTAATGGTCTCAGCACATCAGCTGCTATCAACAAAATATATAATATTAATAGATATATATTTCTTTACCCGACCTGCGTGAATTAGCCTGACCTGACAAGAGGTCCTGGATTGGCGGCGTCTTTTCTAGACTAGGCCTTTAGCTTGACGAAGTCTTGTCGTTTGACCCTAGGTACTTTTTGCCTACAAGACTCACTCTCCACACTCATACCAAGCCTTTATTCTTATTGGGCACATTCGTTTCCCGGCGTCTCTCTCACTTGCAAACCATGCCTTTCTCACGACAAAGCTCTTGTGGTCTGCTTAGTGATCTGTGTGTTTCTCCCCCTTAACTAATATTATAGTAGTGGGGTTGTATGGCACTCAGTGTAGTTCCCCATTCCCAGCAAGAATAGGAAAGAAGATACTATCCCTTCCGGCCGCTGCTCTTGTCTGAGCTGTCGCCGCAATGTACCGGCAGTGCCTCACATAACACGTAGATTCAGAGGAATTCAGGTTCTCTCAGTGAGATAAAGAAGTTTATTTATATTCCCGACATCATCCTATCGACCCGTAACCATTCAGTCCACCTGGCCACCCCATCTGCCAAAAGACGAAAGAGATAGCACTGTGGATAGCCTCTTCCGGTTCAAGAAGATAGAACATAGATTGGTGGAAACCGTCCGCACGGAGCCCTTCCCTCCTTCCGGCATACCGTAGCTATATAATGTGTTTATATTTAAATGAGAGATGCTACTATGCCGAGTTCAGGCCTTAGGAAGAAAGATAGCCCCCGTCCATCTGCTGCCAAGAACAAGTGAAAGCATCTGGGAAGCTATATTGCTCAGATTCGTTCCCAGGCAATGCCAAGAACAAGACGCTTAGCCAGATTGGCCAACGGTCAACCCACTCCCAATATTGCAAGACTGCCGTCTCGCCAATTCGTCTCACCAGTCGAGACAACCAGTTATCTTTATAAACCAAGGTCTAGCAGTATTCAATAAAACCCAATTATTACCTTTTCATTTCCCCCGTAGTAGGCTGCAGTGTTGTCCTAATCTTTGAATTAAATAGACATTCTGCAATTACCAAACGGTAAGTATTGGAACGGACATGAATTGCACCAGAAGTTGCACTGGTGTGTATTTGGTGTAAGGTGCCCTATCGGGTTTCCCCGAAGACAAGACATATATCTAATCGTTCTATTAAAAAGATCGTGTTGTTAAAGAATCCCAGAGAACTATCTTCCATGGTGATTGAGCAAATAAGAGAACTGAGGGTTCCCGAAAGCTGTTTCCCCCTGTTTACCCAAAATAAAAGAAGGCATGAGGACATGGGCCATTGGCGTTTTGCCACACTGCGGATAAAGATTTTCCCACGGGACATGGAAAACGAACGAAGGCATGAGCGGACGGATCCCACGGCTGGTCCAGAAAAATATATGGCCTAAATCAACCATCAGATCAGAAAGATCAAATGTAATCAACAGATAAGAGGATTTGTATAAAAGTTCGAGCATAGACCTTTACGAATTAGAACTGTCCATTCAAGGATCAGGTAAAGCGATTTTCTATTTGTATATTTCATTTGCCGAGGGATTACAACACTTTCTCCGTAATCTCGTTTATCACGCAGAGTCTCGTAGCGGGCGAGAACTGGGAGCGGTTCGTCCCCCGCTGGTGACTTGCGGGATAACTGAGCCGGCCGCTCAGAAAGCAATGGCAAACTACTGAGCGTAATCTTGCCAAGAAATCAACAGACAGCTGAAAGATGCTGCTGTTGACAGCGATGTCCTGTAAAAGGATATGCGAATAAAAAAAAAATATTTCATTTATCGTTATGTCTGGATTATATGCTGTTCAGAAGTGTCTTTGAATTTTACATGCTAGCCCTAACGACAGCCTGCAACTTCGGGGCTTTTGTTTGTCGGTCTGTTGTATGTTATGTAATTGAGAACTATCATTGTATCATGTTACTTGACTGAGAACTTTTATTTTCTTATTTTTGTATATATTGTGTCTCACTATACTTTTTGTAACCTTACCACGCAAGTGGCTAAGTAACGACAGATTCTTGTAGACCGTCTTTTCGTCTGTCAATTTGTTGTTTCAAAAATACCGATTATTAGTATTTTTTTTTCGTATATTGTACACTACTATATTTCTGTTATTCCACCTACACAAGTGGTAACTTTATGTTATGTACATTTTAATTATATTGCTATACATCATTTTTTTTTCTCAGCATTTTCGCTGTTCGTGATTCCTGGGCAAATTTTACTTCAGTAGTTTGCCATTGCTTTCTGAACGACCGGCTCTTATACCTATTTTCGAAAAAACCAGCACCGCTGTGTTTCGAACCCGGGTATACGGGCTCACAAACCGCGTTCGCAAGCCCTCAGCCACAGAGACCGGCTTTTAAAAAAAAAATGTTTCCATGCATAATGTTTATTATATGCTTGCGATATTAATGTAATAGGTTACACCGGGATGAATGTTTGCTGGGTTTTATAAGAATCAGTCTTGATACATATTGCCTATTGTTGTAATATGATTCAGTTATAATATGCTAACCCACCCCACAGTGGGTGAATGTTATGCAATACCATCGTGTGTGGGTGTATGTGTGTGGGTTATGTGTGTGGGTGTTTGTGTGTGGTAATTTATATAATATTTAGGATTGTATATGTTTAGACCTAAGAACTACACATTCTTGATAATCTATTCCTAGCTCTCAAACAGAGGGCAAGGTTCTTTATCGATCCCGTTCAGTCACAACGAGGAGAGACCAGCCGTAGCCAGGACTGGCAGTGGCCAAGAACACCGACTCAGTTGATTCTTATCCATTGAATTCTAGACGTATTTCACCTTATGGTAAACCTGGATTATTTATGTCATGCCACACCATCATTATCAGTTATGTATTCGATCATAATCTTGATGTATATTTAAATGTTGTACTTCATAAAAATCACCAGGGCATTAACTTCTAACCATCATACATCGTGTTGTAAATATTGATTGATTCATTCATTCATTCAGTAGCATGTCCTTTGCAGAACCTCGATCCCATAAAAAACTTCCGGAAAACCTCTCGATCATAAGCAAAATGTCCCGCGTCCGATACACCCATCTGGAGATCATCCGCCAAATCCTGCACCCATCTTCTCTTTGGCCTTTCTCTTCCTCTCTTCCCAGGCGTATACCCCTTCATTATTGTTCTATACAAACTTTCGTGACGTTTCAAGCGACCAACATATTTCAATTTTCTTTGTTTTATCGTCTTTAATAGCAAACCTATTTCAATATTCAGCTCTTGAAGTATGGATGCATTTGTTCTTTTCTTTACCCAAGATATTCTTAGAACTCGTCTGTAACATTTATTTTCATAGGCATTTATGGGCTGTTCAGCTTGTTTAGTAAGTGTCCAGGTCTCACAGGCGTATGCTACAATGGGAAAGACGCGCGCTCTTAAATATCTAATTTTTGTAGTTCTATCTGTCCCATTCCATAATTTATTCAGTTGTTTTAGTCTTTGAAGAGAAATTGATAGTCGCCGTTTAATTTCTTTCATTGTAATCAATGACACAAGATATTCAAAATTTTCCACCACCTCCAATATTTCCTCATTAACATATATTTCTTTCTCCATTGTGGTTTTATCTGTATGCAGATATTGCTAAAAATATACAAATCAGAGTAGTTTGTTTTAAATTCATAGTTATATCTTCTATTCCTAGTGTCCGTAATAGTGGATGTAAACCTCTTGTATATGAGACATCGTGGGTGCTTAATTACAACCAAGGAAAGGATATTGTCAATGAGATAAACCTGCCCTGCCTAGTGGTCCATTGAGACATAAATCTCAATGGCCGACCAATCTTTATTTTCAAAGGGTTAAGAATTGGGCACACAGGCCTGTCTGACATTCTGCCCTTCTTCTCTATTTCCTCTCATACATTCTTTCATTTAACATCACTTATGACGATTATCTTTGACAACAAAAGAACAATAAGCATTAAGCATTAAAACGCATGGAAAATAGTCAATAATACATGACTCACTGAGGCAATGTTTAACATTGGCATTATAAATACCTAAGGAATGTGTAACGTGCCATGCAAATGGGACTGTTTATTGGCTAGTTGACATTTGAGATAATTGACCATTATTATTGTTTTTTGTTTCTTTGTTTTGTTTTGTTTATGGAGGCATGTAGTCTGTACTGAGGTAGTGTCCAAACAGATTGCAAATGTATGTATAATGATTGGTGGTGTCTTTGATTTCTTGTGGGTGATTGTTCCACAACTGAGCGGCAGAGTATGCTAAGCTTGTTTTATTTAAGTCTATCCTAAGTTTAGGGACATGAAGTATATTTAGTCGTTCGCTATGTCTTGCGTTAATTTAAACAATGGCCAAAGGTAGCTTGGAGCATTTTGAAAATGATTTTGTGAATTTGTTTAGCCTTATTAAAAAGTAGGCGTTTGTGGAGTGGCAGTAACTGAAGACGGTGGTTAGAATTGTCGATAAGCTTTGTTACCATTAATTAAACGTACTGCCCTTTTATGGAATGAATAAAGGCGTTTTGTTATTAATTTGGAGCATCCGTCCCAGATTGTGGAGCAATAATCAATATGTTTGTATGTGGGAAGTATAGAATATATTTCTTGTGCTTTCGTCATGTAAATGTTTAATTCTGGCAAGTTGGCTATTTATTTAACGAGAGCATGAACATGGGAGTTAAAGGTTAGATTTTGATCAGCGATGAGACCCAGTGCCTTGTGCTCGGTTACACTTTCTTCAGGCGTGCTACCAATGTGCAGCTGAAGAGCTCTCTGTGAGTTTAGAGTGTGAAGTCTTTGCTTGGTTGCTATTAACATAGATTTTGTTTTAGAATGTTAATTTGCATACGGTTTGCATGATTCCAGTTAACGACGCTATTTATTTCCTGTTTGCAAGGATGATTCTAGCATATTATAATCAATAGCCTTTGTATATACTGTGCAGTCGTCTGCAAAAAAAGATTGCAGAACGACGAAATATATATGGGATGATCATTTATATAAATGGCAAATAACAGAGGGCCAAGTATAGACCCCTAATGTACTACAATATTAATGGTAATGGCTTAAGATATAAATTTATTGTGTGATATTACTTGTTTTCTGTCTAATAAAAAATTATTTTATTATGCCACTACATTAAAGCTTACATTCATTGTTTCTAGTTTTTTAATTAGAATAGTATCATCTATCATATCGAATGCTTTTCTAAAGTCTATAAACACCGCTCCACATAGAGTATTGTTGTTAATATTTTGATGCTAGTTTTCTATCATGCTTGTTAAGGCCGTATGACAAGAAATATTTTGGCCGAAACCCTGACTGACTGTCAACTATTAGTTTGTTTCGAACTAAGTGTTCTAGTGTTGCTTAGTGAATGTGGTTTTCTAGTGGTTTGGATAGTGAGGATAATATGGAAACTGGCCTATAGTTATTAATGAGACGATCGTCTAATGAACCAGCTTTTAAATGAGGATACACTTTAGCCATTTTCAAGGCTGATGGGAAGTGACCTTTGGTGAGACATTCATTATATATAAAAGTTAGTGACTTGCCGGTCGCCGGTGCAGCATAGCGAAGGATCCGATTACTGATTCCATCTAGTAGTGATGAGTTATTGTTTTTTTAGGTTACTGAGATGGAATGTGATCAACATAGAACAATTAGTACAATGAGCCATATCACAAAGATTTTGCTACGAATTATCATGCAAAGAGTGAGGAAGAAAATACAATCTGAAATAGGGGAAGAACAATGTGGGTTTGTAGAAGGAAAGGGTACAGTAAATGCTGTGTATATGTTGCGAACAGTTATTGAACGTGCTATAGAAGTAAACAAGGATATACACCTTTGCTTTATTGACTACACAAAGTGTCAAAGACTGAAGCATAGAGGTCTGAGGTCTGCCTCAAGATAGAAGACCACCGGGAAGAGTGGTCAACCTCAAGCAGATCAGAGGTAACACAGTGCCCCGGTATGAGGGCAGGGTAGGTGATAGGAAGGGGGACTATTAACTAGTTCTCTCATGAGACACGGAGGCGTCGACCAGATAGTTAGTACTCTGGTCACGGCAGAATCACGCCTACGTGATAGCCACAGAAAAGTGGATTGCCACTCAATAGGAGACGGCTGCTATAAGCGTGCTGAGTGTGACAGCACGCAAAAAGGCGAAGGACGCACAAGGTCCTTCCGCGTGCTGTGTAGCCACGCGAAGAGAAGAATCAGACTGGGGACTGACTTCTTAGCGAGCGCACCGTTTAGTGTCGATAGGGGTTTCTGTAGCCAAGTAGATAGAGATTAGCAATAGGCTTAGGAAACTAGTGATAGGCAATTCTGTGGCTTTGTGTGTGATTTGATAGCGACTGTTTTGTAAATGTAAAGAGCCAACGGCAATTAAAATGTATCATCCATTTCCTCTCACACGACTTGCAAGTTCCTTGTGTGGTGCGAGAGAAGTAATCCTATGATGCCTGAAATATCAGTTGCTGACAGGCGAGGATAAAAGTGGTGTCAGAAGTGTGGCTTGGACAAATGTTCAAGCTATTACACTCACCCACGGCTCTAGACTAAGGTTACTAGTAGTGAATTACAAGGTTTAATTTGTGTCAGTGACTGATGACGTGTGCAGACTAGAACAAGTTGCGAGCTGAGCTGTGCCTATCGTGACAAAATAATGTTTATTTGTGTTTACTGAAATATTATGTACTTATATTCATGTGTTCTTCAAAGTTGTAAGTATTGATATTATGATTTTCTTTCATTTATCTATGAAATTACTTATTTGTTTATGAATAATTATCAAAAATGATTCATGGCGGAGCGATACACATGTCGGCGACATTATCGATTTTTGCAAGCTAAAAATAGCGCTGCGCCTCTGACGTATTGCGACTGACAAACAGTTGTTTTACGCCATTTGCATTCAGCATCTGAGTGTTTACAAATCGCCAAGCTGCTGCCCGCCTGAATCTGTGCTTTATATTAACTATTATTTGTTTATTTAAGTTAATGAGTGAATATATTTATTTATTTAAACAGTATTATTATATTTATATTTATTACAAAGCAGTTATTGAATTTTTTTCGTACTTTTTCAATTTGTTTACCGTCGCGATGGCACTACTTTCGGCTATGCAAATTAGACTTGGTCTGCACAACACTTCCATAGATTAAACTAGAGTAGGAACGAAAGGCATAAAACGTTAGAACGAAGACAGGACATTGACATTTAATATTAATTAAATTACATTGTAATTGTCTGGGGGCATGTCATTGTGATTGTACCAATTTGTCGAGAGTAATATGTCGTTTGCAATTTGTTAATTGTTGCTGCTCTTGTGAACCAGGGTGAACAACAGCCGAATACAAAAGTAACTCGTGTGTATGCCGCAGTGCCAAACGATTAGACCTGAGTTGCCAAACGATTGTCCCTGATTTTCTGGAACATTAAGATGAGTATACTCAACGTATTTGGCATGCAATGTGATTAATAATGCATCTCTTTTTCAGCGTGTGATGCATTAGCATATTTTTGTGCTCTGTTTTTCAGAATAAAATTTTCCAGGTTATAAACCAAGAGTAAAATTGGTAGTACTCAGAGATTAAGAAACATAACATATCTAAGATAAATAAGTGATTAAAGAGGTCAACGCCTGTTAACGCTAGCTAATTACCCAACAACATGGCTACTTTAGCTGATTTCATAAAAGCAGGTAAAGAGTTACAATACACAGGAAAGGAGCTAGAACAATATGCTAATCAAAAATTTAAAGAAGCAAAAGTTGCTGAGAGAGCTGAACAGATACGAAAAGAGGATGTGGAGAGAGGTGAACGTGCACGAGAAAGACAACACCAGATAGAACTAGCTGAGATAACAAAACAAAAAGAATTAGAAATTAAGCAAAAACAGGTAGAACATGATAAGGAGATTAAGCAACAACAGTTAGAAAAAGATAAGGACATTAAACAGAGGGAATTAGAATTAAAGCAAAAGCAATTAGATCAGGAGAAAGAATTAAAACAAAAAGACTTAGAACTAAAGCAAAAAGAGATAGATGAAATGGCAAGAATTAAGGAAAAACAAATACAGGTAGAATCAGAAACACAGTTAAAGATGAAAGGTATGGATGTAGATTCACACTTAGAGATCTCTGCTACTAAACTAAAAAGCCAACAAGAAGAAAATAAGTTTAATAAGTACAAAAATATTATTAAACCATTCTGTAAAGAAGATTCCATATCAGCCTGGACAGAAAATGTCGAGTATCAGTTTAAATACCACCAAGTCCCAATAGAGATGTGGGCTATGATTTATATGAAGAACCTGAGTGGTGAGCCCCTTAAGGTGATAGAATCAATACCAACTGATCTTAGATCTAACTATCAGTGCATCCATGATAGGATAATGCAACACTTTTTACTTGATGCCCCAGGGTATCAGGTTCAGTTCTCAAATTTAAAACCAAAACCTAGTGAGACTTTCATTGATTACGTCTCAAATGTCCAAAGTGTACTAAATAGGTGGCTTAATGCAGCTAATATAGGAAAAGACTTTGATAGACTTAAAAATCTAATAGCCATGGATAAAGTCACATCCACTATACCATCTCCTTTTGCTAAATTCCTGCAGCAGTCAGACATTGAGACCATAGAACAATTTGAAAAGAAAGGCTCTGCATATTTTTCCTCAAATAGAGATATTTTTAAGACATCAAGTAGCGACTCTGAAATAGTTTCTTTTGTAAAGGACCAACCTAAAAACTATGAGAGTAATAGAAAACCATTTCATAGAGTCGACAAGAAAGATAAGAAAGTGTCGAAATGTGTCTACTGTCAACTTTTGCATGACACTTATTCTATGTGTGATAAATCGCCTAGCTATCCGGCACATCTTGAAAATGTCATTAAGAAGCAACAAAACAAAAGAACTGCATACAGGCGTGCAGTCAAATGCTTCTTTTGTTCCAGCTACGGCCATTATTCAAATAAGTGCCTGGGGCGCCAACGTATGAAAGCCAACAATGCTATTTTGATTGATACATCTTCTGATAGTGGTAGTGAGACTGAGTGTGAAGTTGAAAATGAATTACCTTTTAACCAAGCTGAAGATGTGTGTTGTGTGAACGATATATTGAGCTTTGACAGTTGTGAGCGATGTCACCAATTTCATGCAGACGGAAAATTAGAATGTGGACATACAGTACCATTCTCAACTGAGAGTGTAAATGCAGCATTAGCCTCCAGAGGCAATTTGGTGTTCCACAATGCAATGGTCAACAACAGACCATGCCAATGTTTGCTGGACAGCGGCAGCACCCTTATTGGTCTTAGAAAGGAACTGGTGAGTCCAAATGATTATACAGGTGACTCGGTCAAATGCCGAACTTTTTCGGGTAACATTGAAATTTACCCTTTGGCCAAAGCCCGTATTAACACTCCTTTCCTTTCTGGTACCTTTACTTGTGCAATACTTGACAACCCTTGTACTGACTTAATTTTGGGTTGCTTACCCCAATTGAAACAATGCACTAGCGATGAAATAGCTGCATGGGAAAAGTTAAATGCAGCTAATGCAACAACTAGAGCAGACGCTATGAAACATCAAGACACACTACAAGATGAGAGACTACTGTTGCTATCACCAACGAGCACGGATGATACCACCAGACAAAAATTTATAGAACAGCAGAAAGCTGATCCTAGTGTGTCTCCATATTTAAAATTATTGAAAGAAAGAGCCAAAGTGACAAAAAACGCATCATGGTTCTTTAGACTTAGTAATGGTATTCTTACTAGGTATTATACAACTGGTAACCATGTACAACACCGCCTAACTGTGCTAAAGATTGCACATGAGTCACCGTTTGCTGGTCACCTTGCATATGACAAAACCAGGGCCAGAATTCAGGCTCATTTTTATTGGCCAGGTTTTTGTAATGATATAAAATTATTTTGTCGTTCGTGTAATGTCTGTCAACAACTAGTACGTAAGGGTAAACATCCTACAGCTGAAGTACAACCTTCTACACTGGCTTCTAGGCCATTTGAGAGTGTGGCGGTAGATATTGTTGGACCCCTGAATCAGGTGTCCAGCAAAGGAAATCGCTTCATATTAACGATGGTCGACCTATGTTCAAGGTGGGTTGAGGCAGTAGCTTTGAAATACATCACCTCCAAAGACGTTGCCAATGTATTTCTACACCTGTTCTCACGATTCGGATTTCCACGTACCATCTTATCCGATCGTGGAACTCAATTCATATCGGCTGCAACGCAAGCCCTTACAAAAATGTTAGGGATTAAACAGCATTTTACAACAGCGTACCATCCAGCCAGCAATGGTATAGTAGAGAAAATTAACGGAGATCTTAAGCATATGCTGGCTAAGCTAACAGCAGAAAACCCAGCTGATTGTGATACACTGTTACCAACAGTGCTGTTCGCCTATCGGGAGATTCCCCATTCAAGCACGGGTTTCTCTCCGTTTGAATTAGTATACGGGGCTAACCCACGTGGACCCCTAACCATTTATCATCAGGTAATAACTAATTCCATCGAAATTCCAACCCCAAAAACACCTTATGAAATGGTGACAGAAAAACGAGATAAAATCATGAAATCGTGTATCATAGCTAAGGCAGCTTTGGAGAGGAAGGGTCAAATCTACCGCCAATACGCAAACAAAGGGGCGAGAACAATTGATCTTGAACCAGATCAAGACATACTTTTGTTACTTCCAGACAAACGAAATTTATTATTGACCTCATGGCAAGGGCCATTCAAGGTGGTACGAAAAATTTCAGATGTCGACTATGAAATATCGATAAACAGACACTTAAAGATATTTCATGTCAACATGTTGAAACCCTACTTTTCACGACAAGAGACAGAAGTAGAGACAGACGAACACAGTGCACCCACACCTAGTGATGAGACGACAGACGTACACAACGCAACTACACTAGTTAGCGAGACTGGCAAATCCGACGGGATGCATACACTTAATGAGATAACAGAAAACGCACTTAGCACCACTACCGTACTGAATCAGGTAGACGACGACGGAATGGAACTACCTGTTCCTATTGTAGACAAGACTGCGACCTTAGATAGCATAGGATAGAACAGGGACTAACAGACGTTCAACGACGACAATTAATAGAATTAGTGACGGAGTATAAAGACATATTTTCTGACATTCCAGGTAGGACGGACAGAATCGAGCACTCCATTATTCTTTCGGACTCTAAGCCTATCAAATGCAGGCCGTACTCTATCCCACTCAGCTATAGAGAAAATCTAAATAAGGAAATTCTTAATTTAGAAGCTAGTGGGATCATCCAGAAATCTACATCTGAGTACTCCTTTCCAATCGTCCTAGTTAAGAAAAAAGACTCCACAATTCGTCTGTGTGTGGACTATAGAAGCTCAACAACGTCACTAAGATCGACGCAGAACCAATTCCTTCCTGCGAAGATCTTATTCTTGACATGTCCACCTCCAAAATCTTTTCTAAATTAGATCTTACTAAGGGATATTGGCAGGTCCCTATGCAGACTCAATCCATTCATCTTACTGCTTTTTCAACACCTTTAGGACTTTACGAGTGGCGTTTTCTTCCTTTCGGACTTCGAAACGCTCCTGCCACTTTCGTACGCTTAACTAGAGATCTACTTCATGGAGTGACGAATACAGTGACGTATATAGATGATATATGTGTCCATACAGATGACTGGACAACACACTTACTGAAACTAAGACATGTCTTCGATAGGTTGCGACTCTTCGGTCTCACTGTCAAACCGAGCAAAGTTGAATTGGGCCTACAAGAAATTGATTTTTTGGGTCATGTCATTTCACAAGGTCAACTAAAAACTGACAATAGAATTATTACCAAAATTATGAACCTGACCATGCCAACAACAAAGAAGCAGGTCAGAAGCCTTTTGGGTTTAGTAAATTACTACAGCAAGTTTATACCAAACTTAGCAGAAATTACAAGTGTATTTTCAAATGTTTTAAAAGCATCTGTAAAATTAGATGTCAAAGATGCATTATTAATTTCTGCATTGTCAAAATTGAAAATCCTGTTTAGTAATGTACCAATCCTCCGCTTGCCTAATCCTAGGCTCGTTTATTATCTTAGGACAGATGCCAGCAGGATCTCCATCGCTGCAGTACTAGGCCAATTTTATGATGGCATCTTCCATCCGATTTGCTACGTGAGCCGCAAGATCACACCTGCTGAGTCCAGATATTCCATATCAGAGTTGGAAGCCCTAAGCGTCATCTATGCGGTGAGGAAGCTGCATCGATTTCTAGCGGGTGTTCACTTCGTTGTAATGACAGACAACTCCCCAATCACGGTCATACAAAGTGGTGTGCACCGGAATGACCGTATATACAGGTGGTCGTTAGTACTACAAAATTATACTTTTAGTATAGAGCATATTAAGGGTAAGGATAACATTCTGGCAGATACCCTTAGTCGACCATCTGAGGTAGAAATACCAGATATCCCACATGAGAGTGTAGAGTAATAGAGGTTAAATTAGTACATTAGAATATTCTATATGAAATATTTTATGAATACATAGACATTATGTTCTGAACTAGGTACTAAGAACAGTGAACTACTATGTGTCCGTAGACAGCAAGAGAAGAACTGTACTCCGTGAACCAGTATATCACCGTGTGAACTAAGACAAGCTCGTTACATACTAAGCTCCATATGTGTTCCGGTGAATCATCTGTGTGAAGCAGGGAAAAACAGTGTCAGAACAGTACATAAATAATAGACACGAAAATACTTGTCTACGACACCAGCAAACTCTACAGGTGCAATACCCATAGGACAAAAGTATGACTGTGTAATGTATTTAATATACCCAGGACAATTGTGTATATATACTATGCCAATGAAAGCAATTTCTAAATATTAAGGCAACGACTAACCTGAGGTATTTAAATACCATGTATATATAAACTCATTGTGATATGTATTATAACGTTTTAATATAGTGATAAATTATAGGTAGATTAGGTCACTCTAAGATACATTTAGATTTAGGAAATATGATAGTTTTCATTTTTTTTAGTAGTTTAGATAGATCATTAAGTTACCCACTTACTTAGCTTAAAAGTAGATTAGGATAGTAATTTAAACGTAATAACATCTAATTATAAACTAGGAAAAAAAAGTTTAGATAGTAATAATACCATTTAGTTTGTTACATTTCACTTTGGTTCATTTCACTAGAGTTCATGCCATCTTAATGAACCAGTCCATTTAACAAACTTGTTCATTTAATATTATGATTAATTTACAAGGGATAGGATAAAAGAATTATACAAATAAATATACATCATTTACACCATTTAGAGTAAAAATATCAATCATATATTTTTTTTTCATTTAAAAACATTATTCATAATTTTGTTACATTTCACATTACCTATGTTAGAAAGGGACATAATTTATTACATTTCACATTACCCATGTTAGAAAGGGACATAATTTATTACATTTCACATTACCCATTTTATTTAGTTACATAACTCATCTCACATCAATCTCATTTTAAAGAGTTAGATTACTTCCCTTAAATTAGATTAAAGTAGGTAACACATTAAATACATATTTATAGAACTAGTATTAGTATTTCAGTATTTAGAGTATTATTTCAGTAGAATATAGTGGTTAATAATACCAGGGTACAAACCATCAACCCTTTTTCTAACATGTAAATATATTGTAAATACATGACTCGTGCAGCAATTTACGCACAGTCATGAAGCTCAACTTTCTCAAACTGAGCCAAACTTGTACAGTGTCACTCCAAGGGTTTTAAATAATTGTGAAGGTAAAAGATGTGTGACAGAAGTGTAAAAGTGAGAGCATATGTAAATTATACAAGAGGGAGTGAGATCAGTCAGCGGATTTTTTCTGCCGCTTAACGCGACTTTTATATTTTTTGTCTGCGTCAAATATTTTGACGCAGACAAAAAATAAAAAAATCGCGATGAGCGGCAGAAAAAATCCGCTGACTGATCTCACTCTCTCTTGTATATTTTACATATGCTCTCACTTTTACACTTCTGTCACACATCTTTTACCTTCACAATTATTTAAAAACCTTGGAGTGACACTGTACAAGTTTGGCTCAGTTTGAGAACGTTGAGCTTCATGACTGTGCGTAAATTGATGCACGAGTTATGTATTTACAATATATTTACATGTAAGAAAAAGGGTTGATGGTTTGTACCCTGGTATTATTAACCACTATATTCTACTGAAATAATACTCTAAATACTGAAATACTAATACTAGTTCTATAAATATGTATTTAATGTGTTACCTACTTTAACCTAATTTAAGGGAAGTAATCTAACTATTTGAAATGAAATTGATGTGAGATGAGTTATGTAACTAACTACAATGGGTAATATAAAATGTAATAAATTATGTCCTTTTCTAACATGGGTAATGTGAAATGTAATAAATTATGTCCCTTTCTAACATGGGTAATGTGAAATATAACACAATTATGAGTAATGTTTTTAAATGAAAAAAAATATATGATTGATATTTTTACTCTAAATGGTGTAAATGATGTATGTTTATATGTATAATTCTTTTATCCTATCCGGTGTAAATTAATCATAATATTAAATGAACAAGTTTGTTAAATGGACTGGTTCATTAATATGGCATGAACTCTAGTGAAATGACCCAAAGTGAAATGTAACAAACTAAATGGTACTATTACTATCTAAACTTTTTATCCTAGTTTATAATTAGATGTTATTACGTTTAAATTACTATCCTAATCTACTTTTACGCTAAGTAAGTGGGTAAATTAATGATCTATCTAAACTACTAAAAAAATGAAAACTATCATATTTCCTAACTCTAAATGTATCTTAGAGTGACCTAATCTAACTATAATTTATCACTATATTAAAACGTTATAATACATATCACAATGAGTTTATATATACATGGTATTTACATACCCCAGGTTAGTCGTTGCCTTAATGTTTAGAGATTGCTTTCATTGGCATAGTATATATACACAATTGTCCTGGGTATATTAAATACATTACACAGTCATACTTGTGTCCTATGGGTATTGCACCTGTAGAGTTTGCTTGTGTCGTAGACAAGTATTTTCGTGTCTATTATTTATGTACTGTTCTGACACTGTTTTTCTCTGCTTAACACAGATGATTCACCGGAACATATATGGAGCTTAGTATGTAACGAGCTGTCTTAGTTCACACGGTGAGATACTGGTTCACGGAGTACAGTTCTTCTCTTGCTGTCTACGGACACATAGTAGTTCACTGTTCTTAGTACCTAGTTCAGAACATAATGTCTATGTATTCATATAATATTTCATATAGAATATTCTAATGTACTAATTTAACCTCTATTACTCTACACTCTCATGTGGGATATCTGGTATTTCTACCTCAGATGGTCGACTAAGGGTATCTGCCAGAATGTTGTCCTTACCCTTAATATGCTCTATACTAAAAGTATAATTTTGTAGTATTAACGACCACCTGTATATACGGTCATTCCGATGCACACCACTTTGTATGACCGTGATTGGGGAGTTGTCAGTCTGGACAACGAAGTGAACACCAACTAGAAATCGATGCAGCTTCCTCACCGCATAGATGACGCTTAGGGCTTCCAACTCTGATATGGAATATCTGGACTCAGCAGGTGTGATCTTACGGCTCACGTAGCAAATCGGATGGAAGATGCCATCATAAAATTGGCCTAGTTCTGCAGCGATGGAGATCCTGCTGGCATCTGTCCTAAGATAATAAACGAGCCTAGGATTAGGCAAGCGGAGGATTGGTACATTACTAAACAGGATTTTCAATTTTGACAATGCAGAAATTAATAATGCATCTTTGACATTTAATTTTACAGATGCTTTTAAAACATTTGAAAATACACTTGTAATTTCCGCTAAGTTTGGTATAAACTTGCTATAGTAATTTACTAAACCCAAAAGGCTTCTGACCTGCTTCTTTGTTGTTGGCATGGTCAGGTTCATAATTTTGGTAATAATTCTATTGTCAGTTTTTAGTTGACCTTGTGAAATGACATGACCCAAAAAATCAATTTCTTGTAGGCCCAATTCAACTTTACTCGGTTTGACAGTGAGACCGAAGAGTCGCAACCTATCGAAGACATGTCTTAGTTTCAGTAAGTGTGTTGTCCAGTCATCTGTATGGACACATATATCATCTATATACGTCACTGTATTCGTCACTCCATGAAGTAGATCTCTAGTTAAACGTACGAAAGTGGCAGGAGCGTTTCGAAGTCCGAAAGGAAGAAAACGCCACTCGTAAAGTCCTAAAGGTGTTGAAAAAGAAGTAAAATGAATGGATTGAGTCTGCATAGGGACCTGCCAATATCCCTTAGTAAGATCTAATTTAGAAAAGATTTTGGAGGTGGACATGTCAAGAATAAGATCTTCGCAGGAAGGAATTGGTTCTGCGTCGATCTTAGTGACGTTGTTGAGCTTTCTATAGTCCACACACAGACGAATTGTGGAGTCTTTTTTCTTAACTAGGACGATTGGAAAGGAGTACTCAGATGTAGATTTCTGGATGATCCCACTAGCTTCTAAATTAAGAATTTCCTTATTTAGATTTTCTCTATAGCTGAGTGGGATAGAGTACGGCCTGCATTTTATAGGCTTAGAGTCCGAAAGAATAATGGAGTGCTCGATTCTGTCCGTCCTACCTAGAATGTCAGAAAATATGTCTTTATACTCCGTCACTAATTCTATTAATTGTCGTCGTTGAACGTCTGTTAGTCCCTGTTCTCTCCGTATGCTATCTATTGTAGCAGTCTTGTCCACAATAGGAACAGGTAGTTCCATTCCGTCGTCGTCTACCTGATTCAGTACGGTAGTGGTGCTAAGTGCGTTTTCTGTTATCTCACTAAGTATATGCATCTCGTCGGATTTTGCCAGTCTCGCTAACTAGTGTAGTTGCGTTGTGTACGTCTGTCGTCTCATCACTAGGTGTGGGTGCACTGTGTTCGTCTGTCTCTACTTCTGTCTCTTGTCGTGAAAAGTAGGGTTTCAACATGTTGACATGAAATATCTTTAAGTGTCCGTTTATCGATATTTCATAGTCGACATCTGAAATTTTTCGTACCACCTTGAATGGCCCTTGCCATGAGGTCAATAATAAATTTCGTTTGTCTGGAAGTAACAAAAGTATGTCTTGATCTGGTTCAAGATCAATTGTTCTCGCCCCTTTGTTTGCGTATTGGCGGTAGATTTAACCCTTCCTCTCCAAAGCTGCCTTAGCTATGATACACGATTTCATGATTTTATCTCGTGTTTCTGTCACCATTTCATAAGGTGTTTTTGTGGTTGGAATTTCAATGGAATTAGTTATTACCTGATGATAAATGGTTAGGGGTCCACGTGGGTTAGCCCCGTATACTAATTCAAACGGTGAGAAACCCGTGCTTGAATGGGGAATCTCCCGATAGGCGAACAGCACTGTTGGTAACAGTGTATCACAAACAGCTGGGTTTTCTGCTGTTACCTTAGCCAGCATATGCTTAAGATCTCCGTTAATTTTCTCTACTATACCATTGCTGGCTGGATGGTACGCTGTTGTAAAATGCTGTTTAATCCCTAACATTTTTGTAAGGGCTTGCGTTGCAGCCGATATGAATTGAGTTCCACGATCGGATAAGATGGTACGTGGAAATCCGAATCGTGAGAACAGGTGTAGAAATACATTGGCAACGTCTTTGGAGGTGATGCATTTCAAAGCTACTGCCTCAACCCACCTTGAACATAGGTCGACCATCGTTAATATGAAGCGATTTCCTTTGCTGGACACCTGATTCAGGGGTCCAACAATATCTACCGCCACACTCTCAAATGACCTAGAAGCCAGTGTAGAAGGTTGTACTTCAGCTGTAGGATGTTTACCCTTACGTACTAGTTGTTGACAGACATTACAAGAACGACAAAATGATTTTATATCATTACAAAAACCTGGCCAATAAAAATGAGCCTGAATTCTGGCCCTGGTTTTGTCATATGCAAGGTGACCAGCAAACGGTGACTCATGTGCAATCTTTAGCACAGTTAGGCGGTGTTGTACAGGTAACACCGTTTGCTGAATCTCATGGTTACCAGTTGTATAATACCTAGTAAGAATACCATTACTAAGTCTGAAGAACCATGATGCGTTTTTTGTCACTTTGGCTCTTTCTTTCAATAATTTTAAATATGGAGACACACTAGGATCAGCTTTCTGCTGTTCTATAAATTTTTGTCTGGTGGTATCATCCGTGCTAGTTGGTGATAGCAACAGTAGTCTCTCATCTTGTAGTGTGTCTTGATGTTTCATAGCGTCTGCTCTGGTTGTTGCATTAGCTGCATTTAATTTTTCCCATGCAGCTATTTCATCGCTAGTGCACTGTTTCAATTGGGGTAAGCAACCCAAAATTAGATCAGTACAAGGGTTGTCAAGTATTGCACAAGTAAAGGTACCAGAAAGGAAAGGAGTGTTAATACGGGCTTTGTCCAAAGGGTAAATTTCAATGTTACCCGAAAAAGTTCGGCATTTGACCGAGTCACCTGTATAATCATTTGGACTCACTAGTTCCTTTCTAAGACCAATAAGGGTGCTGCCGCTGTCCAGCAAACATTGGCATGGTCTGTCGTTGACCATTGCATTGTGGAACACCAAATTGCCTCTGGAGGCTAATGCTGCATTTACACTCTCAGTTGAGAATGGTACTGTATGTCCACATTCTAATTTTCCGTCTGCATGAAATTGGTGACATCGCTCACAACTGTCAAAGCTCAATATATCGTTTACACAACACACATCTTCAGCTTGGTTAAAAGGTAATTCATTTTCAACTTCACACTCAGTCTCACTACCACTATCAGAAGATGTATCAATCAAAATAGCATTGTTGGCTTTCATACGTTGGCGCCCCAGGCACTTATTTGAATAATGGCCGTAGCTGGAACAGAAGAAGCATTTGACTGCACGCCTGTATGCAGTTCTTTTGTTTTGTTGCTTCTTAATGACATTTTCAAGATGTGCTGGATAGTTAGGCGATTTATCACACATAGAATAAGTGTTATGCAAAAGATGACAGTAGACACATTTCGACACCTTCTTATCTTTCTTGTCGACTTTATGAAATGGTTTTCTATTACTCTGATAGTTTTTAGGTTGGTCCTTTACAAAAGAAACTATTTCAGAGTCGTTATTTGAAGTCTTAAAAATATCTCTATTTGAGGAAAAATATGCAGAGCCTTTCTTTTCAAATTGTTCTATGGTCTCAATGTCTGACTGCTGCAGGAATTTAGCAAAAGGAGATGGTATAGTGGATATGACTTTATCCATGGCTATTAAATTTTTAAGTCTGTCAAAGTCTTTTCCTATGTTAGCTGCATTAAGCCACCTATTTAGTACACTTTGGACATTTGAGACGTAATCAATGAAAGTCTCACTAGGTTTTGGTTTTAAATTTGAGAACTGAACTTGATACCCTGGGGCATCAAGTAAAAAGTGTTGCATTATCCTATCATGGATGTACTGATAGTTAGATCTAAGATCAGTTGGTATTGATTCTATCACTTTAAGGGGCTCACCACTCAGGTTCTTCATATAAATCATAGCCCACATCTCTATTGGAACTTGGTGGTATTTAAACTGATACTCGACATTTTCTGTCCAGGCTGATATGGAATCTTCTTTACAGAATGGTTTAGTAATATTTTTGTATTTATTGAACTTATTTTCTTCTTGTTGACTTTTTAATTTAGTAGCAGAGATCTCTACGTGTGAGTCTACATCCATACCTTTCATCTGTAACTGTGTTTCTGATTCTACTTGTATTTGTTTTTCCTTAACTCTTGCCATTTCATCTATCTCTTTTTGCTTTAGTTCTTTCTCTTGATCTAAATGCTTTTGTTTTAACTCTAATTCCTTCTGTTTAATTTCCTTATCATGTTCTAACTGCTTCTGTTTTAATTCTAATTCTTTATGTTTAATCTCCTTATCATGTTCTAGCTGTTGTTGCTTAATCTCCTTATCATGTTTTAGCTGTTTTTGTTTTGTTATCTCAGCGAGTTCTGCAATCTCCTTTTTGTGTTGTCTTTCCTGTTCTCTTTCTTGTGCGCGTTCATCTCTCTCCACATCCTCTTTTCGTATCCGTTCAGCTCTCTCAGCATCTTTTGCTTCTTTAAATTTTTGATCAGCATATTGTTCTAGCTCCTTTCCTGTGTATTGTAACTCTTTACCTGCTTTTATGAAATCAGCTAAAGTAGCCATGTTGTTGGGTAATTAGCTAGCGTTAACAGGCGTTGACCTCTTTAATCACTTATTTATGTTAGATATGTTATGTTTCTTAATCTCTGAGTACTACCAATTGTACTCTTAGTTTTTAACCTGGAAAATTTTATCCTGAAAAACAGAGCACAAAAATATGCTAATACATCACAAGCTGAAAAAGAGATGCATTATTAATCACATTGCATGCCAAATACGTTGAGTATACTCATCTTAATGTTCCAGAAAATCAGGGACAATCGTTTGGCAACTCAGGTCTAATCGTTTGGCACTGCGGCATACACACGAGTTACTTTTCTATTCGGCTGTTGTTCACCCTGGTTCACAAGAGCAGCAACAATTAACAAATTGCAAACGACATATTACTTTCGACAAATTGGTACAATCACAATGACATGCCCCCAGACAAATACAATGTAAATTAATTGATATTAAATGTCAATGTCCTGTCTTCGTTCTACCGTATTATGCCTTTCGTTCCTACTCTAGTTTAATCTATGGAAGTGTTGTGCAAACCAAGTCTAATTTGCATAGCCGAAAGTAGTGCCATCGAGACGGTAAACAAATAGAAAAAGTACGAAAAAAATTCAATAACTGCTTTGAAATAAATATAAATATAATAATACTGTTTAAATAAATAAATATATTCATTCATTAACTTAAATAAACAAATAATAGTTAATATAAAGCACAGATTCAGGCGGGCAGCAGCTTTGCGATTCGTAAACAATCAGATGCTGAATGCAAATGGTGTAACACAACTGTTTGTCAGTCGCAATACGTCAGAGGCGCAGCGCTATTTTTAGCTTGCAAAAATCGATAATGTCGCCGGCATGTGTATCGCTCCGCCATGAATCATATTTGATACTTATTCATAAACAAATAGATAATTACATAAATAAATGCAAGAAATACATAATATCAATACTTACAACTTCGAAGAACACATGAATATAATTACACAATATTTCACTAAACACAAATAAACATTATTTTGTCACGATAGGCACAGCTCAGCTCGCAACTTGTTCTAGTCTGCACACGTCATCAGTCACTGACACAAATTAAACCTTGTAATTCACTACTAGTAACCTTAGTCTAGAGCCGTGGGTGAGTGTAATAGCTTGAACATTTGTCCAAGCCACACTTCTGACACCACTTTAATCCTCGCTTGTCAGCAACTGATGTTTCAGGCGTCATAGGATTACTTCTCTCGCACCACACAAGGAACTTGCAAGTCGTGTTAGAGGAAATGGATGATACATTTTATTTGCCGTTGGCTCTTTACATTTACAAAACAGTCGCTATCAAATCACACACAAAGCCACATAATTGCCTATCACTAGTTTCCTAAGCCTATTGCTAATCTCTATCTACTTGGCTACAGAAACCCCTATCGACACTAAACGGCGCGCTCGCTAAGAAGTCAGTCCCCAGTCTGATTCTTCTCCTCGCGTGGCTACACAGCACGCGGAAGGACCTTGTGCGTCCTTCGCCTTTTTGCGTGCTGTCACACTCAGCACGCTTATAGCAGCCGTCTCCTATTGAGTGGCAATCCACTTCTCTGTGGCTATCACGTAGGCGTGATACTGCCGTGACCAGAGTACTAACTATCTGGTCGACGCCTCCATGTCTCATGAGAGAACTAGTTAATAGTCCCCCTTCCTATCACCTACCCTGCCCTCAAACCGGGGCACTGTGTTACCTCTGATCTGTTTGAGGTTGACCACTCTTCCCGGTGGTCTTCTATCTTGAGGCAGACCTCAGACCTCTATGCTTCAGTCTTTGACACTATAAGCGTGCTGAGTGTGACAGCACGCAAAAAAGGCGAAGGACGCACAAGGTCCTTCCGCGTGCTGTGTAGCCACGCGAAGAGAAGAATCAGACTGGGGACTGACTTCTTAGCGAGCGCACCGTTTAGTGTCGATAGGGGTTTCTGTAGCCAAGTAGATAGAGATTAGCAATAGGCTTAGGAAACTAGTGATAGGCAATTCTGTGGCTTTGTGTGTGATTTGATAGCGACTGTTTTGTAAATGTAAAGAGCCAACGGCAAATAAAATGTATCATCCATTTCCTCTCACACGACTTGCAAGTTCCTTGTGTGGTGCGAGAGAAGTAATCCTATGATGCCTGAAACATCAGTTGCTGACACAAAGACTTTTGATAGAGTTAGACATGTCAACATGGTAAATATGCTTGCATATCTACAAATTGATGGAAAAGATATTAGGCTTATCAAAAACATAAATTGGAAACAACAAGCTGCCATAAGGATTGATAATGAAGTGGGACAATATCAACCTATTAAAAGAGGTGTTAGGCAGGGATGTGTAATGTCTCCAGATCTTATTTCCCTATACAGTGAAAATATTTTCGGGAATGTAGAAGATATAAATGGAATTAGCATTGGAGGACAAAACATCAATAACGGTTTCATGATGCCGACGGAGGTCGGGTTATTATGTGATCGTTAACTTTTTCTTGTAGGAGATGGATTTATTCATCTCTTGCCTATAATTTGTGTGCCAGGATGTAAACCCAGGAGTTTCTACCCAAGATCTGCGCCGATGCTACGGAGTTTCGTGCATCGAGCGAAGCAATCATTGAGTGATTTTTTCGCAGCGTGTGTGGTTTCTGTGGTTTTTGGTTTTTCAACATGGCGGAACGTGTGTTCTCCGAGCGGTCGGTAGTCAACCTAACGTGGCGGCGTGGGCGCCGTGCAGGCAGAAAGCGACAAAGTAAGCGTGGTGGTTTAAGAGATTTTAGACTCAAGTGTCACCATCTGGGACTCAGGAATATCCGTATTCTGTATTGGAGCTGCGCCAGCGTAAAACAACGGGGCTCTATTTTAGAAACCCTAGTTTACAGGAACGACATTGTAGCACTCCAGGAAACGAGACTGGGCGATCAGCTACTCCAAATTGCCGGCTTCAAATGTTTCTACAACAGACGACATCTGGAAATGGCGATTCTCGTTCGTGACAGCATGGTGGCGTCAGAGCTAGACATGTCCAGTTGGGACAGTGACGATATACAAATACAGGCGTTGAGAGTTCAATCCTGTCTACCATTCGTGTTGGTTAATGTTTATGCCCGCAACGCGAGTATGGATTCCCAGAAGTGGCAGTGCTTAAGTGACATATTAGGTCACGAGAGAAATTTTATTTTCTGTGGCGATTTCAACGCTAAAGGCAGATCATGGGGAAACATTTCCTCCAACACACAGGGGGAGGAGCTCGAGACTGCACTTGAAACCACTGACCTGGTTTGTATCAACAGTGGCTGTGGCACAAGCAGCAGCAAGCCGTCCAGGCGATTAGGACAGTGCTATTGATCTGGTGCTGGTTTCACCTTCACTCATTGCAGTGTGTAGATGGAGTGTCCTAGGACACCACGGCAGCAACCACCACCCTTGCAGCATATTGGCGGAGAAAGGCAGAACCAGGCAGCACAAGCTAACGGTAAAGACTTTCCAGTATGACAGTACAAGGCAAGATGTGGTGAGTAAAATAAGACGTGACAAGCGCAGAAAGCTTCAGGGCAGGAAAAAAAGGTGGGAGCAGCCACCTTGGTGGAATTTCGAGGTGGAGAAAGCTTGGATGGATAAGCGTGGTGCTGTAAGGATGTGGCAAAATGTCAATAAGAACAGAGCTGGCCATCCGAGTCCCTGCATGCACTTAAAAAGAGAGATGCACACAAAAGTAAGTTATTTCACAAAACTGGTCAAGGTGGTTAAAAGCGAAAATGGGCAGAGGTGTGTCAAAGACAAGTCACTGAAATTGTTCTGGCGACTACATAAAAGAATGTGTCGGGTAGTCAAGAATAAGAGCATTTCTGAATTCCAAGGCGATGACCTCATCTGGCAGAGGACTGACGAGGACAAGGGCAAAGCCCTCTTTGAACGCTATCTAGAGCAGAGCAACCAGACAGACATGGGAGGCCGAAATCTTGCCAAGAGGTCACCAGAACACTTCGGATGAAGACACAGTGACAGTGAAAGAAATAAAGGCTGTGCTTCGACGATCAAAAACCAGCGCTCCAGGTCCTGATGGCATAAGATACGACGACATCAACAGGTGTACCGACAACGAGCTAGAGAAACTAGCAGACATGTACAACAACAGTATAGTGAGTGCTAGCATCAAGGAGGAGTGGTTACACAACAATCTGATTCACTTGCCGAAGCCTGACAAAGACCACACAAAAATTCAGGGATATCGAATTATAACCATGCAGAATACAATGGGCAAGCTGCTGGAGAAGGTAATTGCCAGGAAAATATCAAACCAGCTAGAGAGGCAAAGTGATTTCCCACCTACCCTGGGTGGGTACCGTCCAAAAAGGGAAACCTGGACCAATGCAGCAGTTTTTGCCCATGATGTCTATGAAGGTTTCCACTCAGGCATTGAAACCTTTGCTGCAGCGATTGATCTTGAGGACGCGTAAAACAGAGTACCATTGGATTTTTTAATGCTTCAGCTTCTTGAACTCAAAATAAGTCCATTCCTCCTTATTTGGATCGCTGCAGCCCTTTTCCAACGGAAAGTAGTTTCTAGATGTGGCAGTTGGACTTCGGAACCAACAACAATATATCCTGGCCTACCACAGGGATCACCATTATCTCCGGTACTGTTCAACGCCTACACAGTGAGAATCACCAGTGAGCAGATCACTGGACCTGGCAGGACATTGTCATATACCGATGATGTTTTAGTGTATCGTCAGGGTAAGGTCAGCAGGTTGCTGTGGTACTACAAACCGAACTCAATCGCATAAATTACTTGGTGTGATGAAGCTGGGGCAATGGCAAACCCAACAAAGGCAACAATGACTTGGTTCTCGTTGAATAATCATATTTTCAACACTCCAACACCAACTGTAAATCTGTGTTCAGAGACGGTGTCAGCAACTCATTTGCGACAGGCATACAAGGATTCCCTACTTTTGCACCACACGAAAGTGACAACTCGTATTGTTTGCAAAAGGATACATGTTTATTCGGAGCTGATCGTATATTAGCTCCACGAGCGGAATACCACATCGGTATTAAACATCATAGTATGTTATGCAGATGGAATGATGAGATGATACTAATAAGAATTACTACTGACGCTAAGCTACAGTCTAAACTATTGATACTGTCCTCAACTACACAGTCTCCACAGCGGATACACCGTCTGCTCTTACGCCGTCCAGTCTCTGTCTGAACCAGCTCTCTGTGCTTTTTTCAGCCACGAGCAATTAGCGCTTCGTGCATTCGCTAGTTTACGTGTTCCAGCACGCTGGTCGCTTGGTTGTAGTGACCAGCATTACAAGGTACACTTTGTGAAGCGGGTTTCCCAATCTCTTGGGTAACCTCAGCTCGTATGCACTTGTTGCCCTCCTTGTTGACACAGGTGTGTCCCGTTATGGCTATTTATAGCATTTGTGTCTCTTCTGTCTGGTCTCCTAAACTGTTAGGTTACTTGCCCTTTTCCTAAGCTCTATTTAACTCTCCTTAGCTTTGAGCTCTCTCCTAAGTCTTTGACAGGCTCTCCTTCCTCCCCTGTTGTGTTACCAACTTTTAAGTTGTGGGGGTAACACAAGTAATCTTACAAAAATTGGCTGTCTAATTTTGTCAAAGACTTCGTGAGTTCTCTACTTCTTTTCTGGGGATAGGACAAGATCTCTTCTTTCCTTCGTCACACTGTTGTATCACTTCACTTGGCTAATTGAGTAGCTCACCACACTAGTACAGTTGGCTATAAACTGTCATTATATTTCTGGGAATTGTATGATCCGGATCCATTGCCATAAGACCTGCCCTCCGATTGTCCAAAATTAACAATCCCATACAACTTGCCTCTGTTACGAGTGCAAAACATGGACAATAAATGTTCATGCTCCCATATAATAATTGCCCCAACTAGTATACATGTTTAATATGCCACTCTTCACCTTTTAGCTTCCGCTTGTGAAGAAATATTTAAGTGTTACACTAAGGCTTTAGAGATATTATTGTGTCCCCTGTTGGAGTAGTTATGGTTCTTTGAAAGTAATGATGTATGCAAGTTTATGTGTTTGTTTTCCTGGTTGGTTGCGTGTTTCCTATTAAACTAAAGTGTATTTAATATACTAACATGTGTATGCGTTTCTAATTTAAGTGTATGTATTCTTTCGAGCGGTTTATTGTAGCCACAAATGAGTGTGTTATGCTAATTTATGTCTACAGTCCCGTTTTAAGAAGCTCAAAATATTTTCCCTATGTTTCTCACTAAAGTATGGCAACTGCACACCTATAAAAAATGACAACACATTGATTACACACATTGACACAGACAAGTTACAACAAGTCGTGTTGTGCGGTGAAAAAATACCGCAATATCTCTCTCAGTCTCCTAATTTAATCCATTCTCTCTATCATTCACACATCTTTCGTTCCTCCTTTCATTCTTCTCTCTCTATCATTCATACATCTTTCGTTTACCTTTCATCCAAAAGTGGTTTTAAAATATTGGTTCGTCATTAGAATATGGTTCAAGAAATAATGCATGGATGAACAATAATTATGTACATTAAATGGTTGGCTGAATTTACATGGGTATTCAAGCCACATGACTGTGCTATATTTCTGCACTTGTCATTTATATACAAGAATATACATGATTGAAAGGATCGCTCGCTACCAATTCTATAGTAATGACTGATCTAAGTAACCTATTATAAGTTGGTGCACTGTTCTAAATTAATCTACGGGAAATAGTCTAACTAATTAATTCAATTTAGGAAAATTGGGCTAATTACCGTTAAGTTTTTTAATACTAAAATGATATAAGTTATTAAATGATGGTGTTAATTTGTAAGTGATGTTTTAACTAACTAAATATATAATTAAATATGTTTAAATGGTGATACACTAAAGTAATATGATGTAGGTGGTAAATTAAATGAGTTCTTATCTAAATGTAGGTGAATTATAACTCTGAAATGTTCTAAATAATGTTATATGTTAAATCTACATTCATAATTCAAATATCACTACAAAAATATGAAGTTATACGCGACTGTTTATAAAAACATGTTATATACATATCACATATAATTTCTATCTAACTACACTAATTAATTACATCCAGGTGTGATGTTGGAGCAGTGTCCTCTGTAGAATGTCCTCGAAAATAGAATTCCACAAGACAAAGTCTGATTTATGCTCTCATCCTGGGTAATGTTCATACTAATGGTATGCTACTGGTTGGTGTAGGTTTAAGTCTAACACTTCGATCCACTCACGGGTTGTATAAGTGGTAGTGGTGTAGACAACTACTGATTTGTCTGTTCATTTCACTATAAATGACACAGTTTATATTACAAAGCTGTAAGCGACTGGCGATAGTAACGCACTTTAATACTCATCATCACCACATAGGGCACTAGGTAATTACAGTGTCAATGTCTTTGGTGATGTGAGGTCGCTCTCTTCTCGTATTTCAGGTATCTCAATGTGAGAAGGTCGGCTCAAAGTGTCAGCTAGAGAGTTCATGCTCCCCTTCAAGTGCCTAATCGTGAAGGCATAGTTTTGCAGTATCAAGGACCACCTGTAGATCCTATTGTTGCGATGAATCCTAGACTGCATGACAGTTATTGGCGAATTATCGGTTTCAATAACAAACTCTGTACCCGCCAGGAATCGATGACGTTTCCTGACACTATAGATCACGCTTAGAGCTTCCAATTCAGAGGCTGAGTATCTTCCCTCAGCAGGGGTGATCTTCCGGCTTACGTAGATTATCGGATGAAATATGCCTTCATAAAATTGGCCTAAAACGCCAGAAATGGAAATAGAACTTGCGTCTGTACGGAGGAAATAGGTAAGATTCTGATTAGCCAAACGCAAAATAGGTGGGACGCTAAACATACATTTCAATTTTGATAAAGCACCGATTAACTCTGCATCCTGTACATTAAGTTTTACAGATGCCTTTAAAATATTCGAAAAAACGCTGGTTATTTCAGCCAAATTGGGTATAAATTTGCTGTAATAATTGACAAGACCAAGCAAACTATGGACCTGTTTCTTGGTCGTTAGCAGAGTTAAATTAAGAATCTTGGTCACAATTCTTTCATCTGTTCTTAGTTGGCCTCTGCAGATTGTATGGCCTAGGAAATCAATTTCTTCCATTCCCAACTCTACTTTGGTGGGTTTCACTGTAAGACCGAATAATCGCAATCTCTCGAAGACATGTCGCAGTTTCTGTAGGTGTGATGTCCAGTCTACTGTATGGATACAAATGTCATCAATGTAGGTAGATGTATTAGGAATTCCGTGTAACAGGTCTCTGGTGAGTCGGACAAAAGTGGCTGGGGCATTACGAAGACCGAAAGGAAGAAAGCGACACTCATATAGGCCCAGAGGTGTTGAGAATGCTGTCAAAGAAATAGACAATGATTGCATCGGGACCTGCCAATAACCTTTCGTAAGGTCAAGTTTAGAAAAGATACGTGATGTTGACATATCAAGTATAAGATCGTCACATGAGGGGATCGGCTCTGCATCGACCTTGGTCACGTTGTTTAAACGCCGAAAATCGACGCAGAGGCGAATCGTCGAGTCCTTTTTTCTGACCAGGATGATAGGAAAAGAGTATTCTGACTGTGATTTCTGAATTATTCCACTCGACTCAAGATTTAACAGTTCCTTGTCGAGATTTTCCCTGTAACTTAATGGGATGGAATAAGGTCAGCATTTGATAGGTGTGTTATCAGTCAGAATAATAGAGTGTTCTAACCTGTCTGTCTTCCCTGGAATGTCGGAAAAAATGTCCTTGTACTCTGTTACTAACTCTATAAGTTGTCGTCGTTGCTCGTCTGTAAGTTTCGGTTCTAAACGTATGCTATCAATTGTCGCAGTCGTGTCTACTGTCGGGACAGGTAATTCTAATCCGTCGTCATCTGTCTGATTAAGTACTGTTGTTGTACTAGCTGTGTGTTCTGTTTCCTGGCTAGGTGTGTTTGCATTGTCGTCGTGCTCTGTCGCCCTACCTAGTGTAGTTGTGTTATGTACGTCTGTCGTCCGATTGCTTGGTGTAGGTGCGTTTTGTTCGTCTGCCCTCAGTTCTTGTCGTGAAAAGTAAGGCTTCAGCATGTTGATATGACATTTCTTTAATTTTCCCTTTATCGATATTTCATAATCGACATCTGATATCTTTCGTTCAACTTTGAATGGTCCTTGCCATGATGTTAGTAACAAGTTACGTTTATCTGGTAGTAAAAGTAGCACCTTTTGATTGGGTTCAAGGTGTAGGGTTTTAGCACCCTTATTTGCATAGTCGCGGTACATCTGGCCTTTCCTCTCCAAAGATGCTTTGGCTAATACACGTATTTCCTCCCTATAAATTCCCCCTGCCCATATACAGTATACGTTAAAATTGAAGCTAAATTTAATAACGCATACAAGAACAAGTCCGTGAGGGTTTCTCATGCATCAGTCGCAACGTTATCTGTGCGATTACCTGCACTAGTTGTGACATGAGATATGTCGGTGAGACAGGCTTACGTCTTGCTGACAGATTTAGACAACATCATTCTGATATCACCAGTGGCGCCCACAAACCAGTATCCATCCATTTCAACAGTCCTGACCACTGGCGTGGCCGACATACAGGTCACTGCCATCAAAACATGCGCATCCCACGAAAGGGATCGGAAGATATTGGAAAACCGTCTCATCTTCCAATTGGGCACACTCTCCCCTCACGGCCTCAGTGTCCAACACAGTTTCATTTAACTTCCAAATCCCACCGCCTCCGACCCCCTTGTTTATAGTCCACTATCCCGAAATTTGCAGGTCCTTTGCAGGACGTCGCAGTCAACATTCTTGGCACTTTTGCGTTCGGTGTTTTGCTATCGTTTTCTGAATGACCGCTACTCATGCCTTTCAGTGAGGACCAACACAATGTAATCTTCCGCTGCTGGATTTCGAGAGCTTAACGAGAATTGCCAATTGTGAATTGCATCCGCGACATCTTTGCCAATCCCTTATTTTACTTTTCCGATCACATGGGCTCCCCACCCCCACTCCCCTCCCGCGTATTGTCCCGCCCAGCGGCTCAGCCAATACCTGAGCTTCTGGCGGGTATGACCATTGACCCGTTGACCATACATCGGGTCCATACAATCCACCGACTGTCGTCCAACGCGTGTCAGTGGCCCCTAGCATGGATACAGATTCAGATAAGTACCTTTAATTAGTTTAATATTGCCATGTAGTGTGTTTCATGTAGTTTTTTGTCGGTTTGTGGTTTGTTTGTTCTGTGCTGACGATGGCTTTGGCCACAACGTCCAATTTGTTTCTTGTAGTCGTGTTTTAGTAAAGCCCACAATCTACGTCTCGTTTTTTGGTGATTCATTCATTAACAAGGACCAGTCTAGACGTCAACAAAACTGTGATTTGCAGGTCTACGTACGTTAAAAAACGAATTTCAGAAGAGTGAGAAGTTCAGAACTGTAAAGTATGGAGGGAAAAATAATATCAAGTAATTGGTTCTTGTATTAACGCAATCTTGAAATAATCTTAAATTCCCCCCCCCCCCCCCCCCCGAAACCCTAAAATCCCCCCTCCCCACACCCCACTTTCCCACCGGTTGAGAAACACTGCTGTATGCCAACAACAGGAAATGATCTGTATGTCTATAAGTCAAGATTACGGATATGAATCACGGAAAGTATAACAAGGAGATGAGACGATTTCAATTATTTATTTTCCACAATGTAACAGTCTAACGCAGACAACACTTCTAGTCTCCTTCAATGACACTGTTTCTGGCGGGATTAGACTCTCTGATATCTATCGTCAGCGCCACTCGTATTTAAATGATACACCTGCGTTCCCGCCATTCTTTTCATTGTAGCCACCATGAGCTTCCACGCTTGTATCTGTTATAGAGAGAACACAGTCCGAGATGTCAACAATATCTGACTAAAGACTGACAGTAACTTCCAGAATGTTCTCTGTTATAAAGAGAACACAGGCCGAGATGTGAACAATATCTGACTATATATACCCCCGAGGCGTGTGGGTAAGTATTGCTAACCACATTTTTGTATAGAAATAGACCAACAAGTATCTGTGAATGGCGTGCTACATCACACAAACCGCCTCTACTTGCCAGGGCATCTCCTGTCACCGATGTTAGTCTTGATGGACTTGCAGCCCCTGTGTAAAGTCGCACCCTCCTCCATGTGGACTCGAACACATAACCATCAAGCCTGCCTGCCTACGGGCTAGCCATTGCACAACCGCGGCCGCGGATGTAATCAGAATTACAAGGCTTTACGAATGACATCAACATATATTGCGTGCTTGTTAAGGTATGATACGTGTGCTTGACCAGCGGCCAAACTCTTACCTATACACATCAGGATCCGTCAATATACACACGTATGATACGTTTCCTTGACCAGCGGTCACTGTGATAAAATTTCCGCCGCGGAGCAAGCAAGACAGGGAGCTTCTGATCGTCAGAAATTATTTTCCCTTCCCAGAATGTTTCGGCCCTTTACTTTCTTGATACTCACTAGGGAAGTGACCGCCCGGGTCATTTCTCCGTGTGTCTTTCCTCTGCGGTGCATTCGAAACGTGTGATATGTGCATTGTTCCGTACTTCTCTCATTCATTCATTCATTCATTCATTCATTCATTCATTCATTCATTCGTTCATTCATTCATTCATTCATCCATTCATCCATTCATTCAGTAGCATGTCCTTTGCAGAACCTCGTCCCTATAACAACCTTCTGGAAAACCTCTCGATTATAAGCAAGATGTCCCAAGTCCGATACACCCATCTGGAGATCATCCGCCACATCCTGCACCCATCTTCTCTTTGGCCTTCCTCTTCCTCTCTTCCCAGTCATATACCCCTCCATTATTGTTCTCTCCAAACTTTCATGACGTTTCCAGTGACCACACTATTTCAACTTTCTTTGTTTTAACAACTTTAATACCAACATTTTTCAGTATTCAGCTAGTGAAGTACGGATGCATGTGTTCTTTTCTTTATCCAAGATATTCTTAGAACTCGTCTATAACATTTATATTCAATGGCGCTAATGCGCTGTTCAGCTTGTTTAGTAAGTGTCCAGGTCTCACAGGCGTATGTTGCAATGGGAAAGATGAATGCTCTTAAAAATCTAAATTTTTTAGTTCTATCTGTCCACTCCATAATTTGTTTAGGTGTTTTAGTCTTTTAAGAGCAATAGATATTCGTCTTTTAATTTATTTAATTGTACCACCATTGTTGGCAATCAATGAACCAAGATATTAGAAATTGTCCACCATCTCCAATTTTCCATCTTTAACTAAGATTTCTTTCTCCATAGTAGTTTTATCTGTATTCATTATCTTTGTTTTTGCCATGTTAAGATAAGCTGTGATTTTCACTTTTCTTTTGGCTTCAGGTTATTAGGGTTTCTATACCATTCAGTGTTGTGGATATTAATACTGTATCATCAGCATATCGAATCTCTGGCATGTCATGACCACTGATATTTAGGGCATGATATTGCTCTCTGGTTAGATCAACTCTGACATTTCTCATTATATTTTCGGTATACAGGTTAAAAGAAAATAGGGGGGCAGCACACAGACCTGACGGACTCCTTGCCTTATGTCAAACCAATAATAGGGGGACAGCACACAGACCTGACGGACTCCTTGCCTTATGTCAAACCAATCTGATGTATCGTTGTCTGTTCTAGCCGCTGCTTGTTGGTCTAGGTAGAGCAGTTTTATGAGTTGTACAACATGTGATGGAAAGCCCATATTCCTAATTATTTCCCTAAGTTTCTGATGTTTTACACAGTCTAATGCTGTTGAATAATCTACAAAACATGAGAATAGGTTTACATTAAATTCTATGCACTTCTCTATTATTAAACGCATGTTGAGTATGTGATCACTAGTTCCTCTTCCTTTTCTAAAGCCAGCTTGAACCACATTAATCTATTCTTCCATTTGGTTACGAAGTCTTCCCATTACGATTTTTAGGAGAATTTTACTTGCATGACTGATTAGGGCAATAGTTCTATAGTTGGTGCATAATTTTAGGTTGTCTTTTTATGGTATTGGAATGAAGATAGTTCTCTTCCAATCTTTTGGCCATATACCATATTTCCATATCTTTTTACATAATGCGTGGTAGATTTGTATGCTTTCTTCCCCTCCCTCTTTAATTCGTTCAGCTGGTATCTCATCCCATCCTGGTAATTTACCGTTCTTCGTGTTCTTTATTGCCCATTTAATTTCATCTAATGACCACGGGGCCTTGGGCTAAAGGGGCTACGGTTCGCCATAGAGGACGGATTTCCTATGGTCGGATTTTTGCCCTAAACCTGGACTGGCCTAGCAAGCCGGCAGGGAATCTTCATACTGCTCGTAGAAACACTAAGAAGTATAAACGGACTGACCCAAATGGATTTGGACCCGGTGTGATGAGACTCCTCTATTAGCATCAGAATTCCACAAAGTTGAGTACACAAGTTCATAAGAAAGATATAAAATTAAAACGTCAGCACGCTGCTGAGCATTTACAATCTCATCTCATCATGTTTCTCTTGTACCTTGGGGTGTTGAGGTGAAGTATAAACAGCGGGAGAATGCCAGCTTATGGGCTTTATGTATCCATGTGGGTCAGTCCTTTTATATTTCTTAGTTTATCTACGAGCAGTATGAAGATCCCCTGCCGGCTTTCTAGGCCAGTCGCAGGTTTAGGAGAAAAATCTGCCCATAGGGTGTCCATCCCCTATGACTAGCGATAGCCCCGTTAGCCCATGACCTCGCGGTCATAGTTTCCCGTTGTACATCACGTGGAGGTGGGGGTTGACTTGTGTAGGCTGCGGGACATCGGCAGGCTACTAATTTTCACTTTTCTCTCCTGCTGGGAGAGGCTAGCCGATCTTAACCCTGCTGGCTGCAGGGTCAGGCGCAGTCCGCACCTTGTAGACCTTGTAGCGTTTACAATGTTACGACAAAATGTACGTCATTAGACCCGCCATAGCTCAAAGCTAGACCTGCTTTCTAGAAATCGTGGGAACATTAAACAGTGGCCACCACTAGAGCAGGGAAGAGAAAGACGCAAGGTGTAAAATCTGGGCTGGTAAACATTTCTGGGTTTCCTAGCGAGAAACGCTAGACAGTGTGATAAACTGATAAATGTCCTGATCAAACATTATGGCAACACCAAGACTTAACATAACGTCAAGACATAGCAGGGCCAGTCACAGGAAAAACCCGTGTGATCTTAAGACGGCAATATAATGCAGCCCTAACACCTCGTCGCAACCCAGGAGATAAAGCTAGTTAATTCCTGGGAAAGCGAGGAGGCAACAGCAGATTGGAATGTAGGTATGACGCAGCGTTCATTGCATCGCTGAAGCGTGTTTCAAGACGCATGGAGAAGAGTAAGTCATAATTGATTGACATATGAAACTACAGGCTGTGGGGAACGGATAGGAGGGGTTTAAAGAATTTCTAGGCAGTGACCATCGGCCAGTCTTTCTAACTGTAGAAAATGAGCTTGTAACTGAAAGCAGCACTCTCTCAAGGTGGAACTACAAGAAAGCAAACTGGGCAATGTACAAGCTTCGCACCAGCATCAATCAATCAATCATGTGCCATTCCGGAAAGCGTGGGCGGTCATGATTCGCCATTTCACTCGATCACCAGAGTCGTGGATCAGCTCAGTGTTCCTGTCTCGTCCATGTCACGTGGCCAAGCCATCCAGGTAGTTTCCTCTCGGTCTTCCTCTTGGTCTGTTCCCTTCGATCTTGTCAGCTGTCACTAAGTTCTCCAGTCCATTTCTTCTCATAACATGTCCAAAAAACTTTGACTGTCTACGTCTAATTTCTCTAATCAATCTACGATTTTCATTTGTCTCTTGTAGTACTTGGTCATTGGTTTTTCTATCTGTCCATGGTATTCTTTGCATTTTCCTCAGAAACCACATTTCTGCAGCCATCAGATGTTTTTCAGCTTGACTGCACATTGTCCAAGTTTCACATCCATACAAAAGAACAGGCTCTATGTATCCCCTCAACACTCTTTTTCTCGTTTCAATTGACATCATTTTATTGGTCAGAATGTTTTTCATCTTGCTAAAGGCTACTTTCGCCATGGCGATTCTTGTTCTAATCTCTTCAAGGCATCTGCCATCAGATGTTATGACTGTTCCGAGATAATTGAACCGATTCACTTGTTGAAGAATATTCCCATTTACTTGTATATTACATTGTGGTACTTCGTTCTTCCTAGTGACGACCATAACCTGTGTCTTCCTACAATTTAATTCCAACCCCAGCTGCTCACTGTGTACAACAACAGCGTCTACTAATTGTTGCAGATCCTGTGCATTGTCTGCAATCAATACTGTATCATCTGCATATCTAATGTTATTTATGTTTCGTCCTCCAATGCTGATTCCATTTAGGTCTTCTACATTTCTGAAAATATTTTCACTGTATAGGGAAAAAAGATCTGGAGACATTACACATCCCTGCCTAACACCTCTCTTAATAGGTTGATATTGTCCTACTTCATTATCAATCCTTATGGCAGCTTGTTGTTTCCAATATATGTTTTTTATAAGTCTAATGTCTTTCCCGTCAATTTGTAGATCTGCAAGCATATCCACAATGTTGACATGTCTAACTCTATCAAAAGCCTTTGTGTAGTCAATAAAGCAAAGATGTATATCCTTGTTTACTTCTAAAGCACGTTCAATAACTGTTCGCAGCATATACACAGCATTTACTGTACCCTTTCCTTCTACAAACCCACATTGTTCTTCCCCTATTTCAGGTTGTATTTTCTTCCTCACTCTTTGCATGATAATTCGTAACAAAATCTTTGTGATGTGACTCATTATACTAATTGTTCTATGTTGATCACATTCTAAGGTTCCTGATTTCTTTGGGATTGCAATAAATACAGAATTACATAATTCAGAAGGTATATCTCCAGTATCATATAATGTGTTCAGCAGTCTAGTGACTTGCTCTAGTCCAAATTCTTCTAAAGCTTTAATCATTTCTGTTGTGATGTTATCTGCACCGGGGGCCTTGCCAGCTTTCATATGCTTAAACAATATAAAATGACACAAAGTAGTGCAGCTTTACATAACAGAGTTACGACACATACAGAACGTTGCGGCGGTTAGCCTTCATAAGCAAACAAACACATTCACAAACACAACATACAGTCAAGGAGAACTCCTGTGACTACATTAGAAGGTGATGACAGGACGAGGGGAACAAATGCATGGAAAAATGGAAGCAATGAAGAGAAAATAAGAATTTACAAAATGTTAATTGAAAAGAATGTTAGTCGAAGAAAATGTTTAATAGAAAAACTGTTTATAGAGAAAAAAAACTGCATACTCACCTCACGTACGGACCTGTAAATGACTGCGGAAATCACGGGTGTATTTGTATAACGGTGCTGGATGTTACGGTATGCTTAAGAACATTTTGAACCTCCATCTTTAAAATTGCTGGTCCTTCATTATTAAATCTAACAGCATACTGTTCCTCTCTGTTATCATTATACAGGTCTTTCACATAATCTGTCCATACATGTAGAATCTGATCTTTTTCTATTATGATTTTGCCATCTTTAGTTTTTAGACAGCCTGTTGATGTACTTGTTCTTTTATTAGTAAGTTCCTGAATTCTTTTGTGCCCTAATTTGGTATTTTGACTGTTATGTTGTTTTTCAATTTCTAAGCACTTTTCCTCAAGCCATGATTCTTTTGCCTTCCTACATAATATTCTTACTTGTCTGTGAATTTCTTCATATTTGGCAGGATTACTTTTGTTGAGTCTTCTAGTTTCCATTAAGTGTAAAATTTCCTTAGTCATCCATTTCTTACGACCCACCTTCTTTAATTTTGGAATAGTTGTTTCTGCAGCCACATTGATTGAATTCTTTAACATTTCCCATTGATCATCCACATCCTGGAATAGGATCTCTAGATCAGACAATATTTCAAATCTGTTCTGTACTTCTATGTTGAATTTGTTTTGTATTTCCTTGTCATTATTCAATGTACATAAGTCATATTTAGTGTTTGCTGTTATATACTTGACTTTCTTCAACTTTATCCTCAATGTTCCTGTGAGTAGTCTGTGGTCACTATAACAATCAGCACTGGGAACTGTTTTTGCTACTGTTAGCGCATTTCTAAATCTTCTGCTAATGAGAATGTAGTCAATCTGGTTTCTAATCCTGCTATCAGGACTCCTCCAGGTCCATAATCTTCTAGGGTGTTGCTTGAAACAGGTGTTTCCTACAATAATTTCTTCACTGTATTCACTTTTTGTAGCATATATTTGAATGAAATTTATTTTAAAAGGTCTTCCGTTTAATTTTACTATCAGAACTCTGTCTGACACAGCTCAATATCCATTATTTGATGTTTGCCGGTCAAATGTAATGGCTACATATCTTTGCCGTTCTTCTCCCCCAAACTAAATAATCTTACGATCCTCTCCTGTCTTGATCCCTGCCCCTTTCCATCTCGTTTCGAACATTCCTAATATATTAATCTTCTCTCTTTCCATTTCTTGTTTGATGTTTTCCAGTTTTCTATCTGCACGCATTGTCCAACATTCCAAGTTCCTACTTTCAATTATAGTAATCCTTTGCACTCGGTAGCCTGCTGACGGTCTGGAGTCACCTGGTGCACATGACCATCCCTACCCGGCGAGGCTGCTCCTATGGAACACCCATTTACGCCGTTTATATACGAGGGCGAGTCAATAAGTAAGTCACACAGTTGTGTAGGATGGCAGGTAAATGTAGTTGGTGTTTTCTACAGGTGTCATTAGGTGACAGCAAAATTGAACTTTATATTCCCGTTCGTCGGGTGGCGCTATGTGTCGCATGCGCAGCTCATAAACAAAATGGCGACTGTACTTACGGAGTGTAAAACCAAAGAGCAACGTGCTGTTGTGCGTTTTTTGTGGGCAAAAGGATTGCCTGCAAAGGACATTCATAAGGAAATGCTTCCTGTTTATGCTGACTACCAGCCCGAATCAAAGCGTGCTTCAATGCAATGGAAATATCCTTCTTCGCCTTGTGTCCAAAAATTCAAGGTTACGCATGTGTAAGCTAAGATTAATATAAGACCCAGTCTTTTCTCCCCTTGTTTCTTAAATACCCTTGCCATGGAATGTTGTTTGCACAGTTGGCCTCTTCAGATTGTTCCAGACTAGCAATGCATGTTATCTTTCTGACAAGGTGGAGAAGAGAATTCTGAGGAATCAACTTGTGACTGCGTCACCCGGGTACTGATATATATTGCTACTGGCCAAATGTGATAGACAGGTTGCCTCCTGTACTCCCCTACCCAATGTTAGGTGTTATTACTAATGCTTCGACCTGACCCCAGAGTATTGATTAACCTAGGTACGTCAACGACCTTTATCTAGTCCCCTCTGTTATGATATGTCTTCAAGAAAGCATCTATATATCAGTATCCACGCTTTCCTTGAAGAGACAGGTGTGTGTATGTTCCAGTCTATTACTTCACGAGAAAAGATGTATGCGTGTATGACCGCATGTCTTACAACGAAAGGTGTATGTATGCAACATGTGTGTCTTCACCAGGAATGTTATATGTTTGTAGTCTATAACAACACCAAGTAAGATGTGTCAGTGTTTGTGTATGTGTGTGTGTGTTTGGGGGTGTATGATTGTATGCCTTCACAAAGAAAAGGTATGCGTGTAGAGTTTATATCAACACGAGGAAAGATGTAGAGTGTGAAGTTAAGTTGTTTATATACCACCAGAAGGAAATGATGTGTATGTGTATACGTCAAGATTACGGACACAAATCACGGAAAGTATAACAAGAAGATGAGACTATTGCAATTATTTATTGAGATGAGACGGTTGCAGTCATTTATTGCGACAATGTAACTGTCTCCCGCAGACAACACTTCTAGTCTCCTTCAATGAACTGTTTCTGGCGGGACTGAACACTCAGATATCTATCGTCTGCGCCACTCGTAGGTAAATTTTAGACCACCGCTCCAGCCTTTCCCGCGCTCCTAACCTCCAGTAACTTCTAGTTGTTTCCCTGTTATAAAGAGAACACAGTCCGAGATGTGAACAATATCTGACTAAAGACTGACTCGCACAGTCAGAGATGTAAACAATATCTGACTAATGATTGACTCCCACAGTCAGAGATGTAAACAATATCTGACTAAAGACTTACTCCCACAGTCAAAGATGTAAACAATATCTGACTAATGATTGACTCCCACAGTCAGAGATGTAAACAATATCGGACTAAAGACTTACTCCCACAGTCAAAGATGTAAACAATATCTGACTGAAGACTGACTCCCACAGAGGTCCTCCGAGATGTGAACAATATCTGACTAAAGACTTACTCCCAAAGAGGTCCTCCGAGATTTGACCAATATCTGACTAAAGACTACTCCCACAGAGGTCCTCCGAGATGTGAACAATATCTGACTAAAGACTGACTCCCACAGATGACCATTTACTACGCCCTGAAGCGTGTAGGTAAATATTGCTAACCACATATTTGTATAGACCAATTGTTTGCTACATCACACACACACTGCCTCTACTTGTCAGGACACCTCCTGTAACCTATATCAGGCTAAGTCGACTTGGAGCCCCTGTGTAATGTCACACACTCGTTGATGTGGACTCGAACACATAATAACCAATTCTGCCAGCCTGCGGGCTAGCCATTGCACTACCACGGCTTCTTATGTAATCAACACAAGTTTTTAAAAATGACATCAACATATATTGCGTACTTCTTAAAGTATGCTACCAACGGTCAAACTCGTATCTCCACACATCAGGACCCGTCGATATAAATCAATCATGTGCCATGCCGGAAAGCGTGGGCGGTCATGAATCGCCATTTCACTCGATCACCAGAGTCATGGATCAGCTCAGTGTTCCTGTCTCGTCCATGCCATGTGGCCAAGCCATCTGGTATTTTCCTCTCGGTCTTCCTCTTGGTCTGTTCCCCTCGATCTTGCCAGTTGTCAATAAGTTCTCCAATCCATTTCTTCTCATAAATGTCCAAAACATTTTGACTGTCTTCGTCTAATTTCTCTAATCAGTCTACGATTTTCATTTGTCTCCTGTAGTACTTGGTCATTGGTTTTTCTGTCTGTCCATGGTATTCTTTGCATTTTCCTCAGAAACCACATTTCTAGAACCATCAGATATTTTTCAGCTTGACTGCTCATTGTCCAAGCTTCACATCCATATGAAAGTACAGGTTCTATGTAGCACCTCAACACTCTTTTTCTCGTTTCAGTTGACATCTTTTTATTGGTCAGTATGTTTTTCATCTTGCTAAAGGCTACCTTAGACGTGGCGATTCTTGTTCTAATCTCTTCAAGGCATCTGTCAGAATCTCTATGTCTCCAACCGAGATGCAGGAACATCGTTACGCCCGCCAGGCGAATAGTCGCCAGCCGGGATGCAGTAACACCGTTACGGCCGCCAGGCGAGTACCAGTTACCTGCCCACAGGTTGCGGGCTGACGCGATCGTCAGCGGTCAGGCAAGGACAAAGCAAGACGCACGCAATCCTCGTGAAGCCAGTCCACAGGGCAAGCACTGTGTGAGGAAACCGGCAGACTGCTTGGGAACTCGGACATAACAAGACGTGTGGGTTGAGAAAGGTTTCGTATCGTTTCTGTGCCCGAAAGTCGAGTGCTTGTATATCTTGTGAGATAGACTGTGATGCTGTGGGTTTTGTCTGTAAGTGTACTGATGTATTGTATATGTATTGTAATGATCATCACATGCCAAACTAGATTGTCTTGCATGTGAATTGTGAATAAATCCATTGAACTCAGTGTCATTGTGTGTCAAGTCCAATCATTTTGTACTTGTACTTGTCTCACATATGTTAGGTACAACGAGCCAGGTTTAAGACCCTGACATGTGTGAACGTGGAAGGCTCGTCCTCATTGAACATACTAACGTAAATTACATGCATTTGATTGTTTAAACGTGTAAAACATCTGTGATTGTAAAACTTGTCGCCATTTTGAACTTGTTGTAGTTTGACCTTGTCGCCATCTTGTGAACATGATGTCCTTACTAAATGTCATCTTGATGTAAGTGATGTGTCATCATTGTTATAGATTGTTGGAAGATATCTAGATTGTATTTGTGAAGTTAGTTGTGGAAAGCAGAAAGTTTAGGAAAGGAAGGGACTTGTGATTTGAAAAATTGTTGACCGACGACATTACGACCTACAATTACACTCAACGCCATACAAACCTAATCAAAACTTAGTGACAAGCATACACAGCACACAAAGATAGATTCTAATTTATTTCCTCCCAAAAAGAAAGCAGGTTTTCTGTGCCATCTGAAACCCTTGCCCGTAGAAGTCAGTTTGTCCTTGAAGTAGCGACCCTACAGTTCCTAGCCCTGGTTTGAACCATTCTTCACCACATCCAGTACACTTGAGTATATTTTTTCTATATACTTTCGGATGCAAATTTGGGCATAAATTGTAAGTCAACAATATTGTAAAATTGTTCACGTTACTAACACCTTGTAACACATTGTGTGTCTGATAACTTATTTTCATGTAAACATTTCATCATGTCTTCATTAAATGACTTCATCGAGATGGGTTTAAAGCTAAAGTTAACTGGTGACGAGTTAACAAAATGGAGTGAAACAAAATACTCTGAACACCTTCGAGAAAAAGCTAATAAACGCGATGAAAGAGCAGCTGAAAGAGCGGCCAAGCAAGCAGAGTTAGATACTGAATTGAAGAAAGCAGAGATAGCAGCTCAAAGCAAACGCGAAGAGCTTGAATTACAACTCAAAATTAAACAGCTTGAAACTGAAACTGCCATAAACAAAGAGTCTAAGAAATCTGAAAGACTGGAAAAAGAGAACCAGTACAAAAAGTATCAAGGTATTGTAAGAAATTATACCTCAGGTGACTGCATTGCAGCGCTCACCCAAAATTTTGAGACCTTAATGGATCATTATCAGGTTCCAGTTTCGGAATGGAACATTATTTATATGAGGAGTTATCAGGGGAACCTCTGAAAGTCATAGAGACTATCCCTAAAGACCTCAGAAAAGATTACCACTATCTAAAATTGAAAATTATGGCTCATTTTATGCTAGATGAGGCAGGATACAGAGAACAGTTCAGCAAACTGAGTCCTAAATCTACTCAGACGTTCTCTGACTATGTCTCTGTAGTCCGAGACGTATTTACAAAATGGAGTTCAGCAGCCAAAGTAAATAAAGACTATTATAAATTAGAAAATCTCATTATCAGGGATAAAATCATCACATCCCTTCCACCAGCATTTTCAAAATTTTTGTTAGAGAATGAATGTACGAGTGTAGAAGAGATTGAGAAACGTGGGTCGGCTTACTATTCAGCCAATAAACATTGTTTTGCTATTGAAGCTACTGATACAAACTTCGTAGCATCTGCAAACTATGACAAACCTCGATCAGAAACCTACAATAGGCAAAGAACTTATAAGCCTACTTCTGAGAAATACAATCATTGTAGATTTTGTAACACGTCACACCACCAAGGTGAAATGTGTGATAAGAATCCAGCATATCTTACATACTTACAAAACTACATAAATAGTCAGGATAAGGAACGTAAATCCTTTAAAAAGGTACGAAAATGCTTCCTTTGTAAAGCATACGGCCATTGGCGTAATTATTGTAAAGGAAGGCAAATGACCAAGAAAGCAAATGCCGCCTTATTTGACAGTTCATCATCAGATGAAGAACATTCAGAAAAACTCCCTGTGAACTCAGCACAGGCTTTTGACATGTTTAATTCACATAAATGTACTGTTTGTAATACCTTTTATGAAGATGGCATTTTAACATGCGGCCATTCCATTCCTATTGCCAATGAAGAAGCTAATTTGGTAATAGATTCCAAAGGCAGAATAAACATCCATCAGGGATATGTGAATGGCAAGCCTGCTACAGTACTTCGTGACACCGGAAGCTCTCTTATAGGGCTAAAGAGACAGTTCATAATGCCTACAGACTATACAGGCAGGCACGTAACATGCAGAACATTCTCTGGAAATATTGAAAAGTACCCATTAGCATGGGCATATATTCAGACACCTTTCCTCACTGGGAAAGTAAAATGCGCTGCATTAACTAACCCTGTGTGTGATATTATCATTGGTAATTTACCAGAGGTGAATGATATGCCTCATGATATTACATCTGTTTGTATTGATGATAACATAACATCATCACCATCACATGTCATCATTGAAAGTATAGTATCACCAGATGAATGTATGGTAGCTAATGTAGCACTAACACTTCATGAATCCATTGACCAAAATGTTGCATCACCATCTGATATTATTGAATGTGTGAACGCAGTAACCAGATCTACTGCGAGAGTGCAAGATGAAATTAATCAAACTGAGGCTATAGAAATGCTTAGCCCAGTCATACTACCTCCTAAAACCATGAAGGAGAATTTTGTAGCAGCCGAAAAGGCTGATCCTTCATTATCTAAATATTTTAATCTGATCGGCCAAAAGCCAAAGGTAACCAAAAATGCAAGATGGCATTTTGCTCTGAAGAATTGCATCCTCACCAGGTACTATACCAGAGGCAACAGCACCACAGAGCAAACTGTTTTGCCAATTGAATACCGTAAGCAAGCCTTACATCTTGCCCATGATATACCTCTTGCAGGGCATATGGCATACTCTAAGACCAGATCAAGATTATTAACACAGTTTTATTGGCCAAGATTCTGCAATGACATTAAGAAATATTGTAGAAGTTGTGACATCTGCCAAAAACTAGTGAAAAAAGGTAAAAACCCACAGGCCAAATTACAAATTACCGACTTAGCCAGTCGACCTTTTGAGAAAATGTCTGTCGACATAGTGGGTCCTCTGAATCAAGTAACATCCAGAGGGAATAGGTTCATCATTACCAACATTGATTTATGTAGCCGCTGGCCGGAAGCGATTCCGTTAAAGAACATAACTGCCAATGATATTATGGAAGTTTTCTTCCATATATTTTCACGAATAGGATTTCCAGACACTATCCTATCAGATAGGGGAAGTCAATTTATTGCTGCATCTACTCAAGCTTTCACCAAAATGTTAGGGGTGAAACAATGTTTCAATTCTCCATACCATCCTCACTCAACAGGAATCATCGAAAAGATTAACGGCGATTTGAAGCATATGCTTGCTAAAGTCACGCAAGAACATCCCAAAAACTGGGACATATATTTGCCCGCTATACTTTTTGCTTATCGCGACGTCCCACATTCTAGTACTGGATTCTCTCCTTTTGAACTTGTCTATGATGCCAAACCACGTGGCCCATTGAGTATCTACCATTCAATGTTAACTGAAGCCACCCCTGTACTTAAACCCATATCATCATACGTGTATGTTACATCATTGCGCGAAAGAATCATCAAATCTTGTACTATTGCAAAAGAAGCACTAAAACTATCTGGTGCGACATATAGACAATATGCAGACAAAGGTAACAGGACAATAACGTTGACACCTGGACAGGACGTACTTCTTCTCTTACCTAGTGACCGACACTTATTGACTGACTCTTGGCAGGGACCATTTAAAGTTATAAGACAGATTTCGAATGTGGACTATGAGATTCAAATAAAAGACAAACATAAAATATTCCACATCAATATGCTAAGACCATACTACAACAGAGACAACGAACATGACGATACAACAGCTTGTACAGTGATAATAGTCCATGAAGATGACGAAGATAGTGACGAAAAATTCCAACACCTGCATTAGACACGACAAACTGCTTGAAAGAAATCAAAATAAACCCAAACTTAACTCAAGCAGAAACAGACAGCAGCAAACATCTCATACAACAATACAACACCATCTTCTCCAACAACCCAGGACAAACAGAATTAGTACAACACCACATCACATTCACTTCAAACACGCCAATAAAATGCAGACCTTACACCATTCCATTACATTACAAAGAAAATTTACATCAAGAGATCATTAGCTTAGAGAAAAACAACATCATTAGACGATCCCAATCACATTTTTCATCTCTAATGGTCATGGTACGCAAAAAAGACAACACGATAAGACTCTGTGTAGACTATAGAAAATTAAATAAAATATCACATCTAGATCTGGAACCAATGACCAACTGCGAGGATCTACTGACAGAACTGACAGACTCTAGGTACTTCACGAAGTTAGATATGACGAAAGGTTACTGGCAGATAACGGTAGACGAACAGAGCAGACATCTGACAGCTTTTGCCACACCTTGGGGACTGTACGAATGATGCAAATTACCATTTGAACTAGTCAATGCCCCAGCGACATTCGTACGTATGACAAGACTATTACTTGTGGACATAAACATTATCTGTTACATGGACGACATTTGTGTTCACACAAAGACGATGACAGACCACATAAAGACATTACAGCAGACATTTGAACGAATTAGACAACACGGACTGACTGTGAAGCCGTCAAAAGTAGACATAGCCTATCAGGAAATCTCCTTCTTGGGTTATAGAATATCTAATGGCTTTGTCACGACAGACGATAACATCGTGTCCAAAATACTGAAACTCTCACTTCCGACTACCAAGAAACAAGTCAGAAGTGTATTAGGACTATTAAATTATTATAGGCAGTTCATACCAGATTTTGCTGAACTGACAGAAACATTTACTAACCTACTAACGAAAAACCAACCTGAAAAGATTGTAAACAACGAATGCCTAAAATTTGCATTCCAGAAAGTGTTATCTTATTTTTCTGAGAATAGTTTAAAGAATCCCATTCTCAAATTGCCAAATTTACATATTCCTTTCAGATTACGCACAGACGCGAGCTCCGTGGCGATTGGGGCTGTTCTATTACAAGAACATGATGACATTCTATATCCTGTATACTACGTCTCTAGGAAATTGAAACCAAGAGAACGCGCTTGGTCCACACCTCAGTTAGAAGCTCTTGCTCTAGTGGTGGGTATAACTAAATTGTCCAGATTCCTTCTAGGACGGCATTTCATTGTGGAGTCCGACAATAGTCCATTAAAATTTATTACTTCATGAGTCCCGACAAACCAAATGATAGCTCGCTGGTCTCTTTTGCTTCAAGATTACAGCTTTGAAGTTCGACATATCGCTGGCAGAACCAACACGATTGCTGATCTTTTGTCCCGTTGTCCGAATGACCCAGTAAGCACTAGTGTCTGAGTGCACTGTGTTAGAAAACACTCAGACCAACACAGCCAGCATTGAGAGTTTTTTTTTCTTCAGAAAAGCTGTGTGCATCGATGATGTGATGTGATAGGGTTCATTCCCACTGTAAATATTGTTTCTTATTTTATTATTAGTGTAGTAATCGTCTGGAATAATTGTGTAGTGTGTGGTAGAAAGCGAACAATATTAATTGTATATATTATAAAACAAGAACAGTGCCACATGCGCTTTCAACTTACCTGAAGCGAACTAATCAAGTTATCATTGGTATCTGCGAGTGGATCATATCCAGTGACATTTTAATCCGTGAACGAAAGTGTGAACTGAACTTTGACATTTACACCACTGCAGTTAATCAGAATCCAGAAGTTTTCCAGCGAAACAACGAACACATGAACTATCAGAACAATTTCGCATTGCTACACCAGAGCGGAACAAGTGTGTGATAGAGTTTTAACAACACCAGCTGTTCGTGTGTACTTCCGGAGAATTTGTAAATTTAGCTAAAAGTAGCAGACGATAAACAAAAACCTTAAAAAGTTATGACGCTTCTAAAATAATTATGAAACACCAATTTCGAATACACGAATTGTGTATTAACATTTTTCGACTAATGTAATCTTAGAATCATATCTTGATTAACTTATTCACACTACCGACATTTTTTCGCTAGTATGGTAAAGAATCAAGCTATGACGCTGAGAAATAGAACAATAATTGTAATAGTTTAAATTTGAAATCTTTTGAAATTATGTCCCTTTCATTTTTGTTGTTATTACTTTATTACACTAAGGGCGGTAAATGGAAATGTATTCAGAGATGTGTTGTATAAAAATAGCCATTGTGTTGCCAGATTGTCAACACTCCAAATGGTCATCAGCTAGGGTTGGTATAGGGTTACCGGAGTTGTAGACCAACGGAAGAGCTCCCGGCCAAATGAGGTCGGATTTCGAGCGTTGAATACGGCTTATAAAAAGTCGTATTACGGTCTTACCTGATGTTTTTTGTTGCAAAAAGCATATTATTCAGTTTTTTTAGAGGTTGCGAGGTAGTTGCATTGTTGCTGATGCTACCGATCTGACTGGGTCAATATTGCAACTCAGGTGATCATCCATCGAGAGGATGAAACTTGGAAAGTGGTGAAGATTGAACACCGCACGACTTAACATACAACTTGCATTTCTTATGTATTTCTATGCCAATGTACATGACAACAGAAAGGTCGATTCTGACATGGTTAAAATATAAACCCTGTGTCTAGGTAGATTATGCATGAAATATAAAATCTTTCATGAATAAGCCCCGGGGGAGCGTGTCAGAATCTCTATGTCTCCAACCGAGATGCAGGAACATCGTTACGCCCGCCAGGCGAATAGTCGCCAGCCGGGATGAAGTAACATCGTTACGGCCGCCAGGCGAGTACCAGTTACCTGTCAGGCAAGGACAAAGCAAGACGCACGCAGTCCTCGTGAAGCCAATCCACAGGGCAAGTACTGTGTGATGAAACCGGCAGATTGCTTGGGAACTCGGACATAACAAGACGTGTGGGTTGAGAAAGGTTTCGTATCGTTTCTGTGCCCGAAAGTCGAGTGCTTGTATATCTTGTGAGATAGACTGTGATGCTGTGGGTTTTGTCTGTAAGTGTACTGATGTATTGTATATGTATTGTAATGATCATCACATGCCAAACTAGATTGTCTTGCATGTGAATTGTGAATAAATCCATTGAACTCAGTGTCATTGTGTGTCAAGTCCAATCATTTTGTACTTGTACTTGTCTCACATATGTTAGGCACAACGAGCCAGGTTTAAGACCCTGACAATCTCCCATCAGGTGTTATTACTGTTCCGAGATAATTGTACCCATTCACTTGTTGAAGAATATTCCCATTTACTTGTATATTACATTGTGGTATTTCGTTCTTCCTAGTGACGACCATAATCTGTGTCTTTTTACAATTTAATTCTAATCCTCTTTGTTCACTGTGTGTAACAATTGCATCTACTAAATGTTGCAGGTCCTGTTCATTGTCTGCAATCAAGACGGTATCGTCTGCATATCTAATGTTATTGATGCATCGTCCCCCAATGTTGATTCCTTCATATCTTCAATATTTCTGAAAATATTTTCACTGTACAGAGAAAACAGATCTGGAGACATTACACATCCCTGTCTCACACCTCTCTTTATAGGCTGATATTGGCTTACTTCATTATCAACTCTTATGGCAGCTTGTTGTTTCCAATATATGTTTTTTACAAGTCTAAGGTCTTTTCCATCAATTTGTAGATCTTCAAGCATCCTTATCATGTCGACATGTCTCACTTTATCGAAAGCCTTTGTGTAGTCAATAAAGCAAAGGTGTAGATCTTTGTTTGCTTCTATAGATCGTTCAGTTACGGTTTTCAGTAAATATACAGCATTTACTGTACCCTTTCCTTCTACAAACCCACATTGTTCTTCTCCTATTTCAGGTTGTATTTTCCTCCAAATTCTTTGCATGATAATTCTTAGCAAAATCTTCGTGATGTGACTCATTATACTAATTGTTCGATGTTGATCACATTCCAATGCTCCTGATTTCTTTGGGATTGCAGTAAATACAGAATTACATAATTCAAGAGGTATATTTCCAGTATCATATATTGTATTAAGCAGACTGGTAACTTTATCTATTCCATATATATCTAAAGCATTGATCATTTCTGTTGTGACACTGTCTGAACCGCGGGTCTTACCAGATTTCATATTGTTAAGAGCATTCTGAACCTCCATCTTCAAAATTGCTGGTCCTTCATTATTACTTTGAACATCATACTGTTCGTCTCTGTTGTCATCATAAAGGTTGTTCACGTAATCTGACCATACATGTAAGATCTGATCTTTTTCTATTATGACTCTTCCATCTTTTGTCTTTAGGCAGCCTGCTGATGTACGTGTTCTTTGATTAGTAAGCTCCTGGATTCTTTTGTGCATTAATTTCGCATTTTTACTGTTGTGTTGTTTTTCAATTTCTTCGCAGTTTTTCTCAAGCCATGTTTCTTTTGCCTCCCTACATAAGGTTCTGACTTTTCAGTGGATTTCTTCATATTTAACAGGATTATTTTTGTTCTGTCTTCTTGTTTCCATTAGTTGTAAAATTTCTTCAGTCATCCATGTCTTACGGCCTACTTTCTTTAATTTTGGAATAGTTTTTTCTGTTTCACAACTGATTGAATTCTTCAGCATTTCCCATTGATCATCTACATCTTGAAATAGGATCTCTAGATCAGACAATAAATCGAATTTGTTCTTTACTTCTATGTTAAAATTATCTTGTATTTCTTTGTCAGTTTTCAATTTGCACAAGTCATATTTATTGTTTCCTGCTATATACTTGACTTTCTTTAACTTTACCCTCAATGTGCCTGTAATTAATCTGTCATCACTGTAACAGTCTGCATTTGGAAATGTTTTTACGACTCTTAACGCATTTCGAAACCTTCTGTTAATCAGGATGTAATCTATCTGGTTTTTAATCCTGCTGTCTGGACTCCTCCATGTCCATAATCTTCTAGGATGCTGTTTAAACCACGTGTTTCCTACAACCATTTCTTGTGCTTTTGCCCATTCTACAAGTCTGTATCCTCTTTCATTTCTTTCTCCCAAACCATGGTTGCCTACACTGCATCCATCGCCTTGCTTTCCTATTTATGCGTTGAAATCACCCATTATGATATTTATTTCTGATTTTTTGCAGTTCTTCAAAGCAGACTCCATGTCGTTATAAAATTCCTCTATACTTTCTTCACTGCATTCACTTGTTGGGGCATATACTTGAATGATATTTATTTTAAAAGGTCTTCCGTTTAATTTTACTAATAGAACTCTGTCTGATACAGCTCGATATCCTTTGACAGAATTTGATGTTTGTTTATCTAATATAATGGCTACACCTCTTTGGTGTTCTTCTCCCCCAGAGTAAATAATCTTATAATCATCTCCTGTCCTTATCCATGCCCCTTTCCATCTCGTTTCCGATATTCCTAATATGTTAATCTTGTATCTCTCAATTTCTTGTTTGATGTTTTCTAATTTTCCTTCTGCATTCATTGTTCTAACATTCCAAGTTCCTACTTTCAATGATATTAATCTTTTGCACCTAGTAGCCTGTTGACGGTCTGGAGTCACCTGGTGGTCATGACTATCCCTACCGGGCGAAGCTGCTCCTATGGAGCACCCATTTACGCCGTTTCTCTGATTATCGATGAGTCCACACAACATGGTTTTCTTGGGTTTTATAAATAAGGTAGTTTGCCATTGCTTTCCTTCCTAGCAGTGACCACACTGGTCAGTGACCGTAGCCATTGTCTCCTCAAAAAAGAGATCCTCTGCCTACCGTCGTGAAGGTGAAGATCATAACCTACATCTCTCTGTCGGCTGCTCTCCATCTTCATCCACCACCTGCACACATGGCTTCACGTAACCCTGATCGGGGGGCTAAATAGGTACTCCACCTTGCCCAAGGGTGTCCCGTAGGCTAGAGGAGGGAAGGAGGCGCCTTACTTCTCCTTTGATAGGGTATACCCCTACCCCGCTACCCGATATATAAACACGTGTGATACATGTGTTTGACCAGCGGTCACTGTGATGAAACCTCCGCCGCGGAGCAAGCAGAGGGCTTCTGATCGTCAGAAGTGGTCCTCCCTTCCCAGGATGTTTCGGCGCTTTACCTTCTGGACACTCTCTGGGGGAGGGCCCGCCCGGGTCATAACTCCGGGTGTCTTTCTCCTGTCGTACGTTCGATCCGTGAGCTGTCCTTGCGTTTTTCGGTGATTATTCCATACCTGCGAAAAATTTCTGCTCCAAAGCCACCCTTCGTGCACCATGTGCTTCGTGCCCTCATTCACGCCCTGTCACATGTGGCCGTGGGAGGCCAGCCTCTTCTTCCCTGGGCATTGTCTCTGTCGCCTCTACGCCGGCGCTTTGCTAGGTGCCGATGTCATCTTCGTTGCCATGTTTCTTCTTCGTACCCCGTTCAGGGCTCATGGTACCGCACTCTGGGAAGCCTTCTCTTCCTTTGGGCTCCATGGCTATGTTCCTCGACCTTCCTCTTGACCTCTGCTGAGAAGTGCAGTCCTCGTAAGACGACTACCACTACGTCATGGAGATTGGACCTTGGCCGACATTTACCTGACCTGGCGACTGCTACCGCGTGGCGATTTCTAACACTGAACAATCCCGTTCTCAGATGCAATTCCCTCGCTCGGAAGGGAAGGGGGATGGCTGCAGAGTCAACACGAGACAGTAACAGTTCTAGCTCTCAGTTGAGAGACTGGTTTGTTTCGATGTTAGTTGTCAATAACATCCTCTATTTATTTAATAACATATTTTTTTTTACTTGACATCATAAACCAACATTTAGTTAACTTACTTCCCTTAGTAGTTATTTTTTTTAACTTAGATTATATACCTTAGTTAGTTTCTTAAGCATCATGGTGTATAATGATAGTAACGTTAGACACCGTCAATTTATTGACTGGTATAACCAATTAGACATTAGATTAGTTAGAAACATTTACATTTAGTTAGCTTTCACTGTATTGCCTTATGCAACACATTCAAAATTGTATATAACAAAGTGATAGAGAAATCTACTTTATTTTCGGCTCCGTATTGTTTAAAACGAGCCCATTTTAATTTTTCATTACAAAAACATTTTTAAAAAAAATTGACAATGTGCGAGAAAGTGAAGAATGAGATGAGTAAACAGACGAATGAGAGAAGTAAAATATTGGAATGAATATTTGTGCATTTTTTCGCACACATGTGTTTTTATGACTCGTCCGCGTCCGCTGTGTAAACCATGTGATGTGTGTAGTTTCATAGTTGTTTTCTAGGATCCCAGATCGGCGAAATGCGTCATGAATTAAGCATAGGCATTACTTTATGACGAACATTGGCCTATCCGTGATGCTCGAAAACCTTAATACATCAATTATAGGCATAGGATTATGTTCCTAATTGCAACACATAAACATTAAATATTTACACGCAGACAACCAGTAATACATACAGATAAATTTACAAACAGCAGTTGATTTCAAAGGGATAGAACACTTGATCAAAGGGACACCACAGACTCGCAGTGAATGGGAGGGCAAGGTGAATATTAAGCTACACGCGAAAGCAAGATAGGCTAACATCAGCATACACACAACTAACAAGAGAAGTGAAATTTCATTTCACGGGAGCCATGAATTATATTCATGTATTGCATCCTTAACAGAAGCAATTTGTTTTGGGATATTGGTCAATCAATATTTTGAGGGGCTGAGTTGTGTTAACGCGCCCTGGTTCAACACAGCTCCCAAGAGAGTAATGTAGTGACCCTTGTTTAGAGTGGAGATGTGTGAAGCTGATCTATAACCAGTGGCTGAATACAACAACTTGTGACCAGACTTATTGGAAGACAGAAGTGGACCGTAGATTAGAACAGTGTACCCCTTGACTAAATTAGATCAGACTAATTTTATATGCTACGACGACATTGCGTCAAACTTACTACATTAATCTAGTGACGCAAAACGTCGGACGACGGGAGAATGTCAAGGTCCTACACTGTACTGAGACAGACTAGTGACAGTAGAGGGGTGAGGACTTATAGGACATAGAGACAGGACGTCTATAAAGGTATAGACTGAATAGAGACAGCACCCAAGCCAGGACGTAATAACAGATATGACTAGACTCGGGTGGGAACACTAACGTGTTATAGTTAGGACAATAGAGGGACCGACCCAGGAATAGGGGGCGGCAGACGTAGACGTGACAACGTGAAGTAGAACAGGACTCTAGAAGGCAGAGACGATAGTGCTGTGTGCAAAGGGATTAGCACGCACCCCACGAGGGAGCTTGACCGCGTAGGCAAGCTGCGAGCTGAGTTAAGACAGACGGGGGACAGACGGCTTTCTGACTGGACGTGGTTCTAAGTTATTAAGTGTCTATGAACGCATGCAATGTTTAGTGACAGTGTGTTGTGAATTCATACATTGTGTAATGTGATTAATAAGTATTCTCTATTTATGTACAGGCAAAGAACGCCTTAGAGAATTGTCGGGCTTGCCTGAATAAATATTGTAGAGAAAACATCTGTACATATTATTATTATTTGTGAGGTACAGATGAGGTTTGCCTGAGTGCAGGACTGTGACACCATGTATACACATACACATGCATACTGTCAACGTCTTACATCGCACACAGGCATTCTAGTTTCTTCATACGCACTCAAAGAAACATCAGTTGTGCATATGGTACGTTTATCATTTATTTCAGGCGAACCTGATATCATTACAAAGTATACACAGGTGGTGGCTGCCTTACATCAATATACAAATGCCGCCTTACATACGATTATCGCACACAGTCAATTACACAATCCTATACTCGCTATCTTCAACTAGCACTCTCGCAAGCTAAGCATTTGCTCTCGAAAAACACAAGCGTCCTCCCCTGAAACTATCTGGTCCCGTCTGACGTTCCCAACCTAGTTGGCTGGACTTGTCGCACTTGACCCCGTGCTGTCCGTAAACCCTGTGCTGTCCTAGCAGTCTCGTTTTACTGCAGTCCGTTCGTGCTAAGCAGGGTTTTTCAGTATACTGACGTCTAGTTCGTTCAGTGCAGTGTCCCGTGAACTGGTGTCCCCTTTTAACAACCGGCCTGTTCCTGCCGGTGTCCTGTCTATGACACGTCTGAGTCCCCACCCAAGTCCTGTCTACACTTTATCTACTGTCCTGTAGATGTCCTGTCTTACGACCACTCTGTTTCTTGACTTATGTCCTGTCTCTACTCTATCGCTATATTGACAATGTCCTTATCTATGTCCTATCTGTCGTGATCTAAGTCGTCCTAACTCTATTCTGTCCCTTGTCCTCTCTCTGTCCTGTACCTACCCTTCAACACTCTGACATTCTCCCACCCCCCCCCCCCCCCGGGTATTGTGTCACCGAATTCATTCCAACAGGTGTGACACAATGTCGCATAAGCATATAAAAATTAGTCGGAACTAATTTGTCAGTGTGTTGTAGGAATTCTTCAAACACTCCACTTAGGTACCACTCTGACTCATATGGGTATGAAACCAAGGTGACGCATCTATCCACTGGTCTATGATCAGTGTAACATACTTGTAATGTTGCCAAGAGTCACTACTCCCCTACATTCCACTACTGGAAGCTGTATCGAAACAAGGTCAGTTTGTCTTACAATTATTGCTAAGTCATAAAATGTACTACCTCTCAAATCATCCAAAATTGATGTCCCAAAACAATTTGTTCCTTTTACGGAGACAAATCATGAATATATTATTCATGGCTCCCGTGAGTGTTTCCTCAACATCTTTTACAAGCTCTGTGTCTACTGATCTCTACCTGTTTAGCTTCCGCTTGTTGATAGATTTTACAACTGTGTATTCATAATTCATATTAATCTTTTGTGTCCCCTGTAAAAGTGTGATCTCCCTTACTTCAAAATTGATGTTTGTACGTTATATGTTTGTATTCTGTTTGTTTGCGTGTTCTATTATTCTAAGTGTATGTTTAAATTAGAAACATGTGTATGTTTATAATCCGTGTACTTTAGGGTTTTAAGTGTCACAGGTAGGTTTCTATATCTCACAAATGAAGGCTTATGCTAAATTTCTGAGATGAGTTGCCGAACTGGGACTCTGGAAAACATCACCATGGTTGCAATGTAATTGTAACTTGAACACATATAAAATAATCGCATACTCACATGTGTTACACAGAAGACGAAGACAAATCATAAAAACCATGTGTTCAAAAAAGTGCACTAATATTCATGCTTCTTATTTTAATGCATTCATTCTTTCTCTTATCCACTTCTCGCTCGCTCAGTTAGACAATGCATTATTAAAAATGTTTATCATGTTGAAATAAAATACGCTCGTTTTCAACATTTAACGAGCTGATTTGCAGTGTATTATTTTAATAGCAATAAGTTCTATCGTACACTAATTTATTTACAGAATTGTTTGATTGCTCTGGGCAATTGGCTGTCTGTATTTTTGTCTGTATTTTGGTGTTATTAACCAAGGAAATATAACTTAACTAAACTAACTAATGCGTTAGCTCCATTAAATCACAATGTTGTTACTTAATTAAACTAAGAAATTTTAACTGTATTTAATTCTAAATTAATGCCATTTCTTGCATGATAAAGTAATGTCACTAGTATTTAACAAAGTAGTCTCGTTAGAGAAATGTAATTTGTAATATACTACTTTGTGGATATTACTTTAATTTATAAGGTAGCTAAATAATTTTGCATATTTCTATGTCTGTATTATTTAATTTATCAATAAATATCTGAGAATATCACCATTGGTATTTTATTCTAACTAACGGGAAAATTTAATTAATAGTGCAACTTCAATAAAAATAAGTTGAACTCGGTACATGTTATGTTTATCATAATATTAGCAATGTAATCTAACTATGTTAGTTGGTTAGTTAGTTAGTTAGTCGACAGATCATCCTCATTGCACATCGAACCATTCAGTCCATAAGTGCTCGGATCCCCTCCTCAGCAAATCCCGCAACGTGTAGCGGCTAACGACGCCAGTTCTGTGTTGGTTTATAAATCTTCTTTGGCTTCCTGCGTAGTGTTCTTGTTTGGCCACCCCTCTTTTAATTTGCTGCTCTCGCAGTCTGGCCATTGTTGTAGATTCACAGTCATCACTTGGTTCTCGCAAAAGTCTTACTTCCCGTAGAGCATTCAGAATGTCGGCCTGGTCCATGGCGCGTCCGCCCTCCACAGTAGCCTCACCTGCGAGCTTGTCAGCCCGCGCGTTTCCTTGTACTCCCGCATGCCCTGGCACGAAGATGAAACTAATCTTTGCCAGTCGAGACCTTTCCAAAGGCAGCAACCATTCTCTTCGGATCGACCCCTCCTCTATCCTCTTGATCATGTTCATTGAGTCGCTAAGGAAACAAGCCCTAGTGAATGTCTGTGTCTCGAGCCATGTTATTTGTTTACTTACTGCCATGACTTCCATGGTCAGGCTACTTGTGGTTTCAGTGAAAGCACCAGAGTCCTCCTTCACAATTCTCCCTCCGGCCCGAGCTGTAAAGGCCCATGAGCTTCTCACATGTCGGACGACCGACCCATCTGTGTAGATGACCGCGTCACCGTCTAGCGAATTCTCGAAAATTAACGCTTGTACTTCAGCCTCAACAGCAGCCGGATTTTCATGTCTGCATTTTCTATCTAGTTGGATGCAAACTGAAAAGGATGTGCAGAAGTCTGTTGGCACTTGCACACACTCCTCGCCAGGTTCTAAGTCCTCAAGTGAACACACCTGTTGAAGAATGTCTTCGGCTTGACCCATCCACGACCGTCCTCTTTTTAACCTGCTGCCCTTCACCTTCCTAATTTCACTATGCAGTGGATGTTGTGTGTTTGCGTTAATTCTGAGGTAGGCGCGTGCCCTGCAATAATCTAACTATCTGCAATAATCTAACTATGTACACTAACTAACTATGTAGTCGTTCCAGATGACGGCGATGATGTAGCGTCCTTCCTCTGCTCGACTGCGAAGTCTGAGGGTCTTGTCACCAAATCTGCTAAAGTGTTTTTAGTTCCTCGTATGTGCTTCACGGAAAACGAGTAGTTCTTGAGAATAAGGGCACAACGGTAGATGCGATTGTTCTTCGGTTGCCCTTTCTGAATGACCGTTAACGGGGAATTGTCAGTTTCAACGACGAAATGTGTTCCAGCAAGATACCTATTTAATTTAGCAATACAATACATAATTGCGAGGGCTTCCAGTTGAGACACTCCGTACTTTGATTCTGCTGGAGTCAACTTCCTGCTGACGTATACTATTGGATGGAAAATACCTTCGTAGGCCTGGTGAAGCACTCCCGAGATGGTCGTGGTGCTCGCGTCTGTTCTGAGGGTATAAGTTAGGTCTCGGTTAGGTAACCTCAAAATAGGGATGTTACTAAAATAATATATCAGTTGTGACATTGCGTTATTTAAAGTAGCACCTTTACATTGATTTTTTGCATTATTTTTCAACAAATCTGAAAATACACTCGTAATTTGGGCCAGATTTGGTATGAACTTGTTGTAATAGTTCACCAGCCCTAACAAGCTTCTCACTTGTTTCTTAGTTGTTGGCATCGTGAGGTTTAGTATCTTAGTCACGATCTTATCATCAGTACTCAAGTGGCCTTTAGATATTTTATGGCCTAAAAATTCACTTTCTTCAAATGCCAACTCTACCTTTGTTGGTTTAACAGTGAGCCCAAACAATTGTATCATGGTCAAAATATCTTTTACATTTTGCATACAAGTAAAAAGTATAGATGTTAATTTATTGCAGAATGAAATGAACATTTTTCTTTCGTTCACAATGTCATTCTCAAATTGTGGAAAATTGTACCCTATTTCAACATTCGCAAACAACATTAACATGATAATCAATGGACACATGATTGGTGTTGGTTGTAGTTGGTAAGCACACCATGCTGTCCATATAATCTTCAACAACATTAATGATATAGTTGCAATGTAACTGATTATGCGCCATATTAACAGGTTTCTGTTCTGCTTTCCGTCAGTTTCATTACGCCCCTTGAACCACATGTCACTGTGCAATGTGTTACTGTTTGTGTGTTGCATATTGTGTCGTCTACTAGCATAAGACTGGTGGATATGTGAGTTTTGTTCCAAGTCCGGTGTATGGGTTGTCTGTTGTGTATCATGCCTGTTTTGGTCAGTGTTGTCGTGTGATGTTGTCATACTGGTAGTGCAACTTTTTGTTGGTTTATTAGTCTGGTCTATAACAATTTTGTGTATAGCGTCACAATAGTTTCCCTGAAAAGAATCTGAGTTATGTAACCTTTCATGTTGTTTTGTCGTGTTCTGAACAATTGCGTCCCTTGACTTTGTACATTTCAGTTGCTGTTCTTGGTCACTTAATTGTTTATTAGTGATGGTTACTTTAATTAGTTGTTTTCTTTTCATATGCTTTTTCTCCCATGCATTAATCTCTTTGCGCGTGCAGTATTTTAAGTCGGGTAAACATCCTATAATTAGGTCTGTACAAGGGTCGTGCAGAATTGCGCACTTAAATGTACCTGTAAGAAATGGTGTACAAATTCGAGCTGTGGTCTGCGTGTATTTCTCCACATTGCCTGGAAATGTTTGGCAAGTCACAAACTCGCCTGTATAATCTTCTGTATTGGCCAACTCCTTTGTTAGACCAATCAATGTACATCCGGAATCAAGCAATACTTGTCAAGGTTTGTTGTTAACCATCCCCTGGTGGAAGGTTAATCTTCCCATGTCGGACATTACTGCATTGGCATTTTAATTTTCAATTGGGATTTTATGCCCGCATTTCAAAATACCATCATCATGGAACTTATGACAAGTTTGACATCTATCATAGTTAAGGATATATATTGCTGCTAGCGCGTTCTCTTCATATTCTTTAATTTCTTCTTCCTCACACTCGCTTTCTGAAGATGAGTCAATGAGCACTGCATTCACACTTCTTAATCTTTGGTGACCTTTACAACGCCAGGAATAGTGGCCGTACGCTTTACAAAAATAGCATTTAACAGTACGCCGGTACTTTTCTCTTTTACCCTGCTGTTTTTTTTACCATCATGTCAAGGTGAGCTGCATAATTTGGATTTGCATCACACATTTCAAATTGACCATGAGAGAATTTACATTATGGACACTGTGGTGGATTGGATCTTTGTTTCTCTCTGTATTTGAATGGTTTTTGTGGTTTAGTGATTGCTGCTGCTACTTTATTATTTTCATCGATGCTAGAACTAATGATGTCTCTATTGGAAGAAAAATAAGCTGAACCTTTCTTTTCTAATTGTTCTAACGATTCATCACCAGCCTGTTGTAAAAATTTTGCAAAAGGGCTTGGAATTGATGAAATAATTTTGTCCATAATCATCAAATCCCTTAGCTTTTCATAGCTCTTGTTTACCTTTGCAGCGGACAGCCACTTATTGTAAACGTTTTGTACATGAGAGACGTAATCAATGAAGGTCTGATTACTTTTGGGTTTTAGTTTGGAAAACTGTACTTGATACCCTGGTGCATCTAACAAAAAATTCTGCATGATACGTTGGTGTAAATAGTCATAATCATTCTATAGTTCTTGTGGAATAGACTCTATTACCTTTAAAGGCTCCCCTGAGAGGTTTTTCATATCCAGTGTTCTTTCGGCACTTCTTGGTATTTTAATTGGAACTCGAAGTTCTCAGATCATGCAGCAATAAAGTCGATTTGGCAGAATGGTTTCACTATCCCTTTATACGTATTATACTTATTTTCTTCTTCTTTGCTTTTCAACTTTGTAGTTGCAATGTGCACATGAGACGCAACCTCCAGTTCTTTCATCTTTAACTGGGTCTGTTCTTCAATCTCTAATTGTTTGTCTTTCAACTTTGTTTCTTCTTATCTTTGCGCCAATTCTAGTTATTTAATTTTAGTAGCTTCTGCTGGCTCTTTTAGTTTTATAGCTTCAGCTAATTCTGCTAGTTCTTTTTTATGTAAGCGTTCTTGTACTCTTTCTTCCTTCTCTGCATCAGCTTTTCTATCTCTTTCCTCCCTATCTGCAGCAGCAATCCTATAAGTATGTTCTTTATACTCTTTCTTAACCCACTGTTCTAATTTGTCCACAGTGTATCCTAGATCTTTCCCTGCCTCAATGCACTCTTTTAAAGTTGACATTGTTACAAGTTATGTTTATAAATTACAATGTCTAATAATGATACAATGTTTACATAAACTTCAATAATACAGGTGTTAATTTACAGCTTTGTAAAAAAAAAAAATAAGGTGCTACTTTAAAACACACTGTCGAAAAAATGGGGTACTTATCCGATCTCTGTTAACTCTTGCTTTTCACTCCGCTCACGAGGATATTCTTCTGATCGATTCTGTTACAGTATCTGGGCTGTTAGTATCACCTTTACTCTTACTTCTGGTGTGTAGAGAAGCAACACTTAGTATCGGAGCAAAACCACAAAAGAAATAAAATAAAATTGTGTCTGTAAAGTCCAATTTTCAGAGGGGAGAACTGGAATGCGTAATATATGTTTGTTAGTTTTGTTGGTCATCTTGTCTTCTGTCGTGTTAGTAATGTATCGTCGTATTCAACAGCTGTGGGACATCAACTGAAAAGTAATCCTGAAAACATGCTGCATATCAATTTATCACATCAATTCATTAAATGTACATATGCCTTCAATTTCAGTCAATATTCACTCAATATTTCTCATTTGTAATTGAGTTTTAAATTACGTTCAGTTAGTTTACTCACACATGTGGTGGATTCAGTCTTGCTTTCAAATTTAGATCTTACACGCTCACGCAAGTTAAGGTTTCAAAAACTCACGCAGGCGATGGATTCAATCGTAAACTTCTGACACCATATAAGCTCTTACCCACTCATTCAGGCGGTGGATTCGATACACTTTTATTAGTCAATCCGGCTATTACTACTCTTATAAAGGCTTTTGGATTCATTCAGTCGTTAGACTGCACGCTTCTGACACAAGATAAGCTGCCTGTCAACGTCTTACATCGCACACAAGCACTCTAGCTTCTTCATACGCACTCCAAAAAAAAACATCAGTTGTGCACATGTACGTTTATCATTTATTTCAGGCGAACCTGATATCATTACAAAGTATACACAGGTGGTGGCTGCCGTACATCAATATAAAAATGCCGCCTTACATACGATTATCGCACACGGTCAATTACACAATCCTATACTCGCTATCTTCAACTAGCACTCTCGCAAGCTAAGCATTTGCTCTCGAAAAACACAAGCGTCCTCCCGGGAAACTGTCTGGTCCCGTCTGACGTTCCAAACCCAGTTGGCTGGACTTGTCGCACTTGACCCCGTGCTGTCCGTAAACCCCGTGCTGTCCTAGCAGTCTCGTTGTACTGCAGTCCGTTCGTGCTAAGCAGGGTTATTCAGTATACTGACGTCTAGTTCGTTCAGTGCAGTGTCCCGTGAACTGGCGTCCCCTTCTAACACCCGGCCTGGTCCTGCCGGTGTCCTGTCTATGATACGTCTGAGTCCCCACCCAAGTCCTGTCTCCACTTTATCTACTGTACTGTGGATGTCCTGTCTTACGACCACTCTGTGTCTTGACTTATGTCCTGTCTCTACTCTATCGCTATATTGCCGATGTCCTTATCTATGTCCTATCTGTCGTGATCTAAGTTGTCCTAACTCTATTCTGTCCCTTGTCCTCTCTCTGTCCTATTCCTACCCTTCAACACTCTGACACATACACACATAAAAAACACACACATAGACACATATACGCACACATACACCTACACACATATATACGCACACATACACACTCTTACACAAACACGTACACAATACCCATACATACATACAGACATGTACACACATAAACATACATACTCGAATACGCGCAGCTACACACACAGGCACACACAAAAGCACCACACATACCCACACAAGCACACACACAAGCACACATACATACACAGATATACACACACGTAACCCACACACATACATACATACACCCATACACACCCGCATATTTAAGCACACACATAAACGCGTATACACAAATACACCCACATACATACACATAGACACGCATACACACATATACACACCAACCAATCCACCTTCATACATATAAAATACACACATAGAGACACATATACACACCCACCCATCCAGCCACACTTATACTAACACATCTAGACACATACACGCTGGCTCACATGCTCAGTAGATCTAAAACACACACATATACACTGACGATTATCGTGTGCATCCTCACAAAAATTGTCAAAATTGGTGGGGAAAATGGTGAAAATGAAAACAATATGTTACACATTGTGTAACGGAAAAATAGTGATGCAATTCAATAAGTAATATAATTCCTGGAATTGATATAAGCATGATGAAATACGCAGTGCTTATTCTTCTTCTTCAGCATTCCGAGCCATTGAGGTTCTTTGCTGCAGATACAAGCGGTCTCCATTCGTCTGTCTGGTTGACCTTCTCTTGCCAGTTGCTGATTCCAAGTGCTTGTAGGTCTACATATATATATATATATATATATATATATATATATATATATATATATATATATATATATATATATATATATATATATATATATATATATATATATATATATTATCTCTCCACCGTCTTCTTGGTCTACCTCGGGATCTACGGTCATTTATGTCCTGAGTGTACGCGAGTTTTGTTTCCCTATTATCTTCCATTCTTTCTATATACCCCAGCCATTGTAGTCTATTAGCCTTCATGATACCAGTGATAAGCGGGGACTTAAACAGATCATAAATGTCTTTGTTGCTTCTTCTTTTCCACTCTCCACTTTGTGTATCCCTAATGGGTCCAAAGATGCGTCTTAAAACTTTGTTCTCAAAGATTTGTAACAAGGCTTCTTCTCCTTTAGTTGTACTCCAGGTTTCACAGCCATACAGCACAACTGGTCTGATCAGTGCTTTGTATATTGTGATCTTGGTGTTACGAGATAGCGCATTTCATTTTAGCAGAGGTTGCAGTGCATAATATATCTTATTTCCAGAGTTGATTCTAGCTTGTATTTCTTCCCTTATTATGCTGGAGCAGTTGAAGATTGTACCCAGGTATTTGTACGTTTCCGTTCTTTTAATGGTCATATTATCTATTTGTATGTGGCCAGAGTTTTTAGCCGTTCCTTCTCTTGAAATTACCGTATATTCTGTTTTATCTTGGTTGATAACCAGCCCCATTTGTTGAGCTTTTTCCTTTAAGTGAGTCAATATTTCCGATGTCTTTTGTTCATTTTCCCCTATAATATCTATATCATCTGCATAACCAGGTAGTCTGGATGTTCCTCCAATAGCACATTCCTTCTTTGCCTTCCTTACAACTTTCTCTAGAGCCACATTGAAAAGGAGCGGCGATAGTGCATCTCCCTGTTTCAAGCCAGATGTTATTTGGAAATGGTATGATTTCCTGCCTTTGTATGTTACTTTATTATACGTATCTTCCTTGCATAGTCTGGTCATGTTGATTAACTTCCTTTGTATTCCAAATTCCTGTATAGCATTCCATAGACTATTCCTATAGACACTATCATATGCCTTTTTAAAGTACACAAAAATGTTATGTAGATCGCTTTTATATTCCCATTTTTCTTGGCTATTTGTCGTAAGATAAATATCTGATCTATTGTTGATCTGTTTTGTCTAAAACCCGCCTGGTAGTCACCTAAAATGTCTTCTAAATATGGTTTTAGTCTATTTAGTAATACCGTGGATAGTATCTTATAGCTTGTGGGCAGTGGTGATATCCCTCTATAATTTTCACATTTGAATTTGTCTCCTTTCTGAAAGATAGGTTTCAGTAATGACTCTTTCCAGTCATGGGGTAATTCTTCTGTCCTCCAGATTTTTATTATTAATTCGTATAGCTTTAGATGTAAGGCATGGCCACCTGCCTTTATAAATTCAGCAGAAATTCCATCAGCCCCAGTTGCCTTATTGTATTTAAGTCGTGTTATTACATATAGGATTTCTTCAAAAACAGGTTCTTCAATTTGTGGGTCACACGTTAGAACCTCTTCCTGTGGGAAAGTGTTACTTGGAGCTTCACAATTTAGTAATTCAACAAAGTATTCTTTCCATGTGTTACACATTTCCTCATTGGTATTTATCATATCTATGACAGATAAATTAGATATGCAGATGATACAGTATGCACAGGATCTGCAACAATTAGTAGACGCGATTGTTGTCCAAAGTGGGCAACTGGGGTTAGAATTAAATTGTAAGAAGACACAGGTTATGGTCGTCACTAGGAAGAACGAAGTACCACAATGTAATATACAAGTAAATGGGAATATTTTTCAACATGTGAATCGATACAATTATCTCGGAACAGTCATAACATATGATGGGGGTTGCCTTGAAGAGATTAGAACAAGAATCGCCATGGCGAAAGTAGCCTTTAGCAAGATGAAAAACATTCTGACCAATAAAAAGATGTCAATTAAAACGAGAACAAGAGTGTTGAGGGGATACATAGAGCCTGTTCTTTTGTATGGATATGAAACTTGGATAATGTGCAGTCAAGCTGAAAAACATCTGATGGCTGCAGAAATGTGGTTTATGAGAAAAATGCAAAGAATACCATGGACAGATAGAAAAACCAATGACCTAGAACTACAGGAGACAAATGAAAATCATAGATTGATTAGAGAAATTAGTCGTAGACAGTCAAACATTTTTGGACATGTTATGAGAAGAAATTGACTGGAGAACATAGTGACAACTGGCAAGATCGAAGGGAACAGACCAAGAGGAAGACCGAGAGGAAAATATCTGGATGGCTTGGCCACATGGCATGGACGAGACAGGAACACTGAGCTGATCCACGACACTGGTGATCGAGTGAAATGGCGAGTCATGACCGCCCACGCTTTCCGGCATGGCACATGATTGATTGATTGATTTATCATATTCCCATTTTTGTCTTTTAAACCATATTGTCAGCGTGTTGGGGAGTACGGATGAGGACATAGACGAGACAATAGAGATGTCAGAAACAGGACAATAGAGATGTCATAGACAGGACAGAGACGGGACAACAAGACCCAGCTATAAACAGGACACAAGGTTATAAACAGGACACAGGGACATAGACGGGACTACGTCATTGATTGACAGTACAACCGTGCACTGAAAGATCTGATTCAACAAGACAGGACAGCAAATACGGCAAGACAACTGACGCAACACGACTATCACAGGGGACACGCTGTCAAGCACTACGTGACTATCAGACCGAACATCAGAAGGCTCAGACTGGACTTGGGACGTTGAAGAGGAAAGACGTGTGCCACTGGGCGAGAGAGTGTATTAAATGCCAGTGTGAAAGTTAGCCTGCTTATTGAACATAGTAGCGAGTTATTCAGTGCCAGAAAATGAGAGTGAACTGTATTATGAGCGCACGGATGACTGCGAGGGCTGAGTGTGATTTGCCATTAGTGTAGATACAATGTCATGATACAAATTGTGATACCATTCGTGCATACTTCGATATATGTATTCATGTCACGATATTATCGGTTGCCTGAATAAATAAGGTTATCCTCCATGCGACGGGTTAAGCTTTCACTGAGTGCATGTAGAAAGACTCACTGTCAGAATTAAGTTTGACGAGCTAAGTTTACCTGTATTTATGAGACGCTGACACATATGTGTTGTGTTGGTGCCCTCGTTTCATTTGACTTCAGTGCAGTGCATATAGTACATGTTAAAATCAAGTGGCAGTGAAAATGATAATATGAAAGATGAGGATACAGACACAATATGGAATAGCATGTCACATGTCATGCGTGCACTCAAATCTCTCTCTCTCTCTCTCTCTCTCTCTCTCTCTCTCTCTCTCTCTCTCTCTCTCTCTCTTTCTGTCTCTATCTCTTTATTTTTTCACACACACTAACTCTCTCATTGTCTCAATATCTCTCTATCTTATTGTCCCACTCTCTCTCTCTCACTCACAATCACACGCTCTCACTCTCTCAAACTCTCTTTACTCTATCTCTCTTACAGACAGACACACACACACACTCTATCTCTCACTCTCTTTGTCTCATACTTACTCTCTCACTCACTCACTCTCTTAGATGCTCTCTCTCTCACTCAGTCTCTCACTCAAACAAACATAGTGAAAAATGATACTAGTATGTGACTTATGGAGGCATATAGTCGATATGGAGTAAGTATTGAAAGAGTTTTTGGTTAAATGTGTAGGGACTCGTGGAGTTTTCAGATCTGTTGAAAAGTCATTCCATAAGTGGGCACCAGAATACGCAAAGTATGTTTAGTATACGTCCAATCTAGGTTGTGAAAAATATAATAAATTTAAGCGCTTGGTGGTCATTGCATGAGATTGAATCATCGGTTGAAGATACTCTGTGGTATTTTTAGATATTACTTTATTAACTAATTTCGCTTTGCTTAAAAGGAAACGCTTTCGAAGTGGTAGAAGCTTCAGATGCTTATATAAATTATTACTTTCAGCGTGCTTTGTGCAAGAAACTAGACGTATAGCCCGTTTTTGAAAAGAACAAAGACGTTTCATATTAGATTTAGGGCAACCATCCCAGACTGTGAAACAGTAATCTAGATGTAATTGCATATTGGATTTATAGAATAACTTTCGCGTTCTTTCGTCCAGGAAGTGCTGCATTTTAGCATGTTGGTAAACTTTTTGTCTTATTTTCTTTTTAAGGACGTGGACTTGGGAGCTCCAATTTAAATGTCTGTCAGTTAAAAGACCTAATGTTTTATGTTCATTTACATTAACTATAGCTAACTTGCCTATGCGGAGTTCGAGCGTTGCCCCAGTTATGGCTAGTGTCTGGAGTTTTTGTCTGGTCGTTATTAGCATGGATTTGGTTTTGTCGATGTTAATTTGCATGCGGTTTTCATTGCTCCATCTAGTAAGATTATCGAATTCTTTTTGTAAATAACTTTCTAATTCACCACTGTTCTCCTGACTAGCATATATAGTACAATCGTCTGCAAATAGATCACATGTAGTATTGAGATATAAAGGAAGGTCGTGAATATAAACTGCAAAAGGCAGCGGACCTAGTATTGAGCCCTGCTGCCCACCAATATTAAGCTGTGTGGGTCTTGATTACAGTACATGGTATTCTTGGCAATTATAAAGAAGGTAGTTTGCCATTGCTTTCATTCCTAGCAACGACCATACTGGTCAATGACCGTAGCCATTGTCTCCACCCAAGAAATGAGTTCTTCTGCCTACCCCCGTGAAGCTGGAGACCATAATATACAACTATCTGTTGGCTGCTCTTCAACTTCATCCACCACCTGCACCCATGGCTTCACGTAACCCTAATCGGGGGGCTAAGCGGGTACTGTTCTGGCTGATGACTGGCATTTTATCATTAACAATGGCAACATTTGTGACGCAGTGTTTGTAGACTTCAAAAATAAAATGCTAGATCACGATATTCTAATTAGCAAATTGAAACTAATCAAGACTAGTGCCAACATGGTAAACGAAATTACGTCATTTTTATCCGACAGACAGAAAGTCGTGTCCTTTAACAACCGTCTATCATGACCTATCATTCCATCATGTGCCATGCCGATAAGCGTGGGTGGTCATGTTCTGTCCTCTCACTCGATCGCTAGAGTCGTGGATCAGCTTCGTGTTCCTGTCTCTTGGGTGGCGGGGAAGGGGTATTCCCTATCACATGGGAGGTAAGGTGCCTCCTTCCCTCCGCTAGCCTACGGGGTTAGAACGCTATGACAAGACTATTTAGGTCTAAATCCAGATTGACTGTCAATTATTAGATCGTTGTTAATTAAATGATGTAATGTTATTTTATTAATGTGTTTTTCTAATGGCTTTGATAGCGACGATAATAAGGAAATAGGTCTATAATTTCCCAAAATGCTATTATCATTTGAGCCATTTTAAGTAGAGGATAAACTTTAGTAATTTGCGGTTGGAAAATAGTTTATTAGATTATATATGAACGTTAAAGAAGACTCACTAATGCCTCGTGCGGCACAGCGAATCTTTATTACTGATAGCATCTAGGCCATGTGAGTTTGTTGCTTTGAGGTTTGAGAGATATTTATAAACTTCTGCAGCCGAAATCAAGGGAATCACCGTGGGAATATTTCTAGTGCACTTCTCCTCACAGAATGATGACAGCGAACTTAAATTACATGATGATTTTGGTATTGATGACTTTAGGTTCTCTATTTCTGATTAAAAGAAACAACCGAAATCCTCGCTTGTTATAGAGTTTGGTCTTGCTGACATTGAAAAGTGTTTCTTGTTGGTTAGCGAATTAATAGCTTTCCATCTATTTGTGTTATTTGATTTATCTACAATCAAGATTTTTAAACCTACGAATTTCATATTTCACTTTATCTCTTAATCTGCGGTAGTTGATGAAGTATTTATTTTGTGTGTGCTGTATCTCGCTCTCTCATGATTTCCAGAACTTCACTTTGACTGGCGCGTGTTTATCAAACACGCTGTAGACTGTCTTTGTCCAAAATGCTAGTGCATCGACCGAATTAGGAAGTTGGTAAACATGATCAAGGTCTGCATTTTTAAGTCTTGTAAAAATAACTCTTGGTTGAACGCTTTAAAATTTCTAAATTTGAAGCTTGCATGTTTGAACCTAATTTTTGACCATGTACAGCATACAGGATAATGGTCACTAACTGCACTAACAGGAACAGAACATTCAATAATATTAACTGATCAATTACAGTTGAGGAGGTGTCAGTAACCCTTTTGGGACGGTTTATTAGCTGTTTGAAATTGTACGATATGATCATATCATCCCCTGTCTGGTTGGGTTTACTAATATCTATATTATTAAAGTCATCTAGTATCATAGGCCACTAAAACCAGCTTTTGTCCCTCTATGGCCTGTTTAAGTATTCTACCAGGTTTTAGTTGAACATTACTGAAAGCGTTCAACTCAGTTCTGTATCGTAAAACTATCACCATCGTACTCTGTGCATGTCCATGGCTGTTTCCATCTTGCTCGTCCAAAATACAGGAGTCGACAGACTGCCTCTTCTCGGTGGTTCAGTCAGTTGGCAGTCGACACACACACACACATATATATATGTGTGCGTGCGTGCGTGCGTGTGTGTGTGTGTGCGTGTGTGTGTGTGTGTGTGTGTGTGAGAGAGAGAGAGAGAGAGAGAGATCTGATCAGAAAATTCGTGGTTAGAAATTAGAAGTGAATAGCATAGCTCAACAACAATAGCAGAAATAAAAAGTAGCAAAGTAAGGGTATTGGCTACGTCTGACATGCTGAATGTGTGTAATGTTGTCTCATGATCACATATTCAATAATCAACTGACGCATTCTTTGTCTGATAAACGGAATGTGTGTAATGTTGTTTCGTGATCACATATTCAATAATCAACTGACACTTTCTTTGTCTGATAAACGGAATGTGTGTAATGTTGTTTCGTGA
>OY992879.1:70405121-70552621 GCA_963921405.1 Cepaea hortensis
GCCAGACACTCATATGCCGACCAGGTAGCCATGGGTTTGATCGCATAGGTCGCAAAGAATATCTCAGGACTTGCAATTGACGTCCCTATGTCAACATCTGAGGAACTTGTAATCTACGTTTCCACGCCAACATCTGAAAACTGGTAATTTACGTCCCTACGTCAACATCAGAGGAACTTGTAATTTACTTCCCCACGACAACATCCGAGAAACTTGAAATCTATTACCCTGTCACGGGACCACTGGAGTTAACGATTAGATGATAGATCTACAGAGACAGCTGCAACTTTTTGTTGATAGGGGGGGGGGGGGGGGACCACTTCCATCGGATCAAACGAAATTAAAAGTCCTTGAGATTTCCCCAAGTCACAGGAAAATTGTCGGCATGTTAGTTTGCCCGAATCGCAAGATGAAAGGAAAAACGCCGTTTTGATTTGGTTGCCGCCAAAAACCACCTGTTGTTGACAGAGAATTTCGTCACTTGGACAATCTCCGACTGGAGGGAACATAACTTATTTGACGCCAGTGGGGAAAATGGAATTAAACTAGACTTAAGTGTTTGGCTAGCTCTGTTCAAATTTAGGAAAGAATCTATTGTGTTCTGTGTCAATTAAAGTTGATGAACATGTGTCTTGCATGGCAATGTGTTGATTCAATTCAGGATAGAGCTGGTTTACATAAGGTATTCACTAGATAGCGTTTAGGTATAAGTAATGTAGGATAGTCTAGTGATAGATAGAGTTTAGGACTTGAGCATAGTGTTGTTGCTTTGTGGTTAGGTATTCTAGAAGTGTCGGCGACAGCAGACAGTCGCGTTGTTAAACTAGCCAGTGTGAGATGTCAATTGGCTCAGCTGGTTGAGAATAGTGTAGTGGGATGATATTTGGAGAGATTGGGGATGGTTGGGGTATGGGGGAAATGTCCAATGGTGGGATCTTCCAGTGGGGTGTCTACTGGGGTTCTGCACTGTGCCTTTGGTATTTCCTTGTCTTACCCTAACTCAGACCGATGTGATGAGCTCCTCTGCCCTATGACAGAGTTTAGTCCACTGTTAAATATCTGAGTGCGGCCGTCGGCCTGCACTCATCTAATAGGGGTCAGTATCGGGTTGCTCTCACCAGGTCTGTACTCTCTTTAACAGGTTCCACTCCGGTTATGAAGAAAATAAGCTGAACATTCACTGTTTAAGATTCTGGATGATTCAGTGAAGGAGGTTTTATTCAGCGGCTTTTGCTCTGGGCCCATAATCAAGAGGGTCTGAAGGAACATGGCTCTGTTGAGCGGAAACAGATAACTATCTGGAAATGACTCCTTAGTGATAGGTTTCACGGAAGATGAGTGAAATTATTTTCCATACCACATGTAAAAAGAACAATATGGGTTATAAGGGGAACAGGAACAACGAACATAGCGTTCTTCTCAGTTATTAGATTCCTGTGGAACTGTAATTATTAACTGTGAAATCGTGAAACTCTAGAACATTTAGGAATGAATCATTTTGTTTCAAGTGACAGTGATCCGTGTTTTCACGATACAGGGATTGTTAAATCTCAGAATGGCAGGGACATTTAGTAACATTGTGTGTGATCGATTCAGGATCAGTATTGGACTATATCCGTGATTGGTGACCAGGTATTTGGGTTATCAAAGAACTACTGGAGGAAGTCAACATCTGGCAGGAGGGACACATCGTTTGGTGAGGTCATTGTGTGCCGAGCTATGATGATGTTGTGTGGCCATTACCGGGATGATCAGACTTTGCTCCTGAGCTGTCCGGTCTGATTCTGCAGACACACTAGAGTATACGACATACACTCTACACATACACTTCGCACATAATACCCTTTTCTTCATTAAATTAAATTGTTATTAATTTTTAGAAGCTAGAGTTGTGCAGTATGTTGTTTTGGGGAAGAATGAGAGGGGGCATAATCCAGTGGTGAGTGGTGAGAGAGAAAGAGATATCCAGGGATTGACGGGGTCTTGTGGACGGAATCTAGTGGATTCTCCAGAATAATGATATGGGGTTAAAAGGAATGTGAGTGTTGATTCCCCTCACCCCAGGGACGACACTATAAATAAATACACGACATACCCCATGCAAACATCTGAGGAACTTGTCATTTACGTCCCCACGCCAACATCTGAGAAACTTGAAATCTATTGCCCCACGCTAACATCTGAGGAACTTGTAATTTACGTTCCCTTGCCAACATCTGAGGAATAGGTTTCTACGCTTACATCAGAGTGTCGGCTGGGTGTATTGGTGGATCTCAATCTACAGTGGCATTGACGGTTATGGGAAATATGATTGTATGTATGACTCAATACTTTAAGTGGAAATATGATTGTATGTCATTGTAAAACTGTCATTTACTGCCAATATATTACCTTGCGGTGTATGGCGGATTGTGTCTTTGAGCCTGAGGAATTAAGGCCGACTGGCTAGTGCACTCGCCGCTAACTGTGCAGGTTAGGATTTTCTTTTTGCCCCCGACAGAAAAAAATTCCACACCTTACTGAGGTATCGAACCCGGGTCTCCCGAAGGAGAGTCCGGCGTTCTAGCCACTCAGATGTATGACTCAATACTTTACAGGGAAGTATTATTGCATGTATGGCTCAATACCTTACATGGAAATATGAATGTATGTATGACTCAATACTTTACATGGAAATATTATTGTAATGTTATGTTAATGGCAGATTAGGGGGATATAATTGGTAACAGAGTTACACTGAAAGGTTTGAGTCCCATGATGAAACCCCTTGACTGATTGTATACTTAAACAGTTCCAGGGTTTTGTCTAAGAGACTAGATGTTTCTTATTCGACGGGGACGTCGAAAAATTGGGAGTGGGATATGTGATCGCCTGATGCGTCACAAGATAGTGGTGTCACCAATAGCGGCGTCCCTTGCAGTGCCCCTGGGTATGATGGGAAGCTGCTTTGGAAACGTTGATAAATAGGAGTGCCCATTAGTTTCCCACTCTCTCAAACTGTAACAACCGTGGCCGAGGGAGCGATAATGCAGATACCATCAAAACGGTAGGCTTGAACCAGCCCTCCCCAATCACTGGACCAGAGCAGGGAGTTACCAATGCCTCCAAATTTAACCAAGACTGGCCTGTGTGGTCCACAACGCAGTCGGTGGGGTACACGAGCCCTGAAAGGACCGAAGGAACCCATACAAATGATTGGCAATTTGTAATTCCGCTATAGGTGAGGTAACCATATTTTGGTCAATTATAGGTAGGATAGTGGTGCCTCTACTAGTTCCCAACTGGAAGCTCCAAACTTATAACGACCACAGGGTTGAGGTAGAATTTTGTGTAGTTCGGTTTATAATTTTACAGAAGTTTGAAGAGCTTTTCTGTCCCTGATTGCCTGAAATAATAGTAGAGTTATCTTTGCATGTAAGATGGCGATAGTCGGAAGAATGATGACTGCCTATGTTTGCCTCAATGAGTAGCGGTGAAAGTGATACTCTGCAGATTGGCAGGGGCGTAGTAAGAAAACAAGTGCCAGTGGTATTCAGTAATGATTCAGGACAAAAAATGTTCCCTTACGGTGGTGTGTATATTTGTAGGTTGTTAGATTTGATAAAACAGACAGCGCACTACGAATTGGAAGTATCGATACTGTGTTGTGTAGTTCTAGAGCAGTGGTTCTCAACCTTTTTGGCCCGTGCCCCCTTCACCATATTTTCAGAACGTCATTCCCCCCCCCCTTCCTATCAAAAATTTTGCCCGTGCCCCCCCCCCCTTTCACCGTATTTTCAGAACGGCATCCCCCCCTTTCATATTTCCTATCTAAAAATCCCCCACCCCTATACAGTATACATAAAAATGTAAGGTAAATTTAATAGCACATACTAAAACAAGTCTAGACATCCACATAAAACATTATTTGTGGGTCTACTGACTTTATAAAATGAATTTTAGAAGGATGAGACGTACTTAATTGTAAAGTATGAACGGAAAAACAGTATCAAGTAATCGGTTCTTGTATTAACGCGATCTTGAAATGGTCTTCATCCCCCCTGGAAACCCTAAAATTCCCCCCCCCCCCCTGGGGGGGGGAGGAATTCCCCACCGGTTGAGAACCACTGTTCTAGAGAGTTTAATATAGCTACAATCCAATGCAGTAGGCAAAATATGTAGTGGAATAATCCAGAGTAGAGGGAATATTATGAACGTGCATATTATGCATATATTGTTCTATAAAGTCTTATGTTCTGACAGGAGGAAAGCCGCTGCACCTGCAGGGCAGTGTACCTGAACACAGCAGTGTCTTGTGTATGATAATGATTGGGGCTGTTTACAACAGTAAAGAGAAAATATGGAGCACTGTAGCATAGAATATGAGGTTATGGTTAATTCTGTTTAGGTTGGTATTCCTGTATGAAGGTGGCCGTACCAGGTGCCGCGAGGCTATACATTGCAATATAATTATTATAGTGGCATGATACTGCTCAGCATGGTGATGATGTAGGTGCCAGATTGAACACTACATGTATGTGTATTGTCCTATAAGTATCACATGATGATTATTATGGTTGTGATGATGGTCCTAATTATGAGGCTAATGACCTGTAGTGCTCAGGTTGGACAAATGTTAACTAGGTAAGAATAGTGGCCTGGCCAGCCAGAACAAGAGATGCTGAATAGAGCACCCATAATGAATCTGGTGCATTATTGTGTGAGCTTGATCATAGTGGGGAATAATATTGTGGTGGTTTTATTTGGCAATGTGAGGCGGTTTTATTTGGCAATGTATGGCATATGTCTGATTTGTTGTCGGTGACTTATGTTATAACCTGTGTCCTGATTGTTGCTGGTGTCATGTGTAGAACTGCACTTCTTGTATATTGGAGATGTCGTCCAGCTGTCATCGGTACAAACGTGTGATCTGGTGATGTCACATTGAATTCTATATCCTACATATGTGCTTGATAGCTGTTGGTGCATTGAACGGTATTTATGTCCTGTGTGTGCATATTCAAATGGTGTTGTCCTGTTAGAGGCATTGTACACCGGGTGTAGCTGAGTTGAAATAATGATTCCTTGATGTTATTAATCAGATGTTGTATTTTGTCATGAATTGCATTGCAGGTGGTGACACTTGGCCATAGTTGTTGTTTTTAGAGTAAACTTGAGCCCAGCTCTGGTTAATGTCGTTTTTAGGCCACTCACACCCCCGTTCATGTACCTGTTTATATCGCTGTTTATGCCACTATATCTTTGCTGCTAGGGTTATAGTTCTGTTATTTGTTATACTATGACTCTTTGCTGTATCTGGTCCCCAATCACTGGAGACCACTGGAGAATCATTGGAGAATAATGCACCCGCCATGAGATGCGGGTGTCCTGTGTGGCTACTGAGGGTACCTTTCGACTCAACTGAACATGGTTGAGGTCTCACTATCAATTAGAGACCGCCCATGAGGTCGGTGCTACGTAGCAGTTATCTCTAGCTGTGGCGATTTCGGATTCCCATTTCTGTAAGTACCGACTGTCCATGAATCCTGAGATGGGATCAGTAGAGAATCCATACCTGTTGTCACCGTTGTTGTTTACGTTGAGGCTTCTTTGTTGCAATGTTCTTGCTGGTTTGTGGAAATGGGTACCCTGTCGTGGTCATAGCGATGTTAGGCAGCAGTGATATCCATTGTGGGAACGTATGTTCCCATTTCGGTATATGTAAGTTGTGTGACAAGTCAGGATGTCTGTTTGTCCCTGAATTATGCAGTTCTGTCAATAAAAGTCTAATTTTGTTGTTCTTAACTTACTTAAGTTTAGTTTATAGTTTTTTGTGCAAACTCAGTGATCCTGTTACAGTCCAATAGTGTAATCTTTTGGCTGGGGTATACAACAGTACATCCACCACCCAAAGACCACCTAGAATATTCTGTCTAACTCTCTATCCCTTTTCTTGTTAACTGAGGAGAATGCATAAAATGCTCTTTTTTTTCTTATTATCCATTTCTTCTCTGAAGTCAGTGTTGCGCTTCTTCACCTGTGAGCACCTGAGTATAGGAAATTATATCATCCTATCCCTGATATTCTACCTCTGTGACAATTGTATATATGACTCAATACCTTACATAGAAATATGATTGTGTGTATGACTCAATATCTTACGTGAAATATGATTCTATGCATGACTCAATAATTCACAAGGAAATATGATTGTATATATGACTCAATACCTTACATGGAAACATGATTGTGTGTATGACTCAATACTTTACAGGTAAATATGATTGTATGTATGAATCAATAACTTACAGTGAAATATGATTGTATGTATGACTCAATACTTTACATGGAAATATGATTGTATGTATGGCTCAATAATTTACAGGAAAATATGATTATCTGTATGAATCAATACTTTACAGGGACATTTGATTGTATGAATGATGCAGTACCTTACAGGGAAATATGACTGTGTGTATGACTCAATATCTTACGGGGAAATATTATTGTGTATTTGATTCAATACCATACAAGGAAATATGATAATGTGTGTGACTCAATAACTTACGGGGAAAGATGATAATGCGTGTGACTCAATACTTTACAGGGAAATATAATAATGTGTGTGACTCAATAATTTAAAAGGAAATATGACTGTATGTATGACCGAATACCTTACAGGGAAATATGATTGTATGTATGAATGTGTAACATTTAGGGAAATTAAGATGCATGTGTTTATATCTTTTCAAGCAAAGATGCATGTATGTAGGGTCTATAAGGTGACATGGAAAGATGTATGTATATAGCGACTATGCCTTCTCATGGAAAGATGTATGATTGTATGTTTGCAGCGACTATACTGTCACAAGCATAGATTTATGTATAAAGCAAGTACACCAGCAAAATGAAAATTGCATGTGTGTATAAGTCTATATACACAGCAAGAGCCACAGAAAATAGTTAGTTAGTTAGTTAGTTAGTCGACAGATCATCCTCGCTGCACATCGAACCATTCAGTCCATAAGTGCTCGGATCCCCTCCTCAGCAAATCCCGCAGTGTGTAGCGGCTAACGACGCCAGTTCTGTGTTGGTTTATCAATCTTCTTTGGCTTCCTGCGTAGTGTTCTTGTTTGGCCACACCTCTTTTAATTTGATGCTCTAGCAGTCTGGCCATTGTTGTAGATTCACAGTCATCACTTGGTTCTCGCAAAAGTCTCACATCACGTAGAGCATTCAGAATGTCAGCCTGGTCCATGGCGCGTCCGCCCTCCACAGTAGCCTCACCTGCGAGCTTGTCAGCCCGCTCATTTCTTTGTACTCCCGCATGCCCTGGCACGAAGATGAAACTAATCTTTGCCAGCCGAGACCGCTTCAGAGGCAGCAACCATTCTCTTCGGATCGACCCCTCCTCTATCCTCTTGATCATGTTCATTGAGTCGCTAAGGAAACAAGCCCTGGTGAATGTCTGTGTCTCGAGCCATGTTATTGCTTTACTTACTGCCATGACTTCCATGGTCAGGCTACTTGTGGTTGCAGTGAAAGCACCAGAGTCCTCCTTCACAATTCTCCCTCCGGCCCGAGCTGTAAAGGCCCATGAGCTTCTCACATGTCGGACGACCGACCCATCTGTGTAGATGACCGCGTCACCGTCTAGCGAATTCTCGAAAATCAACGCTTGTACTTCAGCCTCAACAGCAGCCGGATTTTCTTGTCTGCATTTTCTATCTAGTTGGATGCAAACTGAAAAGGATGTGCAGAAGTCTGTTGGCACTTGCACCCACTCCTCGCCAGGTTCTAAGTCCTCAAGTGAACACACCTGTTGAAGAATGTCTTCGGCTTGACCCATCCACGACCGTCCTCTTTTTAACCTGCTGCCCTTCACCTTCCTAATTTCACTATGCAGTGGATGTTGTGTGTTTGCGTTAATTCTGAGGTAGGCGCGTGCCCTGCAAACTTGTATTCTCTCTTCAATGGTTGGAAAATCAAGAAGGTAGCGCATCGCCCTGCATGCTGTATCTCTTGTGCATCCAAGAATAATGCGCATAGCTTCATTCTGTATCCTTTCCATCCTTTCTATCTGCTTATGGCTGAGAGTCAAGATTGCCATTGCATACTCCAAAACAGACATGACCAGCCCCTCGTACAGAAGACATAGATGGCGCTGCTCACAGTTTGCTGCCGCCATCACCCGCATCGCTGCCAAACCCCGCTTGGCCTTTGTTATCACCTGGTCTATGTGCACATTATAAGCAAGGCTTCGATCAAACCGTATCCCCAGGTAATTCATTGCCTGCGTTCTTTCCACCGTCTCTGAACACAGCATTATAGTTGGTGTTGGATTGTTGACAATATGATTATTCAACGAGAACCAAGTCACTGTTGCCTTTGTTGGGTTGACCATTGCCCCAGCTTCATCACACCAAGTACTTATGCGATTGAGTTCGGTTTGTAGTTCCCCAGCAACCTCCTCTCTATCCTTACCCTGACGATACACTAAAACATCATCGGCATATGACAATGTCCTGCCAGGTCCAGTGATCTGCTCACTGGTGATTCTCACTGTGTAGGCGTTGAACAGTACCGGAGATAATGGTGATCCCTGTGGTAGGCCAGGATATATTGTTGTTGGTTCCGAAGTCCAACTGCCACATCTAAAAACTACTTTCCGTTGGAAGAGGGCTGCAGCGATCCAACTAAGGAGGAATGGACTTACGTTTAGTTCAAGAAGCTGAAACATTAAAAAATCCAGTGGTACTCTGTTGTATGCGTCCTCAAGATCAATCGCTGCAGCAACGGTTTCAGTGCCTGAGTGGAAACCTTCATAGACATCCTGGGCAAAGACTGCTGCATTGGTCCAGGTTTCTCTTTTTGGACGGTACCCACCCAGGGTAGGTGGGAAAACACCTTGCCTCTCTAGTTGGCTTGATATTTTCCTCGCAATTACCTTCTCCAGCAGCTTGCCTATTGTATTCTGCATGGTTATAATTCGATATCCCTGAATTTTTTTGTGGTCTTTGTCAGGCTTCGGCAAGGGAATCAGATAGCTGTGTAACCATTCCTCCTTGATGCTAGCACTCCCTAAGTAGTAGTACATGTTGTAAATCCATCTTAATGAGCAATGAGCAATGAGATATACAAAGAATAAAGAAGGAGGTGCGGGAGGTGCGGGGAGGTGCCGGAATAAAATAGTAAGCTCAAAGAAGGGGAGTGGGGGAACATGATTTATGCATAATCGATTGGTTTGCGCCGGCTGTTACGGGTTGATGTATTCGTATCTTTGTTAAGATCGGCGAACAACTGTCAGCAAAAAAGTCGATATTGTCCGTACCAGAAATAATGTGGTTTGTAAATTACACCTGTCGGCGATAGGTGGCGTTTTTAATCAGATCATCGGTATATGTAAACAATGATAAATGAATTGAGACACGGGGTTAGTTGGTACCACAGTCGCATTGCAGATGGTGCGATAACCAATTCGATAGAGTGTGTCGGGGTATCGCCAATGTGTAACTGGGGTGTATAATAGGTTAAATTGGTACCATAGACCCCCGCCCTCATTTGGCGGCGTTAAGTTCGAATCTCAATGCTTTTTCGTTGGTAAGGTTACCACTTTATCACGTATGGGTGTACCTAGTTGTCATAGGGGGTGTGTAGTGTGTCATAGTGGGATATCACCAATGTGTAACTTGGGTGTCTCTTGGGTGCCCTACCATGCAACAGGTTCGGATCTCACTGTGTGGTGGGGTAGTGTGGCAGTGGTCGAGTGTGTAACGGGGATAGGTGGTGCCGGAGGCATCATTTGAGAATCGATTCACGCCGCGATTCGATAAGGATGTCCACCCTAGGCGGCTCTTTTTAAGTGTATACTAAGCCGTAAACGTATAACAGTGGTGTCTAGTTGCTGCCATAGCGCTTGAAAGGTTCGAAACCTGCTGTGTGGTGGTGTAGTGTGGCAGTGGGCGAGTATGTAACGCAGCTAGGTGGCGTCATTGACGATTCGAATAACGCGGCTGGTTGATAACTATATCCAACATAGGCGCCAGAGAAGCGAATCCCGCTATGTGGGGAATCTGTTAAAGTAACATTGGTGTCACATGTTTCGTATCTTTGTTAAAGGTTGGTTTACAACATCTGTGATCAAAAAGTCAGTATTGGCCGCAGGTGTATAGTAAAAGAAATAATGTATATTGGGAATTAGGTGTGCTGGCGACAGTTGGTACTATTAATTATATCACCATTATATGTTAACAAAGGAGAACTCAAGTGAATCGTGTGTCGATCAATGCGGGAGAGATTGTCTGACGCACAATTTACGCTGTAATGCCAATAGCTCCAGTTTTCCTATTGCGGTTATTAGTGATCTGTAGAGACCTGTAGTGGTTTATGCACTACCATTACATAGTATAAAGGAAAACCTTAAAAAAGTAAAGAGGGCGGCTAGTACTAATAGTGGTAGGTATGACTTAGTGATATTCGTTGTTAAGGGGTTGGTGAGTGGTGAAAGGGGGTAGATAAAAGCTTCCGAGCCACTTTCATCATACACTTTCAGGTCGTTAAAGGAAATCCTTGAAGAAAAAAAGAAAAAAAAAAAAAAAAGAAAAAAAAAAAAAAACAATAAAATAAAAAAGTAAAGAGGACCCTCCATGTCGTTGTGGGTGTCGGACTTGAAGCAGATCGAACCTGATGGTGGCGTAAGGCCATAACAATTAAACAACATGACTGCTATCTGTTCTATATTACGACCAAAATATGTGCAGGCCGCCGGCCTTTGAGATGAGTCTGCTTGTGGCTTGCGGCGGCAGCTTGACTTGTAAAACACACAAACCGATGTGTGGCTTACAACCAATCAGGGTGTTGGTCTTAGAATTGATCCACATTTTATGTTAGACAATCACTGATTGGCTGGCAACTATACTGTGGGCGGGGCTTACTTTATGTAATATATAACCAACTCACCAGCTCTCACTCACCTTGCGCTTTACACAAGAACGACGAACGACCGAGTCTTCAATTTTGTGGTTATTCAACTGCTATTTGCCTTCAAGCGTAGAAAGTTTGCCAGGCACCTGTTTGTCTTAGTATCTACGGACTATCAACCATACACGGACATACCGATTTAGTGGATCTGTCTCCCAGTTTTTGGCTATTCACAACTGACTTGTAAGATTTATCAACCAGTTTTTTTTTTTACCCAGACCCACCCCAAGTGTAAGCATCAGCATTATTCTGCCTTAGTTTACAACGGCAGCTGCAAATATTTCATCACCGGTTGAAACAGAGACTGGTACAACTTGTTCGGGTTTGATACCGCATACTAAACTAGTGAACATTACAGCTTGTTGTTTGGATATTTGGTATCCTAAACTAGTCAACGTCAAGTTATCTACCATTAGTGCAAGTTATAAACTAATTATATTCAACATCATATACAGAGGCTCGGTGTGAACAGGTTTCAAGTCGAGTGTCGATTATCTTATTATCAATTCGCTAGCGAACGTGCCTAAAAAGATGGCTACTCGGCAATCATCTGAGAAACACGTATGTGCAACTTGTGGAAAAGGCTTCACTGAAAAGCGCAGTCTGCTTCGCCATATTCGTAACAGTCACAGTACAAAGACCCGTGTATATTCGTGTCAAACTTGTGATCATCAATTTAACCGGAAAGACAATCTACAACGTCACATTACAAAAGAACACACAACATCAGGAGCAGTATCCAGTGTAATACCAACAGAAACGTCAACGTCTTTTTCACCAACAGTGCGTAAGAGACCAGCGGCTACTAATAGTGATGTGACATGCAGGAAGAAGAAGAACACTAAACAAAACGAAAACGCCTATCCAGCTACCAACACACAACCCGAGGATGAAGCGGGTTCTCTACACACGCTACCAGATGATATTAGACAAGTATACAACGACAACTGGAGTAGTATCAAGACACATAACAAGATCAACACATATATGTCTGTCTATACATTTTTTATTAGTCCACAGACACAACACCCTAAAGACTGGACAGAGACCTTGTACAAGATCTTTAACACTCAAAAGAGCATATTCAAAATCAACTTTAGTTATCATGTAGTCCTTAGGCACATCGAAACACAAGCTCTTCGGTTCTACCATGCATCTTTCAATAACGCTTCTGTCTTAGAAATTGCACAACTAATTCGAAACAGACAAAACTTTGACGCTTTTATCAAAACAGTATACGAACACGACATTCTTACATACGCTAGGCAACAACGTCCAAATACCAAATACACTACAGAGACGATTCCAGCTATAAGTTTTTATCTCTATCATATCCCAGAACTCTGTCTCGTTTAATAAATAACCACAGGTTTATGACCAACGTTCGACACCATTGTACACTATGTGTATATGAGCATACTATGTATAACATCCCATATTACACCATCCATTTTTTATACTGATATTATGTTTATTTTTATGTTTGTAACATTTACTGGAAATACTGTACAATAAACAGTTATATGTATTATAATTGCGTTCACTTGTTGGTTTTTAGTGTTGCCGGTACATATCGGTGTCATGTGGTGAACGGATGTTACATGTTGATGGGTAAGTCAAGAAATATCTCAATCAAACTTATAAATATATCGACCAAATAGGAAAATGTGTTAACTAAAGATGAAAACTACGGGTCAAGTAAAGAAAAAATTTCAAAGAAGCTTATAAAAAATAGGAAACAATGATAGCAAATGGTGGCCAAAGATAGAAATATCTCATCCGAACTTATAACAAGTAAGAAAATATACTAGTAAAATCAAGAAATATGTCGACCGAAGTAATACAATAGGCAGAACGATGGACAAACTTATAAATATTTCATTCAAACTTATAAAGACTATGATAAAATGTTATCCAAAGCAAATAACAGGCTGACCAAACTTATAATTAGCTCATCCAACCTTGTAAATAGTAGGAAAAGTTGTTAGCCAAATAGGCAAAATATTGGTCAGATACACAAATATCTCAATCAAACTTATAAAAAGTAGGAAAAAAGGCTAGTCAAACTAATAAAAATGGTGGCCAAATACATAAATATCTCAACCAAATTTATAAAAAGTAGGAACATTGTAAGTCAAATGTAAAAAAAAAAAAAAAAAAAAAAAAAAATATGGGGTAAATAGAAATCATATTAACCAAATAGGAAAAATGTCGCTCAAACTTATAAATAACACGTCAAAACTTATAAAAAGTAGGAAAATGTTTTAGCCGAATGGTGAAAATATTGCTCAAATTAAGAAACATCTCGACCGAAGTAGGAAAATACGTGATTCAATGTATAAAAACGTTGGGTAAATACAGAAAGATGTCGACCAAACTGATAAAAATCTCCGCGAAACTTATGAAATGTAGGGACATTTGTTAACCAAAAGGGGAAAATGTCGGCCAAATACAGAAATAGCTCCACCAAACTTATGAAAAGTAGGAACATTTGTTAACCAAATAGGCAAAATATTGGTCAGATACACAAATATCTCAATCAAACTTATAAAAAGTAGGAAAAAAGGCTAGTCAAACTAATAAAAAAGGTGGCCAAATACATAAATATCTCTACCAAACTTACAAAAAGTAGGAAAATTGTAAGTCAAATGTAAAAAAAAAAAATATGGGGTAAATAGAAATCATATTAACCAAATAGGAAAAATGTCGCTCAAACTTATAAATAACACGACCAAACTTATAAAAAGTAGAAAAATGTGTTAGCCGAATGGTGAAAATATTGCTCAAATTAAGGAACATCTCGACCGAAGTAGGAAAATACGTGATTCAATGTATACAAACGTTGGGTAAATACAGAAAGATGTCGACCAAACTGATAAAAATCTCTGCCAAACTTATGAAATGTAAGAACATTTGTTAACCAAAAGGGAAAATGTCGGCCAAATACAGAAATATCTCCACCAAACTTATGAAAAGTAGGAACATTTGTTAACCAAATAGGCAAAATATTGGTCAGATACACAAATATCTCAATCAATTTTATAAAAAGTAGGAGAAAAGGCTAGTCAAACTAATAAAAATGGTGGCCAAATACATAAATATCTCTACCAAACTTACAAAAAGTAGGAAAATTGTAAGTCAAATGTAAAAAAAAAAAAATATGGGGTAAATAGAAATCATATTAACCAAATAGGAAAAATGTCGCTCAAACTTATAAATAACACGACCAAACTTATAAAAAGTAGAAAAATGTGTTAGCCGAATGGTGAAAATATTGCTCAAATTAAGGAACATCTCGACCGAAGTAGGAAAATACGTGATTCAATGTATACAAACGTTGGGTAAATACAGAAAAATGTCGACCAAACTGATAAAAATCTCTGCCAAACTTATGAAATGTAAGAACATTTGTTAACCAAAAGGGAAAATGTCGGCCAAATACAGAAATATCTCCACCAAACTTATGAAAAGTAGGAACATTTGTTAACCAAATAGGCAAAATATTGGTCAGATACACAAATATCTCAATCAATTTTATAAAAAGTAGGAGAAAAGGCTAGTCAAACTAATAAAAATGGTGGCCAAATACATAAATATCTCAACGAAAATTATAAAAAGTAGGAAAATTGTAAGTCAAATGTAAAAAATATGGGGCAAATAGGAAATCATATTAACCAAATGGGAAAAATATCGCTCAAACTTATAAATAACGCGTCCAAACTTATAAAAAGTAGGAAAATGTGTTAGCCGAATGGTGAAAATATTGCTCAAATTAAGAATCATGTCGACCGAAGTAGGAAAATACGTGATTCAATGTATAAAAACGTTGGGTAAATACAGAAATATGTCGACCAAACTGATAAAAATCTCCGCCAAACTTATGAAATGTAGGAACATTTGTTAACCAAAAGGGGAAAATGTCGGCCAAATACAGAAATAGCTCCACCAAGTTTATGAAAAGTAGGAACATTTGTTAACCAAAGGGAAACAATTAAAAAAAAAAAATATTGGCCATGTAAAGAAATAGCGCATCCAAATTGACAAAATATAGGAAACTTTATTAGCCAAAGGTGAACTCTATTGACCAAGTAAATAAATTCCTCGTCCAACCCCATAAAAGGTAGGAAAATTTCTTACCCAAATGTGAAAAAGATCCTCCAAACTTATAAATGTCTCATCCAAACTTATAAAAAGTAGGAAAACAATACTAGCCAAATCAACTAAAAGGCTGACCAAACTTATAAATATATCATCCAAACTGACCAAAGTAATAAAAATATTGGGTAAATATAGAAATATGTCGACCAAACTTTTACAAATCTCCGGTAAATTTATGAAAAATAGGAAGTTTTGTTAACTAAATGTGAAAAAATATCGACCAAACTTATAAAAAGCTCTGCCAAACTTATGAAAAGTAGGAAACTTTGTTAACCCACACGAAGACAATTATTAACCAAAGATAGAAAAATATCGACTTAAATAGGAAAATTTGTTAGCCAAATGGGAAAAATATTGGCCAAGTAAACACATATTTCAACCAAACTTATAACTATGTCATCCAAATTTACAACAACAACAACAAAAATAGGAAAATTTGTCGACCAAGTAAGAAAATATATTACCAAAACTGGAAAAGATACTAATCAAAGTGAGAAAAATACCAACCAAACTAAGAAATATGTATGGTAAGGTAAGAAAAAAGTTGGCCAAAGTAATAAATACGCTAGCCAAAGGAAAAAATATTAACCATAAGGAGAAAAAATTATAGCAAACTAAGAAATTTGCTTTCACAACTTGTCGAATTGCCCTACCAACTACCCCGTTTGCTTTCACAACTGATCAAATTGACCAATTAACCACACAAATTCCCCACTGACTCTCACAATTTTACCACTTGCCATTACAACGTATCGACTCCCGCTCACAATTTACCCAAAGGGGTTTACTATAGGTATTATATATCCACAATCAAGCGCTCTCACACTCACAAGAATAACGAAATACTGGGATTTAAGCCTGTTTTTAATCAATTTCTTTGTTTGCAGTCAAAGCATAGAAATTCCGCCAACCACCTTGGTGTTGAAATATCCAAGGACTTAGTTTATCAGCCATGTATTCGCCTACAGATTTAGCGAAGTCCTCTTCCAGGTCTTGGACATTCACATCGGCGTTGTAAGAATTATCAACCAGATGCTTACCCAGACGCATGCCAAAGGTAAAAAGCATAATTATTCTCCCATAGTTGATGACGTTATCACCAAAGAATTCATCACTGACTAAAACAAAGACTTGGAAAATATGTTCGGGCTTGATACTGTCTTCTAGTCTCGTGAACAACACAGATTGTTGTTTGGCTATTTGACCGACTAAACCAGACAACGTCGAGTTATTTGCCTTTTTGGAATTGTAGGAACTAATAATAGTCAGCGCCATATTCACTATCTCGCTATGAACTTGTTTCAAGTCAATCGTTGCTTGTGTCATTATTATACTGATAGCTAATGTTCATCAAAAGATGTCTAGCAGTCAAACGGCTGATCCATTATTGTGAAACGGTGCAAAGTGGTCAAAATGGATAATAACATAATATTTGTATAAAGAGATGGAATCGTCTCTTCTGGTTGGTCAAATTACCCAACCTACTGGAGATAAAACGGTTGTCACCGAAACCAGTAGACGCGTGTTTTAGACAAGGGATGTGATTATCGATCAGTATGGTCACTGGTAATTAAAATTTAAAAAGTAAAGTTCGACAAGAACATCCCTTGTCTAAAACACGCGTCTACTGGTTTCGGTGACAACCGTTTTATCTCCAGTAGGTTGGGTATTTGACCAACCAGAAGAGACGATTCCATCTCTTTATACAAATATTATGTTATTATCCATTTTGACCACTTTGCACCGTTATACAATAATGGATCAGCCGTTTGACTGCTAGAATCTTTTGATGAACATTAGCTATCAGTATAATAATGACACAAGCAACGATTGACTTGAAACAAGTTCATAGCGAGATAGTGAATATGGCGCTGACTATTATTAGTTCCTACAATTCCAAAAAGGCAAATAACTCGACGTTGTCTGGTTTAGTCGGTCAAATAGCCAAACAACAATCTGTGTTGTTCACGAGACTAGAAGACAGTATCAAGCCCGAACATATTTTCCAAGTCTTTGTTTTAGTCAGTGATGATTTCTTTGGTGATAACGTCATCAACTATGGGAGAATAATTATGCTTTTTACCTTTGGCATGCGTCTGGGTAAGCATCTGGTTGATAATTCTTACAACGCCGATGTGAATGTCCAAGACCTGGAAGAGGACTTCGCTAAATCTGTAGGCGAATACATGGCTGATAAACTAAGTCCTTGGATATTTCAACACCAAGGTGGTTGGCGGAATTTCTATGCTTTGACTGCAAACAAAGAAATTGATTAAAAACAGGCTTAAATCCCAGTATTTCGTTATTCTTGTGAGTGTGAGAGCGCTTGATTGTGGATATATAATACCTATAGTAAACCCCTTTGGGTAAATTGTGAGCGGGAGTCGATACGTTGTAATGGCAAGTGGTAAAATTGTGAGAGTCAGTGGGGAATTTGTGTGGTTAATTGGTCAATTTGATCAGTTGTGAAAGCAAACGGGGTAGTTGGTAGGGCAATTCGACAAGTTGTGAAAGCAAATTTCTTAGTTTGCTATAATTTTTTCTCCTTATGGTTAATATTTTTTCCTTTGGCTAGCGTATTTATTACTTTGGCCAACTTTTTTCTTACCTTACCATACATATTTCTTAGTTTGGTTGGTATTTTTCTCACTTTGATTAGTATCTTTTCCAGTTTTGGTAATATATTTTCTTACTTGGTCGACAAATTTTCCTATTTTTGTTGTTGTTGTTGTAAATTTGGATGACATAGTTATAAGTTTGGTTGAAATATGTGTTTACTTGGCCAATATTTTTCCCATTTGGCTAACAAATTTTCCTATTTAGGTCGATATTGTTCTATCTTTGGTTAATAATTGTCTTCGTGTGGGTTAACAAAGTTTCCTACTTTTCATAAGTTTGGCAGAGCTTTTTATAAGTTTGGTCGATATTTTTTCACATTTAGTTAACAAAATTTCCTATTTTTCATAAATTTACCGGAGATTTGTAAAAGTTTGGTCGACATATTTCTATATTTACCCAATATTTTTATTACTTTGGTCAGTTTGGATGATATATTTATAAGTTTGGTCAGCCTTTTAGTTGATTTGGCTAGTATTGTTTTCCTACTTTTTATAAGTTTGGATGAGACATTTATAAGTTTGGAGGATCTTTTTCACATTTGGGTAAGAAATTTTCCTACCTTTTATGGGGTTGGACGAGGAATTTATTTACTTGGTCAATAGAGTTCACCTTTGGCTAATAAAGTTTCCTATATTTTGTCAATTTGGATGCGCTATTTCTTTACATGGCCAATATTTTTATTTTTATTTTTTCCCTTTGGTTAACAAGTGTTCCTACTTTTCATAAACTTGGTGGAGCTATTTCTGTATTTGGCCGACATTTTCCCCTTTGGGTTAACAAATGTTCCTACATTTCATAAGTTTGGCGGAGATTTTTATCAGTTTGGTCGACATATTTCTGTATTTACCCAACGTTTTTATACATTGAATCACGTATTTTCCTACTTCGGTCGACATGATTCTTAATTTGAGCAATATTTTCACCATTCGGCTAACACATTTTCCTACTTTTTATAAGTTTGGACGCGTTATTTATAAGTTTGAGCGATATTTTTCCCATTTGGTTAATATGATTTCCTATTTGCCCCATATTTTTTACATTTGACTTACAATTTTCCTACTTTTTATAATTTTCGTTGAGATATTTATGTATTTGGCCACCATTTTTATTAGTTTGACTAGCCTTTTCTCCTACTTTTTATAAAGTTGATTGAGATATTTGTGTATCTGACCAATATTTTGCCTATTTGGTTAACAAATGTTCCTACTTTTCATAAGTTTGGTGGAGATATTTCTGTATTTGGCCGACATTTTCCCTTTTGGTTAACAAATGTTCTTACATTTCATAAGTTTGGCAGAGATTTTTATCAGTTTGGTCGACATCTTTCTGTATTTACCCAACGTTTGTATACATTGAATCACGTATTTTCCTACTTCGGTCGAGATGTTCCTTAATTTGAGAAATATTTTCACCATTCGGCTAACACATTTTTCTACTTTTTATAAGTTTGGTCGTGTTATTTATAAGTTTGAGCGACATTTTTCCTATTTGGTTAATATGATTTCTATTTACCCAATATTTTTTTTTTTTTACATTTGACTTACAATTTTCCTACATTTTGTAAGTTTGGTAGAGATATTTATGTATTTGGCCACCATTTTTATTAGTTTGACTAGCCTTTTCTCCTACTTTTTATAAAATTGATTGAGATATTTGTGTATCTGACCAATATTTTGCCTATTTGGTTAACAAATGTTCCTACTTTTCATAAGTTTGGTGGAGATATTTCTGTATTTGGCCGACATTTTCCCTTTTGGTTAACAAATGTTCTTACATTTCATAAGTTTGGCAGAGATTTTTATCAGTTTGGTCGACATCTTTCTGTATTTACCCAACGTTTGTATACATTGAATCACGTATTTTCCTACTTCGGTCGAGATGTTCCTTAATTTGAGCAATATTTTCACCATTCGGCTAACACAATTTTCTACTTTTTATAAGTTTGGTCGTGTTATTTATAAGTTTGAGCGACATTTTTCCTATTTGGTTAATATGATTTCTATTTACCCCATATTTTTTTTTTTTTACATTTGACTTACAATTTTCCTACTTTTTGTAAGTTTGGTAGAGATATTTATGTATTTGGCCACCTTTTTTATTAGTTTGACTAGCCTTTTTTCCTACTTTTTATAAGTTTGATTGAGATATTTGTGTATCTGACCAATATTTTGCCTATTTGGTTAACAAATGTTCCTACTTTTCATAAATTTGGTGGAGCTATTTCTGTATTTGGCTGACATTTTCCCCTTTTGGTTAACAAATGTCCCTACATTTCATAAGTTTGGCGGAGATTTTTATCAGTTTGGTCGACATCTTTCTGTATTTACCCAACGTTTTTATACATTGAATCACGTATTTTCCTACTTCGGTCGAGATGTTTCTTAATTTGAGCAATATTTTCACCATTCGGCTAAAACATTTTCCTACTTTTTATAAGTTTTGACGTGTTATTTATAAGTTTGAGCGACATTTTTCCTATTTCGTTAATATGATTTCTATTTACCCCATATTTTTTTTTTTTTTTTTTTTTTTACATTTGACTTACAATGTTCCTACTTTTTATAAATTTGGTTGAGATATTTATGTATTTGGCCACCCTTTTTATTAGTTTGACTAGCCTTTTTTCCTACTTTTTATAAGTTTGATTGAGATATTTGTGTATCTGACCAATATTTTGCCTATTTGGCTAACAACTTTTCCTACTATTTACAAGGTTGGATGAGCTAATTATAAGTTTGGTCAGCCTGTTATTTGCTTTGGATAACATTTTATCATAGTCTTTATAAGTTTGAATGAAATATTTATAAGTTTGTCCATCGTTCTGCCTATTGTATTACTTCGGTCGACATATTTCTTGATTTTACTAGTATATTTTCTTACTTGTTATAAGTTCGGATGAGATATTTCTATCTTTGACCACCATTTGCTATCATTGTTTCCTATTTTTTATAAGCTTCTTTGAAATTTTTTCTTTACTTGACCCGTAGTTTTCATCTTTAGTTAACACATTTTCCTATTTGGTCGATATATTTATAAGTTTGTTTGAGATATTTCTTGACTTACCCATCAACATGTAACATCCGTTCACCACATGACACCGATATGTACCGGCAACACTAAAAACCAACAAGTGAACGCAATTATAATACATATAACTGTTTATTGTACAGTATTTCCAGTAAATGTTACAAACATAAAAATAAACATAATATCAGTATAAAAAATGGATGGTGTAATATGGGATGTTATACATAGTATGCTCATATACACACAGTGTACAATGGTGTCGAACGTTGGTCATAAACCTGTGGTTATTTATTAAACGAGACAGAGTTCTGGGATATGATAGAGATAAAAACTTATAGCTGGAATCGTCTCTGTAGTGTATTTGGTATTTGGACGTTGTTGCCTAGCGTATGTAAGAATGTCGTGTTCGTGTACTGTTTTGATAAAAGCGTCAAAGTTTTGTCTGTTTCGAATTAGTTGTGCAATTTCTAAGACAGAAGCGTTATTGAAAGATGCATGGTAGAACCGAAGAGCTTGTGTTTCGATGTGCCTAAGGACTACATGATAACTAAAGTTGATTTTGAATATGCTCTTTTGAGTGTTAAAGATCTTGTACAAGGTCTCTGTCCAGTCTTTAGGGTGTTGTGTCTGTGGACTAATAAAAAATGTATAGACAGACATATATGTGTTGATCTTGTTATGTGTCTTGATACTACTCCAGTTGTCGTTGTATACTTGTCTAATATCATCTGGTAGCGTGTGTAGAGAACCCGCTTCATCCTCGGGTTGTGTGTTGGTAGCTGGATAGGCGTTTTCGTTTTGTTTAGTGTTCTTCTTCTTCCTGCATGTCACATCACTATTAGTAGCCGCTGGTCTCTTACGCACTGTTGGTGAAAAAGACGTTGACGTTTCTGTTGGTATTACACTGGATACTGCTCCTGATGTTGTGTGTTCTTTTGTAATGTGACGTTGTAGATTGTCTTTCCGGTTAAATTGATGATCACAAGTTTGACACGAATATACACGGGTCTTTGTACTGTGACTGTTACGAATATGGCGAAGCAGACTGCGCTTTTCAGTGAAGCCTTTTCCACAAGTTGCACATACGTGTTTCTCAGATGATTGCCGAGTAGCCATCTTTTTAGGCACGTTCGCTAGCGAATTGATAATAAGATAATCGACACTCGACTTGAAACCTGTTCACACCGAGCCTCTGTATATGATGTTGAATATAATTAGTTTATAACTTGCACTAATGGTAGATAACTTGACGTTGACTAGTTTAGGATACCAAATATCCAAACAACAAGCTGTAATGTTCACTAGTTTAGTATGCGGTATCAAACCCGAACAAGTTGTACCAGTCTCTGTTTCAACCGGTGATGAAATCTTTGCAGCTGCCGTTGTAAACTAAGGCAGAATAATGCTGATGCTTACACTTGGGGTGGGTCTGGGTAAAAAACAACTGGTTGATAAATCTTACAAGTCAGTTGTGAATAGCCAAAAACTGGGAGACAGATCCACTAAATCGGTATGTCCGTATATGGTTGATAGTCCGTAGATACTAAGACAAACAGGTGCCTGGCAAACTTTCTACGCTTGAAGGCAAATAGCAGTTGAATAACCACAAAATTGAAGACTCGGTCGTTCGTCGTTCTTGTGTAAAGCGCAAGGTGAGTGAGAGCTGGTGAGTTGGTTATATATTACATAAAGTAAGCCCCGCCCACAGTATAGTTGCCAGCCAATCAGTGATTGTCTAACATAAAATGTGGATCAATTCTAAGACCAACACCCTGATTGGTTGTAAGCCACACATCGGTTTGTGTGTTTTACAAGTCAAGCTGCCGCCGCAAGCCACAAGCAGACTCATCTCAAAGGCCGGCGGCCTGCACATATTTTGGTCGTAATATAGAACAGATAGCAGTCATGTTGTTTAATTGTTATGGCCTTACGCCACCATCAGGTTCGATCTGCTTCAAGTCCGACACCCACAACGACATGGAGGGTCCTCTTTACTTTTTTATTTTATTGTTTTTTTTTTTTTTCTTTTTTTCTTCAAGGATTTCCTTTAACGATCTGAAAGTGTATGATGAAAGTGGCTCGGAAGCTTTTATCTACCCCCTTTCACCACTCACCAACCCCTTAACAACGAATATCACTAAGTCATACCTACCACTATTAGTACTAGCCGCCCTCTTTACTTTTTTAAGGTTTTCCTTTATACTATGTAATGGTAGTGCATAAACCACTACAGGTCTCTACAGATCACTAATAACCGCAATAGGAAAACTGGAGCTATTGGCATTACAGCGTAAATTGCGCGTCAGGCAATCTCTCCCGCATTGATCGACACACGATTCACTTGAGTTCTCCTTTGTTAACATATAATGGTGATATAATTAATAGTACCAACTGTCGCCAGCACACCTAATTCCCAATATACATTATTTCTTTTACTATACACCTGCGGCCAATACTGACTTTTTGGTCACAGATGTTGTAAACCAACCTTTAACAAAGATACGAAACATGTGACACCAATGTTACTTTAACAGATTCCCCACATAGCGGGATTCGCTTCTCTGGCGCCTATGTTGGATATAGTTATCAACCAGCCGCGTTATTCGAATCGTCAATGACGCCACCTAGCTGCGTTACATACTCGCCCACTGCCACACTACACCACCACACAGCAGGTTTCGAACCTTTCAAGCGCTATGGCAGCAACTAGACACCACTGTTATACGTTTACGGCTTAGTATACACTTAAAAAGAGCCGCCTAGGGTGGACATCCTTATCGAATCGCGGCGTGAATCGATTCTCAAATGATGCCTCCGGCACCACCTATCCCCGTTACACACTCGACCACTGCCACACTACCCCACCACACAGTGAGATCCGAACCTGTTGCATGGTAGGGCACCCAAGAGACACCCAAGTTACACATTGGTGATATCCCACTATGACACACTACACACCCCCTATGACAACTAGGTACACCCATACGTGATAAAGTGGTAACCTTACCAACGAAAAAGCATTGAGATTCGAACTTAACGCCGCCAAATGAGGGCGGGGGTCTATGGTACCAATTTAACCTATTATACACCCCAGTTACACATTGGCGATACCCCGACACACTCTATCGAATTGGTTATCGCACCATCTGCAATGCGACTGTGGTACCAAATAACCCCGTGTCTCAATTCATTTATCATTGTTTACATATACCGATGATCTGATTAAAAACGCCACCTATCGCCGACAGGTGTAATTTACAAACCACATTATTTCTGGTACGGACAATATCGACTTTTTTGCTGACAGTTGTTCGCCGATCTTAACAAAGATACGAATACATCAACCCGTAACAGCCGGCGCAAACCAATCGATTATGCATAAATTATGTTAACCCACTCCCCTTCTTTGAGCTTACTATTTTATTCCGGCACCTCCCGCACCTCCTTCTTTATTCTTTGTATATCTCATTGCTCATTGCTCATTAAGATGGATTTACAACATGTACTACTACTTCCCTATACTGTTGTTGTACATGTCTGCTAGTTTCTCTAGCTCATTGTCGGTACACCTATTTATGTCGTCGTATCTTATGCCATCAGGACCTGGAGCACTGTTTTTTGATCGTCGAAGCACAGCCTTGATTTCTTTCACTGTCACTGTGTCTTCATCCGAAGTGTTCTGGGCCTTGCATCTGTCTGAGGTGACCTCCTTGGCCAGATTTCGACCTCCCATGTCTGTCTGGTTGCTCTGCTCAAGGTAGCGTTCAAAGAGGGCTTTGCCCTTGTCCTCGTCAGTCCTCTGCCAGATGAGGTCAGCACCTTGGAAGTCAGAAATGCTCTTATTCTTGACTACACCACTCATGCTTTTATGTAGTCGCCAGAACAATTTCAGTGACTTGTCTGTGCTTACCCTTTGACACACCTCTGCCCATTTTTCCCTTTTAACCACCGTGACCAGTTTTTTGAAATAGCTTACTTTTGTGTGCATCTCTCTTTCTAAGTGCAAGCAGGGACTAGGATGACCAGCTCTGTTCTTCTTGGCATTTTGCCATCTCCTTACAGCACTACGCTTATCCACCCAAGCCTTATCCACCTCGAAACTCCACCACGGTGGCTGCTCCCAGCTTTTTTTCCTGCCCTGAAACGTTCTGCGCTTGTCACGTCTTATTTTACTCACCACATCTTGCCCTGTACTGTCATACTGGAACGTCTTTACCTTTAGCTTGTGCTGCCTGGTTCTGCCTTTCTCCACCAATATGCTGCAAGGGTGGTGGTCGCTGCCATGGTGTCCTAGGACACCCCATCTACACACTGTAGTGAGTAAAGGTGAAACTAGCGCCAGATCAATAGCACTGTCCTCATCGCCTGGACGGCTTGCTGTCCTGGTGACACAGCCACTGTTGATACAAACCAGGTCGATGGTTTCCAGTGCAGTCTCGAGCTCCTCCCCTTGTGTATTGGAGGAAGTGTTTCCCCATGATCTGCCTTTAGCGTTGAAGTCACCACAGAAAATAACATTTCTCTCGTGGCCTAATATGCCACTTAAGCACTGCCACTTCTGGGCGTCCACACTCGCCACAGAAAATATAACACGTAAATCAGATGACTTTAATTAAGCATTTATTCTCCAAGAGGCGCCACTTCAGTTGTCGTGCAACGGACTAGCTCCAGATTAAGGCGTGTCTGTCAGTTGTTTAACGTCTGCCCCACGAGTAGGTAAGTGATGCACCGACTCCCCAGTTTCCACCCCCACCGTAGTGACCGTTGACACCCAGGCTCCACTCTGCACAGAACAAACAATAATAAAGAGAATAATGGTGTGCATTTGATTCAACGAAAGACGCAGACGTGGCGTGAAGAATAAATTAAACACAGACAAGGATAGAACAAATTCTAGCGGTCTTTCTAAACAACTGTCAACTATTGGTGCACTATTCCATGAGTTACAGCACTCTCGGTACACAGACGGTTGTTTCAAGCATTTGCGATCATGAAAACCAAATCGCAACAAATGAGTAGTAAGATATAAACAATGTCTAGCTAAAGACTGACACCCAGTGTAGCCAGCACAAGGGATTTGGACGAATGACTGAAACAATATTGTGTGCTTGTGAAAAGGTCTGGCTTGTGCAATACGTGATGTCAAACTCCTGTGTTACAGCTACCGTGCAGCCGGCGGCAATATACCCGTGTGACACAGCTACCGTGCTTCCAGCCAAACTTATAGAATACCCCTCCCAGCATTCTCATGTATGCTTTATCTTCTAACCGTCTTCAATCAATGCCCATTGATTTATTCATGATTTCCGGCAGAACATTTCTTATTGGCTCCATATAAGAGATGACCCATCCTTTAGTATGAGCTTCACAACTCTTGCTGAATGACGAGTGGCCAAATGGGCATGCCGCCTGCCTAAAGCTGTGGAGGTCTCTGGTTTGTTTCCGAATTGTATCGTTATGTGAAACAAGTTCAATATTTTTGGACTGCCTCGCTACGTTTCACTAGTGCAATATTTTGGGACTGCGTCGCTAAGTTTCACTAGTGCAATATTTTGGGACTGCGTCGTTATTTATCACTTGTGCAATAAAATAGGACTGTGTCCTTCTGTTTTACTAGTGCAATATTTTGGAACTGTGTCGTTCTGTTTTACTAGTGCAATATTTTGGAACTGCGTCGTTCTGTTTTATTAGTGCAACATTTTGGCCCTCTTTCGTTCTGTTTCACTAGTGCAATAGGTTATGTGGAATTTGGTGATGCTTAAATCAAAAACTCCGACCACCACCACCATAAATTGTAAGCAACGCCGTTCTTTTATAACAGATCAGCGAAAGTCAAATTATATTCCATCTAGATTTAGAAGTTCGTGTGTCGCGTAAGACCATAGTCTGCACTAGAAAAAGAAAGGTACTGAAGACGGAGGCAGCCAGTCAGGTGGCGCAACATAGAAATCGAGCTGCCACACAATTATGCCATGAAGTATGTCGGCAACTGCTAAATGTTATGGTGCTCGTCCTGCTTTGGACCCCCCCCCCCCCCCCCCCAGGCAGGTGTATGTTTGTAGCGACTATGCCTTCACATGGAAAGATGTATGATTGTATGTTTGCAGCGACTATACTGTCACAAGGATAGTTTTAGTTTAGTTTTAGTCGTTGGATCAACATCACGGCACACGGTTTAACCCATAAGTGCTCCGTTTTCCTCCTAACTCAAACCTGAGTCTGGAGAAACGCAGCTCAATGCACGAACTCCGTTGCATCGGCGAGGATCCTGAAATACTTTGGGTAGATTTTTAACTCGAAATTTTGCCCGGGCAGCGCCGTTAGGCTACTCTTTTTCGATTTCCAACTGCCAAGGAATTTTTTACGTGCGCAACAATACACACGGGCTTCCGATCTCACTACCCAGAGACCAGGGGAAATTTTATTACTGGAAGTCCAGGTGGATTTTTTAAATAAATCCCAGTTCTCATCGGGGCCTGAACCCGGGACCTCCAGCACTCGAGGCGGACACCATACCTCGAGACCACTCAGCCCCCTCACAAGGATAGATTTATGTATGTAGCAAGTACACCAGCAAAAAGAAAATTGCATGTGTGTATAAGTCTATATACACAGCAACAGCCACAGAAAATATAACACGTAAATCAAATGACTTTAAGCATTTATTCTCCAAGAGGCGCCACTTCAATTGTCGTGCAACGGACTAGTTCCAGATTAAGGCGTGTCTGTCAGTTGTCTAACGTCTGCCCCACGTGTAGCTAACAGATGCACCGACTCCCCAGTCTCCACCCCTACTGTAGTGACCGCTGAGACCCGCGCTCCACCCTGCGCAGAATAAACAACAACAAGGAGAACAATGGTGTGCATTTGATTCAACAAAAGATGCAGACGTGGCGTGAAGAATACATTAAACACAGACAAAGATAGAACAAATTCTAGCGGTCTTTCTCAACAACTGTCAACTATTGATGCACTATTCCATGATCTACAGCTCTCTCGGTACACCGACGGTTGTTTCAAGCATTTGCGATCATGAAAACCAAATCACAACAAATGAATAGTAAGATGTAACCAATGTCTAGCTAATGTCTGACACCCAGTGTAGCCAGCACAAGGGATTTGGACGAATGACTGAAACAATATTGTGTGCATGTGAAAGTGTCTGGCTTGTGCAATACGTGATGTCAAACTGCTGGTGCACACATCCGGACTACACACAAGTGTACCATAATACACCCGCAAACCCCGCTACCGTGCAGTGGCGACAATATACCTTGTGTTACAGCTGCCGTCCAGCCGGCGACAATATACCCGTGTGACACAGCTACCGTGCATCCAGCGAAAATTATAGAATGCCGCTCCCAGCATTCTCATGTATGCTTTATCTTCTAACCGTCTTCAATTAATGTCCATTGATTTGCTCATGATTTCTGGGAGAACATTTCTTATTCGCGCCACATAAGAGATGACCCATCCCTGCAACATTTAGTATGAGCTTCATAATTCTTGCTGAGCGACGGGTGGCCAAATGGTCATGCCGCCTGCCTAAAGCTGTGGAGGTAGCTGGTTTGTTTCCGAATTGTATCGTTATGTGCAACAAGTGCAATATTTTTGGCCTGTATAGCTACGTTTCACTAGTGCAATATTTTGGGACTGCGCCGCTACGTTTCACTAGTGCAATATTTTGGGACTGCGCCGCTACGTTTCACTAGTGCAATATTTTGGGACTGCGCCGCTACGTTTCACTAGTGCAATATGTTGGGACTGCGTCGTTATGTGTCACTGTGCAATAAAATGGGACTGCGTCGTTCTGTTTTACTAGTGCAATATTTTGGACCTGCTTCGTTCTGTTTCACTAGTGCAATAGATTATGTGGAATTTGGTGATGCTTAAATCAAAGACTTCGACCACCACCACCATAAATTGTAAGCAACGCCGTTCTTTTATAATAGATCAGCCAAAGGCAAATTATATTCCAACTAGATTCAGAAGTTCGTGTGTTGAGTAAGACCATAGTCTGCTCTAGCAAAAGAAAGATACTGACGACGGAGGCAGCAGCCAGGAGACGCACCACAGAAATCAGACTGCCACGCAATTATGCCATGAAGTATGTTGGGAACTGCTAAATATTATGGTGCTCGCCTTGCTTTATACCCCCAGGCAGGTGCAGTGCAGGGCTCTATGCCTCGTAAGGGTCTAACCACAACTAATGGAGGTCCTTCTCAGATGTCCCGTGGAGCCAGGGGGCCTGTCAATGGAGCGTCTGACCATATCAAATAAAGACTTACAATAATGCACTGGAATGCAGAGGGTGTCAAAAAAAAAAAAAAAAAAAAAAAAAAAAAAAAGAATAGAACTAGAAACATCTTGGCCCAAGTAAATGTAAGCGTATGTTGCTTGCAAGAAACTCACCTCAACGAAAATATAGCCTTCAAAATCAGAGGCTACCAGTCTTACCGATCTGACCGAAAAGACAGGCGAATGGGTGGGATACTGACCCTTGTCAAAAATAACATTACTGCTTCCCAAATTGAAGTTTAAACGGAAGGGGCTGAGTATCAGACACTTAAACTTAAGACAGACTATACAGACCTTCATCTGATCAATTACTACTGTCAAAATGACCGCTCACAGGCACTGGACACACTACCATCAAAAGAAAAAAATATTGTGTGTGGCGATTTCAACAGTCACTCGCAGAGCTGGGGCTATGATCACATGGACCAGAGATGAGAGAGACTGGAACACGGGCAGGATGAGAATAGATTCATCTTGGTTAACAAGCCGTTTGACCCACATACCTTCTACTCGAGATCATGGCACACTACAACTACACCTGACCTGGCTTTTTATTCACCAGACCTGGAGTTGAACATTAAACGAATGGTTGGGAAACAGCTAGGTGGCAGTGACTATCGGCCAGTCTATCTAACTGTAGAAGATGAGCCTGTAAGTGAAAGCAGCACTCTCTCATGGTGGAACTACAAGAAAGCAGACTGGGCAATATGCAAGCATCGCACCAGCATACTTGTTAGAAACCTGAGCACTGAGAAGGACATAAATAAAGTAGTTGAAGAGTTTGGGAAATGCATACTATACGCAGCATGAGAAACAGTACCAAGAGGAGCCCGTAAAAATTATAAACCCATCTGGGGTAGTGAACTGGAACAGTCGCATAATGGTGTGAAGTGTGTAGAAGGCAATTAGAGGCCGACCCCAGCCAAGAGCACCACAATTAATACCAGAACGCAAAAGCCAAATTTTAAAGGGCCCAGCTGCAGGCTAGACGAAAAAGCTGGCAGGAGAAAACAGTCACTGAACTTTGAAAGAGACACTAGGACGTTGTGGAAGCTAATAAAACGATGAGGGCACAGGGAGAAACTCAAAAAATGCACTACATTAAGACGGAAACATCTTAATAGGAAAGCAAGCAGCTGACCATTTTGCGGACTCATTCGCACAAGATAACAATATCGAAATTAGTTAGTGTAGAGAAACGACAAGAGATTCGAGAGAAATGGTAACATACAGGACAGATGGAAATGGTACATGAGGCTATGGAGGCACCTATCACAATCAATGAACTAGAGCTAGCCATATCAAAACTGAAAATGAGAAAGTCACCAGGAGCTGATGGTATCTCCAATGAAATGATCAGGAACCTAGGAACAGAGGCCAAAGCAAAGCTGTTACATATCTTCAATAACACCTGGACCTTAGGCAGTGTTCCACAAGCCTGGAAAGAAGCAATCATGATAACCCTCCTGAAATCAGGGAAAGATATTTCCATTGCCTCCAGCTACAGATCAATTTGCCTCACTAGCTGTCTCTGCAAATCAATGGAATGCGTCATCAATCCAAGACTACAGTGGTACATTGAAAGTGAAGACATCCTTGTATCACAACAGGCTGGCTTTAGGCAGTGCTACTCTACGGAAGATCAGACAACCTACCTCTCTCAAGAAATTGAGGATGCATTCCAAGAGAAGAAGATGGCACTTGCGGCATGGATAGATCTGAAGAAAGCCTTTTGACAAAGCCTGGAAAAAAGGTCTGATGAAGAAACTGAGAAACTGTAAAGTCAATGGAAAAATGTACAAATGCGTGAAAGCATAGTTGCACAACAGAAGAGCCCGAGTACAGATAGACGGACTCAAGAATAATAACATACTATTGCGTCACGGTTTTCCCAAGGGTGGAGTCTTATCCCCCACAATTTTTCTAATCTTCATCAATGATCTTGTTGCTAATCTACCGGATGGAATTAAAGCGGCAATGTACGCTGATGACCTGATTTGTGTAGCACAAATGAACATGCATCAGTGGCCACCATATCGCTACGGAGAGTTGTAGATACATTTGTTGCATGGGCAAATAAATGGTGTGTCAGCATAAACACTGACAAGTGCAGCACCACTCTATTTTCCTTCTCTCCGAATAAAAAGGCAGGGATCATCCAGATAAATGGAACACCCCTAAGAGAAGATAAAGAACCAACATACCTTGGAGTAACATTTGATGACAGGCTGACATGGAGAAAACACATAAAAAAGCAGTAGCCAAAGCCAGAAGGAAAATAGCCATCCTGAGAAAGCTAAGTGGAACCACATGAGGAACCAGTGGGAAAATACTTAGCAAAGTTTATCAACAAAGCATACGACCACACCTGAAATACCGGTCAACTGGTGTTCAGCATCAAAAACCACACTACAAGAGCTGGACAAGGTGCAACATCAAGCTCTTAGAGTCACCACAGGAGGGATGAGATCAACCCTTATAGCAGCAATGGAGAAAATGGGAAGGACACAAGCACTGAGAGAGCGCAGAGATACAAAAACACTAATACAAGCAGTAAAGTTCCTCAGCTTGCCAGGCCACCCTATAAATAATCGATTTGAATACTTAGCTATGGGCGGTTGAAAAGAAGTAGTTTTGTCTACCAGGCCAAACGAATCTGCAGAAAAACCACCGATCTGCCCACAGTTGATATCCCCCTGACAACTATTCTAGAGCGAACTCCATGGAAAGATGAACATAGACTATCACTACAAATCCAGACAAAGTGAGAGGAATATTTGACAAGGAAGAACAAAATAGTGTACAGCGCAGAACAGCAACTCTCAGCTTCCTTGATGACGAATACCCACAGGACCTTTGGATCCGAGTCTACACAGATGGGTCAGCACACAATGCTGTTCGAAATGGAGGAGCGGGAGTGCACATAGAATACCCAAGTAATACTAGGGACACGGCCAGGATTCCAACAGGAAAATACTGCCATAACTATCATGCTGAAATTAAGGCAATCAAGATAGCCACAGAGAAATTACTAAATACCAGCAATAGCACACAACCTGTGGTGCTATTCACGGATGTAAAATCAGTACTAGAGGCGCTCCTGTCTGGGAAATTGCCAGTTCTAAGGACACTACTTTCTGAACTTAGCAGTCAGCATAAGGTCCCATACTGTGGATACCATCCCTCTGTAGAGTACCGGGAAATGACTGAACTGATCGATTGGCTAAGGAAGGAGCAAAAGAGGAACAGCCTGGTGTGCCCATTACATACCACCAAAAGAAAAGAAGGATCAAATCAGTCAGAAGATCACCAAAACCTACCCAAGACGACTACCACGTTATGTATAGACAAGAACAGGTCATTATTCTGCGCCTCAGAACAGTACACAATAGAGTATGCAACCACATATATACACAATTCAAGATTGGTGACTCAGCCATGTGCACATGTGTTTTGGCGACGCAGACAGCAGAGCTCATACTCCAGGACTGCTCAAACTACAATATATCCAGGCAAACCTTCTGGCCTAGAGAGACCATGGTGGAAGATAAACTCCATGGATCGCTGAGTGAACTAAAAAAGTCTGTTAATTTCATACAAGAGACAACATTGCAGTTATAGACATATTTCAGACGAACGAAAGAAGAAGAAAACTAGTGCAATATTTTGGAACTGTGTCGTTCTGTTTCACTAGTGCAATAATTTGAGACTGCGTTGTTATGGTTTACTAATGTAATATTTTGGAACTGCGTCGTTATGTTTCACTAATGCAATTTCGAGTTAAAAATCTACCCAAAGTATTTGAGGATCCTCGCCGGTGATACGGAGTTCGTGCACTGAGCATAGTTTCTCCAGACTTTCTTTGAGTTAGGAGAAGAACGGTGCACTTATGGGTTACTCCCGTGTGCCGTGATGTTGATCCATCGACTAAACTAAACTAAACTAATGCAATATTTTGGAACTGCATCGTTATGTTTCACTAGTTCAATATTCTGGGACTGCGTTGTTATGTTTCACTAGCGCAATATTCTGGGACTGCGTCGTTATGTTTCACTTGTGCAATATTCTGGGACTGCGTCGTAGCTCGTCATTCTCATAATCACAAATTTTAGAGCGATCTGAAGGTCGTGAGTTCGATCCACACCCGGGGCAATGTTTTAGCCAGACACTACCACTAACAAAAGAAACCACCAGGAGACGGGCACAAAGGACAGCCGCCACCAACCCCCGAGCTGACGTCACAGACACAAACCAACATAACAAGTCCGAGATAGGACTCACTCGTAAGAGTGCACAAGACAAGAATCAGGGTGAATGAACCCACAAAAACCACGACTCTCAAAAATAATCACCGCTGAGGAAGCAAGTTAGACGAGACCGAATTTGGAATATTTGTTTTCGAAAATTGGAATTGGATGGAGTCAAGGCGTTGTTGCCGGATAGGGTCAACACTGAAAAACCTCCAAGACCTCATAAGTGGACATACCTTTGTGTGGAGCCCACAAGGAGAAGGAAAAGTGGAGAGCTAAGACACACGGAGAAGAGAATTAAAGACAGGGATGAATAATAGGGGGAGATCATAGACAGAGCTGCAGCAGATAAAACACAATAAGACTGTTCGTTGTTTAAAGGTCTAGTGGGAGATAAAGGGCACACGAGATGCCTTGTTTCCTACATAAGTCTCACTCGCTGAACGTGTGCAATGTTCTTTCCATACCCGATATTTAGTGATGTAGTTTGAGTACGCCATAGTAAACAATGGGCGATAATCAATACAGGGAGTGTGACACACTGGCATACTTACCTCTTTTGTGCAGGTCCTGTGGGAGAATAAGGAAGACAATGACAACATGTTAGACCATGTTTCTGTTGACTGTGTCAAACACACACCATGGTGACAGTGGTAGAATTACAACGTGTTAGACTGTGTTTCTGTTGACTGTGTCAAACACAAGATGGTGACAGTGGTAGAAGGACAACGTGTTATACACTGTGTTTCTGTTGACTGTGTCAAACACACACAATGGTGACAGTGGTAGAAGTACAACGTGTTAGACTGTGTTTCTGTTGATTGTTTCAAACACACACGATGGTGACAGTGGTAGAAGTACAACGTGTTAGACTGTTTCTGTTGACTGTGTCAAACACACACGATGGTGACAGTGGTAGAAGTACAACGTGTTAGACTGTGTTTCTGTTGACTGTGTCAAACACACACCGTGGTGACAGTGGTAGAAGGGCAAACATGAAAGTTACTTTCTACACAGAAGACGGTAATGAAGTCAGTATCATACAATGGTCAAACATGAAAGTTACTTTCTACACACATGACGGTAATGAAGTCAGTATCATACAATGGTCAAACATGAAAGTTACTTTCTACACACATGACGGTAATGAAGTCAGTATCATACAATGGTCAAACATGAAAGTTACTTTCTACACACATGACGGTAATGAAGTCAGTATCATACAATGGTCAAACATGAAAGTTACTTTCTACACACATGACGGTAATGAAGTCAGTATCATACAATGGTCAAACATGAAAGTTACTTTCTACACACATGACGGTAATGAAGTCAGTATCCTACAATGGTCAAACATGAAAGTTACTTTCTACACACATGACGGTAAAGAAGTCAGTATCGTGCATTGGTCAAACATGAAATTTACTTTATACATACAAGACGGTAATGGGCTCAATTTCAAACAATGGTCAAATTGAACGTTACTTTCTACATACAAAACTGTGACAGTATCAGGCTTATAGAAGGACCAAACATGAAGTTACTGCATTTATACTCGCAATGAGTCTTTCAGTTACAACTGAAGAGATAAACTACTCTCTAGAACAGTATTTATAGAAGTGGATATTTAACGAGCGATATGCTGAAATCTATATTTATTGCTACACCAAAAATGCCAGGAGCAATTCAATGCGAAAATCTCCGTACAATTAACAGCATAAACTATGTCACTAGGCTTCTACTCAAAATTATAATGAGAGGAACAAGAAAAACAAGAAACATGGAAAGTAGTGAAGAACGGTATGGATCTGTGGAAGGAAAGGGTACAAACAATGCAATATATACATTACTGACACTAATAGAAAGGTCAATAGAGACACAGAAAGACATATATTTGTGCTTCATAGATTATACTAAGGCATTTGATAAAGTAAAACATGATGAACTGATTAAAATGTTGGAAGATATCAACATCGATGGGAAAGATTTAAGAATAATAAAGAATATTTACAGGAACCAAGTAGCAGCAATTAAAATGGGAAATAAAGAGGGCAATCACGAACACATAAAGTTAGGAGAACGAGAGGGGTGTGTCTTGTCACGCAATCTCTTCTCCCTATATAGCGAAGTAATAATGAGAGAGATCAACGAGACGCCAGTAATACTAATCGTTGATTATAATATAAATAATATACGCTATGAAGATGACACAGTATTGGAGGCGGACAATGCAACAGACCTACAACAATTGTTGAACATTGTAGTAACAGAGAATGCAAAGAAAGGACTCTCCTTGAATATCAGGAAAACGGTAACAATTGTGATATCAAAGAAAATGATGACACCAAAATGTGATATAGAAATAGAAGGGACAATTCTTAACCAAGTGGATAGTTTTAAATACCTAGGGGCATTAATAACATCAGATGGAAGATCTACAACAGAGATTTAAGAGCAGAATAGGGCTAGCCAAAACTGCATTTCAGAAAATGAAGAGTATCTTATGCAATAAGTCATTATCACTGAATGTAAGAAAGAGAATGCTGAAATGCTATATAGAACCAGTTTTGCTGTGTGACAGTGAATCTTAGAACGTAAATGAACAAATTAAGAAGAAATTAGAAGCAACAGAGATGTGGTTCCTGAGACGAATGTTGCGAATTCATTAGACTGCCAGAAAAATTAACAACGATTGCCTGAAACAGGCTAATGCCACTAGAACATTATATACAACAATAAGAAAAAGACAAACAGTTTTCTTGGGCCATGTGATGAGAAGAGAGGCATCGGAGAACATCGTGACAACTGGAAAGATCTAGGGGAAGAGAGGCAGATATAGACCAAGAGAAATTATGTTGCATGGATTGAGACGGTGGCATGGAGGAATATGATCAGCAGAGTTGATCCTGAAAACTAAAGACCGAGATCTGTGGAGAGGCATGAACGCCTACGCCAGCTGGCAGGGCACGTGATGAATATGATGATGACGACGATGTTGATGATAATAATAACATAACCCTGGCTAGAATAAACAGAGTTAAAAAGTAAGTTGCCTATCCTTTAAGGGCGTTGCAGTCAACACCAGCATTTTTTTGCTGTTGTGATCTCTTGGCAAGTTTACGTTCAGTAGTTTGCTATTGCCTTCTGAACGCCAGGCACGCATACCATTTCGATAAAAAAAGGGAGTCTGTTTTCAAATCGCCCACAGCTGTGTTGTGAACGCGGTATGCGGGATTAAGAACTGCGTCCGTAACTCCTTCGCCATGGAGCAGACATAACCATAGTACTTGATACAATAGATAGTATACTTGCTAGAACAGAGTATTTGTTGGCGTACATAGAGTAATTGATAGACAAAGGTAGGGTACTTGCTAGAACAGATTATTTGTTGGCGTACATAGAGTAATTGATAGACAAAGGTAAGGTACTTGCTAGAACAGAGTATTTGTTGGCGTACATAGAGTAATTGATAGACAAAGGTAGGGTACTTGCTAGAACAGAGTATTTGTTAGCGTACATAGAGTAATTGATAGACAAAGGTAGGGTACTTGCTAGAACAGAGTATTTGTTGGCGTACATAGAGTAATTGATAGACAAAGGTAGGGTACTTGCTAGAACAGAGTATTTGTTAGCGGACATAGAGTAATTGATAGACAAAGGTAAGGTACTTGCTAGAACAGAGTATTTGTTGGCGTACATAGAGTAATTGATAGACATAGGTAGGGTACTTGCTAGAACAGAGTACTTGTTATAATATGTAATTGCTAGAATAGACAGTGTACATGTTATAATATGTATCAGAATATGTACTTGCTAGATAGTTAGAGTACTCTGCTAGAATAGAGTTCTTGATAGAATAGAGTACTTGCTGGAATAGGAAGAGAATTTGCAGGACTGTGAGAGTATTTGCTGAAATCGGTCCGTTAACTTAGAGTCAAATCTCACGATAATAGAGAAAGTACTTGCTGTGATAGAGAGAGAGAGAGAGAGAGAGAGAGAGAGAGAGAGAGAGAGAGAGAGAGAGAGAGAGTACTTGCTAGAATAGAGAGAGTACTTACTAGAATAAAGATGGAGAATTTTCTAGAATGTAATACCTACTAGCATTGAGAGAGAGAGAGAGAGAGAGAGAGAGAGAGAGAGAGAGAGAGAGTCCTTGATAGAGAGAGTAATTACTAGAGAGAGTACTTGCTAGAGTAGAGAGAGTAATTACTAGAGAGAGTACATGCTAGAGTAGAAAGAGAATAATTACTAGAGAGAGTACTTGCTAGAGTAGAGAGAGTAATTACTAGAGAGAGTACTTGCTAGAGTAGAGAGAGTAATTACTAGAGAGAGTACTTGCTAGAGTAGAGAGAATAATTACTAGAGAGAGTACTTGCTAGAGTAGAAAGAGAGTAATTACTAGAGAGAGTATTTGATAGAGTAGAGAGAGAGTAATTACTAGAGAGAGTACTTGCTAGAGTAGAGAGAATAATTACTAGAGAGAGTACTTGCTAGAGTAGAAAGAGAGTAGTTACTAGAGAGAGTACTTGCTAGAGTAGAGGGTACTTGCTAGAGTAGAAAGAGAGTAATTACTAGAGAGAGTACTTGCTAGAATAGAGAGAGTAATTACTAGAGAGAGTACTTGCTAGAGTAGAAAGAGAGTAATTACTAGAGAGAGAGTACTTGCTAGAGTAGAGAGAGTAATTACTAGAGAGAGTACTTGCTAGAGTAGAGAGAGTAATTACTAGAGAGAGAGTACTTGCTAGAGTAGAAGGAAGTAATTACTAGGGGGAGTACTTGCTAGCGTAGAAAGAGAGTAATTACTAGAGACAGTACTTGTTCAGATATAATAGTGTACTTGCTAGAATAGAGTACTTGTGCGAATATAGAGTGCTGAAACAGATCAGTTAAAGTCAACTATTGTAATTATAGGAGCTAAGGGAATAATTGACACACATGCGTCAGCATCATCATGTGCTATACAGATACGCATAGGCGGCCAAGACTCACCATCTCACACGATCACCAGAGTCGTGGATCACGTCCGTGGTCTTGTCTTGATTAAGCCATGTGACCAAGCCATCCAGATATTTCTCTGTCTGTGCACCCCGTCCACTGTTTGTATCCATCCTGCAAGCTGTCACTGACTTTTTCCATGTATGTCGCCTCGTAACGTGCCCGGACGTCTTGACTACCTACGCATTATTTCTCAAAACAGTTTAGGGTTTTCATGTGTTTCTTCTAGGAGGTGCTGACTGTTTTCTGTTTCTGTCCGTCCATGGTGTCTTGTCTGTGAGCTGGAGAATCATGACATTCTAGACCTCTGTACAGAAGGTAGCTTGCACTTGCTTTCCGTCTTGGCAGTGACAATACCAGTCGTCGACTCTGTCTCTATAAAGAGATCCTCTGTCTACCGTCGCGAAACTTGAGACCAGAACCAACAACTATCAGCGGGCTGCCCCCTGCTCCACCCAGCGCCTGCACAGCATGACTTGAACTACGCACTGTCTAGCACAGTTATAGGACGTGCATCTACTCTTGCAACGTCTAGGCCTACGTTACATTCTGACGCACTCACTTCTCGTATAGTCGTTCTGTACATGTCGCGTATCTTCCTCTGTGCTCTGTACTCTTCCACCCTTGGGAGAGATATCACCACATAATCACACACACACGCACACAAATACACACACACACACACATGCATATATATATATATATATATATATATATATATATATATATATATATATATATATATATATATGCTCCCTCGCGAACACACACACAAACACACACACACAGATGAAATACACACAGCTATACGCATATACACATGAAGGCATACACAGAGACTCAAGTGTTGTCAGATAAAGAAACATTACCCTTTTTCCCCCGTATTCGCCGCCGTCACCACCAGCTTGCTGGCTGGCGGCTGCTAGAAACCAGATAATTCCCGCTGCAGATTAAAAGAAATTGTTAGAGAATGATGATGACGTGTGACCAGGACAAACATCAGTCATGTCCATTACCGGACATTGAAAAGATCTGTCCATCATAAAACATTGACAAGATATGTCCATCAACAAACATTGACAAGATCTGTCGTGACCAGGGTAATGTGAATAAAACACTTGAGAACACTAGGTCAGTTCTGCCATAGAATGACTTTTTAATATATATATATATATATATATATATATATATATATATATATATATATATATATATATATATATATATATATATACATATATATATATATATATATATATATATATATATATATAGAGAGAGAGAGAGAGAGAGACAGAGAGAGAGAGAGAGAGAGAGACAGTTTGCTAGAATAGAGAAAGCACTTTGTAGAATAGAGTATTTTGCTAGCATAGAGAGAACACTTGCTAGAATAGAGTACTTGCTGGAATAGAGAGAGCACTTGGTAGAATAGAGTATTTGCTGGAATGGAGAGAGCACTTTCTAGAGTAGAGAGAGAACTTGGTAGAATAGAGAGAGCACTTGTTTGAATAGAGAGACCTCTTGCTAGTATATATATATATATATATATATATATATATATATATATATATAGAGAGAGAGAGAGAGAGAGAGAGAGAGAGAGAGAGAGAGAGAGAGAGAGAGAGAGAGAGCACTTGCTAGAATAGAGAGAATACTTGTTAGAATACGAGAGAGAACTTGGTAGAATAGAGTATGTTCTAGAATCAAGGTAGCACTTGGTAGAATAGAGTATTCGCTAGCATAGAGAGAGCATTTGCAGGAATAAAGTATTTGCTAAAATAGAGAGAGCACTTGCTAGAATAGAGTTTTTGCTAGAATAGAGAAGGCGCTGGTAGAAAAGAGTATTTGATGGAATAGATAGAGCACTTGCTAGGAGGAGAGAGAGAGAGAGAGAGAGAGAGAGAGAGAGAGAGAGAGAGAGAGAAGAGAGAGAGAGAGAGAGAGAGAGAGAGAGACAGAGACAGAGAGATACAGAGAGAGAGAGAGATTACTTACTAGAATAGAGAGAGCACTTGCTAGAAGAGAGAGAGCACTTGCTAGAATAGAGAGAATACTTGACAGAACAGAGAGAGCACTTGACAGAATAGAGAGAGCACTTGACAGAATATAATATTTGCTAGAATATTTAGAGTACTTGCTAGAATAGAGAGAACACTTGGTTAGGATAGAGAGAGCACTAGATATAATAGAGTATTTGCTAGAATATTTAGAACACTTGCTAGAATAGAGAGAGAGAGAGCAATTGCTATGATAGAGAGAGAGCACTAGATAGAATAGAGTATTTGCTAGAATATTTAGAGCACTTGCTAGAATATTTAGAGCACTTCTAGGATACAGAGAGCACTAGATAGAATAGACTATTTGCTAGAATAGTTAGAACACTTGCTAGAATAGAGTATTTGCTATAAGCGAGCAAAATGATTTACTCATAATATCATCTTCATTATGTAGGAAACACATTGCAGAACGTGGCACTCATCACGACCCACAAAAACATGTCAGCATTTCCAGCCATCTGTAGCCATCTATAGCCTTCTCCAACCATCTCTAGCCATCTCTAGCCACATCAAGTCATCTCTAGCCATCTATAGTCACCCCGAGCTATCTCTAGCCATCTCTAGCCATATCTAGCCATCTCTAGCCATCTCGAGCCATCTCGAGCCACCTCTAGCCATCTCCAACCATCTCTAGCCACCTCGAACCATCTCTAGCCATCTCCAACCATCTCTAGCCATCTCCAACCATGTCTAGCCATCTCTAGTCAGCCCGAGCCATCTCTAGCCACCTCCCCAGCTGCCTACAATGTTCTGTGTCCACGGCCGTGCTGTTGGACACTTGCCTTTTCTCTCAGGACCAAGTCTTCTCTTCTTCTTGGCCCATGATATTCAAGGAACTTTTCTGTAACATTTCAGATCCCCAACCGCAGTTTACGCCTAAGGACTTAAACCCCCAATCCCCTGTCCTACACCGAAAGGTACTATAGGCGGTAGATGACAGTTTATGACAGTGATTGGGAAACGAGCCATGACTGACATCCACACGTTGCCACAGAAAAGATGCCTGTTCTCAAACATTGACTCGAGCGTGTTTACTGGAGTTGTGCCGTAGGCTGTTGATAGACTCGAGTATAGCATTAATACAGGCGACACCCGTGATACCGACCACGTCAGGCACAGGAGCAGTGTTTGGTCTGTGAAAGTATGCGACTAACTCAAGGTGCTCGACGCGGGTTAGTCGTGTAACCTTAGTCGCGTTAGTGTTACCTAGTATAGAATTATATATGCGGTCATTTGCGTATGTGATTCTAGTCATGTGTAATGCCGATCTGAGAGTGTGGTAGTATGGGAGTAGGAAATGTAACTGGACTTGGCCTTGTTGGGTCGATAATGTGACAATGTTAGCTCAGTCTTGTGGCAATGTTAGGTCGGTAGTGTGACAATGCTAGGTCAGCTGTGTATCAATGATAGGTCAGTGGTGTGTCAAAGTTAGGTCAGTAGTGTGGCAATGTTAGGTCAGTAGTGTGTCAATGTTAGGTCAGTAGTGTGTCAATGTTAAGTCAGTAGTGTGTCAATGTTAGGTCAGTGGTGTGTCAAAGTTAGGTCAGTAATGTGACAATGTTCGGTCAGTAGTGTGTCAATGTGAGGTCAGTAGTGTGTCAATGTTAGGTCAGCAGTGTGTCAATGTTAGGTTATTAGTCATTAGTTTTGGTTCCAACATCACAGCAAAGGGTCGTCCCAATTATGTTCCGTTCCCCTGCAAGTGAAAATCACATAAAATTTTCATCACTGCCCCATGTTAGGTCAGTAGTGTGTCAATGTTAAGTCGGCAGTGTATCAAAGATAGGACAGTAATATGCCAATGTTAGGTCAGTAGTGTGTCAATGTTAGGTCAGTAGTGTGTCAATATTATGTCAGTAATGTGCCTATGTTAGGCCGGCAGTATGGCAATGTTATGTCAGTAGTGTGTCAACGTTAGGTCAGTAGTGTATCAATGTTATGTCAGTAGTGTGTCAATGTTAGAATAGAGTAGTGTATCAATGTTATGTCAGTAGTGTGTCAATGTGAGGTCAGTAGTGTATCAATGTTAGGTCAATAGTGTGTCAATGTTATGCCAGTATTGTGTCAAGGTTAGGTCTGTAGTGTGTAAATGTGAGGTCAGAAGTGTATCAATGTTAGGTCAGCAGTGTGTCAATGTGAGGTCAGTAGTGTATTAATGATAGGTCAATAGTGTGTCAATGTTAGGTCAGTAGTGTGTCAATGTTAGGTCAGTAGTGTATCAATGTTAGGTCAGTAGTGTGTCAATGTTAGGTCAGTAGTGTGTCAATGTTATGTCAGTGGTGTGTCAATGTTAGGTCAGTGGTATGTCAATGTTAGGTCAGTAGTGTGTCTATGTTAGGTCGGAAGTACACCAATGTTATGACATCAGTGTGTCAATATAAGGTCAGTAGTGTGTGAATGTTAGGTCAGTTGTGCATCATTGTTAGGTCAGTAATGTGGCAATGGTAGGTCAGTAGTGTGTCAATGTTTGGTCAATAATGTGTCAATGTTAGGTCAGTAGTGTGTAAATGTTAGATCAGTAATGTGGCAATGTTAGGTCAGTAATGTGGTAATGGTAGGTCAGTAGTGCGTCAATGTTAGGTCAATATTGTTTCTAAGCTATGTCAGTAATGCGGGAATGTTATGTCCGTATTGTGTCACTGTTAGGTCAGTAATGTGGCAATGGTAGGACAGTAGTGTGTCGAAGTCAGGATAGTAGTGTGTCAATGTTAGGTCTGTTGTTGCGTCAGTTTTTAGTCAGTAGTGTGTCAATGTTAGGTCAGTAACGTGGAAATGTTAGGTCTGTAGTGTGTCAATGTTAGGACATTAGTGTGTCAATGTTAGGACAGTAGTGTGTCAATGTTAGGTCAGTAGTGTATTAATGTTAGGTCAGTAGTGTGTCAACGTTAGGACAGTAGTGTGTCAATGTTAGGTCAATCAGGTGTCAATGTTAGGTCAATCAGGTGTCAATGTTAGGTTAATAAGGTGGCAATGTTTGGTCAATCATCTGGCAATGTTGGGTCGTAGCAGTGTTGTTAGCTGCGATTCGGTAAGTGATGCATGCCATTGGTCCAGTGGGCCATACTTGAGATGAGGAGGCAGATGCTGCAAGAAATAATGGAAGAACTCGATAACATTCTGGATGGGCAACAGCATGACCGCCCCAACTCAGGTACAGGGATACTGTCTGATGTTCCAGGTTACGGGATTCTGTCTGATGTCCCAAGTACATGAATATTGTCTGATGTCCTAAGTACATGGATACTGTCTGATGCCTCATTACAGGGATAGTGTTGATGTCTTAAGTACAAGAATACTGTCTGATGTCTAAAGTACAGTAATACTGACTGATGTCCCAGGTAGAGGATTACTGTCTGAGATCTAAAGTACAGGAATACTGTCTGATGTCTAAAGTACAGGAATACTGTCTGATGTCTAAAGTACAGGAATTCTGTCTGATGTCCCAAGTACAGGAATAGTGTCTGATGTCCCAAGTACTGGAATACTGTCTGATGTTCCAAGTACAGAAATATTGAGTCTTAAGTATAGGAATACTGTCTGGTGTCCCAATTTCAGGAATACTGTATATTTCTCCAAGTACAGTGATACTGTCTGATGTCCCAAGTACATGAATACTGTTTGTTTGATGTACCAAGTACAGGAATAATATCTGATGTTCCAATTTCAGAAATACTGTATATTGCCCCATGTACAGGGATACTGTCTTATGTTCCAAGTACTGGGATACTGTCTGATGTCCCAAGTATAGAGATACTGTCTGTTTTTCCAAATACAGGAATACTGTCTGGTGTTCCAATACAGGGATACTGTCTGTTGTCCCAAGTATAGGAATACTGTCTGATGTTCCAAGTACAAGGATACTGTCTGATGTCTCAGGTACAGGAATACCTTCTGATGTTCCAAGAACAGGGATACCGTCTGATGTCATGTCCCAAGTACGAGAATACTGTCTGGTGGCCCATGTACTATCTGATATCTGACCCGATGTACCTAGATACTGTAAGCCAGCAATGACCCCTGCCGCTTGTACTTCCTCATGGCGCAAGTTGAGGTCGTTTAGTGACCAGTACACCACCCTGTTACACACAATCAGCACACGGTGCTACACACACAGTTGGTAAACACCAGACGGTACTCAGTGAGTGATGACGAGAGGATCACACGGTGCTACACACACAGTTGGTAAACACCAGACGGTACTCAGTGAGTGATGACGAGAGGATCACACGGGTCGCTGTTACTACCCTACACATGTCCTGCTACCCGTGTTAGTCAAGTCTACAATTCAGCCCAGGCTCGGATACGAACTCATGGCCACGGGAGCGGCAGATTGCAGCTGCTGTCTACCTCTGCTCCCATTGCGTAGAAAGACACATAATAGACTAATGTGAAACAACGCAAATGTACAGAGTGATTATTCACTGTCGTTTCCTGAGGTTGGGCTCGCATAAAACACATCTGGTCAGTGCCATGTGGCACCCTGGCTCGACTACATCATGGAACACCCTTTTATGACTACATCCTGTGGCGTCCTGGCACGACTACACCCATTGTCTTAGAGTATACAAAATAGACTTAATGTTCCAGGTCGGAACGGGTCATGCTAAATTCAAATCTACGTCAACAGTATGATAAGCATGACTGTGTAGAGCTGTTGTCAAGTTCACAAACCACATATACACTTACATATATACACATATACACCGGAGCTCACAACTGTAACCACGACCCCAGCTCACATCTGTAGACCGGAGCCCAGCTCACAACTATAGACAACAGCCCAGCTCCCAACTATAGACAATAGCCCAGCTCTCAACTATAGACAACAGCCCAGCTCCCAACTATAGACAACAGCCCAGCTCCCAACTATAGACAATAGCCCAGCTCACAACTATAGACAACAGCCCAGCTCCCAACTATAGACAACAGCCCAGCTCCCAACTATAGACAATAGCCCAGCTCTCAACTATAGACAACAGCCCAGCTCCCAACTATAGACAACAGCCCAGCTCCCAACTATAGACAACATCCCAGCTCTCAACTATAGACAACAGCCCAGCTCCCAACTATAGACAACAGCCCAGCTCCCAACTATAGACAACAGCCCAGCGCACAACCATAGACAACAGCCCAGCTCACAACTATAGACAACTCCCCAGCTCCCAACTATAGACAACAGCCCAGCTCACAACTATAGACAACAGCCCAGCCCACAACTATAGACCACACCCCAGCTCACAACTATAGACAACTCCCCAGCCCACAACTATAGACAACACCCCAGCCCACAACTATAGACAACTCCCCAGCTCACAACTATAGACAATTCCCCAGCTCACAACTATAGACAACAGCCCAGCTCACAACTATAGACCACACCCCAGCTCACAACTATAGACTATAGACAACAACGCAGCTCACAACTATAGACAACAGCCTGACCTAGACAAACAGCAACATTCATCGTGGGTTACCTGTTTTGCTAACGCTGCCTTCTAGTGCTTGAGCAACGTCTCGAATTGTTGCCACGATCAAGTCTGTTGACTCTCCCGCCGCTGATGGACGAATCAAAATGAACTTTTTAAATAATGGAAGGTGACGTTATTAGGAAATTATCCCTTATCTGTCTAGGGATATGTCTAGGGAATCTGTCAACTGTTTGACTAGGGAGTATGTCTAGGTAAATTATCCCTCATCTGTTTTGGGACCATGTCTTGGAAAGCCGGCTACTGATGTTTAGTTTGAGTATTTCAGTGAACAACTAGAGGTCATTACAGAAATAATGCTGTCCTGATGCTGTCCGAATGTTCATGTGTGAACTAAAATGCAAAAATAGGATGGGATAACACAGGTTACAAAAATATGACGAAGACAGACCGGCCCAGGGTAATGACAGGAAATGAAGAATTGAAAACTTTTTGAGCAGTGACCAAATATATCATGGTTGAATTGTTTTCCCACATACAAGAATACACAAAGTAATGGGATTATCACCAGACCACAACACAGAAAACCAAACCGCCAACGTTCGTACCAACTAGAAAATGTAGATAATCTCAGCAGGTCGTAGAAGTTGTCAGAAGTGCAGATGTACGTAAGTTCAGATCATTATCTGCTGGTAAGTGATATTAAATTCAAGCTCAAGAGATAATAACATTCTATACACACGGACATCAATACAATATATCAAACCTTGTAAATGAAGAAACCAGGGAACACTTTACGGCCAGTGACTACAATAAGTGCTAGATCTGGCAACAGTTAGTGGATGGGGTACAATCGATGCACGATCTGGCAAAAGTTATTGGATGGAGTAGAAGACTGCTTACAGCAGGTTCAAATCGTTTGGGACTAATAAAGTATAGAAGTCTTTGAAAGGAGAGACAGAAAATATAAAGCATTGATAACACCGGAAACATAAACAAATACAAGAATGAAAACAAATAAACAGATTTACATCATGCCAAAGGCAGAGCCAGTAATGTCAGAGCCCACGAGAAATACGCAAAAGATAACAAAGAAGTTTGGAAGCGGATAACGGTGGATCAAACACAATATTTAGAAGACCAAGCAGGAGAGGCAGTAGAGGCAGCAGTGAAAAGAAACCTCAGAAACATTTACAACACCATAAAGAAAATTTAATCAACCATGTTAAGTTATCAAAAACATCGCTATGAGAAAGTTCTCACCAACATTAAATATCAAGTGAGCAAAATACTTTGAGAAACTTCTGAATAGACATATCGGAAAAGTCTCTCCATTTATCTAAACTGTAGAAATTGAGGTGTATATCCACTTCGAGAAATAATCGAAGGAAATAATTGAGGAAACTATCAGACTTCTGAACGATTCGATAGTTGCTGATCCAGATGATATCCCTTCAGAAGCTTTACGGCCAAATTAAACATCTCAACTAAATTACTGGATAAATATATTTTAGCAATTTGGGATACTGAAGAAATATCAGCAGATTGAAGGGAAGGTCATCTGATGATGTTTCCACACTCACGTCGACGTGATGGGTTAATAGATCAGTAGGAATAGTATATGAGTATAAAAGACACTCGTTTCAACATTCTACTCTGGTAGAATAGCATAATGGAACCACTCGTGTCTACCAGCTACATACTTAGGTCCTCAAGATGTGGATACGAACATATAAAACGGCGAACGTTTAACGTAATTGTTAAGTATGGACCACTATTCAAACACAAGGCACTAGGGGGATGATCGCTTCTAGTGCACCAACCATCTAACTTCCCAGGCTACAGACAAGCCGCAAGAACTACACACTCATGTCTATATCCTAGACTAGTAGAACAAGGTCAACACACTCATGTCTATATCCAAGACTAGCAGAACAACAAGGTCAACACACCCATGTCTATATCCTAGATTAGTAGAACAACAAGGTCAACACTCTCATGTCTATCAACAAGGTCAACACTCTCATGTCTATATCCTAGACTAGTAGAACAACAAGGTCAAGACTCTCAAGTCTATATCCTAGACTAGTAGAACAACAAGGTCAAGACTCTCAAGTCTATATCCTAGACTAGTAGAACAACAAGGTCAACACTCTCATGTCTATATCCTAGACTAGTAGAACAAGGTCAACACACTCATGTCTATATCCTAGACTAGTAGAACAAGGTCAACACACTCATGTCTATATCCTAGACTAGTAGAACAAGGTCAACACACTCATGTCTATATCCTAGACTAGTAGAACAAGGTCAACACTCTCATGTCTATATCCTAGACTAGTAGAACAAGGTCAACACTCTCATGTCTATATCCTAGACTAGCATAACAACAAGGTCAACACTCTCATGTCTATATCCTAGACTAGTAGAACAACAAGGTCAACACTCTCATTTCTATATCCTAGACTAGCAGAACAACAAGGTCAACACTCTCATGTCTATATCCTAGACTAGCAGAATAACAAGGTCAACACTCTCATGTCTATATCCTAGACTAGTAGAACAACAAGATGAACACTCTCATGTCTATATCCTAAGTTAGTAGAACAACATGGTCAACACACTCATGTCTATATTCTAAGCTAGTAGAACAACAAGATCAACACACTCATGTCTATATCCTAAGTTAGTAGAACAACATGGTCAACACACTCATGTCTATATCCTAAGTTAGTAGAACAACAAGGTCAAACACACTCATGTCTATATTCTAAGCTAGTAGAACAACAAGGTCAAACACACTCATGTCTATATCCTAAGTTAGTAGAACAACATGGTCAACACACTCATGTCTATATCCTAAGTTAGTAGAACAACAAGGTCAAACACACTCATGTCTATATCCTAAGTTAGTAGAACAACATGGTCAACACACTCATGTCTATATCCTAAGTTAGTAGAACAACAAGATCAACACACTCATGTCTATATCCTAAGTTAGTAGAACAACATGGTCAACACACTCATGTCTATATCCTAAGTTAGTAGAACAAAAAGGTCAAACACACTCATGTCTATATTCTAAGCTAGTAGAACAACATGGTCAACACACTCATGTCTATATCCTAAGTTAGTAGAACAACATGGTCAACACACTGATGTCTATATTCTAAGCTAGTAGAACAACAAGGTCAAACACACTCATGTCTATATCCTAAGTTAGTAGAACAACATGGTCAACACACTCATGTCTATATTCTAAGCTAGTAGAACAACAAGGTCAAACACACTCATGTCTATATTCTAAGCTAGTAGAACAACAAAGTCAAACACACTCATGTCTATATTCTAAGCTAGTAGAACAACAAGGTCAAACACACTCATGTCTATATTCTAAGCTAGTAGAACAACAAGGTCAAACACACTCATGTCTATATCCTAAGTTAGTAGAACAACATGGTCAACACACCCATGTCTATATCCTAAGTTAGTAGAACAACAAGGTCAAACACACTCATGTCTATATCCTAAGTTAGTAGAACAACATGGTCAACACACTCATGTCTATATCCTAAGTTAGTAGAACAACATGGTCAACACACTCATGTCTATATCCTAAGTTAGTAGAACAACAAGGTCAAACACACTCATGTCTATATTCTAAGCTAGTAGAACAACATGGTCAACACACTCATGTCTATATCCTAAGTTAGTAGAACAACAAGATGAACACTCTCATGTCTATATTCTAAGCTAGTAGAACAACAAGGTCAAACACACTCATGTCTATATCCTAAGTTAGTAGAACAACATGGTCAACACACTCATGTCTATATTCTAAGCTAGTAGAACAACAAGGTCAAACACACTCATGTCTATATTCTAAGCTAGTAGAACAACAAAGTCAAACACACTCATGTCTATATTCTAAGCTAGTAGAACAACAAGGTCAAACACACTCATGTCTATATTCTAAGCTAGTAGAACAACAAGGTCAAACACACTCATGTCTATATCCTAAGTTAGTAGAACAACATGGTCAACACACCCATGTCTATATCCTAAGTTAGTAGAACAACAAGGTCAAACACACTCATGTCTATATCCTAAGTTAGTAGAACAACATGGTCAACACACTCATGTCTATATCCTAAGTTAGTAGAACAACATGGTCAACACACTCATGTCTATATCCTAAGTTAGTAGAACAACAAGGTCAAACACACTCATGTCTATATTCTAAGCTAGTAGAACAACATGGTCAACACACTCATGTCTATATCCTAAGTTAGTAGAACAACAAGGTCAAACACACTCATGTCTATATTCTAAGCTAGTAGAACAACAAGGTCAAACACACTCATGTCTATATCCTAAGTTAGTAGAACAACATGGTCAACACACTCATGTCTATATCCTAAGTTAGTAGAACAACAAGGTCAAACACACTCATGTCTATATCCTAAGTTAGTAGAACAACATGGTCAACACACTCATGTCTATATCCTAAGTTAGTAGAACAACAAGATCAACACACTCATGTCTATATCCTAAGTTAGTAGAACAACATGGTCAACACACTCATGTCTATATCCTAAGTTAGTAGAACAAAAAGGTCAAACACACTCATGTCTATATTCTAAGCTAGTAGAACAACATGGTCAACACACTCATGTCTATATCCTAAGTTAGTAGAACAACATGGTCAACACACTGATGTCTATATTCTAAGCTAGTAGAACAACAAGGTCAAACACACTCATGTCTATATTCTAAGCTAGTAGAACAACAAAGTCAAACACACTCATGTCTATATTCTAAGCTAGTAGAACAACAAGGTCAAACACACTCATGTCTATATTCTAAGCTAGTAGAACAACAAGGTCAAACACACTCATGTCTATATCCTAAGTTAGTAGAACAACATGGTCAACACACCCATGTCTATATCCTAAGTTAGTAGAACAACAAGGTCAAACACACTCATGTCTATATCCTAAGTTAGTAGAACAACATGGTCAACACACTCATGTCTATATCCTAAGTTAGTAGAACAACAAGGTCAAACACACTCATGTCTATATCCTAAGTTAGTAGAACAACAAGGTCAAACACACTCATGTCTATATTCTAAGCTAGTAGAACAACATGGAAAACACACTCATGTCTATATCCTAAGTTAGTAGAACAACAAGGTCAAACACACTCATGTCTATATTCTAAGCTAGTAGAACAACAAGGTCAAACACACTCATGTCTATATCCTAAGTTAGTAGAACAACATGGTCAACACACCCATGTCTATATCCTAAGTTAGTAGAACAACAAGGTCAAACACACTCATGTCTATATCCTAAGTTAGTAGAACAACATGGTCAACACACTCATGTCTATATCCTAAGTTAGTAGAACAACATGGTCAACACACTCATGTCTATATCCTAAGTTAGTAGAACAACAAGGTCAAACACACTCATGTCTATATTCTAAGCTAGTAGAACAACATGGTCAACACACTCATGTCTATATCCTAAGTTAGTAGAACAACATGGTCAACACACTGATGTCTATATTCTAAGCTAGTAGAACAACAAGGTCAAACACACTCATGTCTATATCCTAAGTTAGTAGAACAACATGGTCAACACACTCATGTCTATATTCTAAGCTAGTAGAACAACAAGGTCAAACACACTCATGTCTATATTCTAAGCTAGTAGAACAACAAAGTCAAACACACTCATGTCTATATTCTAAGCTAGTAGAACAACAAGGTCAAACACACTCATGTCTATATTCTAAGCTAGTAGAACAACAAGGTCAAACACACTCATGTCTATATCCTAAGTTAGTAGAACAACATGGTCAACACACCCATGTCTATATCCTAAGTTAGTAGAACAACAAGGTCAAACACACTCATGTCTATATCCTAAGTTAGTAGAACAACATGGTCAACACACTCATGTCTATATCCTAAGTTAGTAGAACAACATGGTCAACACACTCATGTCTATATCCTAAGTTAGTAGAACAACAAGGTCAAACACACTCATGTCTATATTCTAAGCTAGTAGAACAACATGGTCAACACACTCATGTCTATATCCTAAGTTAGTAGAACAACAAGGTCAACACACTCATGTCTATATTCTAAGATAGTAGAACAACAAGGTCAAACACACTCATGTCTATATCCTAGACTAGTAGAACAAGGTCAACACTCTCATGTCTATATCCTAGACTAGTAGAACAACAAGGTCAACACTCTCATATCTATATCCTAGACTAGTAGAACAACAAGGTCAACACTCTCATGTCTATATCCTAAGTTAGTAGAACAACAAGGTCAAAAAGACTCATGTCTATATCCTACGTTAGTAGAAGGAGATCAACACTCTCATGTCTGTACCCTAGGGAAGGCAAAGGTACAGCCACTTACCTTCAAGATCTTGACCTTGCAGACGGAATGTCTGCAGAAGCAGGAATTCTATGTCGATGTTTCCAACCTCCTTGGTCAGTGCATCTAATGGAACAAAACATCTGGGTGTAAACAAGCGGATAATCCATTATATCTGAGAGTAAACAGGCGGACAGTCTAGTATATCAGAGAGTAAACGGGTTAACAATCTAGTGTATCTGAGAGTAAACAGGTAAACAATCTAGTGTATCCGAGAATTTACACATACAGTGTATGTTACAGTGCTCGTCAGAGTTCATGGGTAGACAATCTAGAACACACGAGAGTTACCACGTGAATACAATATTACATCTGAACAGCACTACGTGGCTACACTTGTACATCTGAGAGTTCACTTTTGAGACATTTAATTTATCTGAGAGTTAACATGTGGACCGTCTAATGTATCTGAAAATTAACACATGGATCCTCTAATTTATCTAAGAAGTATCATTTGGACCGTCCAATTTATCTGAGCGTTAACATTGGGACAGTCTTACTCAACTGAGAGTTAATATTTGGACCGTCTTATCTAATTGAGAGGTAACATTTGGGCAGTCTTATTTAACTGAGCGTTATCATTCGGATGCCGGTCTCTCTGGCTGTGGGGTTACAACACTTTCTCTCTGTAATCCCGTTTATCACGCAGAGTCTCGTAGAGGAGCGAGAGCTGAGGCGGTTCGACCCCCGCTCGTGACTTGCGGGATACTGAGCCGGCCGCTCAGAAAGCAATGGCAAACTACTGAGCGTAATCTTGCCAAGATATCAACATACAGCTGAAAGATGCTGGTGTTGACAGCTAAGTCCTGTAAAAGGATATGCTAAAAAAAAAAAAAAATATCATTCGGATAGGCGTACTAAACTGAGCGTTAACATTCGGACAGTCTTAATTAACTGAGCGTTAACATTCAGACAGTCTTACTTAATTGAGAATTGACATTTCGACAGTCTTACTTAACTTAGAGATAACATTTGGACCGTTTTCTTAACTGAGAGTTAACATTTGGACCGTCTTATTTAACTGAGCGTTAACATTTGCACCGTCTTACTTAACAGAGAGTTAACATTTGGACAGTCTTACTTAACTGCGAGTTAACATATGGACCATCTACTTTATCCGAGTGCTAGCATTTGGACATTCGGCGCTAATAGAAAGCAGCTAGTACCGTCCGAATGGCAGTAGACGATACTACCTGCTTTCTGTAGGCGTCGAATGTTGAACGGCGCTTACCAAACTCGACACCCCACATTGTGCCAACGGCTTCGGGCGGAGGAACGCAATTGGGAGGGTACAAGAATTATCAAAAATTATAAAAATTGTGCGACACGAAATGCAGCATTAAGACAAAATTTCATGGCATGGCAGATCAGGCCCTAAGCTTTGGATGACAGCTGATCTAGGATCGAAGCTCCGAAAGGCGGACAGCTAGAGTGTTGATTTGCTGACCGGCAGCTTCTGCAGCTTGTCTTCTTGCAGATGTATTAGTGTCACCTATCCTCTTGAGTGAAATAGGCAGGCCGAAAGAGAGAGAGAGAGAGAGAGAGAGAGAGAGAGAGAGAGAGAGAGAGAGAGAGGGGGGGGGAGAGAGAGAGAGAGGGGGAGAGAGAAAGAGCGATCATGCTGCATGAGCATCACATGGCCTCTATATTTCAACCCAGGTTTTGTGATCAATCAATGAATCATGTGCCATGCCGGAAAGCGTGGGCGGTCATGACTCGCCATTTCACTCGATCACCAGTGTCGTGGATCAGCTCAGTGTTCCTGTCTCGTCGATGCCATGTGGCCAAGCCATCCAGGTATTTTCCTCTCGGTCTTCCTCTTGGTCTGTTCCCTTCGATCTTGCCAGTTGTCACTAAGTTCTCCAATCCATTTCTTCTCATAACATGTCCAAAACAATTTTGACTGTCTACGTCTAATTTCTCTAATCAGTTTACGATGTTCATTAAAAAAAAAAGTCGCTTAAAAGTCGACAGGGTCGACTTCATTGCACTGGGTTTTTATCCCATATGGCTCGGTCTCTTTCCGCAGCACGGAAAGCGTCGCACAAAGCACGAACTCCCTAGCTTTTAGCGACGACCCATGGGAGTCTCCGAAACATTTAACTCGTAAACCGAAGGACGCGGCCCGGAATCGAACCCACAGTTCCACAAGGTTGTGGGTACGATGATCATTTGTCTCTTGTAGTACTTTGTCATTGGTTTTTCTGTCTGTCCATGGTATTCTTTGCATTTTCCTCAGAAACCACATTTCTGCAGCTATCAGATGATTTTCAGCTTGACTGCTCATTGTCCAAGTTTCACATCCATACAAAAGAACAGGCTCTATGTATCCCCTCAACACTCTTTTTCTCGTTTCAATTGACATCTTTTTTATTGGTCAGAATGTTTTTCATCTTGCTAAAGGCTACTTTCGCCATGGTGATTCTTGTTCTAATCTCTTCAAGGCATCTCCCATCCGATGTTATGACTGTTCCAAGATAATTGTACCGATTTGTAAGATGTTGAAGAATATTTCCATTTACTTGTATATTACATTGTGGCACTTCTTCCTTCCTAGTGACGACCATAACCTGAGTCTTTTTACAATTTAATTCTAACCCCAGTTGCTCACTGTGTACAACAACCGCATCTACTATTTGTTGCAGGTCCTACGCATTGTCTGCAATTAATACTGTATCATCTGCATATCTAATGTTATTGTTATTATTATTTTTTATTTTTATTTTTTTTAATTTTTTTTTTCGACATCGTTTCCTTCCGGCTACCAGCGGACGTGATTTCACAAGCTCTCCCAATGTCTATATAATTTAACAAAGTTGTGCCTATTTCAATCGAGATGCTGTGTATTTCATTGTGTTTTTCTAAAAACTGGATCTAATACTAATTAATATATTAAGTTTATGTGACTATTAGTTAGTGAAATGCTGATTTCTTTGTGAAATGTAAGGTAAGAACGTTCAGTTTTGAAAACTGCCAATTATCGATTAACGTCAACGTGTGATTTAACCATGTGGGACTAGCGCGTGGTTAGTCGCCAAGCACGCGTTACCGAAAGGCGGCGAACTTGTGTGTACTCCCGGCCTGTTGGAGCCTCATACATTACTAATATGGCGTCCAACTTACGGAACTCTACTTTATCCAAGCGCCATGAAAATACAAACAAAGACAAGACGGGGAAAAGTTTGACGAGCACGCCACCCAAACGTCGGATTTCTTCAACGCCAACTTCACACGTGTGGTCTAGTGAATCTGCAGACACTGATCCCAAGCTCAAGCTGGTCGAACATCACAGTTCAGTAGCCCAATCTGATGAGACTAACACATCATCTTTAGTCACTCTTTCCTCAGCCGAACCACACAACCACAACGCCTGCCGTGAACTCATCCAGGCTTTGGAGGACAGGCTAAAAGACTTTATTTCCAACAACACAACTAATATCATTGCCGTGTTTAAAGAAGAAAACGCTCGCCTTCAAAAAGAAATCCACCTCCTTAAAGAAGAGAAGGACACCTTTAAAACAACAATCCATGCCTTAAAACTAAAGAGTGCACAGTCATTTGACAAAAGTGCACAAACAGGAAGTATTCATAGTGCTGCAGAGGTGTGTATGACCAGTGGATGTTCGTCGGAAAATGACATGCAGTTAGTTTCCACAGGCTGCAACACTACTAAACCTGTAGAACGTGCACCATCCATCTACCCCATTGATGTGCGTGTCAGCAATAGGTCCCAGGCCTCAAGTGTAGACTCTCCAGCAGCAGACGAGAAGTTAAAGAGCTCAGCCACTACCACTACTGAGCATCAACAATCAGCCCAAACAAGCAACGACTATAATAAACAAGAACGCATGAAAGATGACAGCGATCAGTGGCAAGAAATCAAACGGGCGCGTCAACAGCGTGAAATAACAATGGATGACAGTGCAACTCATGTCGTCATTGGAGACTCTCTGCTCAAGGGAATCTATAGTGACCGCATGTCATCTTCTGACAGCGAAACTACCTCGATCTACCCGCTACCAGGAGCTGACATTGACAGACTGACCTCTACACTGCGGAAATTCAAGGTGAATGATAGAATTAGAAGAACAACAGTCCATATCGGTGTCAACAATATTATGAACAATCACATCATAAGCACCTCACAACTCGCTACATTGGAGGTGTTGTTGCGCAAGAAATTTCCTAAAGCATCTATTTTCTTTTCATCAATCATACTGCCATGTTATGGATTCCAGCGCCGCACTGCCGATTCTGGCAATCTGACTCTACATAAATTTTGTCAAGAAACTAACAATGCTTTCATTAATAATACCCCGTATTTCACATCGCCGTCCGGGGCTCCCAAGAAAAAACTATATAAGGATCAATTACATTGTTCAAAACTAGGAACTAGCATACTAGCGAAGAACATAAAATATCCTGAACGTACACAACAATTAGAACCAGTTTCAGTCTCATCTCATCTCATCATGTTCCTCTTGTACCTTGCGGTGTCGAGGTGAAGTATAAACTTCGTGAGAGTGCCCGGTTATGGGCTTCGTATATCGACATTCCCATGGATTCTGTTATTCCCTCCGTCCAGCGTTTACGTGGTCGGCCTCTTCAGTTACAGGAGTAAAACGATCTTCACCTCCGGCTGTAGCCATCTCTCAGTGTTCAGAAAACACTCCTTCTCTTCCCACACCACCCTTGCCTGTACCCCAGGAACACAATGTTGTGAATAGCAACCCAAGCTCCAATCCAAATGTTGCTAAATATGATACTTTGTTTCCTACCTTGCCCGTAAAACAGTCTCCCTCTATGATGTCAAAGGGGACACCGTTAAACAATGGTGCTGTACCGTCGATGCCTTCTTCCAATGTAGGCACTTCCAGTGACACTCATAGCAATCCCTCGCTGGACGGTAATCTACAACCCTATGAGTGGAACCGTCAACTTCAGCAGCTAATGCGATACAATCCTGCAGCCCTGCACCAAGCATTCATGATATCACTCCAGCAAAGACATTTTCCTGCCCCCTCTAACAGCCTTAACTATTTCTAAATAAAGTTTCAAAATCCCTGCAATTTGTATACCACAAGCGACATCTTCCTTTTAGTTTGTAATATTCGCTAATCACGATCAGTGGCTCAACAAACATGGTCTATATATAGGCCACCTCAACATCTTTCATCTGCTCAACAAATTACCTGAGCTCTCGGTAATACTGTCCAAACAGTTCCATGTGTTTGGAATCACAGAAAGTCGTCTTAACGACAAAATAACCGACTCCGAAATCTCACTTAAGGGGTTTAAAGTAATTCGGAAAGATGCAAATCAAAAATTAGAGACAGGTATTGCTGTATACATTTCCAATTCTCTCAACTGGTCCCGTAGAAGTGATCTCGAGACAGTAGAGATAGAATGTGTTTGGTTAGAGGTGAAGCCAGCCAGCCAACAACCGTTTCTCATTGGATACCTATATAGGAATCCTTGTGCCGGGTACAGTTGGTATGACTGCTTCACTACAATGATGGATAGAGTGTTTACAGCAGGTAGAGAAGTTATGATACTAGGTGACTTCAACATAGATATTAGTAAATCCAACCAGACATGGGACGATATCATTCTTTCTTACAATTTCAAACAACTAATAAACCGTCCCACAAGGGTTACTGACACATCCTCAACTACAATTGATCATATATATGTTACTTGTCCAGATAATATTATTGAATATTCTGTTCCTGTTTGTACAGTTAGTGACCACTACCCGGTATGTTGTACATGGTCAAGAATTGGGTTCAAACCTCTTAAACATAAACATGTAAGTATCAAATTTAGGAATTATAAAGCATTCAACCAAGATTTATTTTTGCAAGACTTAAGAAAAGCAGCCCTTGATCACGTTTACCAACTTCCTGACCCGGACGATGCATTAGCTTTCTGGACGAAGACAGTCTACAATGTGTTCGATAAACACGTGCCAATCAAAGAAGTTCGAGTCAAAAATCAACATAAATCCCCATGGGTCACTAGAGAAGTGCTGCAAATCATGAGAGAGCGAGATACAGCACACAAAAATAAAGACTTCATCAATTACCGCAGACTAAGGAATAAAGTTAAATATGAAATTCGTAGGATAAAAAAAGATCATTTTAAAAATTTGATTGTAGATAATTCAAACAGTACAAATATATGGAAGGCTATTAACTTGCTAACCAATAAGAAACGTCCTACAGAATCAGCAATACCAAATTCTATAACATGCGATGAATTCAGTTGTTTCTTTCAATCGGAAATAGAGAATCTAAAGTCTTCAATACCAGACTCATCGTGTAATTTAAGTTCACTGACATCATTCTGTGAGGAGAAGTGCAAAAGAAATATTCCCGCTGAGATTCCTTTAATGTCTGTTGCAGACGTTTATAAATATCTCTTGAACCTCAAATCAACAAACTCACACGGCCTAGATGGTATCAGTAATAGAATTCTTCGTTGTGCTGCACCAGTCATTAGCGAGTCTTTAACGTTCATATATAACCAGTGTCTGGCCAAAAACTACTTTCCATCTGCATTTAAAATTGCTAAAGTGTTTCCGCTAATTAAAAATGGCTCAATCGATAATAGTGTTTTGGGTAATTATAGACCTATTTCCTTACTATCGTCGCTATCAAAACCACTAGAAAAACACATTCATAAAATAACGTTACACCATTTAATTAACAATGATCTAATAATTAACAGTCAATCTGGGTTTCGACCTAAATATTCTTGCCATAGTGCTCTAACAAAAATGACCGATAACTGGCACTTAAACATCAACAACGGTAGAATTTGTGGAGCGGTGTTTGTAGACTTTAAAAAAGCTTTTGATATGGTAGATCACGATATTTTAATTAGAAAACTAAAGCAAATGAAGACAAGCACCAACATGGTGAACATAATTACGTCATTTCTATCCGACAGGCAACAAGTCGTGTCCTTCAACAACTGTCTATCAAGACCCACACAGCTTAATATTGGTGTGCCTCAGGGCTCAATACTAGGTCCGCTGCTTTTTGCAGTTTATATTAATGATCTTCCTTTATATATCAATACAACTTGTGATCTATTTGCAGACGACTGTACTATATATACTAGTCAAGAAAACCGTAGTGAATTAGAGAATTCTTTACAAAAGGAACTTGATAATCTTACTAGATGGAGCAATGAAAACCGCATGCAAATTAACATCGACAAAACCAAATCCATGCTAATAACGACCAGACAAAAACTACAGACACTAGCCATAACTGGATCACTGCTCGAACTCCGCATGGGCATGTTACCTATAGTTAATGTGACTGAACATAAAACACTAGGGCTTTTAATAGACAGCCATTTGAACTGGAGCTCTCATGTTCACGCTCTTACCAAGAAAATAGCACAAAAAGTTTACCAACTTGCTAAAATTCAGCACTTCCTGGACGAAAGCACACGAAAAATATTCTATACATGCTATATCCAATCACATCTCGATTACTGTTCCACAGTTTTGGGATGGTTGCCCTAAATCTAATTTAAAACGACTATGTTCTCTACAAAACCGAGCTATTCGTCTGGTTTCTGGCATAAAGCACGTTGAAAGTAGTAATTTGTACAATCATCTAAGACTTCTACCACTACAAAAGCGCTTCCTTTTCAACAAAGCCAAATTAGTGAATAAAATTATATCTCAAAATACCCCAGAGTATCTTCTGCCGCTGATTCAATCTAATGCAATGAACAGCAAGCGCCTAAATTTGTTACATGTCTCAAAGCCTAGATTGGACCTATACAAAACATGTTTCGCCTATTCTGGTGCTCACTTATGGAATGATCTGCCTCCAGATCTGAAAACTCCAATGAGTCCCTACACATTTAACAGAAAACTCTTTCAATACTTAATCCATACCGACTATATGCCACCATAATTCATTTACTGGTATAATTGTTCTGTATCATTGTTCATTATAATTGTTTAACTATAATTGTTCACTATATATGTGTGTGCGTGTGGGAGCGAGAGAGAGAGAGAGAGAGAGAGAGAGAGAGAGAGAGAGAGAGAGAGAGAGAGAGAGAGAGAGAGAGAGAGAAAGTGGGTGTTAGAGAGAGGGAGAGAGTGAATGCGTGTGTGTGCATGCGTGTGTGTGGAGAGAGTGATTGAGCGAGAAATGGTGGGGGAATGTGTCAGTGCATGCATTCGTACGTGTATGTGTGAGAGTGAGTGAGAGAATGTAGGCGTGCGTGCGTTCATGTGCATGCGTTCATGTGTATGTGTATGTGTGAGAGAGTGTGATTGAGAGAGTGAGTGTATGTGTGTGTGAAGGATTGTGTGTTAGAGAGTTAGACAGTGGGAGAGTTGATGTGTTAGTGTATGTGTGTGAGCGCGTGCATGCGTGTGAGTGTGTGAATATGAAAGAATACAGAGAGAGAGAGAGAGAGAGAGAGAGAGAGAGAGAGAGCTGAGCAGATGCATGTCATGTAACACGCATGTTATGTAACACGCGAATCCATATGTTTGTGTATTCTCATCTGTCATATTATCAGTTAAATACCATTTTATTTTATCATGCATAATATAAACTAATGTTCATTACTGTAGTTTGAGTGAGAGAGTCAGTGAGTGTGAATGAGAGACAGAACGAGTGAGCGTGAGAGTGAATGAGTGAGCGGGAGAGTGAATGAGTGAGCGGGAGAGTGAATGAGTGAACGGGAAAGTGAATGAGTGAGCGGGAGAGTGAATGAGCGGGAGAGTGAATGAATGAGCGGAAGAGTGAATGTGTGAGCGTGAGAGTGAGTGAGTGTGTGTGTGTGAGAGAGAGAGAGAGAGAGAGAGAGAGAGAGAGAGAAAGAAAGAGAGAGAGAGAGAGAGCATCACTATTTTTACGTCACATACATTTTATGTACACATTTTTCTCCATGTTTAACATTTTTATGAGACTGCTCATGACAAGTGTCAGTGTATATGTGTGAGTAAAGTGTGGGAGTTTCTTCATACTAGTTTCAATACTAACGTGAGACATTTTGTATGTGTCTAGATGTGAGGAAGTGTGAGTGTATGTGGAGGATGTGTGTGAGTGTGGGGATATGTGTGGGTAGTGGGTGTGTGGGTGGGGGTGTGTGGGTGGGGGTATGCGTTTGGATGGGTTGGGGTGTGTGGGTTTTGGTGGGTAGTGGTATTTGTGGGTGTTGGTGGGATGTGTGGATGGATGTGTGGGGGTGAAAGTAGGGGTGTTGCAATGGGTGTGGGGGATGTGTGTATGGGTGGAGGATATGTGTATGGGACGGATGCAGGGGATGTGTGTTTATGTGGGTGGAGATGTGTGGACGGTTTGAGGAAGTATGTGTAGGAGGCGGGGTTGTGTGGGTAGGGGATTGTGTTGGGTGGATTGGGGATGCAAGGGCGGGTGGGGAGAAGTGTATGGTGTGTGGGTTTGAGATATGTGTGCGGTGTGTTGGTGGGGGATGTGTGAATGATGTGTGGGTGGAGGGTATGTTTGTGGTGGTATGGGTGGAGGATAGTGTGTTGTGTGGGGGATGTGTGTGATGGGTGCGGGGAATGTGCGTATGGGTGGGGTATATGCATGGGTGAGTAGGGGATTGTGGTGGTTGGGGAAGTATGTGGGGGAGTGTTGGTGGGAGATGTGTGTGTTTGGATGGGGAATGTGTGAGTGGCTTAGGGATGTGTAAGTGGGTGAGGGAGTTGTATGTGTCGGGGTGGTATGTGTGAGTGGGTGGAGGATGTGTGTGGGGTAGGGGTATTGTGATCGAGAGATGTTTGGTTGGGGGGGGGGGTGTGGGTGTGTAGTGGAGGATGTATGCGTGAGTGAGTGTGTGTTGGTGGACGGGTAGGGAATGCGTGTGTGGGTGGGGAGAGGTGTGTGGTGTGTTGGTTGGGGATATTGTGTGGGTGAGGTATGTGTGTGTGGGTGGGGGATTTTTGTGGTGTGTGAGTGGGGGTATGTGGGGTGGATGGGTAAGGGTATCTGTGTGGATGTGGGTGTGGGTGGGAATATTGTGTGGTATCTGGGTGGGGGATATGTGTGTGGTGTGTAAGTGGGGATGTGTTGGTGAGGGATATGTGTGTGTGTGGTGCGTGGGTTGGGAATAGTGCATGGTAGGAGGTGTATGTGATGTGCGGGTGGGGGATTGTGTGGTGGGGGATTAGGTTAAGGCATGTGTGGGTGGGTGGAAGTTGTATGTGTGGGTGGTGGGGTGTGTGTTAGTGGATTGGGGATGTATGGGTGGTTAGAGAGATGTGTGTGTGTGTGTGTGTGTGGGGTGGGGGTAGGGACATGTCAGTTGGTGGGGATGTGTGTGTATGGTTTGGGAATGTGTGAGTGGATGTGTGATGTGTGGGTTGGTGGGGGATTGTGTGCATGGGTGGGGAATATGTTGTCGATGGAGATGTGGCTGGGGGATGGATGGTTTGAGGTGTGGGTGGGGAGAGGATGTGTGGGGTAGTATGTGTATGTGGATGGGCGTAGGATGTGTGGGTTGGTGGGGGAATGTTTGTGGGTGGCGAGTGTGTTTTGGTTGGGGGATCAGGTGAGGGCAGTGTGTGTGGGTGGGGGATGTGCGGGAGGAGGATGGATCGGTTGGTGGGGTATGTATGTGTCCCTTGGTGTGCGTGTGTGTCGGTAGGTGGGGGTGTGTATGTGTCCCTTGGTGCGCGTGTGTGTGGGTAGGTGGGGGTGATGTGTGGGTGGGGTGATGTATGGATAGGTGGGAGATGGGCTTCATAACATGGTAATTAGCCTTGTTTATGTTTACAACATTCATTTCACAATGTTTATTTTATCTTCCTATGTAAATGTATAATGCTCTTGATGAACGAAAGACGAGTGATTGGAAGGGCCGAATGTAAGACGGGCCTGCGCGCCCAATTTGTGACCCTAATAAAGTTGATTTGAGGTGATTTGATTTGATGTTTCGTCCTCCAATGCTGATTCCATTTATATCCTCTACATTTCTGAAAATATGTTCACTGTATAGGGAAAAAAGATCTGGAGACATCACACATCCCTGCCTAATACCTCTCTTAATTGTCTGATACTGTTCCACTTCATTATCAATCCTTATTGCAGCTTGTTGTTTTCAATATATGTTTTTTATAAGTCTAATGTCTTTCCCATCAATTTGTAGATCTGCAAGCATATCCACCACGCTGACATGTCTAACTCTATCAAAAGCCTTTGTATAGTCAATAAAGCAAAGATGTATATCCTTGTTTACTTCTATAGCACGTTCAACAACTGTTCGCAGCATATACACAGCATTTACTGTACCCTTTCCTTCTACAAACCCGCATTGTTCTTCCCCTATTTGAGGTTGTATCTTCTTCCTCACTCTTTGCATGATAATTCTTAGCAAAATCTTTGTGATGTGACTCATTATACTAATTGTTCTATGTTGATCACATTCCAAGGTTCCTGATTTCTTTGGGATTGCAATAAATACAGAGTTACATAATTCAGGAGGTATATCTCCAGTATCATATAATGTGTTCAACAGTCTGGTGACTTGCTCTAGTCCAAATTCTTCTAAAGCTTTAATCATTTCTGTTGTGATGTAATCTGCACCGGGGGCCTTGCCAGCTTTCATATGCTTAAGAACATTTCGAACCTCCATCTCCAAAATTGGCGGTCCTTCATTATTAAATCTAATATCATATTTTGTGCTACGGAGAGGTAAACTAAATTTCTGTTCTTAACCGGTCTCGGAATCAAAGCGAGAGGTAGCAGTTACGGGTTATAAGTCCTTGTCAATTGGCGTAGACATGGGGAGTCACGGGTTGCCTCTGACAGTCGGAGACACCTACAGGTGTCACTGATCAACTACCGCCCGCTTCGAGCTGGGCATCCCCTGGCCAATTAGGTGCTGATCCGCCACAGCCTGCCTGCTTCAATGGGTGCTTGGGGCTAGGACAAAATCTGAATCACAGATGTAAAGCCAATGCACTGAGTACTACTAAAAAGAAAAATAGAAACCTCAAGGTACGGCTTGCAACATTGAACGTTAGAACCATGTGTCCAGGATTTTCCAACGTCCTGGCGAATATTGACGACGTGAGAAAAACGGCTGTGATTGATGCCGAACTCAAATCATTTCAACATTATTATTGCTGGCCTGCAGGAGACTCGCCTCGCTGAGGAAGGATCACACAGGGAAAACTAGTGCACCTTTTTTGGAAAGGTAGAGGACAGGAAGAAAACAGACGACATGCAGTGGTGGGCTTTGCAGTGCAGAATTCACTACTGGGATTGATTGAATTTCCAACTGGCGGAAATGAAATATTATTATCCCTGCGCTTGGCAACCACTTGTAGTTTTGCTACCATTATCATTGCATATGCACCGACATTCGCTTCCTCTGATGATGTAAAGGATATATTCTATGAGGGGTTGGACTCTGTGGTCAAGGCAGTACCAAAATATGACATGTATATACTCGGTAATTGTAATGCTCGTTTGGGCAAGGCCAGTTCATGGCCAGTGTGACTTAGAAAATACAATTTCGGTCACATGAATGACAATGCTATTAGATTTAATAATGAAGGACCAGCAATTTTAAAGATGGAGGTTCAAAATGTTCTTAAGCATATGAAAGCTGGCAAGGCCCCCGGTGCAGATAACATCACAACAGAAATGATTAGAGCTCTAGAAGAATTTGGACTAGAGCAAGTCACTAGACTGCTGAACACATTATATGATACTGGAGATATACCTTCTGAATTATGTAATTCTGTATTTATTGCAATCCCAAAGAAATCAGGAGCCTTAGAATGTGATCAACATAGAACAATTAGTATAACGAGTCACATCACAAAGATTTTGTTACGAATTATCATGCAAAGAGTGAGGAAGAAAATACAACCTGAAATAGGGGAAGAACAATGTGGTTTTGTAGAAGGAAAGGGTACAGTAAATGCTGTGTATATGCTGCGAACAGTTATTGAACGTGCTTTAGAAGTAAACAAGGATATACATCTTTGCTTTATTGACTACACAAAGGCTTTTGATAGAGTTAGACATGTCAACATTGTGGATATGCTTGCAGATCTACAAATTGATGGGAAAGACATTAGACTTATAAAAAACATATATTGGAAACAACAAGCTGCCATAAGGATTGATAATGAAGTAGGACAATACCAACCTATTAAGAGAGGTGTTAGGCAGGGATGTGTAATGTCTCCAGATCTTTTTTCCCTATACAGTGAAAATATTTTCAGAAATGTAGAAGACCTAAATGGAATCAGCATTGGAGGACGAAACATAAATAACATTAGATATGCAGATGATACAGTATTGATTGCAGACAATGCACAGGATCTGCAACAATTAGTAGACGCTGTGATTGTACACAGTGAGCAGCTGGGGTTGGAATTAAATTGTAGGAAGACACAGGTTATGGTCGTCACTAGGAAGAACGAAGTACCACAATGTAATATACAAGTAAATGGAAATATTCTTCAACAAGTGAATCGGTTCAATTATCTCGGAACAGTCATAACATCTGATGGCAGATGCCTTGAAGAGATTAGAACAAGAATCGCCATTGCGAAAGTAGCCTTTAGCAAGATGAAAAACATTCTGACCAATAAAATGATGTCAATTGAAACGAGAAAAAGAGTGTTGAGGGGATACATAGAGCCTGTTCTTTTGTATGTGAAACTTGGACAATGTGCAGTCAAGCAGAAAAACATCTGATGGCTGCAGAAATGTGGTTTCTGAGGAAAATGCAAAGAATACCATGGACAGACAGAAAAACCAATGAACAAGTACTACAAGAGACAAATGAAAATCGTAGATTGATTAGAGAAATTAGACGTAGACAGTCAACATTTTTTGGACATGTTATGAGAAGAAATGGACTGGAGAACTTAGCGACAGCTGGCAAGATCGAAGGGAACAGACCAAGAGGAAGACCGAGAGGAAAATACCTGGATGGCTTGGCCACATGGCATGAACGAGACCGAACACTGAGCTGATCCACGACTCTGGTGATCGAGTGATATGGCGAATCATGACCGCCCACGCTTTCCGGCATGGCACATGACTGATTGATTGAATGACAATGGGCATAGGCTGCTAGAGCATTGCACCAGTAATGACCTATGTATTACAAACTCCTTTCTTTAAAACAAAAGAGCTGCATAAGGTCACATGGAAACACCCAAGATCTGGCCATTGGCATCAGCTAGACTTCATCATCACACGGAGACAACATTTGAACCAAACATCATTAACTCGAAGTTACCACATTGCTGATTGTGATACTGATCATTCTTTAGTTGGTGTAATGGTTAGACTGAGACCAAAGAGAATCTACATGACTAAACACAAATCTAGCCCCAGGGTTAATATTATTAACACCCAAGATCCTGATAAGTGCTTTGAGTTCCAACAGCAACTTGAAGATGCTTTCACTGATACATCAGAAAATTGTACAGCAAGTGAAAAGTGGGGTAAACTTAAGGAAACTATTTATAAAACAGTGGTAGGGATTTATGTCACTGTGGATCATAAGAGGCAGGACTGGTTTGCGACAAACAGCCAGAAACTGCAGCCCTTGATTGACAAAAAGAGGATAGCTCTCTTAAGAACCAAAGAAAGAACAATGTGAAAAACTCTCAGTGAGCTCAGCAAGCTAGTGAGGAAGTGCAAAAGGCTGCCAGGCAGTGTGCAAATGACTATGGGATCAAGTTATGCTAGTACATTCAAAATGCGAATGATAAGGGATACATCCGAAGCATGTATGAAGGGATAAAGATGTCCTGTGGTCCAATGATCAAAAGAAGTGCACCACTGAAAATCTTGACTGTAGAAATCATCTCCTGATAAGAAAAAACAGATGGACAGATGGGTAGAGCACTACTTGGAGCTTTACTCAGGCGAGACCAAAATAGCGGATGATGCCCTCAACGCCATAGAGGGCATGCCAACTCTTGACCACCTGGACATACTTCCCCCCATAACAGAAGTTAAGTGCTATAAATGAACTTGCATCTGGCAAGGCTCCAGGTATGAATGGGATTACAATAGAGGTTATCAGGAGTGAGTAAGACACACTCACTATACAGAGTGATCCATCTTGCTATGCTGTCGAGAAGGCAAGTCCCACAGGATTTTAAATATTCAAGCATCATAACATTGTACACGAACAAGGGCGATCGGAGCTACTGTAACAACAATAGGGGTATCTCAATTATGTGTATTGTTGGGAAAGTATTTGCCAGAATTGTTCTGCGCAAACTTCAGGTCCTGGGAGATCAAGTCTACCACGAATCACAGTGTGGCTTCCGACAGAAGCGGTCTACCATTGATATGATATTCTCATTGCGACAAATGCAAGAAAAATGCCGTGAACAGAATCAACCACTGTATATTTTATTCATCGACCTCACAAAGGCATTTGATTTGGTCAGTCGTGAGGCTCTGTTCAAGGCACTAAAGTAGATTGGCTGCCCACCAACTCTTCTGTCCATTGTGGAATCGTTCCACAATGTATAATGAGTCACATCACGAAGATTTTGCTAAGAATTATCATGCAAAGAGTTAGGAGGAAAATACAACCTGAAATAGGAGAAGAACAATGTGGGTTTGTAGTAGGCAAGGGTACAGTAAATGCTGTGTATATACTGAGAACCGTAATCGAACGTTCTATAGAAGTAAACAAAGATCTACACCTTTGCTTCATTGACTACACAAAGGCTTTTGATAAAGTGAGACATGTCAACATGATAAGGATGCTTGAAGATCTACAAATTGATGGGAAAGACCTTAGACTTGTAAAAAACATATATTGGAAACAACAAGCTGCCATAAGAGTTGATAATGAAGTAAGCCAATATCAGCCTATTAAGAGAGGTGTGAGACGGGGATGTGTAATGTCTCCAGATCTGTTTTCCCTGTACAGTGAAAATATTTTCAGAAATATTGAAAATATGGAAGGAATCAACATTGGGGGACGATGCATCAATAACATTAGATATGCAGATGATACAGTCTTGATTGCAGACAATGAACAGGACCTGCAAAATTTAGTAGATGCGGTTGTTACACATAGTGAACAACAAGGGTTAGAATTAAATTGTAAAAAGACACAGATTATGGTCGTCACTAAGAAGAACGAAATACCACAGTGTAATATACAAGTAAATGGGAATACTCTTCAACAAGTGAATAGGTACAATTACCTCGGAACAGTAATAACATCTGATGGGAGATGCCTTGAAGAGATTAGAACAAGAATCGCCATGGCAAAAGTAGCCTTTAGCAAGATGAAAAACATACTGACCAATAAAAAGATGTCAATTGAAACGAGAAAAAGAGTGTTGAGATGCTACATAGAACCTGTACTTTTATATGGATGTGAAGCTTGGACAATGAGCAGACAGGCTGAAAAATATCTGATGGCTGTAGAAATGTGGTTTCTGAGGAAAATGCAAAGAATACCATGGACAGCCAGAAAGACCAATGAACAAGTCCTTCAAGAAACAAATGAAGATCGTAAACTGATCAGAGACATTAGACGTAGACAGTCACAATTTTTTGGGCATGTTATGAGAAGAAATGATTTGGAGAACTTGGTGACAACTGGTAAGATCGAGGGGAACAGACCAAGGGGAAGACCTAGAAACAAGTATCTGGATGGCTTGGCCTTGTGGCATGGTCGAGACAAAAACACGGAACTGATCCACGACTCTGTTGATCGAGTGAGATGGCAGAACATGACCGCCCACGCTTACCGGCATGGCACATGATGGATGGATGGATGGATGAAGAGTATAATCACATACGATGGTACAACTTGAGAAGAGTTTGAAATCAAGAGTGGAGTTAAGCAAGGTTGTGTACTTGCTCCTACCTTCTTTGGAATGTACTTTTTACTTCTATTGAAATATGCTTTTCGTGATTAGGATGGTACAAGAGGAAATGACACCTGATGAACTGGCAGTAAAAGCTAGAGATATCTTGATAACAGTCAAAGATTTAATTCCGACCAAGAAAAAGCAACTTAACTCATGGATTACATCGGACACGTTAGAATTAATAAAACAACGGAGGGAACTGAAACAGAAAGGAGGCGAATCCGATAACAGCAGCATACATGTCTTTAACTTCAGAAATAAGAAAGAACACAAGAAAGGACAAAAATCAATATATACAACATTGATGTACCAGAATAGAGCAATATCATAAGACTGGAAGAGATTACGAAATGTTCAAAGAAATGAAGTTATTGACAAGAAATGTTCAGCCTCAATTGAGTGTTATCTGTAACGAGATGGGAAATACCTTAACAGAATCTAAACAAATTCTAGAAATATGGCAGGAGTAGTGCATTGGAATGTATGATATGAGTGACAATGAGGATATGAATGAGATACATGAACCAATGACAGCAGAGACAGAACCTGAACGCTCATTAGATGAAATTGCATGGGCAATAAAGAACCTGAAGAATGGTAAATCACCTGGATGTGATGAGATACCAGCTGAACTAATTAAAGCGGGAGGAGAAGAAAGCATACAAATCTATTACGCATTATGTAAAATGATAAGAAAATATGGTACATGGCCAAAAGAATGGAAGAGAACTATCCTGAAAATGCCCTGATCAGTCATGCAAGTAAAATTCTACTAAAAATCATAATGGGAAGATTTCGTCAGAAAATGGAAGAAGAAATTAACTGGTTCAAGCTGGATTTAGACAAGGAAGAGTAATAAGAGATCACGATCTCAACATGCGTTTAATGATAGAGAAGTGAAGAAAATTTAACGTAAACCTATTCTCATGTTTTGTGGATTATTTAAAGGCATATGACAGTGTACAACATCAGAAACTTTGGGAAATCATGAGGAATATGGGCTTTCCATCACATGTAATACAACTTATAAGAATGCTTTATCTAGACCAACAAGCAGCGGTTAGAATAGATGGCGAGACATCAGACTGGTTTTACATCAAGCAAGGAGTCCGTCAGGGATGTGTGCTGTCCCCCTATTTGTTTAACATGTACGCCGAAAATATAATGAGAAATGTAAGAGATGATATAAACAGGGTGCTATATGATGCCCTTAATATCGGTGGTCATGAAATACCAGAGATTCGGTATGCTGATGATACAGCATTGCTATCCACAACACAGAATACTATAGAAAACCTATATGAAATGGAAACAAATAGGTATTTTAAATTCCTGCGAGAAAAAAACGAACTAAACATTAACAAACGTTGCACATACCTTACAAGGAGATCCACGTGTCGCGAAATACAGGTGAAAAATCCGAAATAAGAAGCACTCAATAAATATAATAAAAATGAATAATAAAATAAGATAAAATACACACGAACGCATACAATAGACACACAGACGTTTCGATTCTAAGAATCTTTGTCAATGACAACACAGATAAATAACGACAGAAACACAAGCACACGACCTATCACTTATGATGCACAACCTGATATTTACATGTGGGGCAGGAAATGTGACTAGGCCAGCTGCGAAAACGCGTGGCGCAGAATTGAAAATGGGTTGCCAAAAAGGATTTGAGTAGCCAAAAATATGTGAACAGTCTGCTATGAAAACATAGAAATGTGGGGACAATTAAGTCTAGATATCGCGGGGGGGGGGGGGGGGGGGGGAGAACAGCACGGTAATAGGTAGTGTAAACAATTGGGGAAGATGCCACAGTTATACTGTAGCGTCCACGACAGTATTCATTCCTGCCGGGTGGATGCATCCCAGATTGTTGATTAGCTGGCATTCAATTCTAAGTCTGACACAGCTATTTGAGAAGCAGGGTTTTAATGCGGTGACACATGCATCGTCGGCTCCATTGTGGTTGGAGGAATTGAAATGGTTGGGGACAGATTTGTCAGCGCCCTGATTGATGTCTCTGAGGTGTTCTCTAAAACGATCCGCAAGACGTCTGCCCGTTTGGCCAATGTATTTTATGTCACATCGTTTGCAGATGATAACATAAATCAGATTGCGGGATGTGCAGGTGAAACAATCTTTCAAGGTGAAGGTGCCTCGGGGAAATGCAATTTCTGGTGTCTGAACAACGTATGGGCATGTCAGACAGTTCCTACGATGGCATTCAAAGGTGCCCACGGATGAGGTAACCGTGGGGAGGCGACTGTGCACAAGGTGGTCTCTGAGGCTCTGGTTACGGCGGAAAATTACCCTGGGGCCATTTGAGAATACCTCACGAGTGGTAGGATCCGATTCCAAGATGGACCAGTGTCTCAGGAAAATTTGCTTGATGGCATAGGCATGTGGATGGAAGGTGAGGATAAGCTTGGGTTCATTGTTCTGAGGTCGCGTATGCTTGGCGAGGGACATTTCCCGCGAGACCTGGGTTATGCGACAGAGAGCTGTCGACAAGACGTCCTCTGGGTAGGACCGTCTGCGGAAAAAGTCCAGCATTTCGTGGGCTCTCTCGAGGAAGTCATTATCATCCTGACAGATGCGACGAAGGCGGAGTAGCTGGGAATATGGGATAAACCTAATAGCCTCAACCCAATTGAACAGTGAAAATCACAACTTATATCTTAACATAGCAAAAACAAAGATAATGCATACATATAAAACTACTATGGAGAAAAAAATATATGTAAATGAGGAAAAATTGGAGGTGGTGGACAGTTTTGAATATCTTGGATCATTGATTACCAACAACGGTGACACAATGAAAGAAATTAAAAGACGACTATCAATTTTCAAAGACTAAAACAACTGAATAAATTGTGGAGTTTGACAGACAGAACTAAAAAAATTAGATTTTTCCGAGCATGCATCTTTCCCATTGCAACATACGCCTGTCAGATCTGGACACTTACTAAACAAGCTGAACAGCGCATACATGCCTTTGAATATAAATAACAATTTGGGGGGCTGCATGGTCTCGAGGTATGGTGTCCGCCTCGAGTGCTGGAGGTCCCGGCTTCAAGCCCCGGTGATGACCGGGATTTTTTCTCGTGGACTTCTAGTAATAAAATTTCCCCTGTTCTCTGGGTAGTGAGATCGGACGCCCGTGTGTATTGTTTGTTGCGCACGTAAAAAATCCCTTGGCAGTTGGAAATCGAAAAAGAGTAGCCTAACGGTGCTGCTCGGGCAAAATATCGAGTTAAAAATCTACCCAAAGTATTTCAGGATCCTCGCCGGTGCTACGGAGTTCGTGCACTGAGCTGAGTTTCTCCAGACTCAAGTTTGAGTTAGGAGGAGAACGGAGCACTTATGGGTTGCACCCGTGTGCCGTGATGTTGATCCATCGACTAAACTAAACTAAACTGAATATAAATGTTATAGACGAGTTCTACGAATATCTAGGGTAAAGAAAAGAACAAATGCATCCATACTTCAAGAGCTGAATAGTGAAGAAGGTTGGCTATTAAAGACGATAAAATTACGAAAATTGAAATATTTTGGTCACTTGAAACGTCACGAAAGTTTGGAGAGAAATATCGGATGCGGGACATCTTGCTTATGATCGAAAGGTTTTCCGGAAGGTTGTTATGGGAGCAAGGTTCTGCAAAGGACATGATACTGAATAAATGATCAGGATGGTGGTATATACATTCACTCCTCAGTTGGCGGCCTCTACAATGCTCAGAGATTGAAGGCCAAGATCAAAATTAGGAGGGTACTGATCAGAAAGTTGCAATTGCGGCCCACTATAATGAAGAATTACAACGTCTACTATAAGCATTCCCAATGCTTGTTATGAATTTGGTTTAACAATTAGCAAGAAGAAGACACAGATTATGTCGCAAGGTGCACTTGGGGCACCATCAGTCTTTACTGACAACGCCGAACTATAGATAGTAGACCATTTTACATAGTTAGGATCAGAGGTAAATAGCAAATTATCCCTATTTCAGGAAATAAACATGAGGATTGGTAAGGCAGCAACAACAACGAACAGGTTACCGAAAAGAGTCTGGGAGAACAGGGAGCTTACTGCCAAAACAACATTATTTGTCTATCAAGCCTGTGTCCCTGGTATTCTTTATTATGACAGTGAAGCCTGGTCAACTTACTCACACCAAGAGAAACGTTTAAACATATTTCTTATTCGGGTGTCTGCGAAGAATACTTGGTATTAAGTGGCAAGACAAAATCACAAATACTGAGTAATTGGAAAGATAAGGTTGTATGACGGTTTGTTCCATGCTTAGTCTTCGTATACTTCGATAAATAGGACACGTTAGGAGGATGGATGATTGTAGAATACTAAAGGTCATCTTTTTTGATGAATTACAGATGGGTAAGAGATCTCGAGGTCGGTCTACGCTACGATACAAAGATGTGTGTAAGAGGGACATGATTGATACAGGCATTGATAATGCACATCGGGAGCAAGTTTCAGCCGAACATGTTGCATGAAGGTAAAATATCAAAAATAGAATAAAGACAAAGGAGAAAATGATTAAGATAGGTCACACACTGAGCGCGTGATACATAAGATGGTGCGTGATGATGAAAATGAGCATGTGTTCACATGCATCCACTGTGGACGAACATGTACAGTGCGAATTGGTCTGATCAATCACATTCACTATCGCCTGTCAAGAGGGCAAGGTGCCAATAACATTTGGACCGTCTAATTCATCTGAGAGTTGCTTTTTGCTCGTCTGGGGTGATATTATTATATCGTCCACATAACGACGATAGAAGACCCAGTTTCGTATGTCTGAGAATCTATTTTCTTCTAAATGTGCCATGAAGATGTCCGCTAAAATAGGTCCAAGAGGACGGCCCAAGGCTACTCTGTCAACTTGGCTTATCACTTTTTTAATAAAATTGAATATTATGTTGACGGTGCATGGCAATAATAGTCTCTCCATAGTAAATGTCGATATGTCTAGTTTTAGTTGTTTGTATTTTGTTTTACCTAATATTTTCACTGTCTCATCTGTATACAGTAAATACGTAGCTCACACATGTACATATGTCAATAAATGAATGTCCTGGATATAACACATGTAAGAGAGAAGTTGGGAGGGAAGAAGGAAAATAGATTATAAAACACATGTAAGAGAGAAGATGAAAGGACAGAAGAAAAATAGATTATAAAAGACATGTAAGAGACGGGAGATGCAAGCTGAACGTTAATCATAAACAACAGAATATATGACACATATAAGGTGTAAGAGACAAGAGAGGCAAATCGAAACGAAAACAATAAACAAAAGGAGATGAAACGAATGTCAGTGACGGCAGATACAAGTTGACAGAAGGCAACAAACAAGACAAGACACCGAGCAGACACACACTGACCGTCCAGGATGTTGGCGGGCTGTAGCCCAAGCTCCACCTGTGTGTCGTTGACCAGACTGAGCACGTCATCTCTGGACACTGGAAACAGTCAACGGAATGGTCAGAGTAGCAGAAGTCGATTTGTTACCGGCGTTACTGCAGTACGTGTCCGGGAAGGTTTGAAAGATAAAATGGACAAGAAGAAGAAGAAGAAGAAGAAGAAGAAGAAGAAGAAGAAGAAGAAGAAGAAGAAGAAGAAGAAGAAGAAGAAGATGAGGAAGAAAGAGATGAGGAGGAGGAGCAGAAGGTAGAGAAGGAGAAGGAGGAGAAGGATGGAAAGGTGGTGATGGACTATTGTTAGTATTGTTCGGTAGCTTGTTGGACAGTGGAGAAGACTGGAAATGATCTTCATCGAGACTCGTGAGGTTGGGGAAGAAAGAAATATGTACCACTTGGTCTCAACAAGTGAACAACACAAGTGGTAGTGTATGCAACGAGAACATTGTCTTCACGAATACAACATCATTGTGAATGGAACCAGACTGAAGCAAACCAAAGTATTTAAGTTTGTGGGTATTTTCACACGAGTGAATTAACTAGGTGGAAAGTACAATCCTTCTTTTATAAGGGCCAGCGACTGATAAGAGGGAAATCATGGATGGCTCAGGCGGAGGATACGATCAGACAGGTGTGCCCCTTGGAGAACATTAGGCGAGAAGAGGAGTGGGTGAGAGTGTGCCATCTTTTATAGTCCATCCCATGTGGCGTTGGTGATAATGACTATCCACAGCCATGTCTCTTGTGCTGCCAATCAATTACGACACTGATGTTCCTCCATGCCATGAAGGAGAAAGCTAGAAAAAGTTGTATCAACGAGAACGTTGGAGGAGAGGAGAGACAGGGGGAGACCAAGAGAGAAGATACTAGACAGTTAGACATCATGGTATTGAGGAATGGCTACTACCTCTCAACACCGAACCATCTGTGTAGATAATCACATCACTCGGGCGAGCATTATCCTGAATTATTTGCTGGGTTTCCACTTCCGTGGCCCCTGCTGGCCACTCCCTGCACTGCCGGCTCAATGTGATTATAACTCTGCACAAATCTGACTGCTCCGCTGGCACTCTCACCCACTCCTCTCCTCGCCTAATGTTCTCCAAGGGGCACACCTGTCTGATCGTATCCTCCGCCTGAGCCATCCATGATATCCCTCTTATAAGTCGCTGGCCCTTAACTGCGTCCAGCGCCTCATGCAACGAGTGATCTGTGTCAGCAGTGACTCTGAGGTATGCCTTCGCCTGCATCACCTTGAGCCTACCAGCAACAGTCGGCAAACCAAGGATGTACCGCATACACACCACTGGGGTGTCTCTGGTGCATCCCAGAATGACCCGCATAGCCTCATTCTGTATGCGCTCCAATCTCACCAGCTGACTCTTTGAGACAGTGAGCAGTCCTAGTCCATAATCAATCGCTGAAAGGATAATCGTTTAGGATAAGAAGAGCAGCAAAACACGCCATTTTGTTCTCACTGCATCCCTTAACCTTTGATGTTCCCCTTCCCACAGAATCATTTGGTTTATTATCACACGTGAATACATCTGAACAGTTCTATGTGGTTACAGTAACACAATTGCTAGGATTGACTGCGACGTCCTTTTAACCGATATGTAGCCAACTGTTTATAGAGTGCATGCAAATCTCTGCTTCATGTCCGCCGCTGCCATCACCTCTTGACCTGTAGTCACCACCTCCACAGTGGGGTGACAGATTATTTTGGATGGGAAGTCCTGCACAGGGCATGCCGCTCGGGGATGATTATGATTATGATGTATCAGACAGTTATGATGATGATGTATCAGACAGTTATGATGATGATGTATCAGACAGTTATGATGATCATGTATCAGACAGTTATGATGATGATGTATCAGACAGTTATGATGATGATGTATCAGACAGTTATGATGATGATGTATCAGACAGTTGTGATGATGATGTATCATACAGTTATGATGATGATGTATCAGACAGTTATGCTGATGATGTATCAGACAGTTATGATGATGATGTATCAGACAGTTATGATGATGGTGTATCAGACAGTTATGATGATGATGTATCAGACAGTTATGATGATGATGTATCAGACAGTTATGATGATGATGATGTATCAGACAGTTATGATGATGATGTATCAAACAGTTATGATGATGATGTATCAGACAGTTATGATGATGCTGTATCAGACAGTTATGATGATGATGTATCAGACAGTTATGATGATGATGTATCATACAGTTATGATGATGATGTATCAGACAGATATGATGATGATGTATCAGACAGATATGATGATGATGTATCATACAGTTATGATGATGATGTATCATACAGTTATGATGATGATGTATCAGACAGTTATGATGATGATGTATCAGACAGTTATGATGATGATGTATCATACAGTTATGATGATGATGTATCAGACAGTTATGATGATGTATCATACAGTTATTATGATGATGTATCAGACAGTTATGATGATGATGTATCAGACAGTTATGATGATGATGGTTCAGACAGTTATGATGATGATGTATCAGACAGTTATGATGATGATGTATCAGACAGTTATGATGATGATGTATCAGAAAGTTATGATGATGATGTATCATACAGTTATGATGATGATGTATCAGAAAGTTATGATGATGATGTATCATACAGTTATGATGATGATGTATCAGACAGTTATGATGATGATGTATCAGACAGTTATGATGATGATGTATGATACAGTTATGATGATGATGTATCAAACAGTTATGATGATGATGTATAAGACAGTTATGATGATGATATATCAGACAGTTATGATGATGATGTATCAGATAGTTATGATGATGATGTATCAGACAGTTATGATGATGATGTATCAGACAGTTATGATGATGATGTATCAGACAGTTGTGATGATGATGTATCAGACAGTTGTGATGATGATGTATCAGACAGTTATGATGATGATGTATCAGACAGTTATGATGATGATGTATCAGACAGTTATGATGATGATATATCAGACAGTTATGATGATGATGTATCAGACAGTTATGCGGTTAAACATGTGTGACTGACACTGTCAACAATACCAGGTGTAACAGTTACAATCTTGACTTCCGGCCTAACTAACTAACTAACTAACAACTAACTAACTAACAACTAACTAACTAACAACTAACTAACTAACTAACTAACTAACTAACTAACTAACTAACTAACTAACTAACTAACTAAACTAACTAACTAACTAACTAACTAACTAACTAACTAGCTAAATAACTAGCTAGCTAGCTTGCTAACTAACTTACTAACTAACTAACTAATTAACTAACTGACTGACTGAATGACTGACTAACTAACTGACTGACTAACTAGCTGACTAACTAACTCATTAACTAACTACTTAACTAACCAACTAACTACATAACTAACTAACTAGCTACCAGTTACTATCACATTTCACACAACCGATGAGTGATACACACCATTAGCTTGTCGATTGTCCAGAATCGCTGTAGCCACCAACTGGATGGCTCGTGCAGCCGCCGTCAGATTGTCACCGCTGATGCCTGGAATGTACAATAATGGGACGTCTGGGTAACGACCTCGATGTTCAGCAAACACACACACACACACTCACTCACACATACGCACACACACACACACACACACACACACACACTCACACACGAGGAAACGTCATTTAGTAATAGGAATTGAATTGTAAAGCACATCGACCAGAGCAGGGGTCACCAAACTACGGCCCGCGGGCCGGATCCGGCCCGCGACGTCATTTCATCCGGCCCGCCGACGGTACTCGAACTTGCTTGATATAATGTATGAAACACGAGACGTTGTGATACAATTTAAATGTAAATATTATGTTTAGAATAATAGGAGATCTTCACACTTGCGGAGACCTCCTGGCTGCTCTAGGATTTTTATTTATGCGGCCCTATTTATATCTTTTGCAAACCTTATTATGAGATATATTCTATTACCAAATGAAGCCGCCTGCCGCGGCTCTACAAGAGTATGGAGTAGCATATCCCATGATACCCTGGTCAAAAATGCATAGGATGCTGGGATGTTGTGTTGGCGTGCCTGTAAGAGCCCAGTCACGCCATGTTCCCGCCTCTTTGGCCTTGAGAACAACTGAGGCCGAAGAGATGCTGATTTCTAATTTTCAGCAGAGGGATTGAACTCATCCCTCTGAGCCACTACCAAGCAGATAGGCGAACGTGCCCCAGGCACGGCCGAGTGTGGCCACTGTTTTTCTAGACCGCAGCTGAAAGGGCAGACAGGCCCTGTGAAGGTCCAAGAGGATCTTGATTGTGGATTGACTATTATTTGCTGCGGGGTGAGTTTTGAATGAACCTTCATAGTTTAAACGGGAATTTAGGAATATAATAGCTATGTCTGTACCCGAGAACAATAATGGAGGGGTATATGCCTGGGAAGAGAGGAAGAGGACGGCCAAAGAGAAGATGGGTGCAGGATGTGGCGGGTGATCTCCAGATGGGTGTATCTGAAACGGGACATCTTGCTTATGATCGAGAGGTTTTCCGGAAGGTTGTTATGGGAGCGAGTTTCTGCAAAGGACATGCTACTGAATGAATGACCTTTGTTCCATCTTGTTGTCTGATAATTGCTGGTGTTGTGTATCAGACTACAGTTACAGTGCTGTGATGGAAGATCACTAGCTAGTACTGTGTTGGATGACTACCCATGCTGTAATGGAAGATCACTGGTACTGTGAAGGGTGATCATGTGTATGTTTATTCACGGGGATGCCTATTTTGTTATTGCATCCAATCATTAATTTTATTTATTTGTGCATTGGCATTATTAATCAGATGTTGTATCTTTTCAATAACATTATTCTGATTCCCTGTACACGGACCTGAATTTCTTCTGATATTTCTAAATCTTTTCTTTTCTTGTTAGCCGTAGAAATAGAATTAGATTCTCTGTGTCTTCTTATTCCTCTCTTCTTCTACGGCCCATGAGCATTCGGCGTTGTGCTACTATCTCTATCATCACTATGCGGTTACACAAAGGCACCTATAAACTGTATATGTACCTTTGATGAGCCGTAGCTTCAACAGTGACCCCTAGTCCTCTGCTGTTCTTCTGTTTCAATAGGATTTTAATTATGTTTCTAATTTAATGTCTTTTTTCATTTTCAGATCCCGTGTACTTCCACCCTTAATTGATTGATTGATTTAGGAACCGACATCACAGCATTCGGGACATTCCCATAAGCGCTCCGTCCCCATCCTCAGCAGCCAGCGAAGAGTTCCAACACTAATAGTTCCAGCAGCAATCTGATTATATGACCGTCTCGCCTTTCCTCTGAGCGTCGAGCATCGGCCAGATCCCCTCGTCACACCTCGCTGTCTCATTCTTACCAGACCATGGTGATCCATTTGCTCCTCCGAGGTGTACACGTGCTCCCACAAGGCCGCAACCACATCTGTTTTGTCATACATCAATACTCCACCAAGTTTTGCCGAGCAGCCAATCTGTCCGCCTGTTCATTCCCCAGCACACCGGCATGCCCAGGAGAAAAGATCCAGGTGATGCTTGCTACACGTGACCTCCGAAGCAAAGCAAGCCACTCTGCACGAAGCTTGAATGTTCTCACCCTCCTCAGCATGCTTTCTGAGTCAGTAACAATTACAATATGTGTATGTATCGTGTTCTCTATCCAGCGGAAAGCTGCACTGACCGCCTCCACCTCCATTCTTAAGCTAGATGTAGTATCATCATACGCCAGGCTCTCCTGCACCAAACGCCGACGATTAGTCTTTGCCAAGAACCCCCATGCACTTCTCCTACCTCTCAACACCGACCCATCCGTGTAGATAATCACATCACCCGGGCGAGAATTTTCCTGAATTATTTGCTGAATTTCCACTTCCGTTGCCCCTGCTGGCCACTCCCTGCACTCCCGGCTCAATGTGATTATAACCCTGCACAAGTCTGACTGCTCGGCTGGCACTCTGACCCACTCCTCTCCTCGCCTGATGTTCTCCAAGGGGCACACCTGTCTGATCGTTCCCTCCACCTGAGCCATCCATGATTTCCCTCTTATCAGTCTCTGACCCTTAACTACGCCCAGCGCCTCATGCAACGGGTGATCTTCTTCTTCTTCTTCTTCTTCTTCGTTCATCCGGAGTTTTTTTTCGGACGTGATTGCGTTGTGCCTGTTTACAGCAGAGCTGCGTTCTTGCGCCGTTAGGCCGACACATCCAACTTCTGCGGGCATTTGTTGACCGGGTTAACCTTCCCGAGGGTTTCTTAGGACGTTAGACTCTCACTGTTGTGGTGTTATCTCCCATCCCAGCTGGCCCATATAGAACAGCCAAAGGCATCCTGGTCGGCCCTCAAGGGAAGGCAGGGGCAGACCATGGGCATTCCCCGCCATCCAAGGAGGCTTCCATAATTGCAGAGCCATCACACAGCGATCTGGTACTGGGCTCACCCAAGGAATCGTCACGTTCTGCACATGGCTGCTTAGCCTCACTTCCGTATATTGGGCGTTCCGTTCACCATAGGCTGTTCTTCCAGAAGCCAGAAGAATGCAGTTTGCAGATGACATCCACACAGTGAGCTTTCGATTCGGACTTTCCACGTAATGGATTTGCTATCCAAGCAATATTCCATTTTGTGCCACTAGGACACTTTTTCCACCTTTTATGAAGCCCACACAGTGAGCTTTCGATTCGGACTTTCCACGTAATGGATTTGCTATCTAAGCAATATTCCATTTCATGCCTCTGGGAGGCTTGTGTAACCGACATGCCTGTGGTATGAAGTGTGGCAGTCTAAATACTTCTTCATGTACATTTAAATGTCAACCTGAATACAGTTAAAGTAAGCTGCAGTCGACTTGAGCTTGTTGATATCTCCATAGAGCTTGTCCTCGAATGAAGCAGGTGTGTGCCAAAATATCTTTCTCTGTTCTGCATATATTGGGCACTCTTGCAGCAAATGTTTAGCTGTCATTTTACCAGTTCCACAATTACATTCATCTGTATCTCCTATCTTTAGTTTGTTGAACAAGTGGTATTTCAGCCTGTTATGTCCTGTGCGGAGTCTGAAGATTGCTACTTGTTCTCTTCGGTCGAGTTTGTAATATGCATCATCCTTCTGGTGGCCTGGATGCTCTGATTCCCATTTGGTTCTATAAGTGCTTTTTATCAACCTCTTTGCCTCATTATAGGTTATGTCTATGTCAGGCTGTGGTAGTCGTCCGCCCTCTTTTGCCAGTCTGTCAGCCTCTTCATTTCCAGGTATACTGCAATGTGATGGGATCCACTGTATTACAACTTTTTTGGATTTCTGGCATAGACCATGGAGTGCTGCTCTTAGGTCACCTATTTCTGTGCTGTTATTGCTCTTCAGTATTGAGACAGCTGACCTTGCATCTGTAAAGATAGCTATTTGCGTCTCTTTATTTTCCTCCATCAAGAGCATTTCTGCTGCAGTTTTCAGAGCCTCTACCTCCGCTTTGAAGTTACTTGAAAACTTTCCAGTTGCCACTGAATGTGTTTTTTTTCACTCCATTTTTTAAATTTAGGAGAATTCCTCCTCCTCCATTCTCTACTGAATTTTTGGCTGATCCATCTGTATATGCATGGGTCCAATTGCTACTTGGGTAATGTTCTTTTATGTAGTTTAGGGTTATTTCTCTTCTTTCGGTTTCATGCTGAGTGTTCTTTTTCTCAATACCAGGAATGTTTTCTATTTCTGCTGCAGTTTTCAGAGCCTCTACCTCCGCTTTGAAGTTACTTGAAAACTTTCCAGTTGCCACTGAATGTGTTTTTTTTCACTCCATTTTTTAAATTTAGGAGAATTCCTCCTCCTCCATTCTCTACTGAATTTTTGGCTGATCCATCTGTATATGCATGGGTCCAATTGCTACTTGGGTAATGTTCTTTTATGTAGTTTAGGGTTATTTCTCTTCTTTCGGTTTCATGCTGAGTGTTCTTTTTCTCAATACCAGGAATGTTTTCTATCATCTCAGGCAGTTGCTGGTTAATGTTCTTTTATGTAGTTTAGGGTTTTTTCTCTTCTTTCGGTTTCATGCTGAGTGTTCTTTTTCTCAATACCAGGAATGTTTTCTATCATCTCAGGCAGTTGCTGCTGTCTCCAAGCTGGGAAGTTGTGTGCATTGTAAATGGGCTTGACTGTTGATATGTTAAGTATAGGATCTGCCCTAATCCTTCGTTTTGCAGTTTCTACAAAGTTGCTACGCTTCAGTCTTCCCTTTCCAAAACCATTAAACCTGTTATACATAGGGTGGTCTGTCAATCTTCTAAATTTTTCAGCTTGTTGCTGGGCTCTGCTATCTCTTCTATCCTGCATTGGTTGTAAACAAGTGATCTTTTCTAATTCATTAATAGGCGTTGTCTTCAGGCTTCCAGTTATGATTCGCATTCCTTGATTTTGGACTCTACTTATTTTGTTAAAGTTTGACTTAGCTGCTGTTGCCCAAGCTGCAATGCCATATTCCAGTACTGGCCTCACCCGTCCAGTATATAACTTCTTGAGAACTTTCTCATCTGCTCCCCACGTTGTACCAGCAAGATTTATCATGATTGCCATTCTTTGCCTTGCTCTTGTTCGATATTTCTCAACCTGTGTCTTCCATGTCAGGCGACGATCAAAGGTGACTCCTAGATAGTTTGGATTTTTTTCATGGCGCAATATTTTTCCATTCAATACCAGCTTAGGTTGCTGAGTTTTAGTTGAGAGGGAGAACACTGTGCATGTTGTTTTCTCCTCACTTATCTTCACTAGCCATGATTTTGACCAGTCCTCTAGCGCTAATAGGGCTTGCTGTATTCTGCTGTTAGCTGTACTAATATATTCTTCAGATGTCCATATGGCTAGGTCATCTGCAAAGGATGATGTGTGTACTCTGGCTGGAAAATTTTCCATGATGTCGTTTATATATGCTAGGAATAATGTTGGTGAAAGAACTCCTCCTTGGGGGACACTTTGCCCCAACAGCATCATTTTGCTGGTTTGTCCTTGTACTTTTGTCCTGGCAGTTCTGTTCTCAAGGTAGTGGCTGATCCATTTGTACATTTTCCCACAAACATGCATTTTTTTGCAGTTTTACTTTCAGTCCTTCCTTCCGTACTTTATCAAATGCTTTTTCTAAATCTATCCAGACCGCTAGTGTGTGCTTTTTCTCTTGGAAGGCATCCTCTATTTCCTGAGCTATATAGGTTATTTGATCTTCAGTGGATCTGTACTTTCTGAATCCTGCTTGGTGAGGTGTTAAGAGTTGGTTTTCTTCCAGATGCCATGTTAGCCTGCCATTGATAATGCGTTCCATTAATTTTCCTACACAGCTAAGAAGACTGATAGGTCGATAGCCATTTGGTTCTTCCAGGTCTTTTCCTTTCTTTGGGACTGGTATTAGTATAGCTTCCTTCCATGCCTGTGGGACTATTCCCCTCTTCCAGCTGTAATTTAGGACTGCTAGTAGTTTCTTTTTTGCCTTAGTGCCTAGTCCTATTAGCATTTCATTTGTGATTCCATCCTTTCCTGGTGATGTCTTCTTTTTTAGGGTATTCATTGCCTGTTCCATTTCTTCCATTGTTAGATTTGCCATCATATACTCTGCTGCTGTCTCTGTATATCTATGATGTATCTGTTTATCTTTGATTGCTTTCTTCTGTTCGGCTGTAATATCAATGTGGTTTGCACTGGCATAGTGTTCCATTTTTCCTGTAAGCAAGGCATTTCCTTGTTTAATTGTTATTTGTTTGTTTCTAGGTCCTTCATTGTTCATGGCTTTCACTAGTTTCCATAGTTTGTTTCCATCCCTGTCAAAATTCAGGTTTTCTGTTTTTTTCCCCCAACAATCTCTTGTTGTTTGATTTACTGTTCTTTTATATTTTGCTGAGATGGCTTTGAGAGAGATGTTCGCTTAAGTTGTTTGTTCTCTCTCTGCGGTCTTCCTAGCATCTTCAACTTTGTCCTCCAAAATTTGTAGTTCTTCAGTCCAGTATGGTTTGTAATTTTTCCTCGCTCCTCTTGGAATAGACTCAGTGGCCGCCTGTATTATTGCTCTGTTTAGACTTTCCACCATTTGCTTCATGTTGCCATATCGTGTATTTATGTTTTCACAATATTTGTCTGTTAGTGTGGCAAATCTGTCCCAATCTGCTCGTTTGTAATTCCAGCGGGGCAAGGGCTTTTGCTCCTGTGGAACATACTCCATATTCATTACAAGCTTGATTGGTCTGTGGTCACTACCTGCTAATTGGTCCAGCACATGGCGGTCGATTTTGTGGAGGATGTCTCCTGTGCAGAAAGCTAAGTCTGGAGTAGAAGTGGTAATCCATCTTCTGGAGTAGAAGCTCGGTGTGTCATCCGCTTTGTTGAGTAGATGGAGATTTGAGTCTATTTCCCAGTCCTCCACTTCATCTCCTCTTTTGTCAGTATCTGGGTATCCCCATCTTTCTGAACGGCTATTAAAGTCTCCGACAATAATGCAATTTGTGTCAGTTATTTTCATGTTTGAGAGTGTAAGATCCTTATCTGCTGGGCTATAAAGATTGTAAATTCTTATTTTCACGTCCTTTATCATTATATCAACTCCTATAATTTCTGTTTGGTTGTCAGAGATCACAGATACTTCGCTGCAAGGTATTGTATTTCGTGTAAGTATTAGAACTCCTCCTTTATGTCCTTCGCGGTCGAAACGTGTGGCCTGATATCCCCTGACTAAAAATTTGCGCTTGGCGTTGAGGTGTGTCTCTTGAATGCATGCCACATCTATTCTATCTTTATGAAGACGCTGTGTCAGGGATTCTTTCTTGTTATAAACTCCTTCGGCATTCCACTGTAGTATGTTGAGTGTCCTTGGTATTTGGTCAATAGCTCTTAACCTACTCCTCTGTGCCTTGACTCCACAGCACAGGGGAAGGTGACCACCAGTAGTCATGGGTGGACCCACTCGAGGCAGGGGGCCCGGCACTATCACCGCCTGATGGGACTTCACGGGATTAGCACCATAACGATTAATTTTCATCTGTGGCATCATGAAATGATAAAGTTACGTTGCACTTCTTTGTCAAGCCTGTGGCTCAGTACATCCGATTTCGACAAGCATTTTTCGGGATGCTTTCCCTAGCCTTTGACTGTCCCCAGTCTACCTACAAGGCAGCAGGTTTGTGCGTCACTTCGTCTGGTCCCTCTCCCTTGACCTGTCCGACATGGTTGACCCTACCAGTAGCTGTGCTACCGTCGGCATAGCTCTTGGGGTCATTGGAACGCGCAAGCCCCTCTACCTCGTCAAGGTGGACGCACGGCAGAGGGGCAACGGGTGATCTGTGTCTGCAGCTACTCTGAGGTATGCCTTCGCTTGCATCACCTTGTGCCTACCAGCAACAGTAGGCAGACCAAGGATGTAACGCATACACACTACTGGAGTGTCTCTGGTGCATCCCAGAATGACCCGCATAGCTTCATTCTGTATGCGCTCTAATTTCACCAGCTGACTCTTTGATACAGTGAGCAGTCCTAGTCCATAATCAATCACTGAGAGGATCAAGTGCTGGTATAGTGTGAAGAGCATTCTCCGCTCTGTGTCCATTGCAGCCATAGTTTTAAGTGCATTTAGTCCCTTTTTAAAGAACCCTTAATTATGACTACTAGGAAAAAAGTGAACGCCCAGTGTCGATTTTTCAATGAAGAATGGGGAATAAAGTACTTCTGTGTGGAAACAAAGGACCAGAAAACCAATTGCGTAATATGCAGCTTGCTTGCTTGAGCTCCAACGCGAAGTCCTGTATGTCGGATGAAGGCATCCTGTTGTCCAACAAAATGTGATGTCATACAGGACTTGAGGTTTGCGTGAGGATCTGTTGTCCCATGTCTGGCTTATTGGTGTGCAGACTGGTGGTTCCTCGCCGTACAGGCAGACACTCTCCGACTTCGGAGGAATCGGCGATCCTACTGACTTTAGCCAGGACCCCGAAGGAACCTGTTGCCCAGGACGCTCGACGAGGACGCGTCAATAGGTCTTGGCCAGTATATAACCCGGCCCTGGTGCCTTGGAAACACCTCTGCGTCCCGTAATATGCAGCGAAAGTGTTGCCGTTTTGAAATAGTACAATCTTCGGTGACACTACGAAACAAAACATCTATCAATATTTTAAAAGTTTTCTGGAAAGTTACGCTCTGTGAAATATGAGTTCATTAAACGTGGTTTTTAAACACAAAGAAATCTCTTCAGGAGAAAATTTGCTGAAAATAAATCTGTCACTCGTACAAGTTACAAAACAATGCATAAGATTGCAGAACGAGGGCAGCCGTTTACTGATGACAACTTCATCAAAGAGTGTATGATCGAAGCAGCAAATGACTTGTGTCCCGAGAAAGCCGATTTGTTTGGAGCTATCAGCCTTTCGGCAAGTTCAGTTGTGCGGAGAACAGAAGAACTTGGAGATAACATATTGCTACAGATACGCGAGAAAGCTAGGATCTTGTTGTGGTATTCTCTGGCGCTGGATGAGTCTACTGACCTCTCGAGTACGTCACAACTTCTCGTGTTCATTCGTGGTGTCAATTAGGACTTTCAGATAACGGAAGAGTTGGCGTCCGTTTGCAGCATGCATGGAACAACAACTGAGAAAGACATTTTCGTGGAAGTGCAAACAATTTTGCAGGACTATAACCTTCAGCGGAATCAGCTTCGAGGTGTTACAGTTGATGGAGGGGAAAAAACATGGCTGGAGTGAGGAAGGGTCTGGTGGGGCAGATCAGGACTCAATTGGAAGATTTGCAAATTCCGGGCGCTCTGTTCATACACTGCATCATACATCAGCAAGTGCTCTGGGGGACTTAGATATTTATTGTGTATTGAAACGAGTCGTTTCTGCTGTGCACTTCATTCGGGAACATGCACTCAATCACCGTCAGTTCCAGGCTTTTCTTGAATAAATTGATTCTCAATTCTGTGACTTGCCTTATCAAACATCAGTCAGGTGGCTCAGCTGCGGTAAAGACCTACTTCGTCTTTACAAGCTCCGAAACGAAATAGATGTTTTCCTCACTGAAAAAGATTCCGCACTGAAAAAGATTCACCATTTCTGTTTCCCTCCTATCAACAAGAAGCTGTGTTCAAGTTTATTTTATTTTGTGTGATTTATTTCGCTCTTTATCTGTTTGTGTTGGCCTGCCCTTGACGAAGGTTCTAGAACCGAAAGGTCGGCAGTGTTTTGGTGTCCTATAATACTTATTGTTTTATTTTAATACTTCAGTATTATATATTTTTTAATTGTTTCTCATTATTGATAAGTCACACTTTGTTTTCACCTTTGTAAGGAGATTTTGTAAGGTATGTATATCGTGTCCGTGTTTTGTATGTCTATTCGTTTCGCAGGAGCTAAATATACTTAATTGTTTGCAGTTCATATCTTTTTTAACGTCGTCTTCTTTGATAACTTTGTTTAGTAAATAAATTTGTTGGTTGTCTTTTTTGTGTGTGCATTGCACGTCCTGCCCATGATTAACTTAGTTTTTTGTCTTTTTTCCCAGAGCTTTCGTACTAGCTTGCAATTATTGTTAAAGTTAGGTGTATATCCTTTACAGGACGTTTGCATTCAACGCCAGCATTGTTTGCTGTTGTTAATGTCTTGGCAAGTTTACGTTCAGTAGTTTACCATTGCTTTCTGAACGACCGGCACCCATAACATAGCACAAAAACAAGCGCAACGTTGGGTGCTGCCAAATCGCGCGCAGCTGTGTTTCGAACGCGGGTATATCGGATTACGAACCACGTCCGTAAGACCTTCGCAACGGAGACGGCGCAAGTATTGTACAGAATGACTATCCGGCCCGCGCTCGTCATTTTCTCAGCTAATCCGGCCCGCCGTGGAAAAAAGTTTGGTGACCCCTGGACCAGAGTAAGGACAACGAACAATCTTATTTCATGACATAAACTGGCTCTTGAGCAATACCCCATGTAGGGGTCGTGACGATGGGACAGTTTGAGCATGTGCAATAGCGATTACAAAATGTCTTCCCGCACCACCGATCTGCACTTTAGAAGAACAACGAGGCAATATTCGTGTTTTGTGGTGATAGGGTGCACAACCTTGTGAAATACGCAGAAGAACGGTGGTTCAGTGTGGAAACAGTTGTTTTTGTCAGGTGAGATGGTGTGAATGATTGGAATGATTTCTAAATTCAAGACGCAGTAATCCGCTGGGAAAGACATGATGACCATCTTCTTAGACATCAAGGGCCCTATATTGGCGCATTTCCAGGAAAGGGATGAATCTGTGACAAGTGCTCCATACGTTCTCATGTTAATGAACAAACTGCCCGCGATACGATCGAAACGCCGGGTACTTCTCTCGAAAGGAGTATGGTTGCTGCACGACAACGCCCGCCCTCATACGATTGATTGATTGATTGATTGATTGATTTAGGAACCGACATCACAGCATTCGGGGCATTCATATAAGCGCTCCGTCCCCATCCTCAGCAGCCAGCGAAGAGTTCCAACACTAATAGTACCGGTAGCAATCTGATTATATGTCCGTCTCGCCTTTCCTCTGAGCGTCTTGTCACCCCTCGCTGTCGCATTCTTCCCAGACCATGGTGATCCATGTGCTCCTCCGAGGTCTACACTGGGCATACAGTGAATTCACTGCGCGTTCGGAAATCTGAGGTCTTGAAACACCAATCATACAGTCCAGCCTTGGCGCCATCGGAATTTTAATTGGTTGGACATTTCAAAGAACATTTGCAGATGACAACATGGTAATTAAGGGAGAAGTGCAAAAGTGGTTTATGGCAACACCCTAAAACGATTCCCTAAAAGGCATCAACAAGCTAATGGACAGGTGGCCCAAGCGAGTTGCCATTCAGGGGGACTGTGTTGAGAAATAACAACCCACACAATGACTGGCTCTAATATATATATATATATATATATATATATATATATATATATATATATATATATATATATATATATGGATAGGACAGCCTAACAGTGTTCAGAGCTTCTGTTTTATATATAGTGATTGCTACTAATATATATTAAATGTCGTATTTATTTTTTTTTTTTTCATTGTTCTTCGGATTCTTAAAGTATGCAGAGATCGTCTGTGTACAGTGACTCGTTAGGAGATGGTTTGCCTATGCTGTTTGGATTTCCGCCAGTTTCTGTTTTCATTCTAAATTTGCCTCTGATGTTTGTTTGTTTGTTAGTATGTTTTTTTTTTGTCCATGTAGATGTTGAGCAAGAGCAATAGTAGTCGTATTATAAGCATCTTCATTTACAGCAGTGGTAGTATTATAGTAGCAGTCATAGTGGCTGCAGTAGTAGTAGTAGTGGTGGTGGTGGTGGTGATAATGGTGGTAGTAGCAGTAGTAGTGGTAGTGGCAGTAGTAATAACAGTAGCAGCAGCAGCAGCCGCAGCAGTAGTAGTAGTAGTAGTAGTAGTATTAGAAGTAGTAGTAGTAGTAGTAGTAGTAGTAGTAGTAGTAGTAGTAGTAGTAGTAGTAGTAGTAGTAGTAGTAGTAGTAGATGTAATAGCAGCAGCAGCAGCAGCATCAGCAGTAGTAGTAGTAGTAGTAGCAGCAGGAAAAGATGAAGACGATGAGGAGGAGGAGGAGGAGGATGAGGAGGAGGAGAAAAAGGGGCAGAAGCAAGGGCAGAAGTAGAAGAAGAAGAAGAAGAAGAAGAAGAAGAAGAAGAAGAAGAAGAAGAAGAAGAAGAAGAAGAAGAAGAAGAAGAAAAAGAAGAAGAAGAAGAAGAAGAAGAAGAAGAAGAAGAAGAAGAAGAAGAAGAAGAAGAAGAAGAAGAAGAAGAAGAAGACACAACAGCAAGTAATTCTCAAACATCAATTTCGATGTAGCCAACCTCTGATAGCGTCCTCTAGGGTTTGATTGATCAGCTGGTACAGTTTATCTGTAGTTGGACTGGAACCTGACTCGTCAGCTTCTTGCCGTTTGGAGACAACACCAACACCACCACCACCAACATGCCCCAGTCCTCCACCAAATGCCGAATACTGAAAGTGAAATAAATGCAGTAAATGAGGAGATATACTGACATCAATATGACAGATGACAACATGGGCCGTCTAGTGTCGTTGCGAGTGCTGCACATTTCCAGTGCCACCTCGAATCCTCCTGCATTGCAACATTTTGTGTCCGTGTTGAACATCCGTGCCTCAACGTTCATTCCACCAACCTGTGTCAATGTCATGGTACTAGACACGATACGGATCATAATGTTCAATGCCTTAGTTTGATATCCAGACGAACATAAACGCTTCAAATTCGAACAGTATCATTTAACAGTGTGTGTCCGGTATTTCCGCCAGAAGAGGATTCATCATTTCACATCATTTGAGTATAAATCTCCCGTATGCACGCGATGAAATGTAGAAGAAAGGAACTATTCCGATCAAACAGATCCTGCACTGACCAGGCGATAGGAACTCTTCAGGTAATTATGTATGAAAGCATTACAACGAACTGGCAACTTCACAAGGGATCCCGCAGAAAACCGTGAACTGAATAAGGGTAACGTATAGAGACGTGAAATGCAGAGTCATTCATTGGAGAAACTAACAGATACATTTGAAACAGGAGCGTGGGTTAGACAGGGATGTATGTTGTGACTTGTAGTGTTCTTGCTGGCTCTATACTGGATTATGAAGACCGACTTGCTTCTATCTGCTTTACTCCAGCTCTTTTTTTTAAATGTTGAATATCCCTTACAGGACATTGCAGTAACACCAGCATTATCCAGCTGCTGTTAATGTACTAGGCAAGATTACGCTAAGTAGTTTGCTTTCTGAGCGACCGGCTCACATAAGTAACCAACGCGGCGTGATCCCCTACAGAATCTCGCACAAATTTGCTCCTGACGTGGATTTACGGGATTACAGAGAAAGTCGCAAACCCCTTCGCCAGGCTCTACCGGCTTTTTAACATGCTAATACACAAAATACATACATTTACTACAAATAAGTTATGTGCATGTTCTTTTACAGGACATTGGGGTCAACCCCAGCATTTATTGCTGTTTGTGATTTACTGGGCGATGTTCATGTTCAGCCTTTGCTTCATGAACATAACATCGAAATCTACTCACAGCCATCGGATCCCACGATGACCGAGGCTGGTTTTGATTTCTGGTGTGTGTGATGGTCTCTCTCTTTCTTTCTCTCTCTCTCTTTCTCTCTCTCTCTCTCTCTCTCTCTCTCTCTCTCTCTCTCTCTTTCTCTTTCTGTGTGCTAGCGCCCCCCCCCCCCGAGAGGTGACCCTATTACAGCAATATAATAATATAATAATGTGGAGTTTCTACAAGGGGGGGGGGGGGAGAGGGGGGGGGGGGGGTGGTGTGACATACTGTCACTCAACTAGTCAAGTCCTGGAGCCGCACTGGGACTAGGTCAGAGTTACTGTAGGGCGTGACTAGCGGACGCGTTACCGTCATAGGTCACGCTGATATAATGTCATGGGCGAGGTGGGACGAGAGTTCGACTTTTGCAGTCATCATCCACTAAGAGAGGCAAAGACTGGCCACTTATCTCTCCGTGAACTCAGGCCTACCTAATGTGATGGTCTCAGCATGTGACAGAGCCATTGCACGTTGCTTCTGCTGGATAATGGCTGTAATGATTGTTTTAATGATTGTTTTAATGATTGTTTTAATGATTTTTAAATGATTGCTTTTTTATTTGCTTTAATGCTTGCTTTAATGATTGTTTTTATGATGATACCGCAGTTTACAGACCAGTGTCCCGTGAAATGACCGGAAAGGCAAACTTGGTGAACAGCTGGGGACATTTCAGGCGGCTATTGTATCCAGCCTAATACGGATCACATTAACCATCATCATGTGCCGGTCTGTCAAAGATGTGTGGGCCTAACACTAAAACCCAATGTAACACGGGGCATGGGAACTGACGCTTCACCTGTGTCCACTGACACTTGACCTGTGTCCACTGACAGGGACATAACTAGACGTGTAAAACGCACCCCAGAAGATAGTAGGACACAATGGATAGGACATAACGAGACACAAACTTACCCTAGCAGACAGGAAGACACAATGGACAGGATATAACGAGACACAATCTTACCCCAGAAGACAGGAAGACACAATGACGAGGACATAACGAGACACAAACTTACTCCAGCAGACAGGGGGATACAATGGATAGAACATAACAAGACACAAACTTACCCCAGCTGACAAGAAGACACAATGGACAGGATATAACGAGACACAAACTTACCCCAGCAGACAGGAAGACACAATGACGAGGACATAACGAGACACAAACTTACCCCAGCAGACAGGAAGACACAATGGACAGGATATAACGAGACACAAACTTACCCCAGCAGACAGGAAAATCAAATGGACAGGACATAACGAGACACAAACATACCCCAGCAGACAGGAAGACACAATGGACAGGACATAACGAGACACAAACTTACCCCAGCAGACAAGGCCAACAGACTGGAAAACATAGCGAGTACCTTCATGATTGGAGAGAAGCGCTTGTGATTGGACACTCGTGGATTCCTAGAAACATTTATATCAAACAGGTGTTATGCCCATTATGTTGTTTGTTTACTGTACACGATTACTTCCTTGATGAAGCGTCACGGAGGCGTGTAGTGTAATAGATAGGTTGTTTAGTCTGATAGATAGTTGGCCATACAGAATATAAGAGGTCATCGTGCTGAGAGTGACTCACGGATGTAAACATACCAATGTGCCTTAGACACCTCAAATAATCACCGTGATACACAACAGCCAGGATGGGATGGGGGAAACATGGTGAGTAAATATGGGACTGCGTGAAATGTTTAGTTTCGTTTAACAGGATGCACAAGACCGAGCAGCTGCTGGCACAAACTGACATTTGTCCTGTCATCCATGTGCATACGTGAACAGGCCAGATAGATAGTGGGACTTATTCTTGCGAACAGAGTCAGACTGTGTACTTGTAGACAGGACATTGGTTCATGGGTACACTATTCCATATACAGATATTTGCGAGAATCCGCGAGCTGTCAATTACAGATATAGAACGAACGAACGAAGGAACGAACGAACTTTATTTTCAAACTGTCACAAATTGGACACGCAGGCCCTTTTTATATTCAGCCCTTCCAATCACACATCTTTCGTTCATCAATTGTGCATATTACATTCACACACAAAAAAAAAAAAAACATTGTCAAATGAATGTTGTAAACATAAACAATGCATATTACTATGTTATGTGGCAGACAGGCAGACAGACACACGTACATTCATAAAAATACACATACTATTCTGCATATGCACTTACACCATTTACACAAACTCTTACAGTTGTGCACCCACTCAATAAACACAAATGCATACTCCCTCGCGTACACATATACTTACTCACAATCACAAACTCACTAACTAAAGTTTACTTAACAACCCACTCACACATCCATCAATCCGTCCGCCCGCCGTCTGTCTGTCTTTCCATATTATTTGTCCGTCATGACTGATGATGACCATTCATTTCATCCAGTGGGTTTGAAAGTATGAAGCCGTGAGTTGTAAACTAACTGATAAGGCCTTTTTTTGGCTCGAAATGTTCTTTGACAGTGTGGACAAAGAATGCTTGACGTTACAGGAGGAGGATCTCCTGCAGTGGTTTTTCTGTCCAGCCTTTTCTTCACAGCTCTTGCAGTCATGTTCGTTTCACGAGTGACTGCATCCTTGAGTAATGTTGTACGTCACGAATTTTGGTCTTTGGCAGCAGTCTCCCAAGTGTCATGATGAGTTCCAAAAGCTTTTAGTGAGATCTTTAGAGTGTCTTTAAAACGTTTCGTCTGGCCGCCTTGGAGCGTTTACCACGAAGCAGCTCGCCGTAAAAAAAATCGTTATGGGAACCTGTGATCTGGCATGCGAGTCAAGTGACCAGACCAGCGAATCTGATTCTTTATTAGTAGAGTGTGGATACTGTGCATGGATGCTCTTTCTAGGACTTCAGTGACTGGCATCTTGTCTTGCAATTTAATCTTCAATAGCTTCCTAAGGCAGACTACGTGGAAGTGGTTTAATTTCCTTGTGCATCGCTGATAAACAGTCCAGATTTCACAAGCATATAGCAGTGTGGATAATACGACTGCTTTATATACTTTCAGCTTTGTTTGCAGGCTTATTCCATTTCTGTCCCACGCATTCTTGTACAGTCTGCCAAAGGCCGAGACGGCCTTGGAGATTCTTTCATTCACTTCGTCATCAATTGTGACAGCTTGGGACACAGTGCTGCCAAGATAGGTGAATTTTTCCACAACACTTAGTCTATGACCATTCACTTTGATATTCGGCACGGTGTGATTAATCCCTGGAGCTGGTACATAACTACAGTCTTTTCCAAGTTGATATTGAGCCCAAAATTGGCACAAGCATATGAGAATACTAAAGAACAAACATGTATCAATAAATACTAAGAAAGCACTTTACAACACAATCTTCCTACCAACTCTATGCTACCAATGTCAAACCTGGACAATAACAGAAACAGAGAAAAGAAAAATCACAACAATAGAAATGAGATTCCTGAGAAGAATACTCAACGTATCAAGAAGAGATAAGATCAGAAATGAAGAAATCAGGTCTAAAGTGGGGATTATAGCAGCACTAGATTTTATTAGAAAGTACCAAGTCAAATGGTTTGGCCATGAAGTAGGTTACCATTCAAGACCATACCACAACAAGCAATGATGTACAGACCAGATGGAAACAGAGGAAGAGGCCGACCACGTAAACATTGGACGGAGGGAATAGCAGAGTCCATGGGAATATCAATACATGAAGCCCATAACCGGGCACTCTCACGATGTTTATACTTCACCTCGACACCGCAAGGTACAAGAGGAACATGATGAGATGAGATGAGATATGAGAAAGCTGAAACACTGTGTTGCATGTCTGCCTCTGAGTTGGCATATAGAACGCAATCATCAGCAAACAGGAGCTCTCTGGTTTTGTTTCTGTTAGTGTTAGTTTTAGCTTTCAGCCTTTAGAGATTGAGCAATTTTCCATCTATGCGGTAATTGATGTCTATTCCAATATCGTTGTTTTCAAAGACATTTGTCAGCATAGCTGAAAACATGAGGCTGAACAATGTAGGTGCCAGGACGCAGCCTTGTTTCACTCCAATGGTGACAGGAAAGGGCTCAGACAGCTCAACATTTTGCATGTTGTTTTACTGTTTAGGCGGGTGACATTTATTTATTTATTATTTTTTTTTTGCTGTTTTACCCGTTGATGTTTTACACCGTGGTAGTTTGATATGTATGTTTATTTTTGAGACAATGAGACGATGGTCTGTCCAACATTCGGCACCACCATGGATTTTGTCACCCGAACGTCTTGTCTTTCACTGTGCCTGACGATGACATAGTCAATGAGGTGCCATTGTTTCGAGTGAGGGTGCATCCATGCACCTCATTCATTCAGTAGCATGTCCTTTGCAGAACTTCGCTCCCATAACAACCTTCCGGAAAACCTCACCATCATAAGCAAGATGCCCCGCGTCCGATACATTTATCTGGAGATCATCCGCCATATCCTGCACACATCTTCTCTTTGGCCTTCCTCTTCCTCTCTTCCCAGGTATATACACCCCCTCCCCCCCCCCCCATTATTGTTCTCTCCAAACCTTCGTGACGTTTCAAGTGATCAAAATATTTAATTACCTTTGTTTTATCCTCTTTAATAGCCAACATTCTTCAATATTCAGCTTTTGAAGTATGGATGCATTTATTCTTTTCTCTACCCAAGATATTCATAGAACTCGTATACAATATTTATATTGAAAGGCGTTTATGCGCTGTTCTGCTTGTTTAGTAAGCGCCCAGGTCTCAAAGGCGTATATAACAATAGGAAAGACGCATGCTGGTAAAAATCTAATTTTTGTGGTTCTGTCTGTCCAACTCCATAATTTATTCAGTTGTTTTAGTCTTTGAAGAGCAATTGATAGTCGTCATTTAAGTTATTTCATTGTGTCACCATTGTTGGTAATAAATGACCAAAGATATTCAAAATTTTCCACCACCTCCAATTTTTCCTCATTAACATATATTTCTTCCTACGTAGTAGTTTTATCTGTATGCATTATCTTTGTTTTTGCTATGTTAAGATACAGGTTGTGATTTTCACGATTCAAATGGGTTGAGGTATGAGGTTTTCTATACCATTCTGTGTTGTGGAAAGCAATACTGTATCATCAGCAAACCGAAACTCTGGTATGTCTGACCACTGATATTTAGGGCATCATATAGCTCCTTGTTTATATCATCTCTTACATTTCTCATTATATTTTCGGCGTACATGTTAAACAAATAGGAGGACAGCACACATCCCTAACGGACGCCTTGCTTGATGTCAAACTAATCTGATGTCTCGCCATCTATTCTTACCGCTGCTTGTTGCTCTAGATATAGCGTTCTTATGAATTGTATTACATGTGGTGGAAAGCCCATATTCCTCATGATTTTCCAAAGTTTCTGATGCTGTACACAGTCAAATGCCTTTGAATAATCCACAAAACATGAGAATAGGTTTACATTAAATTATCTGCACTTCTCTATTATTGAACGCATGTTGAGAATGTGATCTCATGTTCCTCTTCCTTGTCTAAATCCAGCTTGAACCACGTTAATTTCTTTTTCCATTTTCTGACGAAGTCTTCCCATTATTATTTTTAGTAGAATTTTACTTTCATGATTGATCAGGGCAACAGTTCTATATTTGGTACATAATTTCAGGTTGCCCTTTTTTGTATTGGAATGAAAATAGTTCTCTTCCAATCATTTGGCCATATACCATATTTCCGTATCTTTTTACATAATGCGTGATAGATTTGTATGCTTTCTGCTCCCCCCCCCCCCCGCTTTAATTACGTCAGCTGGTAACTCATCACATCCAGGTGCCCTACCATTCTTCGGGTTCTTTACTGCCCATGAAATGTCATCAGTTGAGGGTTCATGTTCTGTTTCTGCTGTTACGAAATTACTCACTGTCTGTTATTTTGTGAACAACCTGGCTTCAGCAATACTGTCCACTTCAACTGTCCGTTTTTCGTGAACAACCCTGTGTCCGCTAATCGCCTGTTTCCTGGGCAATTTCTGCACGCGTATTTTTCACGCGCGCTGGCTGTTTTTGATGTACTGTGGTGGCCTTTCATGAACTGTCTGCTATCTTTGGTTTGCCAATCCTGTCTTTATTATTGTTTCCTGACAGCGATACTGTTCACCTGTGCTGACCCGCTCTTGACCTGTGAAAAACACCGTGCACCTGTCTTCAACGCGCACAGGACTGACCCGCTCCTGTCTTAAACAGTTCTAACTTTTTGTCCACACGACTTTTCTGTGCCGCCGTTTTGTCTGCTAGCCAGTTCCCGCACAGGGGAAAACCCAGTGTTTATACCGTGGACAACTTTTCACTGTCCACTCTCCCCTCTCCGAGTGAGCAATGTTATTTTCACCTGATTTCCCGGGAACTCTGTATTAATTCTCCGACACTTTTGAAAGGGGCCGTCTGCTGGAAACAGTGCTGACTCGGTGTGATTCAATTCTAGTTGTGATTTTGAGCCCAAGTAATATCTCTTATCTTAGTATCTTCTCTAAGCGAAGAGCCCACAGATAAACAGAATGACAACCACGTCTATATTGCAATGGGTTTCTTGGCCGGACGTGGCTTCCCAGATAATCTCGCGTGACACAAACTTTTTTGCACCAGAATGAGATTTGTCGTTGTCTTGGTTCTAATGCTTCTACTATCTCACTGTAGAGTGGATGCTGAGCTTGCCACCTATCTCACACCACCAGTCACCACCGCATCACACATCCACCAGTCAGTGAACAAGAGTTAATTTTCGCACATCAATTCCTTTTAATGACTAATGAACACGGACACACGTAACATATACATCCAGGAACAATAATTCTCTCAGAATATATCTTCATCACACTTGAACACTTCGAATAACACTGCCTCTCAAGGCCTACTTAAACTCATCGACCACGACAGTTGTACTACTAGCCACACTTCCAGGCCCGAATTCACTCGATCATACCCACACTGGATCTAAGCCTCCGTTAACTATCCGACCCTCTCTAGGGCTAGGCTTCAATTCACTATGTCTGCTGATAGCCGGGCTCAGTCTTTAATCCTTAGGCTCAGACTTCCTATCACTGAAAACCACAGCTCGGAGTTCTCTCCTTAACTCCGCTCTCCTTCAATTTCCCGAACTGCTGACTTCTCCTGTCGGTTCCCATCACTCAACTGCCCATCCTACCCTCTCGGGATCTCGACTTCAACTCTCTCGTCAATCTTTTTCACTGTCTTTTTAACCCTTCTTGCAACCCTCCCTAGGTTCCACACAACACTACCCCCCCCCCCCCCCCCAGCTCAACTGTCTGCCCCAAAATCACACTAGCCAGCTGACTTCTCCTCAACTGCCCCTTAAGTCACTGTGTTCTCATTTGCCCCCTCCAGGGGACTTACTACCCGGCCCTATTTTACCTCGTGAACTTGTTTATGTGTACAATTACTATCCGGGACATTGACCTTACTGATAGTGAACCCAGGCATGTGTCACTTGGTCTGCCGACTGTTGCTGGTAGGCTCAAGGTGATGCAGGCGAAGGCATACCTCAGAGTAGCTGCTGACACAGATCACCCGTTACATGAGGCGCTGGACGCAGTTAAGGGTCAACGACTGATAAGAGGGAAATCGTGGATGGCTCAGGCGGAGGATACGATCAGACAGGTGTGAATCTTGGAGAACATTAGGCGAGGAGAGGAGTGGGTCAGAGTGCCAGCGGAGCAGTCAGAATTGTGCAGAGTTATAATCACATTGAGCCGGGAGTGCAGGGAGGTCCAGCAGGGGCCACGGAAGTGGAAATCCAGGAACTAATTCAGGACAATGCTCACTTGGGTGATGTGATTATCTACACAGATGGTTCGGTGTCAAAAGGTGAGAGAAGTGGCTGGGGGTTCATAGCCAAAGCTAATGGTCGACGTTTGGTGCAGGAGAGTCTGGCATATGATACCACAACATCCAGCTTAAGAATGGAAGTGGAGGCAGTCACTGCGGCTCTCCGCTGGATGGAGAATACGACACACACACACACACATCGTGATTGTAACAGACTCAGAAAGCATGCTGACGAGGGTGAGGACGGGCAAGCTTCGTGCGGAGTGGCTTGCTTCGCTTCGGAGGTCATGGGTGACAAGAAGCGCCTAGATCTTTTCTCAGGGGCATGCCGGTGTGCTGAGAAATGAACAGGTGGACAGATTGTCTGGCCGATGTGTCTCTACCTTGCCGTGGTGGGGGTGCTTGAGTGTCCCACTGACCCCAAGCGCTATGCCGATGGATATTAACTACATATTGGACAGCTCTTGGGATTGGGACGAGACTAAGAGAGACACAACCTGCTGCTCTGCAGGTAGACTGAGGATAGCAGTCTAAATCAGACGAACGATGCCAATAAACTGTCTGGACACAATATCTAAGGCTCTCAGTCGAGGGGTATGGGGCTGAACGTCTCTAAGCCATAAACCCTCGGATGTGAGAGCCTGGCCGACATATACCTACATCAAAATTGAGGTAAGGTATTGAGCACGCTACATGCTTGGTGCAGATACTCGTTCGATGGCTCTTAGCTGGGGGATATGACGGATCCCCTGATGAGAGGCCCTGGCCGTTTCTCGCCCACAGATTCACGGAGGTAATGTGCTGAGCCGGCACCACATGTAGCCTACCTCGTTAGCGGGTACTCAAGGTGGAAAAACACCTCGGTCGCACGTTCCGATGAAAATCTGTAACCGTACTCATGGAGCGAGTGTAGTCAAAGGTGAAAAATTGTCTCGTTGACACTAAATGGAACGCTTGGCTTGCGAATCATTTACGTGGCAGCCCGAAGCAAAAGCTAGCTGTGTGGAAGTCGAAATAATAGTCTAACTTGTCTCGAAACCTGAGGAAGGCTAACCTCATTAAAAATGCCCGCTGAAGTCGGAAGCTCTAACTAGTCTTCCCTCGTGCTAGGAACAGCTACCTAGTATCCGAATGCCGATCTTGTTCGGAACAGCTCTGACTAGGTAGTTTTTCCGAATGTCCGACGTGTCTGGAACAGTTCTGACGGACACAACGACAAGCACATGTCCGAAAAACTCGCTGAGTGGATACTAACTGAAGACCAGTTTGGTTTGTGCGAGAACGGCCCGGGGCGAACGAAATGCCCAATATATTGAAGTGAGGAATTAAAGCAGCCATGAGCAGGACGTGACGATTCCCTCGGTGAGTCCAGCACCAGGGCGCTATGTACTGGCCCTGCAATTATGGAAGCCACCCTGGAAGGCGGAAAATGCCATGGACTGTCCCTGCCTTCCTTTGAGGGATGACCGTTGTCTTCGACCGTTCCAACTTGGCCAGCTGGGTTGTGGACGGTACCTCAAAAGTCAGAGTCTCCCAGGAATGCTACCTGGTCAAAAAAGCACGCTAAAGCCGGGTGTGTTGGTCTACGGGCTTCGGCCCAAGGGCGCATAACTTAGACACACCGCAATCACATCTGAAAAAACACTCCGGATGAACGCAAAAAAGAAGAAGAAGATTGGCTGGCTCTGGAGAACTTGGTGGAGTATTGATGCATGACAAGGCAGACGTGGTTGCGGCCTTGTGGCAGCACGTGTACACCTCGGAGGTGCAATTGTATCACCATGGTCTGGCAAGAATGCGACAGCGAGGAGTGACGAGGGGATCTGGCCGAAGATCGACGCTTAGAGGAAAGGTGAGACGCACATATAATCAGATTGGTACTGGTACTGTTGGTGTTGGAATTCTTCGCTGGCTGCTGAGGATGGGGACGGAGCGCTTATGGGAATGTCCGGAATGCTGTGATGTCGATTCCTAAATCAATCAATCATGACGCAATACCCTACAGGTGTAAGATATATAATTGTGAGCATGTCTCAATGCCTTACAGGTTTAAGATAAATGGCTGTTTATATGTCTCAATACCTTACAAGTCAAGGATATATGATTGTTAATATGACTCCAATACCTTACAGGTTTAAGGTAGATACTTGTTTATATGACTCAATACCTTAAAAGTTTAAGATAGATGATTGCCTAGGATAGATGACAATATATATTTATCAATACCGTACAGGTCTAGGATAGATGATTTTTCATGTCTCAATACTTTACAGATTTAAGATACATGGTTGTTTGCATGTCTCAATATCTTACAGTTTCAAAATACATGGTTGTTAATATGATTCATGTCCTTACAGGTCTAGGATACATTATTGTTTATATGACTCAGTACCTCACGGGTCTAGGATAGATGATTATTTATATGACTCAATCGCTTACATGTTTAAGATACACGGTTGTTGATATGACTCAGTACCTTACATATGTAAGATGTATGATTGTTTATATGTCTCAAAACCTTACATATATAAGCTAGATTATTGTTTATATGAATCAGTACTTTACAGGTCTAGGATAGATGAGTGTTTATATGGTTCAATACGTTACATGTATAAGATAGATCATTGTGTACATAACTCATTACCGTACAGGTTTAAGATAGAATTGTGTGTACATGTCTCAATACCTTACAGGTGTAAGATAGATGATTGTGTACGTGATTAAATACACTGCAGATGGGCGATGATAAATGTGTACGTGTCTCTTTAAATTACATGTGTAGGATAGCTTATTGCGTGCTGTAACAGACTACGTCGGGTACGGAGGGGTGAATTACTCAGGTCAGCGGATCCCAATCCGGTAGTGGGTTAAAAATAATACAAATTTAAGTAACAGACACGTCAAGGTCGTTTGGTCAGCGAGTTTGTTATACAACTAAGAAAAAAAAAATAAATAAACGGGTTCGGTTTAATTGTATGGGGTTCGGTGTGAGAGGTTGGTGATACGTGTTGTGTCTGACTGAGAAACACCCCTGGGGTAGAGTTGTTGCATGAGAGGTGAAGTTGCACGATGTAGATATAAAGGTCGCTACGAGATAAGTAAGGTTTAAGACGAGTACTTACAAATTAGCAAGGAAAACGTGTTACCGTGTTACTTTCTAGTAACAAGAAAGAGGGACCATAGGATCTGGCCGACATTCAGAACAACGAGTAAATTCCGGACGTGCACATAATCAGATTCCTCTGGTACCATTAGAATTGGGACTCTCCGCTGGCTGTTGCAGAAGAGGATGAAGCACTTATGGGAGTGTTCAGAGTGATGTGATGTCAGTTCTTGACTCAACTCAATGTATATCTTACAGGGAAATATGATTGTATGTATGACTGAATACTTTACAGGGAAATGACTGAATATTTTACAGGGAAATATGATTGTATGTATGATTAAATATCTTACACAGAAATATGGTTGTATGTATGACTGAATACCTTACATGGAAATATGATTGTATGTATGACTGAATACCTTACAGGGAAATATGATTATATGTATGACTGAATACCTTACATGGAAATATGATTGTATGTATGACTGAATACCTTACAGGGAAATATGATTATATATATGACTGAATACCTTACAGGGAAATATGATTGTATGCATGACTGAATACCTTACAAGTAAATATGATGGTATGTATGACTCAGTACCTTACAGGGAGATAGGATTGTATGTATTACTGAATACCTCACAGAGAAATAGGATTGTATGTATGACTCAATACCTTACAGGGAATTATGATTGCGCGCATGACTCAATACCTTACAGGGAAATAAGATCGTATGTATGACTAAATGCCCTAAAGCGAAATATTATTATGTGTATGACTAAATACCTTAGAAGGAGATATGATTGTACTTATTACTAAATGTATACCACCACAAAGACAGTTGTATGTATGCAGCGACTATAGCACCACAAAGAAAGTTTTATGTGTGTAGCGAGTATACCACCACAAAGAAAGATGCATGTGTGTATAAGTCTATGCTACTAGAGATTGGGGAAACTCGTTGGAGCTCAGATACACAGTTAATGTTTAAACATGTGATTACGTATGTGTACGAATCTTGAAAAGTAATAATCGTTTTGCATTTGTTGATCATCGCAAGACAAGGACAGAGACGTTAAAATTAGCAACTTGGAACGTTAGGACGTTAAACGACGACGAAAAATTAGAGAACATAAAACAAGAAATTGAAAGGGAAAAAATTAATATCTTAGGTATGTGCAAAACGAGATGGACAGGAGCAGGCATCAAGATATATGAATATTTCAAGATTATTTATTCTGGAGGTGAAGATCGTCATAGGGGAGTGGCAATTATTTTGGACCGGAAAACATCAAAATCTGTTCAAGGATATTGGGCTGTGTCGGACAGAGTTCTACTAGTTAAATTAAGTGGCAGACCTTTTAGCATAAATATTATTCAAGTATATGCCCAACAGGAGAATCCAGTGAAGATAGTGTAGAAGAATTTTATAATGACATAGAGTCTGCCTTAAAGAAATGTAAACATTCAGAAATAAACATCATAATAGGGGACTTCAATGCAAAAGTAGGAAATCAAGGGGATAGATACACAGTAGGAAACTATGGTTTAGGAGAGAGAAATGAAAGAGGATACAGACTCGTAGAGTGGGCAAAAGAACAGGAAATGATTGTAGGAAACACCTGGTTTAAGCAACACCCTAGAAGATTATGGAGGAGTCCTGATAGCAGGATTAGAAACCAGATTGACTACATTCTCATTAGCAGAAGATTTAGAAACGCACTAACAGTAGCAAAAACAGTTCTTAGTGCTGATTGTTATAGTGACCACAGATTACTCATAGGAACACTGAGGATACAGTTGAAGAAAGTCAAGTATATAACAGGAAACACTAAATATGATTTGTGTACATTGAGTAAGGACAAGGAAATACAAAACAAATTCAACATAGAAGTACAGAACAGATTTGAAATATTGTCTGATCTAGAGATCCTATTCCAGGATGTGGATGATCAATGGGAAACGTTGAAGAATTCAATCAACGTGGCTGCAGAAACAACTATTCCAAAATTAAAGAAGGTGGGTCGTAAGAAATGGATGACTGAAGAAATTTTACACCTCATGGAAACAAGAAGACTCAACAAAAATAATTCTGTCAAATATGAAGAAATCCACAGACAAGTCAGAATATTATGTAAGGAGGCAAAAGAAGCATGGCTTAAGGAAAAGTGCTTAGTAATTGAAAACCAACACAACAATCAAAATACCAAATTAGTGCACAAAAGAATTCAGGAACTTACTAATAAAAGAACAAGTACATCAACAGGGTGTCTAAAAACTAAAGATGGCAAAATCATAATAGAAAAAGACCAGATTCTACATGTATGGACAGATTATGTGAAACACCTTTATAATGATACCAGAGACGAACAGTATGATATTAGATTTAATAATGAAGGACCGCCAATTTTGGAGATGGAGGTTCGAAACGTTCTTAAGCATATGAAAGCTGGCAAGGCCCCCGGTGCAGATAACATCACAACAGAAATGATTAAAGCTTTAGAAGAATTTGGACTAGAGCATGTCACTAGACTGCTGAACACATTATATGATACTGGAGATATACCTCCTGAATTATGTAACTCTGTATTTATTGCAATCCCAAAGAAATCAGGAACTTTGGAATGTGATCAACATAGAACAATTAGTATAATGAGTCACATCACAAAGATTTTGCTAAGAATTATCATGCAAAGAGTGAGGAAGAAGATACAACCTGAAATAGGGGAATAACAATGCGGGTTTGTAGAAGGAAAGGGTACAGTAAATGCTGTGTATATGCTGCGAACAGTTATTGAACGTGCTATAGAAGTAAACAAGGATATATATCTTTGCTTTATTGACTATACAAAGGCTTTTGATAGAGTTAGACATGTCAACATAGTGGATATGCTTGCAGATCTACAAATTGATGGGAAAGACATCAGACTTATAAAAAACATATATTGGAAACAACAAGCTGCAATAAGGATTGATAATGAAGTGGGACAGTATCACCCAATTAGGAGAGGTGTTAGGCAGGGATGTGTGATGTCTCCAGATCTTTTTTCCCTATACAGTGAATATATTTTCAGAAATGTAGAGGATATAAATGGAATCAGCATTGGAGGACGAAACATCAATAACATTAGATATGCAGATGATACAGTATTAATTGCAGACAATGCGCAGGACCTGCAACAATTAGTAGATGCGGTTGTTGTACACAGTGAGCAACTGGGGTTATAATTAAATTGTAAAAAGACTCAGGTTATGGTCGTCACTAGGAAGAAAGAATTGCCACAATGTAATATACAAGTAAATGGAAATATTCTTCAACAAGTTAATCGGTACAATTATCTTGGAACAGTCATAACATCTGATGGGAAATGCCTTGAACAGATTAGAACAAGAATCGCCATGGCGAAAGTAGCCTTTAGCAAGATGAAAGACATTCTGACCAATAAAAAGATGTCATTTGAAACGAGAAAAAGAGTGTTGAGGGGATACATAGAGCCTGTTCTTTTGTATGGATGTGAAACTTGGACAATGAGCAGTCAAGCTGAAAAGCATCTGATGGCTGCAGAAATGTGGTTTCTGATGAAAATGCAAAGAATACCATGGACAGACAGAAAAACCAATGACCAAGTACTTCAGGAGATAAATGAACATCGGAAACTGATTAGAGAAATTAGACGTAGACAGTCAAAATTTTTTGGACATGTTATGAGAAGAAATGGATTGGAGAACTTAGTGACAACTGGCAAGATCGAAGGGAACAGACCAAGAGGAAGACCGAGAGGAAAATACCTGGATGGCTTGGCCACATGGCATGGACGAGACAGGAACACTGAGCTGATCCACGACACTGGTGATCGAGTGAAATGGCGAGTCATAACCGCCCACGCTTTCCGGCATGGCACATGATTGATTGATTGATTTGTTGATTAATAGTATTATTTGGATTGATCAATTAATTAATTTAAGTTATGAAAATAATTTCATCATATATTATTTGTTATATAGAAAGTATGTAACCTGATCAATAATATTATGTTGACTGATAAATTAAGTAATTTGATTTATGAAAAGAAAATAATATGGGTATATTTTGTCATGGTCTCTAGAATTGTAATTACATATAGAAATGATTTAACTCGATCTTTAACATCCACGTAGATAACCGCATGGAAGCGGGATTCCGAAATTGTAATACAATCTATATTAATTATTAACATATACTAAGTATTAGTGTAGAAATTGTTCAATATCTTATAACTAATTCATATTCATATTACTTCAAAGATATAATTAATATTGTGTGTGTGTTAAATTTAGATGCATTAATAATATACAACCATATACAACTGAGTGAAACTTTATATTTCATCATTATGTTAATCCAATTTCAGTTATGATTACAGGTAAACAACTCTAGGTTATTGAGCAATTACGTATCAAGCGTATTGAAATAACATACAATCAGAACAGTGGGAAATATTGGGACGGAGAAGTAATGACGATGGTCACTTCGGAGACATGGTGACTTGGGTGTGATGTGATCTAACATCTACAAGGCGGATGGAAGTTTTAGCTTCTGAAGGTCTGTATCTGTTGGGCTGGATATAGAGTTGGCTGTCTGTATTAGAGGCAACTGGGTATAACGAGTTAATCTGATAGTCAAAGTCGGATCTGACTTTGGGGTAGCTGTTCAACAAATATATTATTCGTATCACGATCCGGTCGCGAGTCCGGACGTGTCACTTCGCCGCCATTGTACTTCCGGTACAATGGCGGCGAAGTGACACGTCTATTCTTCGGGGAGACGCTGTTTGGTGTTTTCCTGTGGATTATGTGATGTTATTTCGTATTCGTTTATTGGAAGTGTTCAAAAGAAGCCATGGAAGGCATGCAGGTGGATGAAATTTTGAGGGCAGCCGACAGATATTTGTTGGTTATGGTCTCAAGTTTCGCGACGGCAGGCAGAGGATCTCATTCGTGAGATAATGGTTGCGGTCAAATGACCAGTACGGTTACTGCCATAGAGGAAAGCAACGGCAAACTACCTCTTTAAAAATGCCTAGTACATTATGATTCGGCTTAAGACTAATCGGTACAATTATCTCGGAACAGTCATAACATCTGATGGGAGATGCCTTGAAGAGATTAGAACAAGAATCGCCATGGAGAAAGTAGCCTTTAGCAAGATGAAAAATATTCTGACCAATAAAAAGATGTCAATTGAAACGAAAAAAAGAGTGTTGAGGGGATACATAGAGCCTGTTCTTTTGTATGGATGTGAAACTTGGACAATGTGCAGTCAAGATGAAAAACATCTGAAGGCTGCAGAAATGTGGTTTCTGAGGAAAATGCAAAGAATACCATAGACAGACAGAAAAACCAATGACCAAGTACTACAGGAAACAAATGAAAATCGTAAATTGATTAGAGAAATTAGACGCAGACAGTCAAAATTTTTTGGACTTGTTATGAGAAGAAATGGATTGGAGAACTTAGTGACAACTGGCAAGATCGAAGGGAACAGACCAAGAGGAAGACCGAGAGGAAAATACCTGGATGGCTTGGTGACATGGCATGGAGAGACAGAAACACTGAGCTGATCCACGACGCTGGTGATCGAGTGAAATGGCGAGTCATGACCGCCCACGCTTTCCGGCATGGCAAATGATTGATTGATTGATCACGATCCCTACCATGTTTCTTGTTGTAAAGTGCGTAATGATTGAATCACTGTACAATGTAGATACTGAATGTGGTTTAACATACTGAAATGTTACACCTGGATAGGCCATATCTTGTTATCTATATAGTTAATTTAAAGTGATTAGATTAAATTGATAATTAAAATCAAATGTTATACATACTCCTTAAAGAATTAGTAAGTAAAGATACATCACATGAGTAATTAAATGATTAAATTTAGTTAGTTAAAGTTCAAGAATGAAATCAATTTAGTACATTTTTGAATGATAGTTTTAAATACGTATTTCACATAAACATGATTTTTCATAAGTTTGTATACATTTCATAGTTTTCCCAAGTTTAGTTGCCTGCCAACCGAAAGGAAATAAGTCTAAAGTTATTTGGATTAGTAATTGTGTGTGTGCATACATAAATAGTTGAGTGTACATGTCGTAATATCAGTGGGGTGAGATAAACTATTACTACACTCTATGACTTGGCATATGTTCTGTGTTTATGTATAGGTGCACTCAGTCTACCAACCCCTCCGGTAACTGGACCCTGCTTTCTCTCAATCTCCCAACCTAGGGACGGTAACCACCATGGCTCCATCGAGACGACATGACTCAACTCTGGTTTTGTCAAAAGAATGATACCAAATGTATTATGTATAATAGTACAGAAGGAGACAGGTATAGACCAAGATAGGAAGTTTCGAAGCCAAACAGACACAGGATCAGAATGGTAGGATCAAGGTAATCATCCTCGGGCAGCGCCAGTAATGTCAACACCGTCAGCTGTTGCAGTCTCCTCACTCGGCTTCGGCAGTTCCTCTCTTGAATGGCCCGGACTTGCGTAACTGCTAGACTTGGGTAGTCACCCTTCGGGAAACAAAGTCAGTTCCTGTCATCCCACCACAGTAATCTCTCTAGGGAGTAGACAACTGTGACTGAAGAGTTCATAACTGGGCTGGATCCAAGGTTCATGTTGCCCATTCTAACAGCTCACACCAAAACACTGTCACTGTAAAGTCAATAAATAATGCGACTGCAGTAATGGCCGGATCAAGATTGTTCACACCAGTTCACAAATGGGATACTATCGTAGGAGCTATACGGTTCAGTTCGTCAACAAAGTCTCTGGGCCTCGGTGGCCTGATATTGTACAGAAAATTTCATCTTTACCCGATAAGGCAATGCCGGTAATATGTGACCTATGACTGGTAAGTAGCAGGTACGTGAAGTAGAACCTTCTGGATGGCTATTAATCTGATCGAAGGGAACGTCTCAGGCGAAAAGACAGAGCGCTGCTCCAACCCTGGCGAGTTCAAGCAGAGATAGGTTCTGAGTTCGCGCCATGTTCCTTTATCATTTGCCGTGCCTAGGATATCTTCTTCAGCACACTCGAAGGTAGGTTCTGCAAATAAGGGGGCCTGGCGAGTTCAAGCAGAGATAGATTCTGAGTTCGCGCCATGTTCCTTTATCATTTGCCGTGCCTAGGATATCTTCTTCAGCACACTCGAAGGTAGGTTCTGCAAATAAGGGGGCCTAGTTAAAGTATCCTGCATCAGCTTATGGCGTCTAACATAGAACAGGATCGCTGAGCTCTCAGCCATGGATTACATAATATATATATATATATATATATGTTATACCTGACCTTCCTCCTCAGCAAGAGTATTGACTGTAGTGAACAGGGGACTTTCACCTGTCAGGCAGGAAGGGGGAACTTGGAAGGGGGTATGTGTCTTCTCATGCTCTTTCCTGAGTTAGTTTCTCTCTTGGTTCTCACTCCCAGATAACCGAGAAACAATATAATGTTTACCCCTTTCCTTTATTATTGAATTAGAGGTTGCACATACTCCAGTCCTGCCCCCTCTGAGTTCGAAGGTCAAGTGACGTCTGCATGCATTGTTCCCTCCTCCATGTAACAGGTGAAGTTCCAACCTCGGTCTATCGCCCATTCATAATGGCGTGATTATTTTAAAATGTGTAGCTGTCCACTGTGACCAGCATTATCATTTAGAGAAGGCGGACTTCCCCTTCTCTTCTACGTCTCCCTATTTCCCCCATCCTGGAGAAAGAAGGTCTTTTAATTTTGCGCATCCGTAAGAAATAATTACTGATAGGACAATTAGAGGAAGGTAGAAGTCACCACCCACCATTGGCACCTTTCCGTCTTGACAGACGATAGTTTGGTACATTGTGCTTCAAAAAGACTTAATAACTACGACCCATGGCGGTGGCGAGTGTGGCTAGTAAGGCCAATTCGTGCTGAAAATGTTTGCCCACAGTAGATGCATGTGAAAACATGGTCATTTCCACCATTGTGCACCATCTTACGTCTCTCACGCCCTGTGTGTGCTTTATCTGCAATCATTTTCTCCTTTGTCTTTATTCCGTTTCTGATAGTTGCCCTCCATGCAACACGTTCAGCGGCGACTTGCTCCCAATGTGCATTATCAATGCCTGTATCAATCATGTCCCGCTTACACACCTCTTTGTATCGTAGTAGAGGCCGAACCTGAGATCTTCTACTCGTCTGTAATTCACCAAAAAAGATGTCCTTTGGTATTCTACCATCATCCATCCTCCTAACTCCTATCCATCTAAGGTAGATGTCAGCAGAGCACTATTCCATCCGAAATTGCGGTGACGCCCTCTTCGAATCGGTCGAGTGCATAACTCAGCTATACGCTTCGGCCGACACTCCACTTCGACGCCTTACCATATCGCCTGTCTATATCTATTAAACTAGTACGGTTGGACTCTTCTCCGGCCATGCCACGTCGCTAGGCCGGTTGACTAGTGCTCTACCTCGCTCTGCGGGTGTAAACACGAACACATAACTCGCTTGCGCCGAAGTCCAACTAAATGCTCTTCGAATTAGTAAATTTCGTGAAGCCAGGTCATGCATAGAATCCTTTTAAATTGCACAAGGTCACGGGCCTGTCAAATCCTCTTTTAAGTGGATATCTTATAGCTTCCTGCGTGTAGGACACGCTTTCATAATGGTTTTTAAAACCATCTATTACCAGCTCCATTTTCGGCTGTCCCCGTTCAATAATGCCTACTTAATATGCGTGACATAACTTTAAGCGACGCACGGCTAGCAAACTTCGCAAGCCGCCGGGATCTCGCATCGGTTTGACACCGTTATAATGTAATAGTAAATCAATTTACCTTCTTAACGAAACACATCTTGTCTACCTGGATCTAGAGTTTTTTGAGAAACATAATTTTCTACAAAGCCACCACCAGCATCTCGACAAAAGTCGTCTCGGTAGTGAAGCAAACACACAACTGCTGAATTTTGACCATACATCCTTGGACAGGGTAGCAAATCTCGCGGTCCCACAGAATTGCCACTTTTACGTAGGCCCCGACTTACTCGGGGTATTCGTATTCAACTCACAAGAAAGTCGAATTCATCTAAGTTTGATTAGACAATCTAGAAAAGGACACTCTAAAACATATCTTCTATACGAATTCAGAAAGCTATGGAAAGGGGATCTCCATTCGGGGTTTCATCGGTAAAAATAGCGTGGTGATTCCCTGTCCTAAATAAGACGAGAGGCCAACCTACAGTCTTTCTTGTGACAGTACATTCGTATGAAAATGAATGGGATTTAAAAAAAAAAAACACACATTCCACCCATTTTATTTGGGCGACTGTACGTGTCAGGATTGGAAAGTGTGAACTTAAGTCACACCCTCATCACGGTGGAAAGTTCGGATCATCTTAAGCGAAAATCACGATGTGGACTTAGGCCGGGAGAGACAAACCTCCCGAAACCACTACACTCGAACTGAATCCATTGCGGAGAACGTATGTCTCTGATTCAGAATTGGCAATGGCCAAAGTTTACAGAGCCGCGATCTGCATATACTTTTAGTTCTTGGGTGATTTTATATAGTCATTTATTAGATGAATGGGAAGTTTAGTTGTTAAAGATGTGATTGTAATTAAGTGCGATAATATAGCATCATTAACTCATCGATGTTATGTTGAGGTGTTTTGAGAACGGGTGTGTCGTCGTGTTGTTCCTGTCATACTTCAAGTTCTTAATTGTTGTTATTCACCCATAACAATAAATTATATTATGGCAACTGTCACAATCATTTGCAGCAACTAGACATGGCTATTTCTAGGTTTGTCTCGTCGGTATCTGTAAGAAGTCCAGGGTGACTCAGCTATAGGCAACATACATCACCGAATAGGCCTGACTACTGAACCACAACTACTTGTAGCCACTTGATAACAGGGTTTTGCACACAAACAATATATATATATATATATATATATATATATATATATATATATATATATATATTTGTGTGTGTGTGTGTGTGTGTGTGTGTGTGTGTGTGTGTGTGTGTGTGTGTGTGTGTTCCAAGCTCCGTCCGAACACAATACTGCCTTCTACAAGCCTTGTAGAATAATTTTAATTTGTTACGCCAGACTCTCTCCCGTTTCCGACCATAACCAACTGAACACCACTAAGTCTCTCTTTGGGCAACGTTTTTCTCTAACTCTCAGGCTAAGTTCCGCTAACCTGCCCAAAAACTCCATTGCACCAGCCAATCACTTTCTTCTCTTTTTATCGGCCATCGTTAGCCCCGATGAGAATCCATTATACCCTTGATCCCTGACATTTTTAGTCCCCCTAACATAACATTTTCGGATTATTCTTTGCTTCCTCGTCTTCTAGCACGTTTCTGCTAGCTCGCTGGTGATGTAATCTTGACTTGTACGTGCTATACAATCACAATGTCTTGGGGCTCTCCCATTTGCTTTGGACTTTTAATTATCCTTCTTAACCTTTTCTTTCAGATTCTTCACTCCACATCCGCCGTACATTGGACGTTAACACGCATGTTACATTACACCCATTTCAAAATATAACATAATTTTAAAAAATGCTGGGAGAGCAATTCTTCTATAAATTCGTAACGAGCAATGTGACAATGCGTGGGAGCACCTAGTATAGCTCTCTCATACATTCTACTATACCCTTCAAAAAGTCATATCTTAAAGAACACAATACATAAAACTTCTAAATTGTGTCCAATAAAAGGATATCAATTAAAACGAGAAAAAAAAATGTTGAGGTGCTACCCAGCACGTGTACTTTTGAATGGATATGAACCTTGGACGATGAGCAGTGTCACATTAATCCACCCAGAATTCACATATTAAACTCTATGTTGTTCATTGTCTGTAGTGTTCCTTGCCCTTAGTGGTTTCTGGAGAGTAAGACTGCCATGATGTTGTCGTCCCCACGTATAGGCATCGGCACAAATGAGTACTCCTGCAGCAAGATACTCAGTCGATGAACACGTGCAGTATTCATTGATGCCGTATGGATGAACGTTAGTGGTCGGTGATCCGTTTACAAAATGAATTGTCTTTCCTTTAGATAACTAGACAGTTTATGTACAGACCACACAATAGCCAGGGCCTCGCGTTGTTAAGTTGAACATTTTGTCTCTGGTGACAAGAGTTTTCCGCTGATATGTAGTACTGGATGCACGACAGGCTCATTCTCTTGCATCAAATGTCCACCAGTTCCTGTCTATGATGCATCTCGCATAAGAGTACATTGTATGTCAAGATTAGGGAGAATTAAAATTGGATGACTAGAAAATAATTATTTCATATTTTTGGGTTTTCCACCCACTGTTGTGTCCTCACCACCTTGTTGGGTCTGCCCTTCTGTGTCCACACAAAACTGATGTGATGGGTGAAAAAAAATTATTTTAGACTGTATTGTAGAATTGCGTGATGTGTAACAGCGTATTCACATCTCTCATTAACTGAATTGTAAATTTTCGACCATAGGCAGGCAAGACGACATTAGAGAAACATAATCCAGAGATTACAGCTAATAGTGCTTCGACCACAGCTTCTATTGTACTGTGTTTAAAAGGTACGGATTCTGGAATCTAGTGCAACAATCCATCATGGTCAGGATATACCTAAAACCCCTGTTGGACATCACTGACACTAGGCCACTGATGCCAATAACACCCTTTTGAAATGGCCTCACTTTCATGTCTGTATCTTGTACAGGTGCACATGATCTGCTATCTAGCTTGCTATCTTTACTAATCCATGGTTAATAAAACCGGACACGAATCTATGCTGTTTACGCACTATTTCCATGTGACCTGCAAATGAAATATCATGAGCTCTTATAATAATCAGCTCTTTATAAGCTGAAGGTACCACACCTTGCCTGCGTATGGTCTTCTCATCTGAAAAGCGGCAAGTGTAAAGTTATTCTATTCTTCATTTCGAAGCACCCCCCTAACATTCTTTGATTGCTTATAACCTGATGTACTTTACACCTGAAAACATTTGTCAAGAGTGATGTCTTGTCTTTGACAGCCAATAAAGTTCTGTTTTAGATCGGCCTTCTCCTGATCAGTTGTGCTAACCTTAGTCTCTCTCTGGTTAGTCATTTCGAGTGTCGGTTCTTCCTCGGCAATTTATCTAATCTACTTTGTCTTCTGGTAACTACAGCGATGTTTCTCACGCCATATCTATGGTACCAGTTATCAGTTTTCTCCTCTGTCCATTTTTGGAATGTTGGTACATTTCCAATGATCAAGTCTGCAACTGGGGAGTCCAGGACATACGCTGTCACTCTACCTGTGATATATGGTGTTGTCACTGTGATCTCAGCTAACAGATAAAATTCAACTGTCCCATTGACTGTTATGCACTTGACAGTTTTTTTCCAGTGTTAGAAGAAGTGTGTACGAGACGTTTTCTCACTCCAATGCTCGTACATACTGAATCTCTAAGAGTTAATGCTGGATTTTCATTGACAAACACATGATGCCGCTTCAGACTGTCTCCACTGTGCACTACTGACCCTTCTGAGAATGGATGACCAGATATCAAGAGAGGTTGGCTGTTTTTGTTACCCAGAGACATGCATCCATAATATGTCTCTTTACTGAGTGTCTCAATCACTTGGGCTGCATTTGTGTACTCAGTATCCTCCATCGCCCAATGATGCTGGATATGGCCCTTTTCCTTAAATTTAAAACAAATAACTTACAGTGAAATATGATTGCATGTATGGCTCAATACCTTACATGGAAATGTGAATGTATGTATGACTCAATACTTTACATGGAAATATTATTGTAAAGTCATGTTAATGGCAGGTTCGGGGGATATAATTGGTAACAGAGTTACACTGAAAGGTTTGAGTCCCATGATGAAACCCCCTTGACTGATTGTTTACTTAAACAGTTCCAAGGTTTTGACTAAGAGTCTAGATTTTTCTTATTTGACGGGGGACGTTAAAAAATTGGGAGTGGAGTATATGATCGCTTGATGAGACACAAGATAGTGGTGTCACCAATAGCGGCGTCCCTTGCAGTGCCCCTTGGTATGATGGGAAGCTGCTTTGGAAAAGTTGATAAATAGGAGTGCCTATTAGTTTCCCACTCTCTCCAAATGTAACAACCGTGGCCGAGGGAGCGATAATGCAGATACCATCAAAACAGAAGGCTTGAACTAGCCCTCCTCAATCAGTGGACCAGAGAAGGGAATTACCAATGCCTCCAAATTTAACCAAGACTGGCCTGTGTGGTCCACAGCGCAGTCGATGGGGTACACGAGCCCTGAAAGGACCGAGGAAACCCATGATTGGCAATTTGTAAATCCGCTCTAGGTGAGGTAAACATATTTTGGTCAATTACAGGTAGGATAGTGGTGCCTCTACTAGTTCCCAACTGGAAGCTCCAAACTTATAACGACCACAGGGTTGAGGTAGAATTTTGTGTTGTTCGGTTTATAATTTTACAGAAGTTTGAAGAGCTCTTCTGTCCCTGATTGCCTGAAATAATAGTAGAGTTATCTTTGCATGTAAGATGGCGATAGCCGGAAGAATGATGACAGCCTATGTTTGATTCAATGTTAGCGGTGAAAGTGATACTCTGCAGATTGGCAGGGGCGTAGTAAGAAAACAAGTGCCAGTGATATTCAGTAATGAATCAGGACAAAAAATGTTGTCTTACGGTGGTGTGTATATTTGTAGGTTGTTAGATTTGATGAAACCGACAGCGCAGTACGAATTGGAAGTATCGATACTGTGTTGTGTAGTTCTAGATAGTTTGATATAGCCACAATCCAATGCAGTAGGCAAAATATGTAGTGGAATAATCCAGAGTAGAGGGGATATTATGAACGTGCTTAGGATGTATATATTGTTCTATAAAGTCTTATGTTCTGACAGGAGGAAAGCCGCTGCACCTGCAGGGCAGTGTACCTGAACACAGCAGTGTCTTGTGTATGATAATAATTGGGGCTGTTTACAATATTATTCCCCACTGCTCAATCAGTGGGGTAAAGAGAAAATATGGAGCACTGTAGCATAGAATATGAGGTTGGTATTCCTGTATGAAGGTGGCCGTACCAGGTGCCGCGAGGCTATACATTGCAATATAATTATTATAGTGGCATGATACTGCCCAGCATGGTGATGATGTAGGTGTCAGATTGAACACTACATGTATGTGTATTGTCCTATAAGTATCACATGATGATTATTATGGTTATAATGATGGTCCTGATTATGAGGTTAATGATCTGTAGTGCTCAGGTTGAACAAATGTTAACTAGGTAAGAATAGTGGCCTGGCCAGCCAGAGCAAGAGGTGCTGAATAGAGCACCCATAATGAATCTGGTGCATTATTGTGTGAGCTTGATCATAGTGGGGAATAATATTGTGGTGGTTTTATTTGGCAATGTGAGGCGGTTTTATTTGGCAATGTATGGCATATGTCTGATTTGTTGTCGATGACTTATGTTATAACCTGTGTCCTGATTGTTGCTGGTCACTTCTTGTATATTGGAGATGTCGTCCAGCTGTCATCGGTACAAACGTGTGACCTGGTGATGTCACATTGAATTCTATATCCTATATGTGTGCTTGATCGCTGTTGGTGCATTGAACTGTATTTATGTCCTGTGTGTGCATGTTCAAATGGTGTTGTCCTGTTAGAGACATTGTACACTGGGTGTAGCTGAGTTGAAATACTGATTCCTTGATGTTATTAATCAGATGTTGTATTTTGTCATGAATTGCAGGTGGTGACAGTTGGCCATAGTTGTTGTTTTTAGAGCAAACTTGAGCCCAGCTCTGGTTAATGGCGTTTGTAGGCCACTCACACCCCCGTTCATGTACCTGTTTATATCGCTGTTTATGCCACTATATCTTTCCTGCTAGGGTTATAGTTCTGTTATTTGTTATACTATGACTCTTTGCTGTATCTGGTCCCCAATCACTGGAGACCACTGGAGAATCACTGGAGAATAATGCACCCGCCATGAGATGCGGGTGTCCTGTGTGGCTACTGAGGGTACCCTTCGACTCAACTGAACATGGTTGAGGTCTCACTATCAATTAGAGACCGCCCCTGAAGTCGGTGCTAGATAGCAGTTAACTCTAGCTGTGGCGATTTCGGATTCCCATTTGTGTAAGTACCGACTGTCCATGAATCCTGAGATGTGATCAGTAGAGAATCCATACCTGTTGTCACCGTTGTTGTTTAATTTGAGGCTTCTTTGTTGCCATGTTCTTGCTGGTTTGTGGAAATGGGTACCCGGTCGTGGTCATAGCGGTGTTAGGCAGCAGTGATATCCACTGTGGGAACGTAGGTTCCCATTTCTGTATATGTAAGTTGTGTGACAAGTCAGGATTTCTGTTTGTCCCTGAATCATGCAGTTCTGTCAATAAAAGTCTAATTTTGTTGTTCTTAACATGTTTTGTTTAGTTTATAGTTTTTTGTGCAAACTCAGTGATCCTGTTACAGTCCAATAGTGTAATCTTTGGCTGGGGTATACAACAGTACATCCACCACCCAAAGACCACCTGGAATATTCTGTCTAACTCTCTATCCCTTTTCTTGTTAACTGAGGAGAATGCATAAAGTGCTCTTTTTTTCTTATTATTATCAATTTCTTCTCTGGCCCATTAGAAGTCAGTGTTGCGCTTCTTCATCTTTGAGCACCTGAGTATAGGAAATTATATCATCCTATCCCTGATATTCTACCTCTGTGACAATTGTATATATGACTCAATACTTTACATAGAAATATGATTGTGTGTATGACTCAATATCTTACGTGAAATATGATTCTATGCATGACTCAATAATTCACAAGGAAATATGATTGTATGTATGACTCAATACCTTACATGGAAACATGATTGTGTGTGTGACTCAATACTTTACAGGTAAATATGATTGTATGTATGAATCAATAACTTACAGTGAAATATGATTGTATGTATGACTCAATACTTTACATGGAAATATGATTGTATGTATGACTCAATAATTTACAGGAAAATATGATTATCTGTATGAATCAATACCTTACAGGACATTTGATTGTATGAATGATGCGGTACCTTACAGGGAAATATGACTGTGTGTATGACTCAATATCTTACGGGGAAATATTATTGTGTATTTGATTCAATACCATACAAGGAAGTATGATAATGTGTGTGACTCAATAACTTACGGGGAAAGATGATAATGCGTGTGACTCAATACTTTACAGGGAAATATAATAATGTGTGTGACTCAATAATTTAAAAGGAAATATGACTGTATGTATGACCGAATACCTTACAGGGAAATATGATTGTATGTATGAATGTGTAACATTTAGGGAAATTAAGATGCATGTGTTTATATCTTTTCAAGCAAAGATGCATGTATGTAGGGTCTATAAGGTGACATGGAAAGATGTATGTATATAGCGACTATGCCTTCACATGGAAAGATGTATGATTGTATGTTTGCATCGAATATACTGTCACAAGGATAGATTTATGTATATAGCAAGTACACCAGAAAAAAGAAAATTGCATGTGTGTATAAGTCTATATACACAGCAAGAGCCACAGAAAATATAACACGTAAATCAGATGACTTTAAGCATTTATTCTCCAAGAGGCACCACTTCAGTTGTCGTGCACCGGACTAGCTCCAGATTAAGGCGTGTCTGTCAGTTGTCTAACGTCTGCCCCACGAGTAGGTAAGTGATGCACCGACTCCCCAGTCTCCACCCCCACCGTAGTGACCGTTGACACCCACGCTCCACCCTGCACAGAACAAACAACAACAAAGAGAATAATGGTGTGCACTTGATTCAACGAAAGACGCAGACGTGGCGTGAAGAATAAATTAAACACAGTCAAGGATAGAACAAATTCTAGCGGTCTTTCTAAACAACTGTCAACTATTGGTGCGCTATTCCATGAGTTACAGCTCTCTCGGTAAACGGACGGTTGTTTCAAGCATTTGCGATCATGAAAACCAAATCACAACAAATGAGTAGTAAGATATAAACAATGTCTAGCTAAAGACTGCCACCCAGTGTAGCCAGCACAAGGGATTTGGATGAATGACTGAAACGATATTGTGTGCTTGTGAAAGTGTCTGGCCTGTGCAATACGTGATGTCAAACTCCTGTGTTACAGCTACCGTGCAGCGAGCGACAATATACCCGTGAGACACAGCTACCGTGCTTCCAGCCAAAATTATAGAATACCTCTCCCAGTATTCTCATGTATGCTTTATCTTCTAACCGTCTTTAATGCATGCCCACTGATTTATTCATGATTTCCGGTAGAACATTTCTTATTCGCGCCATATAAGAGATGACACATCCCTGCAACATTTAGTATGAGCTTCACAACTCTTGCTGAATGACGAGTGGCCAAATGGACATGCCGCCTGGCTAAAGCTGTGGAGGTCTCTGATTTGTTTCCGAACTGTATCGTTATGTGAAACAAGTGCAATATTTTTGGACTGCCTCGCTACGTTTCACTAGTGCAATATTTTGGGACTGCGTCGTTATGTATCACTTGTGCAATAAAATGGGACTGCGTCGTTCTGTTTTACTAGTGCAATATTTTGGAACTGCGTCGTTCTGTTTTACTAGTGCAATATTTTGGAATTGTGTCGTTCTGTTTTACTAGTGCAATATTTTGGAACTGCGTCGTTCTGTTTTATTAGTGCAACATTTTGGACATCTTTCGTTCTGTTTCACTAGTGCAATAGATTATGTGGAATTTGGTGATGCTTAAATCAAAGACTCCGACCACCACCACCATAAAGTGTAAGCAACGCCGTTCTTCTATAACAGATCAGCGAAAGTCAAATTATATTCCATCTAGATTTAGAAGTTCGTGTGTCAAGTAAGACCATAGTCTGTTCTAGAAAAAGAAAGGTACTGAAGACGGAGGCAGCCAGCCAGTTGGCGCAACATAGAAATCGGGCTTCTACGCAATTATGCCATGAAGTATGTCGGCAACTGCTAAATGTTATGGTGCTCGCCCTGCTTTGGACCCCCCAGGCAGGTGTATGTTTGTAGCGACTATGCCTTCACATGGAAAGATGTATGATTGTATGTTTGTAGCGACTATACTGTCACAGGGATAGATTTATGTATGTAGCAAGTACACCAGCAAAAAGAAAATTGCATGTGTGTATAAGTCTATATACACAGCAAGATCCACAGAAAATATAACACGTAAATCAGATGACTTTAAGCATTTATTCTCCAAGAGGTGCCACTTCAGTTGTCATGCAACGGACTAGCTCCAGATCAAGGCGTGTCTGTCAGTTGTCTAACGTCTGCCCCACGAGTAGGTAAGTGATGCACCGACTCCCCAGTTTCCACCCCTACCGTAGTGACCGCTGACACCCGCGCTCCACCCTGCACAGAACAAACAACAACAAAGTGAACAATGGTGTCCATTTGATTCAACGAAAGACGCAGACGTGGCGTGAAGAATAAATTAAACACAGACAAGGATAGAACAAATTCTAGCGGTCTTTCTCAACAAATGTCAACTATTGGTGCACTATTCCATGAGTTACAGCTCTCTCGGTACACCGACGGTTGTTTCAAGCATTTGCGATCATGAAAACCAAATCACAACAAATGAATAGTAAGATGTAACCAATGTCTAGCTAATGTCTGACACCCAGTGTAGCCAGCACAAGGGATTTGGACGAACTTCTAAATCTAGATGGAATATAATTTGACTTTCGCTGATCTGTTATAAAAGAACGGCTTTGCTTACAATTTATGGTGGTGGTGGTCGGAGTTTTTGATTTAAGCATCACCAAATTCCACATAACCTATTCAATATTGTGTGCATGTGAAATTGTCTGGCTTGTGCAACACGTGATGTCAAACTGCTGGTGCACACATCCGGACTACACACAAGTGTACCAAAATACACCCGCAAACCCCGCTACCGTGCAGTGGCGACAATATACCTTGTGTTACAGCTGCCGTGCAGCCGGCGACAATATACCCGTGTGACACAGCTACCGTGCTTCCGGCCAAAATTATAGAATGCATCTCCCAGCATTCTCATGTATGATTTACCTTCTAACCATCTTCAATCAATGTCCATTGATTTACTCATGATTTCCGGCAGAACATTTCTTATTCGCGCCACATAAGAGATGACCCATCCCTGCAACATTTAGTATGAGCTTCATAATTCTTGCTGAGCGACGGGAGGCCAAATGGTCATGCCGCCTGCCTAAAGCTGTGGAGGTAGCTGGTTTGTTTCCGAATTGTATCGTTATGTGCAACAAGTGCAATATTTTTGGTCTGCCTCGCTACGTTTCACTAGTGCAATATTTGTGGACTTTGTCGTTATGTGTCACTTGTGCAATAACATGGGACTGCGTCGGTATGTTTTATTAGTGCAATATTTTGGAACTGCGTCATTATGTGTCACTTGTGCAATAACATGGTACTGCGTCGGTCTGTTTTATTAGTGCAATATTTTGGAACTGCGTCGGTCTGTTTTACTAGTGCAATATTTTGGAACTGCGTCGTTCTGTTTTACTAGTGCAATATTTTGGAACTGTGTCGTTCTGTTTTACTAGTGCAATATTTTGGAACTGCGTCGTTCTGTTTTATAAGTGCAACATTTTGGACCTCTTTCGTTCTGTTTCACTAGTGCAATAGATTATGTGGGATTTGGTGATGCTTAAATCAAAGACTCCAACCGCCACCACCATATCTTGTAAGCAACGCCGTTCTTTTATAACAGATCAGCCAAAGTCAAATTATATTCCATCTAGATTCAGAAGTTCGTGTGTCGAGTAAGACCATAGTCTGCTCTAGAAAAAGAAAGAAAGGTACTGAAGACGGAGGCAGCCAGCCTGGTGGCGCAACATAAATATCGGGCTGCCACGCAATTATGCCTTGAAGTATGTCGGCAACTGCTAAATGTTATGGTGCTAGCCCTGCTTTGGACCCCCCCCCCCCCCAGGCAGGTATATGTTTGTAGCGACTATGCCTTCACATGGGAAGATGTATGATTGTATGTTTGCAGCGACTATACTGTCACAAGGATAGATTTATGTATGCAGCAAGTACACCAGCAAAAAGAAAATTGCATGTGTGTATAAGTCTATATACACAACAAGCGCGAAAGAAAATATAACACGTAAATCAGATGACTTTAAGCATTTATTCTCCAAGAGGCGCCACTCCAGTTGTCGTGCAACGGACTAGCTCCAGATTAAGGCGTGTCTGTCAGTTGTCTAACGTCTGCCCCATGAGTAGCTAACGGATGCACCGACTCCCCAGTCTCCACCCCTACTGTAGTGACCGCTGACACCCGCGCTCCACCCTGCACAGAACAAACAACAACAAAGAGAACAATGGTGTGCATTTAATTCAACGAAAGACGCAGACGTGGCGTGAAGAATAAATTAAACACAGACAAGGATAGAACAAATGCTAGCGGTCTTTCTCAACAACTGTCAATTATTGGTGCACTATTCCGTGAGCTACAGCTCTCTCGGTACACCGACGGTTGTTTCAAGCATTTGCGATCATGAAAACCAAATCACAACAAATGAATAGTAAGATGTAACCAATGTCTAGCTAATGACTGACACCCAGTGTAGCCAGCACAAATGGCTTTTGTAAGAATGACTGAAACAGTATTGTGTGCATGTGAAAGTGTCTGGCTTGTGCAATACGTAATGTCAAAAGCTGGTGCACACATGACATCCAGACTACACACATTTGCACAACAATACTCCCGCAAACCCCGCTACCGTGCAGAGGCGACAATATACCTTGTGTTACAGCTGCCGTGCAGCCGGCGACAATATACAGCTACCGTGCATAGAGGCGACAATATACCTTGTGTTACAGCTGCCGTGCAGCCGGCGACAATATACAGCTACCGTGCATCCAGCAAAAATTATAGAATGCCTCTCCCAGCATTCTCATGTATGATTTATCTTCTAACCGTCTTCAATCAATGTCCATTGATTTACTCATGATTTCCGGAGAACATTTCTTTTTCGCGCCACATAAGAGATGACCCATCCCTGCAACATTTAGTATGAGCTTCATAATTCTTGCTGAGCGACGGGTGGCCAAATGGTCATGCCGCCTGCCTAAAGCTGTGGAGGTAGCTGGTTTGTTTCAGAATTGTATCGTTATGTGCAACAAGTGCAATATTTTTGGCCTGCCTCGCTACGTTTCACAAGTGCAATATTTTTGGCCTGCATCGCTACGTTTCACTAGTGCAATATTTTGGGACTGTGTCGTTATGTGTCACTTGTGCAATAACATTGACCGCGTCGTTTTGTTTTACTAGTGCAATATTTTGGAACTGCGTCGTTCTGTTTCACTAGTGCATTAAATTATGTGGAATTTGGTGATGCTTAAATCAAAGACTTCGATCACCACCACCATAAATTGTAAGCAACGCCGTTCTTTTATAATAGATCAGCCAAAGGCAAATTGTATTCCAACTAGATTCAGAAGTTCGTGTGTCGAGTAAAACTATAGTCTGCTCTAGAAAAAGAAAGATACTGAAGACGGAGGCAGCACCAGGAGGCGCACCACAGAAATCAGGCTGCCACGCAATTATGCCATGAAGTATGTCGGGAACTGCTAAATGTTATGGTGCTCGCCTTGCTTTAGACCCCCAGGCAGGTTCAGTGCAGGGCCCTATGTCTCGTAAGGGTCTATCCACAACTAATGGGGGTCCTTCTCAGATGTCCTTTGGAGCCAGGAGGCCTGTCAATGGAGCGTCTGGTCATACCAAATAAAGACTTACAATAATGCACTGGAATGCAGAGGGTGTCAAAAAAAAAAAGAAATTAAAAAAAGAATAGAACTAGAAACATCTTGGCCCAAGAAAATATAAGCGTATGTTGCTTGCAAGAAACTCACCTCAACGACAATATAGATTTCAAAATCAGAGGCTACCAGTCTTACCGATCTAACCGAAAAGACAGGCAAAAGGGTGGGATACTGACCCTTGTCATAAATAACATCACTGCTTCTCAAATTGAAGTTTACATGGAAGGGGCTGAGTATCAGGCACTTAAACTTAAGACAGACAATACAGACCTTCATCTGATCAATTACTACTGTCCAAATGACCGCTCATAGGCACTGGACACACTACCATCAAACGAAAAAATGATTGTGTGTGGCGATTTCAACAGTCACTAGCAGAGCTGCGGCTATGATCACATGGACCAGAGAGGGGAGAGACTGGAACACTGGCAGGATGAGAATAGATTCATCTTGGTTAACAAGCCGTCTGACCCACATACCTTCTACGTGTGATCATGGCACACTACAACTACACCTGACCTGGCTTTTCATTCACCAGACCTGGAGTTGAACATTAAACGAATGGTTGGGAAACAGCAAGGTGGCAGTGACCATCGGCCAGTCTTTCTAACTGTAGAAGATGAGCCTGTAAGTGAAAGCAGCACTCTCTCAAGGTGGAAGTACAAGAAAGCAGACTGGGCAATATACAAGCATCGCACCAGCATGCTGGTTAGAAACCTGAGCACTGAGAAGGACATAAATAAAGTAGTTAAAGAGTGTGGGAAATGCATACTACAGGCAGCATGAGAAACAGTACCAAGAGGAGCCCGTAAAAATTATAAACCCTACTGGGGTAGTGAACTGGAACAGTTGCATAATGATGTGAAGTGTGTAGAAGGCAATTAGAGACCGACCCCAGCCAAGAGCACCACAATTAATACCAGCACGCAAAAGCCAACTTTTTAAAGGGCCCAGCTGCAGGCTAGACGAAAAAGCTGGCAGGAGAAAACAGAGTCACTGAACTTTGAAAGAGACACAAGGGCGTTGTGGAAGCTAATAAAACAACTTAACGATGAGGGCACAGGGAGAAACTCAAAATTTGCACTACATTAAGACGGAACCATCTTAACAGGAAAGCAAGCAGCTGACCATTTTGCGGACTCATTCGCACAAGATAACAAAATCGAAATTAGGTAGTGTAGAGAAACGACAAGAGATTCGAGAGAAATACAGGACAGATGGAAATAGTACATGAGGCTATGGAGACACCTATCACATTCAATGAACTAGAGCTAGCCATATCAAAACTGAAAATGAGAAAGTCACCAGGAGCTGATGGTATATCGAATGAAATGATCAGGAACCTAGGAACAGAGGCCAAAGCAAAGCTGTTACAGATCTTCAATAACACCTGGACCTTAGGCAGTGTCCCACAAGCCTGGAAAGAAGCAATCATGATAACCCTCCTGAAATCAGGGAAAGATAGTCCCTTTGCCTCCAGCTACAGATCAATTTGCCTCACCAGCTGTCTCTGCAAATCAATGGAATGCGTCATCAATCCAAGAATACAGTGGTACATTGAAAGTGAAGACATCCTTGTGCCACAACAGGTTGGCTTTAGGCAGTGCTACTCTACGGAAGATCAGACAACCTACCTCTCTCAAACAATTGAGGATGCATTCCCAGAGAAGAAGATGGCACTTGCGGTATGGATAGATCTGAAGAAATCCTTTTGACAAAGTCTGGAAAAAAGGTCTGATGAAGAAACTGAGAAACTGTAAAGTCAATGGAAGAATGTACAAATGCGTGAAAGCATAGTTGCACAACAGAAGAGCCCGAGTACAGATAGAACGACTCAAGAGCAATAACGTACTATTGCGTCACGGTTTTCCCAAGGGTGGAGTCTAATCCCCCACAATTTTTCTAATCTTCATCAATGATCTTGTTGCTAATCTACCGGATGGAATTAAAGCGGCAATGTACGCTGATGACCTTGTTTGTGGAGCACAAATGAACATGCATCAGTGGCTACCATATCGCTATAGAGAACTGTAGATACATTTGTTGCGTGGGCAAATAAATGGTGTGTCAGCATAAACACTGACAAGTGCAGCACCACTATATTTTCCTTCTCTCCGAATCAAAAGGCAGGGATCATCCAGATAAATGGAACACCTTTAAGAGAAGATAAAAAACCAACATACCTTGGAGTAACATTTGATGACAGGTTGACATGGAGAAAACACATAAAAAAGCAGTAGCCAAAGCCAGATGGAAAATAGCCATCCTGAGAAAGCTAAGTGGAACCACATGGGGAACCATTGGGAAAATACTTAGCAAAGTTTATCAACAAAGCATACGACCACACCCGAAATACCGGTCAACTGGTGTTCAGCATCAAAAACCACACTACAAGAGCTGGACAAGGTGCAAAATCAAGCTCTTAGAGTCATCACAGGAGGGATGAGAACAACCCTTATAGCAGCAATGGAGAAAATGGGAAGGACACAAGCACTGAGAGAGCGCAGAGATACAATAACACTAATACAAGCAGTAAAGTTCCTCAGCTTGCCAGGCCACCCTATAAAGAATCGATTTGAATACTTAGCAATGGGCGGTTGAAAAGAAGTAGTTTTGTCTACCAGGCCAAACGAATCTGCAGAGAAACCACCGATCTGCCCACAGTTGGTATCCCCCTGACAACTATTCTAGAGCGAACTCCATGGAAAGATGAACATAGACTATCACTACAAATCCAGACAAAGTGATATTGACCATATCCGGCAACAACGCCTTGACTCCATTCTATTCCAATTTTCGAAAACAAATATTCCAAATTCGGTCTCGTCTAACTTGCTTCCTTAGCGGTGATTATTTTTAAGAGTCGTGGTTTTTGTGGGTTCATTCACCCTGATTCTTGTCTTGTGTCCTATCTCGGACTGGTTATGTTGGTTTGTGTCTGTGACGTCAGCTGGGGGGTTGGTGGCGGCTGTCCTTTGTTCCCGTCTCCTAGTAGTTTCTTTTGTTAGTGGTGGTTTCTGGCTAAAACATTGCCCCGGATGTGGATCGAACTCACGACCTTCAGATCTCTCTAAAATGTGTGATTATGAGACTGACGCGCTACCTACTGCGCTACCGAGGCAATGCTTGATTCCCTTTATTTATTCAGCTCTCTCCGTGACCTCTACGTTACCGATGTTGTCATACTATTTTAGTCCTATTATTCTGGCAGGCGCCAATTAGTGAGTCTCTGTATAACATTTGTAATTCTTGCAGTCGCTCTCTGATCTATATAACATTACTGATTTGACATTGGAGTTCAATATTCAAAGTTTGGTGCTAATTTCTTCATTTTTTATTTACAATTTCTATTGGTGCTCACAAATGCCATAGTGTCGGAGTGCAATGCTGATACGCTACTAAATAGAACTAAGTTGTACGTGGTCAGTACTGCTGATATAAACGTGTCAATGGTAAAATGCAAGAGAATCAACATCATGGCACCGGGTTTTACCTAATGATTCGGTCATTCTCCGTACAGCTGCAAACCGCTTGCCGAGAGAATCCCAATCTCCATCGATAAACCCCGTGCCTCTCCCGAAATATTGCATTAGTGAAACATGACGACGCAGTCCCAAAATACTGCTATAGTCAAACAGAACGAGGCAGTTCCAAAATATTACACTAGTGAAACATAACGACGCAGTCCCAGAATATTGCACTAGTGAAACAAAACGACGCAGTCCCAGAATATTGCACTAGTGAAACATAACGACGCAGTCCCAGAATATTGCATTAGTGAAACATAACGACGCAGTCCCAGAATATTGCACTAGTGAAATATAACGACGCAGTCCCAGAATATTGCACTAGTGAAACATAACTACGCAGTCCCAGAATATTGCACTAGTGAAACATAACGACGCAGTCCCAGAATATTGCACTAGTGAAACATAACGACGCAGTCCCAGAATATTGCACTAGTGAAACATAATGACGCTGTCCCAGAATATTGCACTAGTGAAACATAACGACGCAGTCCCAGAATATTGTACTAGTGAAACATAACGACGCAGTCCCAGAATATTGCACTAGTGAAACATAACGACGCAGTCCCAGAATATTGCACTAGTGAAACATAACGACGCAGTCCCAGAATATTGCACTAGTGAAACATAACGACGCAGTCCCAGAATATTGCACTAGTGAAACATAACGACGCAGTCCCAGAATATTGCACTAGTGAAACATAACGACGCAGTCCCAGAATATTGCACTAGTGAAATATAACGACGCAGTCCCAGAATATTGCATTAGTGAAACATAACGACGCAGTCCCAGAATATTGCACTAGTGGAAACATAACGACCCAGTCCCAGAATATTGCACTAGTGAAACATAACGACGCAGTCCCAGAATATTGCACTAGTGAAACATAATGACGCTGTCCCAGAATATTGCACTAGTGAAACATAACGACGCAGTCCCAGAATATTGCACTAGTGAAACATAACGACGCAGTCCCAGAATATTCCACTAGTGAAACATAACGGTGCAGTTCCAAAATATTTCATTAGTTTAGTTCAGTTTAGTCGATGGATCAACATTACGGCACATGGGTGTAACCCATAAGTGCTCCGTTGTTCCCCTAACTTAAAGCTGAGTCTGGAGAAACTCTGCTCAGTGCAAGAAATCCGTAGCACCGGCGAGGATCCTGAAATACTTTGGGTAAATTTTTAACTCGAAATTGCATTAGTGAAACATAACGACGCAGTTCCAAAATATTGCATTAGTAAACCATAACAACGCAGTCTCAAAATATTACACTAGTGAAACAGAACAACGCAGTCCCAGAATATTGCGCTAGTGAAACATAACGACGCATTCCTAGAATATTGCACTAGTGAAACATAACGACGCAGTCACAGAATATTGCACTAGTGAAACATAACGACGCAGTCCCAGAATATTGCACTAGTGAAACAAAACGACGCAGTCCCAGAATATTGCACTAGTGAAACATAACGACGCAGTCTCAGAATATTGCACTAGTGAAACATAACGACGCAGTCCCAGAATATTGCACTAGTGAAACATAACGACGCAGTCCCAGAATATTGCACTAGTGAAACATAACGACGCAGTCCCAGAATATTGCACTAGTGAAACAAAGCCATACGGAAACAATCAGAATGCAGCTAGTATCATTATTATTGGGACTCCTTGCTGGTTGTTAAAGATAAGGAAGGAGCCCGTAAGGGAATGTTCCCAGCGCTGTGATGTCGGTTCTTGGCTCAACTCAACTCAACTTAACTCAATTCAACTCAGCTCAACTCAACTCAGGTCGCATAAAGTCTGTTTACTTGCCTGTGCTCCGGTCTGTTTTATCTGTCCTCTTTTCTCACAATTTATTTCTTTTCAGAAATCCCTGCGCGGGTGTGTCTGCTCGTCCTCCCTGTCTATGTTTCTGTCTGTCTACTATATGTTCCGTGTCCATTTTCAGGCCTGTCTTTACTTACAACATCTTTCTTTCTTTCTTTCTTTCTTTCATTCTTTCTTTCTTTCTTTGTTTCTTTCTTTCTTTCGAGCTTTTTTTCTCCCCCCCCCCCTCCACTTCACCCTCTTTCTCCTTAATTGACCTGTCTGTCTATTTGTCTTCAGCATATTCTTTATTTTTCACTTCCGTGTTTGTACCGTCTGTCATTCCATCTTTGCCTAATTTAGTCCACCTTCTATAGTTCTATCCATGAGCTTTCCACTGCCACTATCTCTGTACGTATTTTAATGTATTTATTTGCTGGCATCTTTGACTAGTTTTCAACGCATCTATACTTTATATGGCTCGTGTTGTATTTTGTAATTATATATACAGTATGTTACAAATCAATATCAGGTATGGTGATATTAGAGATTCATACATGCATGTATACGTATGTATAGACATGGTACGGTAGTGAGATATTAGAGATTCATGCATGCCAGTATACGTATGGTTTGACGTGGTAAAGTAATGAGATATTAGAGATTCATACATGCCAGTATACGTATGGTTAGACGTGGCAAAGTAGTGAGATGAGAGGAATATTTGACAAGGAAGAACGGAACAGTGTACGGCGCAGAACAGCCACTCTCAGCTTCCTTGATGACGAATACCCACAGGATCTTTGGATCCGAGTCTACACAGATGGGTCAGCACAAAATGCTGTTCGAAATGGAGGAGCCGGAGTGCACATAGAATACTCAAGTCATACTAGGGACACGGCCAGGGTTCCAACAGGAAAATACGCCATAACTATCATGCTGAAATTGAGGCCAATCAAGATAGCAACAGATAAATTACTAAATATCAGCCATGGTACACAACAACCTGTGGTGCTATTAACGGCAAAATCAGTACTAGAGGCGCTCCTGTCTAGGAAATTGCCAGTTCTAAGGACACTACTTTCTGAACTTAGCAGTCAGTATAAGGTCCCATACTGTGGATACCATCCCACTGTGGAGTACCGGGAAACGACTGAGCTGAACGATTGGCTAAGAAAGGAGCAAAAGAAGAACAGTCTGGTGTGCCCATTACATACCACCAAAAGTAAAGAAGGATTAAATCTCAGAAGATCACCAAAACCTACCCAAGACAACTACCACGTTATGTATAGACAAGAACAGGTCATTATTCTGCGCCTCAGAACAGTACACAATAGATTATGCAACCACGTGTATATATAATTCAAGATTGGTGACTCAAACATGTGCACGTGTGTTTTGGCGTCGCAGACAGCAGAGCTCATACTCCAGGACTGCTCAAACTACAAAATATGCAGGCAAACCTTCTGGCCTAGAGAGACCATAGTGGAAGATAAACTCCACGGATCGCTGAGTTAACTTATAAAGTATGTTAGATTCATACAAGAGACAACATTGAAGTTATAGACATATTTCAGGCGAACGAAAGAAGAAGAAGAAAGCTAGTGCAATATTTTGGAACTGTGTCGTTCTGTTTCACTAGTGCAATATTTTGAGACTGCGTTGTTATGGTTTACTAATGCAATATTTTGGAACTGCGTCGTTATGTTTCACTAATGCAATTTCGAATTACAAATTTACCCAAAGTATTTCAGGATCCTCGCCGGTGGTACGGATTTCTTGCACTGAGCAGAGTTTCTCCAGACTCAGCTTTGAGTTAGGGGAAGAACGGAGCACTTATGGGTTACACCCGTGTGCCGTGATGTTGATCCATCGACTAAACTAAACTAATGCAATATTTTGGAACTGCATCGTTATGTTTCACTAGTAGACTATTCTGGGTGCGTCGTTATGTTTCACTAGTAGACTATTCTGGGTGCGTCGTTATGTTTCACTAATGCAATATTCTGGGACTGCGTCGTTATGTTTCACTAGTAGAATATTCTGGGTGCGTCGTTATGTTTCACTAATGCAATATTCTAGGACTGCGTCGTTATGTTTCACTAGTGCAATATTCTGGGACAGCGTCGTTATGTTTCACTAGTGCAATATTCTGGGACAGCGTCGTTATGCTTCACTAGTGCAATATTCTGGGACAGCGTCGTTATGTTTCACCAGTGCAATATTCTGGGACAGCGTCGTTATATTCCACTAGTGCAATATTCTGGGACAGCGTCGTTATGTTTCACCAGTGCAATATTCTGGGACAGCGTCGTTATGTTTCACTAGTGCAATATTCTGGGACAGCGTCGTTATGCTTCACTAGTGCAATATTCTGGGACAGCGTCGTTATGTTTCACCAGTGCAATATTCTGGGACTGCGTCGTTATGTTTCACTAGTGCAATATTCTGGGACAGCGTCGTTATGTTTCACTAGTGCAATATTCTGGGACTGCGTCGTTATGATTTACTAGTGCAATATTCTGGGACAGCGTCGTTATGTTTCACTAGTGCAATATTCTGGGACTGCGTGGTTATGTTTCACTAATGCAATATTCTGGGACTGCGTCGTTATGTTGCACTAGTGCAATATTCTGGGACTGCGTCGTTATGTTTCACTAGCTCTTTAACTTCCCTTGTGCTCTTTCTGAGGTAGCGGGTTCAACCCCTACGCCGGTCAGCTGGACTAAAATGTTGAATTGGGGGTCGTTAATTACAAGTACCTCAGAAATCGGAGTGGGTTCGCCTGATGGCGAAGGATACTGGTAACAGGGAAAGTTAATTCACAAGCAAAAATCATTCCATTGCACTAGAGGTATTAGCATATATACGGAATATATATATATCAACAGAGCGAAAGAAGGTGAGTGTTGCGAATCGGTTACAACAAATCTTGATTGTTCAAAAATATTTACTGGACTGATGGAAGACAATCATCGCCTATTGTTGTGTTAAAACTTGATAGATTTATTGAACACAAACATTTCTTATTGAGGAATTAACACTTGATGGAATAATTGAGCACAATTATCTCTTACTGAAGAACTAACTCTTGATTAATTGAATAAACACAATCATCACTCAATGAGGAACAACCACTTGATGGAAAGATTGAACACAATCATCGCTTATCGTGGATTCAACACTTGATAAATTGATTGCACACAATCATTTCTTATTGTCATTACCACACGTTCAATAATCGATGTCGGATGTGAAGCGATTTCTCTCATAACGCGAGGTCTGCCCATGCGTGCCCATGGCGAGAGCGATGCTGGAGAACAGATTAAGATGTTTCCGTAGCCATTCAACGCTACATTAACCTTAGATTAGCGATCAGTTAGCAAATGGCTAGCGAGCTGAACTATAGACACATTGACCATCTGTTCGAATCCACATTCAACGCAATTTGTTTTAAATACTCTTGAAGAGTGTCATCGGGAAAAAAAAATTTGGTGGTTTTCCCTTGCTTACAAATTATGTAAATAGAGCACGGGTATATTGTTTTGATCAATCCTAAAACAAGGAATTTTAAACTACGTTTATATAAGGAAAGCACCATTGAAGGAAATAGAAATGAGTTTGGCTGGGTACTTCGGTTACATCAACCGACTTGGGAGTCAGCACGGACGAAAGGTCATAAACATCCGGTGAGTTGATGTTAAGGTAGCAGGTTCAAATGACTGTTCCTTCAAGACTTGGGGAGGTAAATTACAAGTACCCCAGAAGTCGGAACGGGTTCGCCTAATGGCTAGGGGCACTGGTAATAAGGAAAGCTAATCCACACGCAAAAATCAGTCCAGTCCACTATAAGTAGAAGTACATGTATGGACTATGCTTGAGTTCAAAGCGAGCGAACGGAAAAAAATAAACCGACTTTATCTGGTAACTGGACAGTCACTACCTTAACACGTCCAACCATACGACATGCATGAATCTCTAATATCTCACTACCTTACCACGTCCAACCATACGACATGCATGAATCTCTCATATCTCACTACCTTACCACGTCCAACCATACGACATGCATGAATCTATAATATCTCACTACCTTACCACATCTAACCATACGACATGCATGAATCTCTAATATCTCACTACCTTACCACATCTAACCATACGACATGCATGAATCTCTCATATCTCACTACCTTACCACGTCCAACCATACGACATGCATGAATCTATAGTATCTCACTACCTTACCACGTCTAACCATACGACATGCATGAATCTCTAATATCTCACTACCTTACCACGTCCAACCATGTTTTGTTGTTTGTCCATCAAGAATGATGATGACCATTCATTTCATCCAGTGGGGTTGAAGGTGTGGAGCCGTGGGTTCTAAGATGGCTGATAAGGCCTATTTTGGCTCGAAATGTTCTTTGACAATGTGGGCAAAGAATGCTTGACGTCTCTGGAGGAGGATTTCCTGCAGTGGTTTTTCTGTCCTGCCTTTTCTTCACAGCTCTTGCAGTCCTGGTTGCCTCACATATGACTGCACCTTTGCGCAATGATGCACGCCACGAATTTCGGTCTCTGGCTGCAGCCTCCCAGGTGTCATGATGAATTCCAAAAGCATTCAGTGAAATTTTCAGAGTGTCTTTAAAACGTTTCCTCTGGCCACCTTGGGAGCGTTTACCACAACGCAGTTCGCTGTAGAAGATTCGTTTAGGGAGCCTGTGATCTGGCATGCGGGTCAAGTGACCCGCCCAGCGAATCTGATTCTTCATCAGTAGAGTGTGGATACTGGGCATGGATGCTCTTTCTAGGACTTCAGTGTCTGGAATCTTGTCTTGCCATTTAATCTTCAGTAGCTTCCTTAGGCAGACTGTGTGGAAGTGGTTTAATTTCCTAGCGTGTCGCTGATAAACAGTCCAGGTTTCACAAGCATATAGCAGTGTGGATAATACAACTGCTTTGTAGACTTTTAGCTTTGTTTGCAGGCTTATTCCAGTTCTGTCCCATACATTCTTGTACAGTCTGCCAAAGGCTGCACTGGCCTTGGAGATTCTTGCATTCACTTCGTCATCGATTGTGGCAGCTTGTGACACAGTGCTGCCAAGATAGGTGAATTTGTCCACAACACTTAGTCTATGATCATTCACTTTGATATTCGGCACAGTGTGATTATTCCCTGGAGCTGGCTGGTACATAACTACAGTCTTCTCCAAGTTGATATTGAGCCCAAAGTTGGCACAGGCATGTGAGAAAGCTGAAACATTATGTTGCATGTCCGCCTCTGAGTTGGCGTATAGAGCGCAATCATCAGCAAACAGGAGCTCTCTGACAGTGCCGCTGTCAATTTTGGTTTTAGCTTTCAGCCTTCTGAGATTGAATAACTTTCCATCCATACGGTAGTTGATGTCTATTCCAATGTCGTCGTTCTCGAAGGCATTCATCAACATGGCTGAAAACATGAGGCTGAACAGTGTTGGTGCCAGGACACATCCTTGCTTCACTCCATTGGTTACAGGAAAGGGTTCAGACAGTTCACCATTTTCCTGTACTCTTGCCTGCATGCCGTCATGAAATAGCCGCACTATTTGGACAAACTTTCGTGGACAGCCATATTTTGCCATAATCTTCCACAGTCCTTCTCTGCTGACTGTATCAAAAGCCTTGGTAAGGTCAAAGAAAGTGGAGAACATTTCGCAGTTCTGTTCCTGACATTTCTCTTGCAGCTGCCTTGCAGCGAAAATCATGTCAACAGTTCCACGTTCTTTTCTGAAGCCACATTGACTCTCAGGAAGAAGACCTTGATCGAGATGGGCCGTGAGGCGATTGAGAAGAATTCTGGCGAGTATCTTCCCTGCAATTGAAAGCAAGGAGATGCCTCGGTGGTTGTCACAGGATTGGCGGTTTCCTTTACGTTTGTAAAGGTGGACTATTGACGCGTCCTTAAAATCTTGTGGTATGGTCTCGTTCATCCATATGTTTGTGAAGACTTGGTGAAGCTGCTCTGTTAGGACCGGCCCACCTGCCTTGTATATCTCTGCTGGGATGGAGTCAGGACCAGGTGCCTTGCCGCTGGAGAGTTGCTGGATGGCTTTGTTTATTTCCACTATGGTTGGCAGGTCACCAAGTGTCTCATTGGTGGGAACTTGAGGAAGGCAGTTGATGGTTTCATCATCGAAGAAGGAAGTTGCATTTAAGATTTTGCTGAAATGCTCTGCCCAGCGTTGGAGGATTTCTTTCTTATCGGTGACCAATGTTCCCCCGTCTGCACTGAGGAGGGGAACTATGCCTGGTGATGAAGGACCATAGACCGCTTTCAGTGAGTCGTAGAAGTTTTTCATATCATGTCTGTCAGCAAAGCCCTGAATTTCATCAGCTTTGCTGCTCAGCCAGGAGTCCCGCATGTGCCGAAGTTTCTGCTGCACTACTCTCTGAATGTTCTTGAAAGCATCTTTTTTTGATGTTGTCGATTTTTGACGTCCAACCATACGACATGCATGAATCTCTAATATCTCACTACCTTACCACGTCTAACCATACGACATGCATGAATCTCTAATATCTCACTACCTTACCACGTCCAACCATACGACATGCATGAATCTCTAATATCTCACTACCTTACCACGTCTAACCATACGACATGCATGAATCTCTAATATCTCACTACCTTACCACGTCCAACCATACGACATGCATGAATCTATAGTATCTCACTACCTTACCACGTCTAACCATACGACATGCATGAATCTCTAATATCTCACTACCTTACCTTACCACGTCCAACCATACGACATGCATGAATCTCTCATATCTCACTACCTTACCACGTCCAACCATACGACATGCATGAATCTCTCATATCTCACTACCTTACCACGTCCAACCATACGACATGCATGAATCTCTCATATCTCACTACCTTACCACGTCTAACCATACGACATGCATGAATCTATAATATCTCACTACCTTACCACGTATAACCATACGACATGCATGAATCTCTAGTCTCTCACTACCTTACCACATCTAACCATACGACATGCATGAATCTCTAATATCTTACTACCTTACCACGTCTAACCATACGGCATGCATGAATCTCTAATATCTCACTACCTTACTACATCTAACCATACGGAATGCATGAATCTCTAATATATCACTACCTTACTACATGTAACCATACGGCATGCATGAATCTCTAATATATCACTACCTTACTACATCTAACCATACGGCATGCATGAATCTCTAATATATCACTACCTTACCACGTCTAACCATACGACATGCATGAATCTCTAATATCTCATTACCTTACCACGTCTAGGGAATCTTCGTTGCGAAGTGGTTAAGCCGTTTAACTCGGGCTCCGAAGGTTGTCGTTTCGAATCCGGGCCGCGACCTTCGGTTCACGAGTTAAATTTACCGGAGACTCCTGTGGGTCGTCGTTAGAGATACGGAGTTCGTGCTTTGTGTGACGCTTTCCGCGCTGCGGAAAGAGACCGAGCCATATGGGATAAAACCCTGTGCAATGAAGTCGACCCTGTCGACTTTTAAGCGACTTTTTTTTCCACATCTAACCATACGTTTACAGGCATGCATAAATCTCTAATATATCACTACCTTACCACGTCTAACCATAAGGCATGCATGAATCTCTAATACATCATTACCTTACCACGTCTAACCATACGGCGTGCATGAATCTCTAAATATATCACTACCTTACCACGTCTAACCATACGGCGTGCATGAATCTCTAATATATCACTACCTTACAACATCTAACCATACGACATGCATGAATCTCTAATATATCACTACCTTACCACGTCTAACCATACGGCATGCATGAATCTCTAATATATCACTACCTTACTACATGTAACCATGCGACATGCATGAATCTCTAATATATCACTACCTTACCACGTCTAACCATACGACATGCATGAATCTCTAATATATCACTACCTTACCACATCTAACCATACGAAATGCATGAATCTCTAATATATCACTACCTTACCACGTCTAACCATACGGCATGCATGAATCTCTAATATCTCACTACCGTATACGTCTAACCATACGTATACTGGCATGCATGAATCTCTAATATCTCACTACCTTACCACGTCTAACCATACGTTTACAGGCATGCATGAATCTCTAATATCTCACTAACTTACCACGTCTAACCATACGTATACAGGCATGCATGAATCTCTAATATCTCACTACCTTACCACGTCCAACCATACGTTTACAGGCATGCATGAATCTCTAATATCTCACTACCTTATCACGTCTAACCATACGTATAAGGCATGCATGAATCTCTAATATCTCACTACTGTAACACATCTAACCATACTTTTATAGGCATGCATGAATCTCTAATATCTATCTACATTACCACGTCTAACCATACGTTTATAGGCATGCATGAATCTCTAATATCTCACTACCGTACCAGGTCCAACCATACGTTTACAGACATGCTTGAATCTCTTATATCTCACTACCTTACCACGTCCAACCGTACGTTTACAGGCATTCATGAATCTCTAATATCTCACTACCGTACCACGTCCAACCATACGTTTACAGGTATGCATGAATCTCTAATTGTTTATGTTTACAACATTAATTTCACAATGTTTATTTTTCTTCCTATGTAAATGTATAATGCTCTTGATGAACGAAAGACGAGTGATTGGAAGGGCCGAATGTAAGACGGGCCTGCGCGCCCATTTTGTGACCCTAATAAAGTTGATTTGATTTGATTTGATTTGAATATCTCACTACCGTACCACGTCCAACCATACGTATACAGGCATGCATGAATCTCTACAATTTCAAACAACTAATAAACCGTCCCACAAGGGTTACTGACACATCCTCAACTATAATTGATCATATATTTGTTACTTGTCCAGATAATATTATTGAATGTTCTGTTCCTGTTTGTACAGTTAGTGACCACTACCCGGTATGTTGTACATGGTCAAGAATTGGGTTCAAACCTCTTAAACATAAACATGTAAGTATCAAATTTAGGAATTATAAAGCATTCAACCAAGATTTATTTTTGCAAGACTTAAGAAAAGCAGCCCTTGATCACGTTTACCAACTTCCTGACCCTGACGATGCATTAGCTTTCTGGACGAAGACAGTCTACAATGTGTTCGATAAACACGTGCCAATCAAAGAAGTTCGAGTCAAAAATCAACATAAATCCCCATGGGTCACTAGAGAAGTGCTGGAAATCATGAGAGAGCAAGATACAGCACACAAAAATAAAGACTTCATCAATTACCGCAGACTAAGGAATAAAGTTAAATATGAAATTCGTAGGATAAAAAAAGATCATTTTAAAAATTTGATTGTAGATAATTCAAACAGTACAAATATATGGAAGGCTATTAACTTGCTAACCAATAAGAAACGCCCTACAGAATCAGCAATACCAAATTCTATAACATGCGATGAATTCAATTGGTTCTTTCAATCAGAAATAGAGACTCTAAAGTCTTCAATACCAGACTCATCGGGTAATTTAAGTTCACTGGCATCATTCTGTGAGGAGAAGTGCACCAGAAATATTCCCGCTGAGATTCCTTTAATGTCTGTTGCAGACGTTTATAAATATCTCTTGAACCTCATTCAACAAACTCACACGGCCTAGATGGTATCAGTAATAGAATTCTTCGTTGTGCTGCACCAGTCATTAGCGAGTCCTTAACGTTCATATATAACCAGTGCCTGGCCAAAAACTACTTTCCATCTGCATTTAAAATTGCTAAAGTGTTTCCGCTAATTAAAAATGGCTCAATCGATAATAGCGTTTTGGGTAATTATAGACCTATTTCCTTACTATCGTCGCTATCAAAACCACTAGAAAAACACATTCATAAAATAACGTTACACCATTTAATTAACAATGATCTAATAATTAACAGTCAATCTGGGTTTCGACCTAAATATTCTTGCCATAGTGCTCTAACAAAAATGACCGATAACTGGCACTCAAATATCAACAACGGTAGAATTTGTGGAGCGGTGTTTGTAGACTTTAAAAAAGCTTTTGATATGGTAGATCACGATATTTTAATTAGAAAACTAAAGCAAATGAAGACAAGCACCAACATGGTGAACATAATTACGTCATTTCTATCCGACAGGCAACAAGTCGTGTCCTTCAACAACTGTCTATCAAGACCCACACAGCTTAATACTGGTGTGCCTCAGGGCTCAATACTAGGTCCGCTGCTTTTTGCAGTTTATATTAATGATCTTCCTTTATATATCAATACAACTTGTGATCTATTTGCAGACGACTGTACTATATATACTAGTCAAGAAAACCGTAGTGAATTAGAGAGCAATGAAAACCGCATGCAAATTAACATCGACAAAACCAAATCCATGCTAATAACGACCAGACAAAAACTACAGACACTAGCCATAACTGGATCACCGCTCGAACTCTGCATGGGCACGTTACCTATAGTTAATGTGACTGAACATAAAACACTAGGGCTTTTAATAGACAGCCATTTGAACTGGAGCTCTCATGTTCACGCTCTTACCAAGAAAATAGCACAAAAAGTTTACCAACTTGCTAATATTCAGCACTTCCTGGACGAAAGCACACGAAAAATATTCTATACATGCTATATCCAATCACATCTCGATTACTGTTCCACAGTTTGGGATGGTTGCCCTAAATCTAATTTAAAACGACTATGTTCTCTACAAAACCGCGCTATTCGTCTGGTTTCTGGCATAAAGCACGTTGAAAGTAATAATTTGTACAGTCATCTAAGACTTCTACCACTACAAAAGCGCTTCCTTTTCAACAAAGCCAAATTAGTGAATAAAATTATATCTCAAAATACCCCAGAGTATCTTCTGCCTCTGATTCAATCTAATGCAATGAACAGCAAGCGCCTAAATTTGTTACATGTCTCAAAGCCTAGATTGGACCTATACAAAACATGTTTCGCCTATTCTGGTGCTCACTTCCTCTAGATCTGAAAACTCCAATGAGTCCCTACACATTTAACCGAAAACTCTTTCAATATATGATCCATACTGACTATATGCCATCATAATTCATTTACTGGTATAATTGTTCATTATAATTGTTTAACTATAATTGTTCACTATATATGTGTGTGCGTGTGTGTGTGTGTGTGTGAGAGAGAGAGAGAGAGAGAGAGAGAGAGAGAGAGAGAGAGAGAGTGGGTGTCAGAGAGAGTGAGAGAGTGAATGTGTGTGTGCGCACGTGCATGCGTGTGTGTGGAGAGAGTGATTGAGCGAGAAATGGTGAGGGAGTGTGTCCGTGCATGCATTCGTACGTGTATGTGTGAGAGTGAGTGAGGGAGTGTGTGCGTGAGTGCATTCATGCGTATGTGTATGTGTGAGAGAGTGTGATTGAGAGAGTGAGTGTTTGTGTGAAGGATTGTGTGTGAGAGAGTGAGAGAGTAAGTGAGTGAATGAGTGAGGAAAGAATGAGTGAGAGAGTGAGTGTGTGTGAGTGAGTAATGAGTGTTAGAGTATGTGTGTGTGTGAGTGAGAGAGAGAGAGAGAGTAAAAAGAGTGAGTGAGTGCGCTAGGGTAAGTGAAACATTGAGTGATAGCGTGAGGGTGTGTGGTTGTCTGTGTATGAGTGTGAGAGAGAGAGAGTAAGAGAGTTAGAGATAAAGTGAATGAAGATGGACAGAGTGAATGAATGGGGGAAATAGTAAGTGTGTGTGAGAGAGAGAGAGAGAGAGAGAGAGAGAGAGAGAGAGAGAGAGAGAGCGAACGAGAGAGAGAGAGTGAGACAGTGGGAGAGTTGATGTGTTAGTGTGTGTGTGAGCGCGCGCATGTGTGTGAGTGTGTGTATATGAAAGAATACAGAGAGAGAGAGAGAGAGAGAGAGAGAGAGAGAGAGAGCTGAGCAGATGCATGTCATGTAACACGCATATTATGTAACACGCGAATCCATATGTTTGTGTATTCTCATCTGTCATATTATCTGTTAAATACCATTTGATTTTATCATGCATAATATAAACTCATGTTCATTACTGTAGTTTGAGTGAGAGAGTCAGTGAGTGTGAATGAGAGACAGAACGAGTGAGCGTGAGAGTGAATTAGTGAACGGGAGAGTGAATGAGTGAGTGGGAGAGTGAATGAGTGAACGGGAGAGTGAATGAGTGAGCGGGAGAGTGAATGAGTGAGCGTGAGAGTGATTGAGCGGGAGAGTGAATGCGTGAGAGTGAATGAATGAGCGGAAAAGTGAATCTGTGAGCGTGAGAGTGAATGTGTGTGTGTGTGTGTGTGTGTGTGTGTGTGAGAGAGAGAGAGAGAGAGAGAGAGAGAGAGAGAGAGAGAGAGAGAGAGAGAGAGAGAGAGAGAGAGAGCATCACTATTTTTACGTCACATAATTTTATGTACACATTTTCTCCATGTTTAACATTTTTATGAGACTGCTCATGACAAGTGTCAGTGTATGTGTGTGAGTAAAGTGTGGGAGTTTGTTCATACTAGTTTCAATGCTAACGTGAGACATTTTGTATGTGTCTAGATGTGAGGAAGTGTGAGTGTATGAGGAGGATGTGTGTGAGTGTGGGGATATATGTGTGGGTGGGGGGGGGGTGTGGGTGGGGGTATGCGTTTGGATGGGTTGGGGTGTGTGGGTTTTGGTGGGTAGTGGTATTTGTGGGTGTTTGTGGGATGTGTGGATGGATGTGTGGGGGTGAAAGTAGGGGTGTTGGAATGGGTGTGGAGGATGTGTGTATGGGTGGAGGATATGTGTATGGGACGGATGCAGGGGATGTGTGTTTATGTGGGTGGAGATGTGTGGATAGTTTGAGGAAGTATGTGTGGGAGGCGGGGTTGTGTGGGTATGGGATTGTGTTGGGTGGATTGGGGATGCAAGGGCGGGTGGGAAGAAGTGTATGGTGTGTGGATTTGAGATATGTGTGCGGTATGTTGGTGGGGGATGTGTGAATGATGTGTGGGTGGAGGGTATGTTTGTGGTGGTATGGGTGGAGGATAGTGTGTGGTGTGGGCGATGTGTGTGATGGGTGCGGGGAATGTGCGTATGGGTGGGGTATATGTGTGGGTGAGTAGGGGATTGTGGTGGTTGGGGGAAGTATGTGGGGGAGTGTGAGTGGGAGATGTGTGTGTGTGGATGGGGAATGTGTGGGTGGGGGTGTGTGAGTGGCTTAGGGATGTGTAGGTGGATGAGGGAGTTGTATGTGTCGGGGTGGGATGTGTGAGTGGGTGGAGGATGTGTGTGGGGGCAGGGGTATTGTGATCGAGAGATGTTTGGTTGGGGGTGGGTGGGTGGGGGTGTGTGGGTGCGTAGTGGAGGATGTATGCGTGAGTGAGTGTGTGTTGGTGGACGGGTAGGGAATGCGTTTGTGGGTGGGGAGAGGTGTGTGGTGTGTTGGTTGGGGATATTGTGTGGGTGAGGTATGTGTTTGTGGGTGGGGGGTTTTTGTGGTGTGTGAGTGGGGGTATGTGGGATGGATGGGTAAGGGTATCTGTGTGGGTGTGGGTGGGAATATTGTGTGGTATCTGGGTGGGGGATATGTGTGTGGTGTGTAAGTGGGGATGTGTTGGTGAGGGATATGTGTGTGTGTGGTGCGTGGGTTGGGAATAGTGCGTGGTAGGGGGTGTATGTGATGTGCGGGTGGGGGATTGTGTGGTGGGGGATTAGGTTAAGGCATGTGTGGGTGGGTGGAAGTTGTATGTGTGGGTGGTGGGGTGTGTGTGAGTGGATTGGGGATGTATGGGTGGTTAGGGAGATGTGTGTGGGGGGGGGGGGGGGTAGGGACATGTCAGTTGGTGGGGATGTGTGTGTATGGTTTGGGGATGTGTGAGTGGATGTGCGATGTGTGGGTTGGTGGGGGATTGTGTGCATGGGTGGGGAATATGTTGTCGATGGAGATGTGGCTGGGGGATGGGTGGTTTGAGGTGTGGGTGGGGAGAGGATGTGTGGGGTAGGATGTGTATGTGGATGGGCGTGGGATGTGTGGGTTGGTGGGGGAATGTTTGTGGGTGGCGAGTGTGTTTTGGTTGGGGGATCAGGTGAGGGCAGTGTGTGTGGGTGGGGGAGGTGCGGGAGGGGATGTATGTGTCCCTTGGTGTGCGTGTGTGTTGGTAGGTGGGGGTGTGTATGTGTCCCTTGGTGCGAGTGTGTGTGGGTAGGTGGGGGTGTTGTGTGGGTGGGGTGATGTATGGATAGGTGGGAGATGGGCTTCATAACATGGTAATTAGCCTTGTTTATGTTTACAACATTCATTTCACAATGTTTATTTTCTTCCTATGTAAATGTATAATGCTCTTGATGAACGAAAGACGGGTTATTAGAACGGCCGAATGTGTGTGGTGTGGTGTGCGCGCCCAATTTGTGACCCTAATAAAGTTGATTTGATTTGATTTGAATATCTCACTACCGTAACACTTCTAACCATACGTTTACAGGCATGCATGAATCTCTAATATATCACTACCTTACCACGTCTAACCATACGTATAAGGCATGCATGAATCTCTAATATCTCACTACCGTAACACTTCTAACCATACTTTTATAGGCATGCATGAATCTCTAATATCTCACTACATTACCACGTCTAACCATACGTTTACAGGCATGCATGAATCTCTAATATCTCACTACCTTAACACTTCTAACCATACTTTTATAGGCATGCATGAATCTCTAATATCTCACTACATTACCACGTCTAACCTTACGTTTACAGGCATGCATGAATCTCTAATATCTCACTACTACACTACACTACTAGTGCAATATTCTGGGACTGCATCGTTATGTTTCACTAGTGCAATATTCTGGGACTGCGTCGTTATGTTTCAATCAATCAATCATGTGCCATGCCGGAAAGCGTGGGCGGTCATGATTCGCCATTTCACTCGATCACCAGAGTCGTGGATCAGCTCAGTTTTCCTGTCTCGTCCATGCCATGTGGCCAAGCCATCCAGGTATTTTCCTCTCGGTCTTCCTCTTGGTCTGTTCCCTTCGATCTTGCCAGCTGTCACTAAGTTCTCCAGTCCATTTCTTCTCATAACATGTCCAAAAAATGTTGACTGTCTACGTCTAATTTCTCTAATCAATCTACGATTTTCATTTGTCTCTTGTAGTACTTGGTCATTGGTTTTTCTATCTGTCCATGGTATTCTTTGCATTTTCCTCAGATACCACATTTCTGCAGCCATCAGATGTTTTTCAGCTTGACTGCACATTGTCCAAGTTTCACATCCATACAAAAGAACAGGCTCTATGTATCCCCTCAACACTCTTTTTCTCGTTTCAATTGTCATCATTTTATTAGTCAGAATGTTTTTCATCTTGCTAAAAGCTACTTTCGCAATGGCGATTCTTGTTCTAATCTCTTCAAGGCATCTGCCATCAGATGTTTTGACTGTTCCGAGATAATTGAACCGATTCACTTGTTGAAGCATATTCCCATTTACTTGTATATTACATTGTGGTACTTCGTTCTTCCTAGTGACGACCATAACCTGTGTCTTCCTACAATTTAATTCCAAACCCAGCTGCTCACTGTGTACCACAACAGCGTCTACTAATTGTTGCAAATCCTGTGCATTGTCTGCAATCAATACTGTATCATCTGCATATCTAATGTTATTTATGTTTCGTCCTCCAATGCTGATTCCATTTAGGTCTTCTACATTTCTGAAAATATTTTCACTGTATAGGGAAAAAAGATCTGAAGACATTACACATCCCTGCCTAACACCTCTCTTAATAGGTTGATATTGTCCTACTTCATTATCAATCCTTATGGCAGCTTGTTGTTTCCAATATATGTTTTTTATAAGTCTAATGTCTTTCCCATCAATTTCCACAATGTTGACATGTCTAACTCTATCAAAAGCCTTTGTGTAGTCAATAAAGCAAAGATGTATATCCTTGTTTACTTCTAAAGCACGTTCAATAACTGTTCGCGTTTCACTAGTGCAATATTCTGGGACTGCGTCGTTATGATTCACTAGTGCAATATTCTGGGACTGCGTCGTTATACTGAAAAACCTCCAAGACCGCATAAGTGGACATACTTTTGTGTGGAGCCCATAAGGAGAAGGAAAGAGTGGAGAGCTAAGACACACGGAGAAGAGAATTAAAGACAGGGATGAATAATAGGGGGAGATCATAGACAGAGCTGCAGCAGATAAAACACAATAAGACTGTTCGTTGTTTGAAGGAGTATGACCAAGTGGGACATAAAGGGCACACGGGGTGCCTTGTTTCCTACATAGGTCTCACTCGCTGAACGTGTGCAATGTTCTTTCCTGATCCGATATTTAGTGATGTAGTTTGAGTACGCCATTGTAAACAGTGGATGATAAGCAATACAGGGAGTGTGACACACTGGCATACTTACCTCTTTTGTGCAGGTCCTGTGGGAGAACAAGGAAGAGAATTACAACATGTTTGACCATGTTTCTGTTGACTGTGTCAAACACACACAATAGTGACAGTGGTAGAAGGACAACGTGTTAGACTGTGTTTCTGTTGACTGTGTCAAACACACACGATGGTGACAGTGGTAGAAGGACAACGTGTTAGACTGTGTTTCTGTTGATTGTTTCAAACACACACAATGGTGATAGTGGTAGAAGGACAACTTGTTAGACTGTGTTTCTGTTGATTGTTTCAAACACACACGATGGTGACAGCAGTAAAACGACAACGTGTTAGACCGTGTTTCTGTTGATTGTTTCAAACACACACCATGGTGACAGTGGTAGAAGGACAACGTGTTAGACTGTTTCTGTTGACTGTGTCAAACACACACCGTGGTGACAGTGGTAGTGTGATAGAAGGGCAAACATGAAATTTACTTTCTACACACAAGACGGTAATGGGGTCAACTCCATGCAATGGTCAAACATGAAAGTTAAAAAAAAAAGTCGCTTAAAAGTCGACAGGGTCGACTTCATTGCATCGGGTTTTATCCCTAATGGCTCGGTCTCTTTCCGCAGCACGGAAAGCGTCGCACAAAGCACGAACCCCGTAGCTTTTAGCGACGACCCACAGGAGTCTCCGAAACATTTAACTCGTAAACCGGAGGACGCGGCCCGGAATCGAACCCACAACCTTCGGAGCACGAGTCAAACGACTTGACCACTTAGCCACAGAGACTCCTCACATGAAAGTTACTTTCTACACACAAATCGGTAATGAAGTCAGTATCATACAATGGTCAAACATGAAAGTTACTTTCTACACACAAGTCGGTAATGAAGTCAATATCATACAATGGTCAAACATGGCAGTATCTTTCCTGTGAGCTGGAGAATCATGACATTCTAGACATGTGTACATAATGTAGCTTGCCTTTCTTTCCGTCTTGGCAGTGACAATACCAGTCGTCGACCCTGTCTCTATAAAGAGATCCTCTGTGTACGGTCGCGAAACTTGAGACCAGAACAACAACTATCTGCGGGTTGCCCCCTGCTCCACCCAGGGCCTGCACAGATTGACTTGAACTACGCACTGTCTAGCACAGTTATAGGA